>CM077190.1:12396530-13096530 GCA_039654105.1 Coreius guichenoti | reverse complement strand
CAATTTTATTGCAATTTAATGGGGTTTCATGGGCGATAGTAGCTATTGTAGTTGTCTTTTTATATTTAAGTAGATGAGTACTTTTTTTTAAAAAGGCTAGCTTTGAATTTTGAGTAGCTTGTAGTTTGGTAAGTTTAATAATGGCAGTCAGGTCGGATCAGAAGGGAATGTTTTTTGGAATCTTGTTCTGAAACACTCTTATTTTTGCTATTTCAGTTTGGTGCTGCTAGTGCAAAAATGGTAATGAGGAAAAGGGCAAATAGGATGGACGATTGTGGATGTTGTTTTGAAAGGACTTCTGTTGGGATTTTGGGGACGTCAATATAAAAGTGTATCTCCTGATGTCTGTGTGTGTTGATGGAGGTTGCAGGAAGAACTGAACACAATAATCATGCCACATTTTAACTGTTGTGATAATTCATTTGTCTATTTTATGTTTCCTTTTTTTCCTGTTTGTGTCAACACAATGCAATAGAGCTCGAAAGTAAGTCTTCGCCTCACCTTTAGATACAGATCTGTTGTGTGCATGCAAATGAGAGCTTGTATTTCTATCTAATGACCTGAGCAGAAAAAAAAGTACACACCCTCAATTGATAAGTGAAATTCATTATTTAAAAAAATCAGACATTATTAAATGTTTTACTTCTACATACTTTGAAAATAACTTGGATTCTTTTTTCAACGAGCGTATTACAGACAATTAGGGACAATAAATGTTTTTGACAACAAAAACTTTTTGACCTATTATTTAGAACAATTGCTAATTAGCAAAATCTTATGAAACTTGTCTAGAACATGTCCAGGTTTTTTTCTCTAAAATCAAAAGAAAGAAATTATAATTTATATATTGCTCACATTACCTATTTTTAGGACCATTATTATTTTTTTTAGTGTAACAGTATTTTCATGGCATTTAAGTGTATCATTCTCATTACTATAATTAAAAAAACTAATTCTTATAAATATATATTAGTAAAATTATGTATATAATTATATTTATATTGTATGGATATATATATATATATATATATATAAAGTATGTATATATTATGGTAGTATTTGTTGTACTAATATATATATATATATAATAATGTCGCAATGCAAAATATCTTAATGGTCCTATAGAAGCTAAATAATTTTTATAGTTTTTAAAAAATAGAATTCTCTTATATATGCATTTTTTCTTTTGATTTTAGGCTGAAATGTGACCTGGAGATTGTGTGAAATTCACTCAATTAGCATTTTAGGCATTTCTCAGCTACACTGTAATAAAACCAGCGCTGACACAAACAAACTGAACCAGCTATACATTACCATTTTATTTAATGAATTCCAGTTATTAATGATAGAGGGTGTTTTCTTTCCATTGTTGCATGAATGTGATTATTTGGGATGTTTAATCAGACAGCCACTGATTAAAAACTTTACTTTGCTTCCATGAGTTGAAGGATGACTATGCCTGAAGTGTTTATACCCTGTTTCTCAAATCTGTTTCATACGGCTGTAAGCATCTTTGGGCTCATGGAATCCGAGTTGCTCCTGAAACAACATTTGTCTCCGCATATCCCACCCTCCTCCCTTCAAACACCCCACCACCACCCCTTCATTTCCCAGTTGGATGACCGGTAACTGTGCAGATGTTAGCCAAGGCAACGACCAAGTCCTTAGTCATAATGTGGATCGGCCAGCTGCTGAATTTTGCCTGTGTCCTTACATCTCCGCTGGCTGCAGTCAGCTGTGGCATTTCAAATATGGAATTATTTCCTGAAGCCTATGCAGCGAGGCAAACGGGCATGAAGTTTGCTTCAGCTGCACGGCACTGCTATGAACAATTGAATTTTTTCACTGCAGCCCAGACCAGCATGTGGTGAATCGGACTGACTGCATGAAAACGCACACAGGGAGAAAGAAACAGAAACAGCTCAATGTCTCGGTGTGGGATTGTACGAGCGAACAAGAGCTCTCAGACGCGAAGGTCAGCAGGTGCCCGAGGGAGCCTCTGGACGACTTTTATCCCAAAATGCACTGCTCCCTTTGCCCCAGCAGGAGCTTATGTTCACCACACACCCATCTCAGTGAACAGAAAGAGCCTTGTGAATGAAACTTGGTTCATGTACAGCATGTAGCCGCTTTTCTCTAATGTTCCCGTGATGTCAAAACCAGACGCTTGCCAAATGCATTAGCACAATAGACATAGAAATGTGATGCAAAGCCCTCCAAATTAGATTTAGTTATATATGCTTTGAAAAGCTTTTCATGTCTTTAATGGTCAAATGTAGTTCCTCTCTCTCTAAACGCTATCGGGCATCCAACTGTAAAATGAACATAATGGAGCCATTTTCTCTAGACATAGTTATTGTACAACAATATTTCAACAATAGGAATTAAAAAGCAATTATGTTTGTGTACATGAAGTGCCTGGTTTCCCCATTCTGTGGGAATGTCCCAGTCATATTTCACCATAAAATAAATATATTGTTTTACTTAAAGAAAATTCTAATTATTTTAGGACCATTAAGGTTTTGACATTATTTTCATGACAGTTAAGCACATTTTCTTCAGTTATTATTATTTCCATAATGGGCCAAAAAATATATTTATTTATTTATTTGTTTATTGCTATTTATAATTGTGGTATTCATTGACTTTAATGCCGATTAAATTAAAAAAATTATTATAGTATTTTTTCACACAAAATTTTATATATATATATATATAAAATATTATATTCTAAAACATTTTGATGTAAAGTAAATTATACAAAAAAAATAATATTACTGCCTTTATGCTGATTTAAACAGAAAATAATCATTGTGTAACTAAATTTTGTTTTGTTTACATAAGCTATATTATAAAATATTTAAATATAATATAAATTAAATTTTTAAATGTATGCAATTTAAAAATATTTATAGTATATATACTATATAATATATTTATTATACAAATATGTATATTTATAAACAGAACAAGGGGGTGTATTAGTAATTTTTTCACACAAATTATTTTATATTATAAAAATGTTTTAATATAACACAAATTAAACACAAAAAATATTACTGCCTTTAACTTTTCTCTTTAAGTCAGCATAAATTATTGTATAACTAAATTGTTTACATAAGCTATTTTATATTATAAAATATTCTAATAAAATGTAAATGAAATATTTGCATAAATATAAATTAAATATTTATAAAAAAATATATTATTCTTACTGTAACTTTTATTTTGTTTTATTATAGAATTCTAATCAGTATAAATGTTTACAAATTCATATATTTTGTATAATTTAATATATATATATATATAGTTGAGAGTAATGGAAAAAACAAAAGTGAATTAAGTTGATGTATTACAATAATGAGAACTTGAGGGTAAAAAGTGATGAAAATGTTAATGGTCCTAAAAACAGGGTTAATTTTCTGTATACAAAATATAATTCCTTATTTATTCTTTTGACTAAGTGGTCAAATCTGATCTTGCTGTTTTTGTGTGATTTCATTCAGTAATCTTTGGACAGACTCTGGACATGTTTTTCTATTCTGCTGTGTGGTGCTTTTTTGCGCCCTCCAGTGTTTGGAAGCAGAACTGCAGCCTTTGTATCAGTAAACTACACTCTTAATGCAGCTCTTCGGGACGGAAATTGCTACATCTGGGCCAATCACCATCCAGTCCCCAGAGGCCGCCCATATTCTCTCCTCTCTGATCTGTGTCATCAAACTCTCACAGTTTAATTAGAGAGTTTAACTCCAAGCTTAATGCGCCAGCCTCCACAATGAATTGCTAAATGTTGCTCTTTCTCAGCAATGATTACAAATATCTCCAGCTGTGATTCAATTCCCTTTCCCCAGAACAGAGTACAGCTTTCTTGTGTTTCTCCCTTGTGAGTTTGGAAACATACCGCAAACCACAATTTACGTGTGTTACTCGCACACATCTCACAGGAGTGCTGTTTGCAATGCCCTTGAGAACGAGAGAAGAAAGCACTTGATGTATAGTGAAGATAAGTAGCTCCTATGAAACCTAATTAAATGGAGGAAATGAATAATTAATGCTAGTAGTATGGATTTGAGTGAGAGGGTTGGTTTACAAAGCTGTGTGATGTAATATTCAGTTCTTAGAGGCTATTTATCTCAGCTTCCGTACAGTGCACAGTGATCAGTTTAAAATAGAGCGAAACCAATATTCAGCAGGATTCATAGTAGTTATTTTAAAGCAATGTTCCAGGTTCAAAACAAATTACACTCTATGGACATGCTGTCGAGTATCACAAAAAATTATTTAGACTATTCTTCAGTTTGTAAAAAAAAAATAAAATATATATACTGCATTTACAGCATTGCACACAATGGAAGTCTATGGGGCAAGGCATTCAGAAGGGTTTAAAAGCAGAATGTGAAGCTCATATTTTTGTTAAAGCACTCATATTAAAGGGCTAGTTCACCCAAAAATGAAAATTATCCAATAATTTACTTACCCACAAGCCATGTATATGACTTTCTTCTTTCAGCCAAACACAATCAGAGTTATATAAAAAATATCCTGGCTCTTCCAAGCTTTGTAATGGGAGTGAATGGTACCTTAGATCAGGGCTTTTCAAAGTTTTTGATGCCACGGACCCCCAAATATGACCATCCTCGAGTGAGGGACCCCCATCCTGAAATTTAAAAGACATCTGACTTTTATAAACACCCAATTAATAGACTAAAAAAATTACATATCTAACATTAGTTTCTATTAAGTTACTTTATTATATATCTTTTCTACTCACTATAAGAATGTACTGTTAATTGCATAATTTATTTGTATATTTAAATTTATATTAATCGTTAATTTAATTTTTTTACATTTTATTATATGTCAATTTAACATTTAATCACTTATTTATTTATTTTGATCTAATTTATTTTTTTATGTACTTAATTTAATATATATGGTTTTTCTCTAAACTTTTGCACGTTTATTTAAGCTAATTTATTTATTAATTTGAATATCATTATTATTTTCACAGTTTTACTCGAGGCTTTTCCACATTTATTTCAATCTCATTTATTTATTTACTTTTTACATTTTTATCATATGTTAATTCAGCATTCAATCATTTATTTTAATGGAATTAATTTATTTACTTAATTTTATACTTACTTTTCTCTAAACTTTTAAGCAAATTTATAAATAAGAAATTAATTACATTTATAAATAAGAAATTAAGCACATGTATTTATTTACTTATTTTATTATTTATTTTTGTGCATGTTTTATATGTTAATTTAACATTGAATCGTATATTTATTTATTTTAATCTTATTTATTTATTTACATTTTTTTCCTTGGTTTTTTTCTAGACTTTTCCACTGACCCCCTGTCACTCCTTTGCGGCCCACTGGGGGTCCCTGGACCCCAGTTTGAAACCCCTGCCTTAGATTTTGAAGCCCAAAAAAGCGCATCCATCCATCATAAAAGTAATTCATACGGCTCCAGGGGGTTAATAAAGGCCTTCTGAAGCAAAGGCGTACGCATGTCTAGTTCCGGTGGAAGAGTGACCTCTGACCCAATGTATTCACGAACACGGAAGCGCAGAGGATAGAGCAAAACAAAACACCAGTCACGAATTAGAAGTCTAAAACGCACATTTTTAAAGAGAAATGTTGAAGGCTTGAGTTTGTTGCCCAGTCCTAATTGTTTGAATCGCAAGAGGCATCTACTCTCACCTAAGCTTATGCTACTCCTACATCCTAAGTCACACGTCGGGTCAGAGGTCAGCCGTATGGATTACTTTTATGATGGATGGATGCACTTTATTGGGCTTCAAAATCTAAGGCACCATTCACTCCCATTATAAAGCTTGGAAGAGCCAGGATATTTTTTTTAATATAACTCCAATTGTGTTTGGCTGAAAGAAGAAAGTCATACACACCTAGGATGTCTTGAGGGTGAGTAAATTATGGGATAATTCCCATTTTTGGGTGAACTATCCCTTTAATTCTTCTGTAAAAAAATAGTTATTTGAGCTACAAAGTTCATAAATAATCATTTTAGCAAAGTACTAGTTTATTTCTCGTATAAGCAGTTTAACACAAGACGATGTTCTTCGTTTGTAAGCATGCCTGTTATGCCGCTTAAAGGGGTCATGACATGAGAAATCAAATTTGCCTTGTCCTTTTTAAATATTAAGAGGTCTTTGTACCATTACAGCATCCTGCAAGTTTCATTGCATAAAACGTCCTTCTCATTATAAACAAAGCATTTATTTAATCAAGATTCAAAAACGACTCGTTTTAATATTACGGGATCTGTGACGTCACGCAGGCAAAAAACATTTGCATATGACCGCCTCCAGAGCAAGACATCGACGAATAGTTATCATGATCGCACCATCGGCCCCGCCCACTGGCATTCAGATACTTAACGGCTGACATTTGCCTACATTGGATGTGAGCGTCACACCATTGACGTTGTCTACAATGGATACAGTATACAGATGCGCGTTCAGTTTCTGCCGTACTCTGCGCACAACAGGACAAATGGAAGAGCTAATGAACGTTCGCTTTGACACGTCCAGTTTAAACAGCTTGTTTGCTTCTCTATACAGACTTCAGAAGAATCCCAGCGTCGAAACAAGTGGATGGTTTATTTTAATGGCGTCCCGGATCGCGTCGGGATTTGACTGCAGATTGTTTTGTAAACCAAGCACAGTAATGGAGAGTTCGCAAAGAAACTCCTGTTGAAAGACGAAGCTGCCAACTGTATTACACTTTAAACAAAAATGGTGCTAAATAGCACTAAAAGTGGTTAATTTGCTTGTAATCATAGGGGAACCACTTTAAGTGCTATATAGCCCCTATCTTTAAAGGTGCTATATGTAGAACCATAGAACCACCCCATTCTCCTCCTTAGATTTTAGATCCGTTACTCCACTCTCATATGTTTGCTATGAATGGTAATTTAATACAATGGCAAAAGCTGTTTTGAATCACTTTTATGCTTTTCTGAGGTCAAAAAGTCTTGTGTGGGGGCACTGGAATATTTCCTATTAGGGGAGCCTTGGGGGCAAAATGTTGAGAACCACGTTATCTTCAGGAAATACACTGTATTTTAATGTCTATTTTTAATCCTTTCCCTAACTAAACTAAGAGACTAAGAGAGAGTTAGAGAACCGTTAAAGAACTATACAGGGACTAACCACCCCAAAGAACCACTGAAGAACCACACTGGGCTTAACAGGTTCTTTATATGGTAACGGTGCTATATAGCACCTCAACCACCCCAAAAAACCACTGAAGAACCACATTTTTGTGTGTGTGTAGATCTGACAGCAGCTGCATCACAAACAGTACGTAAATGACTTCATAATGTTTTGTCTGTAAATGGCGGTTTTATACGGATAATGCTTTCAAAACACTCATGTGCAAAAGCAAGTGGGCTTTGGTACTGTTTCCTATGCAATGACATTAGTCAATCATAACAGTGGCTGTTTATTGACAAGCCTTAAGCCGCGCCTTAAAAACGGATCATTTCAGACAGAGGGTCAGTATGAAAGTTGCAAATAATCGTTTTTCCGCATATATATTTGATGTCATGACCCCTTTAATAAATAAAGGTAAATGTATATAAGTTTGAATGTTGTATTTCATACCCATACACATATAATTTAATGTTACAGAGTTCACTTAGTCATGAAATAATTGATATAACTATGTATAGACAAAGTGATTTTATCACAGTTGTTTCAACTTGTTTAAAGTTTAATACACTGTATATTTTAACATTTATTGCCTGACCCCATAGACTTCTACCATAAGTTTATTACTGTAAACATGATTTTACCCTTTTTTACCCTAACTAAACTCTAAATATATTTTTAGGACCAGAAGTGACTGGTTTGTCTTGTAAATTTTGTAAAGTTTTGTAAATATTTTGTAAGTAATTTAAGTAAATTCTGTAAAAAAAAAAAAATTGAAAGGTTTCTAATATATCATTTATGCCTACACTGTAAACCCGAATAAGTTGGCAAAACTCAAAAAAAAAAAAAAAAAAATTGAGGCAATCAGTTGCCTCAAATTTTTTAAGTTAAGAAATTTAAAGTTTAACATATATCTGTTCTCAAAATAAGCTCATGCTCCACTCGTCACCATGATGGTAACCCTACAAAAAAAACAACATAACAGAAACTCTTCTAAACTAACATAACAAAAAAATTAAACACTACTAAATCTCCCACTTAACGTTAATCTTGCACAAAAAAAAATCATAATATAACATTTAATTTTGGCATTTACTGTCCCTTTTGAGTGTCGTGGCAAAGCATGCTGGGAAATAGAAATCCCAGCCCAGTTTCGGTTAAATTTAAGTTAGTCTAAATTAAAAGAAACAAGTTCATAAAACTCAAAACAATGAAACAATTCAGATTACTTAATGTGTCAGTTTTGAGAACTCAAAAGAAAAAGAAAGTTCTAAATACTCATAAAAGTTCATTTGTTTGAACTAATTTGTTTAATTTGAGTTGGCTCTACTCAAACCAATGAATTATTTTGAGCGTTAGGGTTTACAGTGTACCTCACTAACAACCAGAAAGTCTCTCATCAGAGCTCCTGGTGTAATTTTGTATGCATCAATAAGGTTTATATTTCATTATATTTCCATGATGTTGTCAAAGCATTGCTTTGTTCCTGAAAGAGGTGTGGAAAAGAATATCCCTCAAAAATTAAGAGACCTTCCTCGCCCACAGCCTCTTTCCAACTGAAGTTTTTACTTGCATGCGCCTCAGTCCTCCTTCAATCCCTGCATTCTCTCCTCATGTCTTGTGCATGTCCTAGGAGTGCTTCCGAAATGTGTGGCTTGTGAATGGAGAACCTGTCAAAAGATTTTTGTACTGACCGCTTGCCGCTATTGGGCTCTGAATGGTCTTGTGTTCAGATTAAGAAGTGTAAAAATGGAGCAACGCAAGCTGAATGACCAAGCAAACTCTCTAGTGGACCTTGCAAAGGTAAGATACCTTTGAGTGAATGTTTGACTAATGCATGAAGGAAAAATAGGAGGTCCGTTTGTGTTTTAGTACAAATTCTAAAGTGCACATATATTGCAAGTCTACAGGTGTCAAATGAACAGACGAGATTTTAAAATTTGATTTGCTTATTTGTTTGTTTCCTCTACAATATGGTTTGTTTCCTTACCAAGAGCAACAAAGCATATGGTTGATGTTAGTTCATTTATTATTTTTCCTTTACGAAGCATTCTCACATGTGCTTTTTGTTATTTATGTCCCTCTTGCTATGCACAATTCATCATGCTGCTTAATGGTCCGGAAAAGCTTTCATCTCCTGAGAAAAAAAGAATAACTGATGAGATACCTGAGATGTTAAAATAGCCTGATAAATTTGAAGCGCTGCATTTGCACTTCCCTTATGGCCATTTTTTAGACGGACTTAAGAGTGGGCCTTGGGGAACACCAGGCATGCTGCCAGCCTGACTCTGCAAAACCCACAGCAACCTGGGAAAGGGATGCACTTGAGATCTGATGAGTCAGCCCGAACAGCCTCTCACACGAGCACACACGCGTTTGCACGTCGAAGCTGTGACATTCAAACATCCGCAGTGGTCATATCCCAGCAACCTTTGTCTGGGCCTTGCCGTGAGAGTCATTAGTTAGTGTTACCCAATTACCATCCTGTCCCGCACCTCCTAAAGAAACTGGACAGGGTGACATTGAGGTGGAGCATGATGTGATATGACTCATACTGGTTTCTGCCTCTTTTTATCATTGCTGTAATTGTCTCTCACCATCAGAGGGCGGTATAACATTAATCATAGCAGCAGCTGCTCCCAGTGGCAATGAATCCTATAATGCAGCTTAAAATAACTTAAGCAGCTGCAGTGCTTCTGCAACCTTCAGACAGCCCGCAGATACGTTGATAAGTCGCGTCTGCAACTTCTGTGACCCGTTTACGATTTTTCAAGTTCTTCTATTTCATTTTTTCTTTAGAAATGTATGAAGGCAGTTTCTTCATATTTAATTGTGTTTGTTAAACATACTTAGAATGAGGGATATGAACAAACCTCTAAGGCAAAGTATTAAACTTTGTTGCATAACTGTCTGCTACAGACACGAATTGTGCTTCAAATCATGTGGCTTTTTGAGAAAAGGTGTGCTTTTATTTTTTTAAGCCATCAGCCTTATGAGTTTTACCTGGTGGACAATAAAATGGGAGAAAGAAAATCACATTGAATTAAATTAAAGGAGGGAGCTGAGACATATCTAGAAACCATAATATCAGTGTTATACTCTTGATTTATGTCAGTATGCATCCACCCAGAATACGTACTAGCAGACAGACAGAACTCCCTAGCAACCACATAATAATGTGCTAAAAATAGAGAGAACACCTTAGTAGAGATTGACCGATATTGCTTTTTTAAGACTGATGATATTGTATGAAAAGTGTATGAAAACCGACATACTGGGTTTTTTTATTATTGTTTTATTTTTGCTTTTTGACATAACTAAATGAGCATTAGACTACGACAAACACAATATGCATTTTGAATAATTACTAATAATTATTATTAAATGTTGTTGCTACATTTCTAATTTGAGACAAAATGGCTTTTACTCAAAAAGTTGTCATTATCCAAATAATGCATTTAATGAGTTACTTTATCTGTGAATACTGTTGTTAGTTGCATTTTGTTGTTAGTTGCCCAATATTTTTAAAAGATCAAGCATTATGCATATACAGTCAAACCAAAATTTATGCAGACACCTTCAACGTTTTCTCACATTATCACAGTTTATTCGCTATAGTTTAGAAAATGGTAATAAAATATGACAAGAACTCAGAGTTAAACTGTGTCAGAACAAATTCATCTTTAATGTCAGATAACTTTAATAGAAAGGTACATAATGGATTACAATCAACCAATCAGCTGTCAGCTGTTAAATTTAAGTACCCAATTAGATAATACCAATTTAGGTCAACCAATTACCAAGCAATGCTTCATTTTGTTCAGTCTGTGGTGTCAAAGGTCGCATTAGCAATTAAAGAAAAAACACTGTGATTAATTTTACTGGTAGTCCACTGTATGAAGAATTTTGGGGTAAAATATGTCTGTTCGCTTTATTTTGCTATCCTCACCTACATTAATGAACTATAGTGTCCTGCACCCACTAGTAAAAAATGCTATCTGGTGTCTGAATAATTTTTGGTTTGAATGTATTTGCACTTTTGTCAATGTTGTGTGTTTTTTTAAATTTTTTTTTTTAACCGATATTCAGATTTTTGTGAAACATGGGTCAGACCGATTATTGGCAACATAGCAAAGGTTATTTTTTACCAATATTCAAAAAAGTGCGAATATCTGTAAAAATATCTGTCAAACGGCTCATCGGCATATCTCTACACCTTAGTGTGGGCAAACAGCAAGCATTGCCTCGCAGTTGAAAGTTGTATTTTAGCATTGCTATCAATTGAAAATACTGACCACGCAGCGCTAGTCTTATAATACCAGGCTATTCGACCGATCATTTATGAATCTCTGTTAATTAAAACCTTTTCCTCGCTTCATCTCAGACTCAAAACATCATGTACGACCTGGTCTCGGACCTGAACGAGCGAGGCGAGGACATGGAAAAGAGGATTGCGTTGCTGGAGACCAAACTGGAGACATTGCTCAGCAACTTACAAGCGCTTCCGGGCCTCATCAGTCAGGTGATCAGCCAGCAACACCGGGACTTCCTAGAGGTACAACTCCAGCCGTACGACAAACACAGCCACGAGCGCTCGCAGTCTGTCTCCCGGCGCCGATCGTCCTCCACCGCGCCGCCCACTTCTTCCGAGAGCAGCTAGAGCTGCCAGCCCAGCCGGCATCTCCGGAGAAGACTTTCGCCATCATATGGCCAAGTTGCATTTTACTGTAAAGCCTTATGGTTTCAATAAAGTATTATCCAAATTCTGATGACACCATCAGAGGTTACCGGGGATAATGCGTTTGAAATGGATAACGTCCACACATATCTTGTCGATTTGTTTTTTTTGTTTTGTTTTTTTACATCAATAAATGATGCTGTTTCTCTGTTGACAGGATCACAGAGAGACTTTTCTCAGTAACTAATATTGGAAAGATGGGGCTATCAGGTGAGCAAGTCCTTCCGGGGGACTTATTTCAGGAAAGCAATGTGATGACCTCAAACGGCACTGAATAGTGCCGGACTAGTGCTTCCTACCGAATTGTCTGTCTCTGCGTATGTGAATGAGATCTGACCTGTTCCTTGAATCAACAGGCATTAATAACTCTTTATTGAGGAACTAATAGCATGTCTGAACCCAAGATGGGCAGATGAGGAATGCTTCCCCTTCCTGTCCAAATAGCGAAAACCCTAGATTTACACTCTCAAAGGAAAGCATATATCTTTTAGGTTAGAAACGGCATCAGCTGTAGTGTTCTTCTGTTGTAAGGCCTCTAAAAGTGACTATTCCGGGGGCCGTGTTGCAAACAATTTACTCCTCTCGAAATGAATGCATCTGAATCTATACTTGCACTTTTTATCATTGCACTTCAATGCTTACTGACTATAATATGAATTTATGTTGCTCATTCAAATAAACAGACACCTTTAGTCATAGGATAATGGCCAGAATGTACAACGGTAATGATTGTGTAGGCTACAGCAAGAGCAGCAATGAGACCTCGACTGAAATGACTGTGCTTACAATGTAGATGTTAGATCGCTGCTGTTATGTCACCGTTTCCAACTCTCCATTCGTTCCAACGGCAATTGACGTATCTCTATGGAATAGCTGAGAGGAAACTCTCGGTTCACTGTGTGCTCTATGCTTAAACAGTCTTCAAAACGAGAAGAGATCTACTGGATGCTATTTATAGATCTGTTTGTAGATCTGTTTAAGAGCAGCAACTATCTTGTATATGTTTGGAAATGCCTATTTTTGTATATTAATGAGGACAAGCACACCTCCAAATGCGTATGTCTTTCTCGAAGGATGTGTGGTAAAGAACTGTGTTTGAGTGTGTAAGTGGAATGTAGAACCAAAGCTTTCAAAATGGGCAGAAAGTAGGGAAATCTGTAGGGTCTTCTGGAAAACCTTACGATTTCCCAGCAAGCTGAACCGTACCATTGTACTGTAACGGATTTCTCTGGCATGCCCCTCTGGCGTGTCCTGTGAATTCAGCCTCTGTTTTTTCAGACTGGTGTTAAAGGTTAAACAAATCCACAGCACAAATCAAAATAAAGGAGTTTCATACTTATTTTCCAATCAATCGGTCTCACGCCATTCTGAATGTGTTCACAAATGTCTGTCTGATGCAAGGAATTGAATTTATTGTGGAAGAGAAAATGACCGGTTCACCATACTTTACTATCATTTACTGATAGCATGTTATTGATAGATCTGTGCACTTTAGATTCTAAAGATATATGATGGGTTCATGTTGGATATATTGGTGCATTTCATAACCTGGCCCAGCAACAACACATCCCAGAGTGTAATGTCATTAAGGGGTTACAGAACCTAATGAAATGATGGTGGATCCAGCAATTTCACCAACATAGAAACTATGAGTGATTAAATACTGTATGCAAAATGAATATAAACAATAAAACGATGCTATTTAACAGAAAAGTGTGTGTTTGAGCACTGATGTTTTATATGTTTCACAAAGTTGTCCCTTGCCCATGTCGTGTTAGCTTTGAGGCTGTCTATATGCTATATTACCTATAAATTATGATCCATAAATTATTATAATTATAATTAGGCTATTGGTAATTAAAATAAGTGGCATATTTCTTTCGGTGATTCATGGCATGGTAGTTATGGAAATGCTAATGTGTATTATTTATATTTTACCTTGTTGAGCCCTTGAAACAATCATCAGCCTATAATATATATTATATTATATCATATCTAATATATTATAATATATTTTTATGATTCGTCAACCAAGAAAAAACTGCAGGGCACCCTAACGTCATGTCTGATGAGCTTTTGAGATAACCATGAATATTTAATAAATAAGTAATTAATTCTAGGTAAAATCTACATCATAAGTTGAAAAAAGTACATTACTGATGATAAGCCTGGTAAAGCAGGTTGCGGATAAGAGTCTCTTTCCATCTAGTTTTCTCAAGTGCTCGTCTACCGAGGTAGTTCCGCCCCCAAGCTCACGCGCTATTGGTTGAGAGCAGCCTCTAAGTTCTCTGATTGGCTAACACGCACAGCCCGCGTTCAGTTGCTTTTTTGTGCTGTTTTGGGTCCTTCTCATATTTTTATAATCTAAAATGTAAAATTTATGTACATTTATAACACTATACTTTGTGTTAAATCACCTTGGCATTAAATTAGCAAAAAAAATTGGCAAAAATTAGTGGATTCTATTGGATGCCTGAGTGTTTCTAATACGAGTCGACTGAGGTAGTGACGGGCGGCAACATTTCTCTGATCTAACCAACGAAATCAATCTCGATAATTTTTTTCTCTTTTGGAAAGTCTTAGAAACGTTCTCTTTGAATTCTTCCCTTTTGCAATTTGTGCAAATGAGAACGCAATTACATTTATTGTAGTTTTCCGTTCTCCACGTGGAGATCAGCAGTAGAATTATTTTGCTTTGTTAATGTTTGCGATTTGAATGCGTGACGTCGTAATACACGCCCAACTCGGAGGTACGAGTTTCCCAGGTGCACCTAAAAGGCAGCAATTGAGCCTTGTTGTCACGAAGACAGAACACATTTTTCAGTATCTGTCTGTATTGACATTTATGGTTGGTATTCCAAAATATCTATAACAGCATCTTCACTGAAATTATGGACGTATTCACTCCTTTCCAGTAGGCGGAGCCCTTTTGTCAGGGACGGGAAGAGGCGAAATATCGCGAGAACATAGCGTGGCGTGAACTCATGGCAAAGCATGTCAACGGTGTGCTTTCGAACCAACAAGCTGCGTAACTAATTTTAACATCAACTTTTTATTTTTCAAGTGACGACTTTGAAAGAACCAACGCCAAAATGAGTTTACTCGCCAAAATAGCTGAAATCGAAAACGAGGTGGGTTGACATCTACAGTAATGTATGAAAAATAGCCGTTAGCACTTTAGCGCCAATCCCATTCAATAGTGAATTCTGCTGCATTTCATATATGAACTTGAGATTCAATAAACCGCAGTTAAATCTTACATAATGGTAAAATCTGTGAACATCTTTGGTTGTCTTGACATTGTCATTGTAAATATGCGGTTTTATGAACTGGTTGTGTCCTGCAGATGGCTCGTACTCAGAAGAATAAGGCCACAGCTCATCATCTGGGCCTGTTGAAGGCTAGATTAGCCAAACTGAGGAGGGAGCTCATCACTCCTAAAGGAGGCAGCGGAGGAGGCACTGGAGAGGGTTGGTGCTGCTCCATCATCACATACAGATGCTGCAATATCTTGTCTCAGGAGCTTCATGCCCCTGTCTTTATAAGGGGCTCCTGCGTGATTAAATTGTGGTCTGTTATCGCTTTGTTTTTTCACTAACCTTCTTTTTTCCCCTCAGGTTTTGATGTGGCAAAAACTGGGGATGCCCGTATAGGTTTTGTGGGCTTCCCGTCAGTGGGTAAATCCACTCTTTTGAGTAACTTGGCTGGCGTGTATTCTGAAGTAGCTGCCTATGAGTTCACCACACTGACAACTGTACCAGGAGTAATTCGCTATAAAGGAGCTAAAATTCAGGTGAACTCTTTGCACTAGTTCATTGTATACCAAGGGCAGAGTGATTGTAATTGTGACATTTAAAGAATTATTAAAATGAAAATTACCCCATAATTTACTCACCCTCAACCCATCCTAGGTGTATATGACTTTCTTCTTTCTGATGAACACAGTTATATTAATAATAAACGGAGCAATTCCAGTAGGGTCCTCACACCATCTGTGCTCGGGCCCTAAATATCCTGACGCTTCCGAGCTTTATAATGGCAGTGAAAGTGGCCCAACACTTTAATAACAGGTTAATAAATGCCTTCTGAAGCAAATTGATGGGTTTTTGTAAGAAAAATATCCATATTTAAAACTTTTATTAAGTAAAATATCTAGCTTCCGCCAGACCGCCTTCCATATTTAACTTGCGAAGAAAGTGTAACGCCTCTCGCAGTTCAAAACGCTTATGCTACGTCATCGTCGCGGCAGTTACGTTTTTTCCGTAAATTGAATATGGAAGGCGGTCTGTCGAAAGCTAGATATTTTACTTGATAACGTCTTAAATATGGATATTTTTCTTACACAAACCCATCAATTCGTTTCAGAAGGCCTTTATTAACCCCCTGGAGCCGTGAGGAGTACGTTTATGATGGATGGATGCACTTTTTTTTAAGCTTCAAACTCGTTGGCCCCGTTCACTGCCATTATAAAGCTTGGAAGCGTCAGGATATTTATTAATAACTCCGATTGTGTTCATCAGAAAGAAGAGATTCCGTATGGATTGATTTGAATGTACATAAGGTACAGTACATGTTAATTTAATGTCTCAACCAATGCTGTAAACTATACAGGGAACCGTCAGTTTGCATATTATTATATTAAAGCTTAAAATTAACAGTTGATTTGTATACAAACATTTAAGTTGCACATAAGGCAATTTTTATAATAATAACATTATAATAATATAATTGTTTCTACATCAATTCCTTTTTAGAAATATAAGCGCATATTTTTAGCAAAACGCTCCTCTGGTGTTAATTTTTCTAGCTAACTATCAAACTATAATCATTAATGACTTTTCTGAGGTAAATGTAGCGTTACTTGACATTGTTTACAAGTTATATTGACGTCTTTCCACAGTTGAAACGCTGATTGAGCAATTACATGATACATTTCTTTAAGTTGTACTGTATCTTTTAACATGCATTCTGATGTTTATTCATGTTTATTTTGTGCTATAACTAGTAGTAAAGAGGAAGAGATGATCGTTTCATGTGCCGGATGCGATCTGTCACGTCATTATAGAACACCAATTGTTTGATATTTATTGTTTGAATTTCGTAATAAAATTGACAGAATTTGAAAATTGAAACTTTTTCATTAGCACAAGACTAAAAGATTGATTCTTGGGATTTAAGAATCAATATCTGTTAATTAGAATTTAAAATATTTTCAACCCAGCCCTAGTGTTCTGCCAGAATGGTTTATTGAGGACCTTTCTCTCGGCTTCAACATCCTGGAATGTGGGTTTGCAAATCTTTACAGTTTTGGTGAATGACTAAAAGAAATGAGGCATTCAAGTTTAACCATTTTTACTTGTTTTATTAGCTTCTAGATCTCCCAGGTATCATTGAGGGGGCTAAAGATGGCAAGGGCAGAGGACGACAAGTCATTGCTGGTAACAAACCATTATCATGCAAACTCTCATTTGAAGACACTTTCAGTGCCCTTCTTTTTAAGTGTGCTTTAGTACCAGTCACATTCACTCTCAGATCTTAGCGTTTCCCTAATCTTGCCTCCTTCCAACAGTTGCTCGCACTTGCAACCTCATCCTGATCGTCTTGGACGTTCTGAAGCCTCTCGGACACAAGAAGCTCATTGAACATGAGTTGGAAGGTTTTGGTATCCGGCTCAACAAGAAACCACCAAATATTGGCTTCAAGAAGAAAGACAAGGGTGGAATCAACTTCACCGCCACTGTATGATTTTATTGTACTATTAACCCACAAATGCATACATTTATAAAAGCATTGTTAAAGTTTTAGTCACTTTTCTTACATAAAAATGAGCCTAAAATATATTTTTTATATATATATTTTATTTTTTTTATTTTTTAGCTATATTACCTGGAGGTGTGTGAAAATAGAAAGTTTAAATTAATTAGAGGTTTTAATTTATTGAAATATTTGTAGAATTGAATGACTTTCCTTTTTTAAAAACTAAATATTCTATTAAGGCAGTTTAATATAATAGACTGGTCTAACACTAACTGCTAAATGCTAGAATCTAATAGACTTTGTTCCTAACTTCATAAGTAATATTTAAGTAAATGCTAATAAGTTATGTACTTTAATAATAAATAAATAATACAAAAATTCTTATTATGGAATAATGCAGTCTATTATAAATTATTTATCCTTGCATGTCATTATTTTTTATATTACAAAAAAATAACCTCTCCCCTCCAATAGCCTGTCATTCACATGAGATCATAGCAGTTAGCAAACGACATGAGCCAATCGATTCCTGATGGGCAAAATCAAGTCCCGTCCCACTTTTTTTATTTATTTGAGAAGCCTTTTCACTTGTATATAAATCACAATAGAGAAGTAATTTCGGTTTCATGCTGATTTTAAGCAGTTCTTCGTAACGAACATAATTTGTATGCCTTTAAATGTTTTAAAAATTTAAGATGGAGCAGTATACCAGAAAAAGCATTTTACTTGTTTGTCATTTCTTCATTATGAAGCATTTTGCTTCACGTCTTTTGCATTCTGTTTCTTAGTGTCTGTTGTTAATCAGATCAGTTGTTTACAGTTGTCGTCATGCTTTTATGTTTTAGTGTGCTCAAAGTGAGCTGGATTCTGAGACCGTGAAAAGCATCCTCTCCGAGTATAAGATCCACAACGCTGATATAACCTTACGAAGCGACGCCACAGCTGACGACCTCATTGACGTGGTGGAGGGAAACCGGTAGGACCATATTCATATCCTCCATCCTCAGTCATTCTCACTTTTAGAAGAGATTTTTCACATGGTTGTTATTCTCTCCTCAAGGGTTTACATCCCCTGCATCTACGTACTCAACAAAATCGACCAGATCTCTATTGAGGAGTTGGACGTTATCTACAAAATCCCTCACTGCGTGCCAATCTCAGCTCACCACCGCTGGAACTTTGACGACCTGTTGGAAAGGATCTGGGACTACCTGCAACTAGTGCGCATGTGAGTTACGTGTTCCACTGAGCTCGTTGCAATGCATTCTAAGATTGCATGCTTAGAATTTGGCCAGAACAACGTATCTTAGGGAGGCAGCATTATTAAGTTGCATGATTTATGGAGCGGGTGCTTTTAAGTATTTTTTTTTCCCGATTTGAATTGGTTCATTTAAAAGTAGACATTTCAAGCTTTCTATAGATATATTTCTCATATCTGTAAGGCGGATAACCTATACTCTTGAGTTTCGGTTCATTTTTGTGATGCGCTCCAGTTCATGGAGACCAAGATGGCAGAAATCGCATCCTATTTGTTTTCTTTGTTTTACAAAACACAACGTTTTGTTGTTATTGTGAGTTTACACAAATAAAAGTAGACCCTTTATTCAGCTTCGAATGGTGTAATACTCTTATCTGTATACTCAAAAATTTGTATTTTAAGTTGTTTCCGCTGTTATTAGGAAAAACATTTAAGTGATCACGCTGGTGCCTCCATGTCATGCAGTAAGCATATTTGAGGTCGATGGATGATAGGCGAACGTTTGGATTTCCTGCCCGACATACTGTAATTATCACAAGGACTCACCGTTAATGATCTATCCCTCACGGACTGCGTGACTTCGCCACTTCCTGTAGAGTTTTTTTTTTTTTTTTAATTTTTATTTCCTCGACTAACCGACTAATACAATTTTGGTCGACTTAGGCCTCATCCACACAAAGCCAGAGCTTTCCCTATCTGATCTTTTTTTTCCCTCATTCCCACAAACACGACGTCATCTCAAGAAATATCTGTGAAACCACTGAAACCGACTCAAAACAATGTAGTATACATTCCAGACCAGTATGTGGTGCTGTAATTCTGCCACAGAGATACACTAAAAATGGAGACTTGGAGCATGCGCATGCGGTGTCTGACTAGGGTCGAGACGTGGGGTGATGACATCATCATTTCACAAAATATACGGATTGGCTGTACACACGAAAATGCAAGGGTGTCATTTTCAGATTTATCCACTCAGGGACCCGGTTTAAAAAAAAATGCCGGATCCGTCTGGACGAAACGCCGATACGATGCAAAATTTTTACGTATACAGCTAAGCGCCTCTCCGTGTGTACGGGGCCTAAGCCTCTTCTCATTGACTAACTTTTTTATTAGGGGGCAGCCCTAACACATTGTGTTCTGAAATGCCACTTTCAGTGAAAATGCCCTTTTGCCTGTGTGAAGCTTACAGGAACATAACGCACCATAATTTATCATAATGTTCTACTGTCTAGTGTTCACTGCCAGACTTTAATGTTTACAATATGCACTATGTATCATAAAGCCACAGCAGAATGTATAATAACACTGACTGATATTTCACAGCTACACAAAGCCGAAAGGACAGCTTCCTGATTACACGTCACCTGTAGTTCTTCCAGATGAAAAGACATCTGTTGAGGACTTCTGCTTAAAGATTCACAAAAACCTCATCAAAGAGTTCAAATAGTAAGTGACTTCAAAATGTGTTTTTTTTTTTTTTTTTTTTACTTTGATTTTCTACAAGTGGACTGAAACGGGTGATCTCATTGTTTTGTTTTCGCTCGGTGAAGGTTGCTTTAAAACTGAGTCAGATACAATGGAAAGTGTTTATGTATTTCCTTTTTATGCTGTACGTCATCGTTCATTTGTGTTGATAGCGAATGGCTCTGATGTAATGGCAGTACTGGTTATCTTTATTTCTCACACATAAAACTCTTAAACTCAGTTCCAAGGTTACGGTGTACACTGCGTTACTTCCTTTGGTTGGGAAGACCTTGTTCTTAAATTTTGCCCTTAATTTTGAGAGAGAGGAAAAAAAAAAAAGCAAATCGAAAAAACATTGCATCTGTCTCTTACTTTGATAAATTAACATTTCCTGTAGATTTACTTTTAAATTTAGTCTATGAATTTTAGTATCCATTTATAAGTGTATTATTCATATACTAATATAATATGACACTTTTTTTTTTTCTTTGAGTTTTTATTTTAATTAGTTTATATTTTAGTAATTTTTTTGGTGCTTTTGTCATTTCTATTGTTTTTTTTAATATTTCTCTTTAGCTTTATTTTTATTTTAGTATTTCAAGTTAAATTTAAGGTTTTTCATCTAAAAATTTACGTTTCATTTTATTTATTTCAATTAATACACTTTTTTTTTTAATTTTTTTTTATTTATTTTTTTTTTAAATACAATTGCAGCACTGATTTTTAAAGGGACAGAATCAGATCAACAATGTCAAATTTAACCCTCCTAATGCATTAAACTGTATACAGAAAACAAAACCGCGTAATTTCATGTGTAAAGCCACAGTTCACTTTCGGGCCAAAACTGACCCAAACTGTTTTCCCTCAGTTTCACATGCAAGGTTTAAGCCTAGTCCCAGACTAAAATGCATGTTTGAGCTGGTTTAACTGAAAGCAACTTGCACTGATATGTCTTAAAATATGTCAGTGCCATTGTTTTTTTTCTCAAGATGCACACCAGTGTTTTTTTCTAAGGCACGTTTATAAAAGCTACTTAAATGTTCTAATTGAACCAATGCCTAATCCTGGTTTAATCTAAGCCCTGTCTGTGAAACCGGGCCATAATCTCTTACGTTTGTTGTTTAAGAATTAGAAAGAATAATTTTTTTGCCAGAGTTCCATAGTTATCGCAGTTATTGTACTACTCGCACTGTTTAAAGGAGACCCCCTATTAATGTATGGTTTATTATTAATTTATAATATAATTTAATTTATTTTCTATTTAATTAGTTCAAGTTCTTGGTAACAGTTTTTAATTCTTAGTAACTGTAGTAACAACAGTTTGGACTCTCTCCAAACTAGCAAGTCTTTATAACCTGTCGGAATGAATTTGGTGCAGATGTTGTGCCTTGTCAATGAAGGAAGATTTAAAAGTGTGTTGAAACGTGCCTAGCATCATCTCTTTCTCTTCTCTCTGCAGTGCATTGGTGTGGGGGTCGTCAGTGAAGCATAACCCGCAGAAAGTCGGAAAAGACCATGTGCTAGAAGATGAGGACGTAATCCAGCTGGTCAAGAAATAAAAGGACTTCGATGCTTTGCATGATCATTACACTTCAAATAAGAAGTAATAAGACATTTCTAAATGCCCTGAAGTTTCCCATGGCACCATTGTTGTTTCTTTGTTTTCATTTTTGGACTCGGACAAAATGATTGTAAATCACAAATGCAGTGAGCATATTAAATAATGTCTACTCATTTGAATTTCGCTTGATTCGGCATCAGAAATGGTTTGAATGCAGTTAAAGAATAAGCGTGGGCTGCAAAACAAAGTGAACTTCAATAAAACCCTAGTAAAAAAAATCCATGGATGTCTAAACGTGACAGTGTTATGCACGACAAAACATTTGATTCAAGTCTTTTTGTTGAATTGTCAGCATTGTTTACCTGATGAATAAAATCAACTTGAGATATCTAGTCAGTAACCAGCACTTCATATGGTTTAATCCAGTAGTCTTGTGGTCACATATTGCACCCTCCCCCCCCGTTGTGATAATCAATCACTCAAGATAACCAGGCCACTTAGCGGATGAAACGGACGGGGAATGATACACACCCAGTCAGAAGCACTGATTCCCTTAAATTGCCCCACTCACTAGGGACATTTGACATTATGAATGTGATGGGTGCAAGCTACCTCAAAGGTTAATCAGCCAAAAAGCCTTTTTGTTGCCTTTGCATTTAAGTCGATATAAAGTCAACAATACTACGATTAAAAGCAATTCTTGTGGTAAGAACCTTTGGATAAGTTTCTTTTAAATTGTGCTTTTCAGACCTGGAGTACTCATGAAAATTATTATATGTATAGTATAGTGAATACACATATTTCAGGTTATGTTATGATGTTCAATATTCTTTGGCTAGTAATTGCTCTTTGTGAATGCTTGTAAGAGTCTCTAGAACAATTTCTTAAAATGCTTATTCATTAATTACAAACATGAAAATTAATTTATCAAAATATGTGGGATCCTAATAGAATGCCATCTTGCGATGACTACAAATTTACAAATCTATTTCACAGTGCAATTTCTTTTTAGCTATTGAGCAGTCTGCTCTAAGCTGTTGCAGTGCGAAGTCGTTTCTCAAATCAGTTGAGATTAAACGACAAAATGATATACCTTTTCAGAACATCTAGAAAAGGGGATGCATTGAATGCTTTGTGTTCTTGTTTTTGAAATTATGTACACTCCAAAAGTATTCAGGTCTGGTCTTTTTCCATTCAAAATGATTGATTAAAAAGCATCATACACTCACCCTATTTACAAAACAATAGCTAATGCGGACAGTACAATAAATAATTTTCTCAAAGAAAGCATAATTGAAAGATGCAGTATGTTAACATTGAAAACTTAAAGCGCAGCATAAGCAAACGCTTAAATTCTGGCATTCGTTTCTTCTGGTGGGGTTATTGGGTTTATGGAGATGAAATGGAAGCATATTCAGGCATTGATCTGAGTCTATTTTTTAAGATGGTAGGGACGTACGCCTATGGCAGAGGAGCCAGTGCTTACCCATCAAGCTCCGCCCTTCCCCCACCCATCTTCCCCTGCTGCACTTTCCCCTGTAAATTATAGCAGCACTTTAGCTAATGAAAGAGTTGAAGTCCAGGCACTAATAAAAGCCATTAAGTGAATAAAGCACTTCCCCCTCTAACAAAATTAAAGAATTTGCCCCCTCCTCAAGAGGGAGGACTCTGTATTAATATTTATGAATTGCGGAACTGGACCCTCTACCCCCTCCCAATGACACATACCCTGGCCCACACCACCCAACTTCTCCTCGGCAACCCACCTATCCTGGGTGATATTGTATGACCCCCCCCCGCAAGGCGGAGGGAGGGGCGGAGTATGGGGGGTGTTGGAGGAGAGACATCCTGGACAATTTGCCTTCAGTCTGGCTAACAGGTCCAGTCCAGACGCCCAGCTCAGAGCAACAGCTCCTTTTCGCCCTCAGCTGATCTTAGTCGCCAAAGAGTCGAGAGCAAGAGACATTGGTCACAGCATTGAAGATTCTCTCTGTGGGAACCTGTTGGAAGGTCCTTTACAAGACTTCTTGTAGATGGTCTTCTACAAGATTGAGGTGAGAGTCCTTAATGCGCTAAGTTTTTGAATGTCTTAACCGTTCCTTCTTTTCTTCTCACAGAGCTGCTCTGGCAATTCCTTAGAACAGTTTCAGGGCACTCTAGAAATTAGTTTTGAGCCTTTTGGACAAGTCCTCTTCAAGGTAGAAGATTTTCAAAGGGTATTGCGAAAGAGGGGGACGAAATACACTGCTGAACCAACTGGGTAAGAAGTCGTTTTTGCTCTAAATTTGAAACGCTTATAGGATATACTCAAGAGTCAGTGAGACACCAAAAGTACCATGAAACTTGTTGAAGAATATAGGCGTAGACAATGTCTTCATCCATTCATACTTTATCAACTCTTTCTGATCCTCACCCTCCATTCTCCACCAACATCCCAAACCATGATCCTTGATAATGTTTGTTTCCTTTCATTTCATCATGCTAAGTGGTTCAGTTGTCCGACCTTTAGAGTTGATTAGCGCACCCATCCTTCCCATTCTCATTCCCACTAAAATGTCCCATGGGGCATGGCAAGTATGAGGGCAATATGATTACCACCCAGATAGATGGGCAGAATCTAGGCAGGTTTTTTTTGGAGAGATACTCCGGGATTCCTTAGGAAACCTTACCACAAGAGATTTTGTAGTTACAAGTTTAGAATGATACCTAAGGTCCGATTGTTGAGGGATAGATGACATTGGCAAGCTGTGAAAGAAAGCGACATCGGTAGTTTATTCTTATTTGCCCCCTAGAGCAGTCAATTTGGGCAAGTCAAGAAGCTGAGGAGCTATTGATGTCCCTTAACAAGACAACCATTGCTCCAACAAACTCTATTTCTATAGATTTTCTGAAAACCTTTGAACAATTGAATGACAGCAAACTCATTTGATTACCAAACCACTCTCGTTTGTTGACCCCCACTCTGGAGCTCTCTTGAGTTCCATTTCAGTATTTTACCAGAATTTTAGAAAATTGACAGTTTTGTCGACTGGTCATCAGGCATAGGTAGTAGGGACGTGTACGATTTTCGGAGAGGGTGGGGTTTGACGCAGTTTTTGCGCAGGAAGGGCGGTGCCTGCGAATCTCTGCAGTGAGAACGTGACCTATGACTAATCTTTTCTTTTTTTTTTTAATTTCGCAGACATGCTTAGTCGCAGTCTATCGCAAACACCTTTTCAGCCCATCTCCCATTGTGTGGGACACAGTTGCTCTCGGTAATCACCTGCAACAACCTCTATGATGCTGCTCTTCTCGTTTTCCAGTGACTTCCAGTTTTTGGGAACATGAATACAATCCTTTTTAAAATAGATACAACATCGAAGGATGGCCGAAGAAGACTCTTGATGACAACTTTTGATGGTCTTTTTGAATTACCTTCAACCAGTGAACCATGAGTTTGTGGTTCCACCTTACTTAGACTTCGAGCCTTGACCTGTTCCTAGACATCCCTTATTGTAATCTGCACGATTCTGAACAGCATTTTAATGTACAAGGACCAGAACCTAAACAAGTTTCTACTGACTTTATGACTTTGCCCAGGACACCATTGTGCTTGATCTAACCATGCAGTTGGCTTTCTGTCCATGGTTGTGCCAAGCACTTTGGAGACTTGTGTGCACTTTCTTCTGTGTTTTTCTTCTTACTTTTTGTTCATTTCCTCTTAAAGAACCAAACCTTGTGCAACAGTCTGTTGAAGTGTAATGTTCTTGTCCCAAACATGAGTATTTTAAAGAATAAAATCCCTTGTGTTGTTTTGTTTGTTGAGTATGACATGATCATTATAGCTAGAAAAATGAAACAAGGAGTGGAAATGGTGACACTGTGGTCAAAATAGTGTTAGTTTTGTTGCCAACCAGCACTTATTCAACAAAGCTGATTCCATGGCTTGACATATTTCTTTCTTTATGTCCTTTCCATTTTTCATTTATAAAAGTACTAGACACTAGAGACATACAGGGGACACATACCCATATTTTTTAACAATTGGGTTGAAAATAAGGATTCTAGCTGCATCTCCATTCATCCTAAGAAAATGTATGGATACATTTTGCACATCAGCCACCGTTTTCACTATTGAAAAAAATATCTGGGCAAAAAGGCTTTAGTAATGTAAGTCTTGTTCGAGTAAATGCAATCTTAGATGTAGTCGGGGAGGTCATGATGGGTGGAGCTCACTGCAGAGCAGCATTTACAGTCAGTCTCCAGATGAATGAACCACTCTGTTTTACCGTCAGAGGTCATGCTAGGTTGCACTGCTCAGCTCGAGTCATTTTCAAAGTAATGGACTCTGCTTGGATATTGTGTCATCTGTTTGTCTTTGCACAAGTATCTTTTATTTAGTCCTTTGAGATTCAACCTCTACAGGAGAGCAGCTCACATTGTTTACAGCACATTATGAAGCTTTTGGACACTTTAACTGATTTGTCAAGCAGTTTAAAAAGAATATGGATGAAAGAATCTGAAACTATGGAAGCAATCCATCAATAAATGCTATACCAGAGAATTCCAGGCAATGAAAAAGTGTTATAATTAAAGAACCATGGCAACCATGTACTTTTCTGGTATATATATATATATATATATATATATATATATATGTGTTGAAGTCAGTGGTCGGTGTGATGTGCATAATGAACGGTAACAACAACACATATCCATATGCATAACTACACTTTTACTGTTTACACATTTACTGTTACAAGAGAATGGCAGTAGTGTTTGCAAAGCTTACTGGTCAAAGTAAAAAAAAAGAAGGTCCATTTAGTCTATGTGATGTTAGACTTTATTTGCTTATTTTATCATCCACTGGGTGAAAATCATTCGGCACAACACATTTAGGGTATTGAATACTTCATTGTCACATTTAGGGTATTGAATGCTTCATTGACACATTTAGGGTATCGGGATGTTTAGATCAACCCTTAATATGAGCAATAATACTGATGCTGGCCTTAGCAAACACCACTATTAATAAATATGTAGACACAATCCATCTATGAAATGTTATTGGACTAACATTTGTCTGCTGTTATTCCCAGAAGTTGATGATAAAAACTTAGCAACTTATTTTGAATGTCACAGTACTGGATACTATGTCTACATCAATAAAAATGAAACAAGACTCAGCATGAATTCAAATGAATTTATTGTCACCAGTTGATTATTTATGTGGTTCATTTTTACATTAGAGCAAAAAACTAACTAATGCTCCTGGCCTCTCACTTATTTATTCTATTTAACTTCAGATTACAGTAGAACGCTTCTAGTTTAGATATTAGAAAAAGTGAAAATGCTATCAAGCACATTAAACTGCAGTTGAGTTGTTTTATACAACATCTGGTGCTTTGACTCAGGACACCACGGAAATGCACTTTTCAGTGTACTAGAGAATGTCTGAGATTTCAACATGATGAAATAGCATGATGAAACATTAAACATGCTCAACAACCATATTCAGGACCAGTAGAGACTGTCATGTCAAAACGCCTGGAAATAAATTAACACTGTTACTTTTGGGGAACAGAAAAAGATATGACACTGGGAAGTTTACATTTGTAGTAATGCTATATGAGCCTTTTTCTGTGGTAATCGACAACATGCCACAGACGTCAATAGAGCGTAACTTCTATTAGCCTGGAGTATTCCAGTAGACGTACCTTTGACTGACCACTGTGAGCAGTAGTTTTAAACATGAAACAAAATCATAGAAAACCATGATCACCATCCATAAGAGCAGTTTATCTTCAATAAAACAAAACAAATAAAAAAATGACAAAATAGCACTTTTGCAGCCAGAATGTAAACAGGGCAGTGTTATCTAGGTGTTAAACATACACAAATACATTTAGAACACATCTTTTTATGATGAACCTGGCGTGGCAAGGGTATTACAAAGAACATAATACAAACAAATTGGGGAATTAACAATTTCATAAGATATAAGAGTGAATAGGACATATTCAAAAGCAAACAGCCACATAGTTGGCTATATGGATGCATTCTTTGAGACCAATCACATTTCAAGTGCAACATAATTCCACTGCAAATTTAGTTACCCCTCATGTAACATGCAACAGGAAAATTATATTAATATGTTCAGGAGAGTGTCATGCCATTATCAAGCGCTTCATTCAAATGAAGATGTCATACAAGAGTATATATTTGCACATCCACCAAGTAACATCTGACCTTGATTCAACAGATCTGCTTTCATTTTAATTGTCCCTCTGCAGAAACCATAAAGAAGAAACGGACAACAAAAGTCAACATGCATGTAGCTTTGCATTTCCTCAGATGATTTACATAATTTTTCTCCACATGGCAAACTCAAGTGCTACTATATCTGTAGCTTCACTGCTGTGTTATGACAAACATGATAATGAAATGATGGGACGGAGAAACCAGGACCAGAAACTTGATTGATGTTCACAGGATGTTCAAAGTGTATAATCTGCATTAACAAGCCAAGTTTGACTCTACCAATTCATTTTTTTATTTTACCTTTTTTTTTTTTTTTTTTAAAAGTATAAACATGTATAATACAGACAATCCCTTTAAAGTGGATTCCCAATCACACAGACAAAAAAAAACCCATCCCATTATTCTTTGCACTTGCACAAAATCCATCCCGCAGTGAGTTTGTATGCCGACTTGCACACCGCCCTGCACACCGCCCTTCCACTTTCATTACAATATGAAGTCAATCAGCATCGCTGACTCTCATAGCGTCCTCATTTCCTGGAGTTCAGAGTACAAAAGATGTTTCAGACTTCAAACAGCCCTGTAGAGAGAGCAGGAGGAAGCCCAGCCTGTCCGTGAGGATGTTGCGGTTCGCATAAGACACGCCTCTCTTTTGTTTCCAGAGCAGGTTTTGGTGATCCTGTGAAGGCTGTTTGGGTTTTATGAATGGCAATGAACATTCAACACAGTAAACGAGGATGATGGAGAGTCAATTTGGTTCTGCCGTGAGCAGTTCATCACAGTATAAGCTGGAGAAAAGAACCACAAAGAGAAAAAAAAAAAAAACTTGGCTTTGTGCAGAAGCAACTTCCTGAACTTGAAGCTTGTAGGGCATGTACACGGTTCTCCAGTTGTTTTTCAGCATCTCAACTGCATGATCTATGCGCAGTGAAATACTGCTTTGGTATGAGCGTCTACAATTAATAACGGCGTTATTTTGGCTCATCTCAGCAGTCTGGCACGGACACACCCTACAGAAAGAGGAAGTAAACTAACAGCACAAAAAGTGAAGGATGTGAGCACTCAGTTTGACAGCTAGTGCAGTTGGTCAAATGAGATAAATGAATTTTGGGAATAGGTGGTTCGGATCCCTTTGTGGCTTCAATTAATGACCCCACAACAAAAAAATATTCTGTTCTAGGTCATTTTGCCACAGTACATCAATCACTGTAGCCAGATGCTCAGGCGTAGATCTGGCTTGGGCCTCTGGTATGAGCGTTGTCAGCTCCTAGTCGTTCTTGGGTGGGTTGGGCAGGTTTTACAACGCTGACGTAGTCGTGGACAATGAAGTCCATGTTTTTAGCTCTGAGAGCAGCAGTGTGAAGCTTCTCCAGGAAGTCTGGCATGCCTGTGGGTCAGAGAGGAAGTAAAATCTATGCGAACAGGTGTCAAAAAAACAGCAGTTGCAGAAAGGATGACTAACATAATGGCAATTCCAAACTGTGATACTAACATGAATTACAATCTATTTAAATATATTTTAAAATGTAATTTATTCATGTGATGCAAAGCTGAATTTTCAGCATCATTACTCCAGTCTTCAGTGTCACATGATTCTTCAGAAATCATTCTGATATGATGATTTTATGCTCTAGAAACATTTCTTAGTATTATCATCGTATTATTTTTTGCAGAAACAGTGATATATTTCTTTTCTTTGATGAATAGAAAGTTCAAAAGAACAGCATTTATTTGAAATAGAAATCTTTTGTAACATTATACGTCTTTACTGTCACTATGGATCAATTTAGTGCTCACTTGCTAAATAAAGTGTGGCAAAAATGTAATTTTGGACCCTGGATACAACCCACTTGAGGGTTGACCCTTATATTTAATGCCCAAATAGGAGTGCTCATTACAGAGTGTGAGTGCATAAGACAGACGGCTCACCGCTAGACACCATCCAGCTGACGCAGTAGCGAGGGAAGACAGTCTGGGGATCATCGCTGTAAGTCAGCAGGTAGTCAAAGCCATTCTGTTAAGACAACATAATTAACTTAAGACTGCATACTAAGACCAACCGCAGACAGACTGACACACAGGAGATTCCCTGTTCTCACCTCGTCAAATGACCTGTGTGGGCGGATGACCATCTTAGACTGGTAAGAGTGCACTCTGACATATTCCTGGGTCTCTGGGACACTGGGGTGTTTAACGGCTCTGAGTGGAGAAAGAAGCCACACTTAATATAAGGGACACACTTAAACCAATAAACACTAATTCAAAGGTTACTAAATAATGCCTATAAAAATGGCAACAGCACTTACCTTGAGACTAACATCATCAAGTTGTTCTCCACATCAATGTGATATCTGCGCACGTAGACGTAGTCTCTGGAGTACATAGGATACTGCACAGGAAAGGTTACTAAATTTTATACATCACTGGCTATTAAACAACACTGCAAATACTAATAGATACGTTGAATTAAAATTACCCGTTTTCAAAAGTTTGCATTTTCAGGCCCCCAAAACGCAGTTGTCGTGTAAATGAACGGCCAAAATGCATAAAATGTTTTACGTTTTTAGTTAAAAAACAGTGTAGTGTAAACGGCCCCTAAGACAACTAATGTACTTGTTATTCTTGTCATTTTAATCAAGTAACACTGTGAACACTACTGATATTGAATTATAACTCCGATATGTATATTCCTAACATTTTCAGCTTCAAAATAAATACTTTAAATTCTAATTTTATTAAGTACACAATTAACGCTGTTGTTAAATTGTGAATACACACAGGTCCTTGCACTTAAATAATTTATGTATGATCGGTCAAAGCATAGGAACTTTGACCAGGGGTATCTGATACAATCGCTGTTATTAGAATCAATATATAATACTGTTCAAAAGTTTAGGGTAAGATAGATATTATATATACACTCACCTAAAGGATTATTAGGAACACCTGTTCAATTTCTCATTAATGCAATTATCTAATCAACCAATCACATGGCAGTTGCTTCTATGCATTTAGGGGTGTGGTCCTGGTCAAGACAATCTCCTGAACTCCAAACTGAATGTCAGAATGGGAAAGAAAGGTGATTTAAGCAATTTTTAAGCGTGGCATGGTTGTTGGTGCCAGACGGGCCGGTCTGAGTATTTCACAATCTGCTCAGTTACTGGGATTTTCACGCACAACCATTTCTAGAGTTTACAAAGAATGGTGTGGAAAGGGAAAAACATCCAGTATGCGGCAGTCCTGTGGGCGAAAATGCCTTGTTGATGCTAGAGGTCAGAGGAGAATGGGCCGACTGATTCAAGCTGATAGAAGAGCAACTTTGACTGAAATAACCACTCGTTACAACCGAGGTATGCAGCAAAGCATTTGTGAAGCCACAACACGCACAACCTTGAGGCGGATGGGCTACAACAGCAGAAGACCCCACCGGGTACCACTCATCTCCACTAGAAATAGGAAAAAGAGGCTACAATTTGCACGAGCTCACCAAAATTGGACAGTTGAAGACTGGAAAAATGTTGCCTGGTCTGATGAGTCTCGATTTCTGTTGAGACAGTCAGAATTTGGCGTAAACAGAATGAGAACATGGATCCATCATGCCTTGTTACCACTGTGCAGGCTGGTGGTGGTGGTGTAATGGTGTGGGGGATGTTTTCTTGGCACACTTTAGGCCCCTTAGTGCCAATTGGGCATCGTTTAAATGCCACGGCCTACCTGAGCATTGTTTCTGACCATGTCCATCCCTTTATGACCACCATGTACCCATCCTCTGATGGCTACTTCCAGCAGGATAATGCACCATGTTACAAAGCTCGAATCATTTCAAATTGGTGTCTTGAACATGACAATGAGTTCACTGTACTAAAATGGCCCCCACAGTCACCAGATCTCAACCCAATAGAGCATCTTTGGGATGTGGTGGAACGGGAGCTTCGTGCCCTGGATGTGCATCCCACAAATCTCCATCAACTGCAAGATGCTATCCTAACAATATGGGCCAACATTTCTAAAGAATGCTTTCAGCACCTTGTTGAATCAATGCCACGTAGAATTAAGGCAGTTCTGAAGGCGAAAGGGGGTCAAACACAGAATTAGTATGGTGTTCCTAATAATCCTTTAGGTGAGTGTATATATATATATATATATATATATATATATATATATATATATATATATATATATATATATATATTTTTTTTTTTTTTTAAAGACTTATTTTCTCTCAAAAACTCAAGTGTGGTGTATTTAACCATGCAGCAAACCTTGAAAAATTACTTAAATTACTTTTTAAACCGTTTAACTGATAATATTAATATTCGGTCAAAATCCTTACTGTCGGTTAACGGTTAAGCAGTTAATTATGAGCATCCATAATTCAAATAGAAAACAGTTCTTTTAAATTAAAATAATATTTCTCTATATTACTGTCGCACGCTTAAAGTAGTCAACCTATTACAATTTTGAAGTTCGAATCATCCAAGCAACTTCATCGGATTTGCAACCTTGATCAATGAATTCTTGCAAATGAATGAGGTACGGAAGAAAGAAGATTAACCTTAAAGGCTTTTAAATCTTCTGTCAATTACACTTCCTTTAATTCCACTCAGGCCGACTCACTGTCCATTACAAAAATCACAAGGATGTTTTCATGTTATGACAGAACACAGCAGAGAACTAGATTCGGTAACACTTTATTTTACAGTGTCCTTGTTACACGTGTTACATGTAATTACAATAGTAATAAATTATGCATAAATTACATGCAACTAACCCTAAACCAAACCTCAATCTTAACCCTATATTATATACATGTAGTTAATTATTATTACAGAGTACTTAAATAATTACATAATTACACTGTAACACAGACACCTTAAAATAAAGTGTAACCCTAGATTCATAGCTTACTGGAAAATGCGTCGCCCAATGAACGACCTCAGTTCCTGTGTTGACGTCCCTGTCCACCACTTCCAGTTTGATAACCAGCGCGTCCCACTTCTTTCTGTACTCTGTGTCCAACTGGTGTGAAGGGAAATATTTGGGAGAGTCTAAATATAACATTCAAATTCCAACCACATGCACGCACCTAGATATATCATCATAGACAACAAGAGTGCAAGGCAGGTGATGCCTGAAACATGTAAAGCCCAAAATATACTTTGTTTTTAGGCTATGGAAAGACTGAGCAATCCTGAAGCACACAATCACCCAACACAAACGGTACATCGTACAAGTAGTTTTTGTTTTACTGGAATAATGAAATAAAACTGAACAAGCTTAATATTAATGCAATTATTTAGTACCTGAACATTGAAGAACTGCCGGGGAGTGACGTCTGTATATGAGCCAAACACTGTAAAGATGTAAATAGATTATTTGAATAGGATTAGACAAATGGTTATAATGATATTCCCCCGGTTTCACAGACAAGGTTTAAGCTAAACCCAGACTAAAATGCATGTTTGAGCTGTTTTAACTGAAAGCAACTTGCACTCACATATCTTAAAATATGTCAGTGCCATAGTTTTGTCTCAAGATGCATAACAGTAATGTTTTTTTCTAAAGCATGTTTATAAAAGTTACTTGAATGTCCTAATTGAACTAAGGCCTAATCCTGGCTTAATCTAAACCCTGTCTGTGAAACCGGGCCTATAAATTAAATATCAAAGTCTTTAAAGGTGCACATGCCCTTGCAGATATATCCCATTCACAAACATATTCAAAACACAGATTAATTTACAAAAATGTATTTATTATGAATTAATGACAATAAATATATGTAATGTTACAATTTAAAACATACCTCTGTATTCAAAAAGATGGCTACCCTGGATAGGTCTTCTCCAAACTCTGAAGTTTTTCTTCTCCACGACCACCTCCCAGGCTTGATCCACATGCACGGCTGTCTTTGGGGTCACATTCTGGCTCCTCACCGACTCCAGTGCCTGCATCTCCCATGCACACCTAAAGCGCAGATTCACACAAGTTGCTTTAAAGGCACAACTACGCAGTTTTCCGCTGCTAGAGGTTGCCTGTTCAAAACAAAGGTATAGCTTGATGACGCAGAGATTGAGCGTGGAATCTTGGGAGTTGTAGTCTTCACCTCACAGCCGGTGGAAAAGAATTGGGACGGCACGCAGGTGGAAATCATGCAGAGCAGGGCCGAGTGCTGTGGGAGCGGAACGAGGTCGACAGCAGTGGAACTTTTATTATGCTGCAGACGACCGCTTCTGCTTCTTACAGTCAAGCATATGTGGGGTAACGCAGCACTGTTTTATCATATTAGATACAGTTGAGTGTGTTGAAAATTATGTTATAACATTACTCTGTGCGGTACTCTGTACCCTGGTTAAAATTGCTTATTTCTCTGGATTTAAACATTCTTGGAAACATTTGGGATAATGTAAGTACACAAGTCAGCAAAACGACACTGTTCTAGTGGTTAAGATATTTCAAATCTTACATATTGTGCCTTTAAAATAAGAACACGCAATGATACAAAGTGTGTTCAAATATTGAAATGACCTTTTGCTAAACTGTGCCTCTCCCCTCATCAAAACCACGCCCTCAAAATCCCCACAGCCAATCCAATGTCAGTACACCTGAACGCGAAAAGTGCCTGACAGGTAGAGAACGTTTCTGATTGCTTAATAAAAGGGCGGGCCGCTTCACTGTCGCTATTTTGCTTCTTACAAAACTAAGGCCCAATTGATATAATAGACGCGTAAGCAGTGTTAATGTCAGATAATGGGAAAACATTATGTGTCGCATTCCTAAAAATGACAAAGCACCTTAATGCCACATAAAACAATCCAGAAGTGAGGGAAGTACCTTCTCAGCTCATCATCTCGTATCTTCTCGTCTTCCCACATGAAGACTCCAGCCAGTGCCGCTATGAGCTTTCCAGTGGGTGCGTGTTTGCTCTGCAGGCGCCGCCATATGCTGCCCACGAGAGTCCACCTGCTTCTCTCAGAGTACAGGTTTGAGTACAGCTCTCCTATCTGAAGAGCCCTTCTCAGCCTCTGGCCTGTCACAAAACTACAGTGGCTGGCAAATAGAGACAAAAGCCTCTCTTTCTTCTTTTTCTCGGAGGCCAGTTTGTTCGTTCCCCTTCCTGCTTTTTGGAGCCATGACATCAGCAGGCCCACGCGCTCACCCAGCCACGAGAAACTCCACGATTTGCTACTCATTTGGTTAAAAGTGCTAAAGCTTTGCAGTCTGACAGCTTTGGCCCCCATGTTACACACAGGGCGATGCTGGACGGAGAACATTCTAGAACCACGAATCGATTATATCTAGAATTTGACTTTGAAGTGCACTTTAAAGCGCCCTGAATTAGCTAAAAAGCAAAGATTTACTATACAAATTAGTTCCCATGTGGTAATAGGGCTCGGATAACAAGTGCAACCCAATGTCAAGTTGACATGCACTAGCTATTATCTTGCAATTTAGTAAACGACAGGTGGACAGCTGAAATGCACGAGCAATATAACAGATTTTTTTCGTATTTTCATCTCATATTGTGAAACGCTATAATAACAATTTTCTAGATAAACAAACAGCTTGACATTTGCGAACAACTGCAATAACAGATCAACTGACTAGCTAGCCAAGCTTTATCGACATGCCACCGCAGGCAAACTGTGATTAAATCAACAAAAACAACTCGAATGTTTTAACGGTATATCATACCCTGTATTTTTAAATAGCTAAATTGATTTTCGTATTTCTATCGTTATATTAATCTTACTTTTATCTTCATGCGTTAGCTTCATGCCCTCACGCCTCTCTAGTGGAGTGCAAGTTTGCGTGACGAAAACGTCTGTTGGCCACGCCCATCTGTCTTTGCGAGTTTTTATTGGCTGTCTCTTACGTCGAGGATGCGCCTTTCATTATAATAGGGTGATAGGGCTGTCTGTCTTCATTGTTCTAGACCCTGGAACAACCAGCATGTTCACATGACTCACCTTAAGTCAACCCATGGTAAAGGTCCTCTACAACTATAAGGTTAAACAATTACCACGTGGCTGGCCCGTACTTTATCGATGAAAGTACTTTACGAACCACTTATTTGAAATTTCAAATTTCAACGAGCTTAGAAGTATTTTATATTTATATTTTATATTTGCTTTCTTTCTTTCTTAAAGCTGCTGTCCGTAACTTTTTTTTGTGTTCAAGATTTACAAAAATGATATAATGAGAATGTACAACATGAATCCATTTTCCAAACCGTGTTTTTGTCTTACCCTGAATCATTATGGTACACTTATAATAAGTGTTTATATTGGGACTATTTCAGACCTGTCTGGTAGGAACCGCTATGGAGGAGCACAGTCCCTGCGTGACTCGCCATAGACATAAACAGGGAGAAGTAGCTCCGGCTGCAATGTTCTTCCGTAAGACGCATGCAGTTCTGTTTATTAACCGCTAGAGCGCAAAAAGTTACGGACTGCAGCTTTAACATGGGCAATAAATGCTCTTTTTGAAATACATATGCTCCTGGACCAGGAATGGTAGTGGCCACACGGGGGAGTTCTAGCATATAGCTCTTCATAGCTTCTTTTAAATCTATCCCATGACTATAACATACTAGACTAGAGGAATTAGAGGGGATGCAACTACGGAAACAGGAAACGCCTTTGAAATTTGACCATGACCATTACATTGACCATGAAACACATGACCATTAATCATCTCCAACAGATAAACAATTTAGGCCAGTTATACCTTTAGGCCTATATGTAATTCCAAACCTGCTATATTTGAATCCGTTTGTATATACAGTATACAATATGTGTATGTATACACACACACACAGAGAGAGAGAAAGAGAAAGAGAGAGAGAGAGAGAGAGAGATTCGAACATTGTACAATAAACATTATTTTCCTATTCATGATTTAAGTGGCCACATTAAAAAGACAGATGTTTTACAAATTTTTTTTTTTAATCAGTTTAGATGTTCCACATTTTTGAATATATAATTTACCAATTACAACAGATCAATCTGCACTCCCATTTATATCGTTTTATTTTACATTTACATATCTATATATTTGATCAAATTACCAAATCAAAATAGTTTAATGTGTTCTCAGTACCTTTATCTTCATAATCACATACATATGTTTTTAACAGTCAGTGTACTTCAATAATTTGTTCAGTCAAAATGTAAATATATAACATAAAAAATATATAATTTACATATGTAAATATGTAGCTTAAAACTCTAACCCCCGGTTTCACAGACAAGGTTTAGGCCTAGTCCCAGAATAAAATGCAAGTTTGAGCTGTTTTAACTGAAAGCAACGCACACTGTCATATCTTAAAATATGTCAGAGCCATTGTTTTGTCTCAAGAAGCACATCATCAGTAATGTTTTTTTCTTCTTTCTAAGACACGTTTATAAAAGCCCTCTGTGAAACCAGGCCTAAAACAAACAAATACTTTTTATAGATTTATAAAAAGAACATTGTTTTCCAGCATCTGTAAACATCTAAAGCAAAGTATTTGTGGGGTAGATGTTGAATTTCCCTTTATTTGAAATGCAAAATCAGCATCCAGTCATTTTCCAGATTATAAATTTACAGAGTAGTAGTAATGGTTGAAAAGTCTAAGGTTAAGTAAACACCATAGACTGTAAAAAGGTAAATACTCGTTTTTTTTCCCGACATCGCCAAATAAGGTCAGAGGGCGGGGTTTATTGTTTGACGCCACCATCAACCGAAGACGGCCCCGCTCTCACAGTCCGATGATATATGTCTTGCGTGGACAAGCAGGAACTCATCTTCTGAAGCCGGCTAAAAGCGGTTTATTGGGAATTTTTTTTTATTTAACCAAGGACTCAAAACAACCAGCAGCGTCTTTGTCGCTTTAAGCTCTGAATTTACTTTATTCACCCGACGTTAGAGCTTAAGAAAGAGCGAGAGCATTTATTCATTCTTACCCCGCGCGCGCGGAAAGCGTCTACGGGAAGTTGACTGGGCGGGCTACTGTGTCAAATATCTAAATCGATTTTTATCGACAATTTCTTTTGAGTGGTAAGTAAAATATATATATATTTTCTTATTCTAGTTAGTACTGAGTGGTATTTGTCGTACTTTCTCGTCGACGTTTTTTTCTTTGCTAATTTGTGAACGGTTAGAATGAGCGCGAGCTCGTGGCTTTGTCAGCTGACTCGCGGTGGTCGAATGTGGAAAAAAAAAATCACACGACTCTTTACGATTAGTAAATAATATGGTGTCACTGATATATGTTGTTTATATGTATAAAATATTTCTTTCGTATATATTTTGATATGTGTTTAACAAAGTCCTTATGATTTATAACGTCGTATTAGCTTTTAGCGGGTGTGAATGAATGACGACACGTGTAGTGCGGAAAGAACACCCGGCGCGCACAGAAAAGACGAATGTCGCCTTGTTAGCCTAAAAAGCTTTTACCAAATTCGTTTATGCAAGTAGTGTACTATTTCATTTTCATGTTGATATCAGCGAATCTATATCGGGTTAAAAACTGACGATTTAGGGTTGTTCGTGAGTGATTTGTTTCTTCAAGCTAACGTTAGCGAGGAAGTGCGTGTCTAGCGCGAGCGGGGAGAACTGGTTGAAACAGCCCCACAAGTGCCAGTCAGACGCATTTCATCATTTTATTTTCTGCGTTTTCTTTGCCAATAAAGGCTGCATTGCAGGAATGTGCTGGAAAGCCACATGACACGGATGCACTGGCAGCTTAATTTGAATGCAAGTTGCTGTTTGTTGTCACATTGCTTAAAATGTTAATCAAAGTAGTGCCTTCTAGGGCTTGTAAAACAAACAGGTCAGATTGGCTTTTTGGTGCTGCGTTTTATTACTTTTAATTTTTTGACTTGATGATTGTAGTGAAAAAGCCATATGTGACCCTGGACCGCAAAACCAGTCATATATTGCACGGGCATATTTGTGGCAATAGCCAACAATACATTGTATGGGTCAAAATTATCGATTTTTTTTTTTTTTTTTTTTTTTTTTATGCCAAAAATCATTAGGATATTAAGCAAAGATCATGTTCCATGAAGATTTTTTGTAAATTTCCTACCGTAAATATATCAAAAATGTATTAGTAGTAGTAATATGCGTTGCTAAGGCCTTCATTTGGACAATTTTAAAGGCGATTTTCTCATATTTAGACTTTTTTGCACCCTCAGATTACAGATTTTCAAATAGTTGTCTCGGCCAAATATTGTCCTATCCTAACAAACCATATATCAATAGAAAGCTTATTTATTCAGCTTTCAGATGATAAATAAATCTCAATTTAAAAAAATTGACCCTTATGACTGGTTTTGTGGTCCAGGGTCACATATGGACATTGGGTTTAGTTCATGCATAAGTAGATGCCATATAGATGTGTATTTTTAAATACAGGTTTTTGTTGTATGATCATGCATGTATTCATGCTGTATGTTCTCGATGCGCCCACTTTTTTTGTACTGTGAAAGAGTTTTCTAGAGGCTTTCAGCTCCCCTCTCTGGCAAATAAAGTACTGCTAATACTGCTTTAGTGTGTAATAATATAGTTAGACTTATGTCTAAGTTCTGGCCTCTCTGCAGTGAAATTGTTGTGTAACACTAACACGGGAACCTTCCTACTTTCTCCTCTCTTTTTTTCAGGAATGAGCTACCATTCACCCATCGTGTCTGTTGCACAATGGATGTCCGCTCTGTCTGCCTAATTGCCCAAGCCAAAACAAACCGTAACAGATCTAGTCTATTCAGAGGATAGCAATAGGCCCTCACTCCACCCTCTCCCTTAACGTTACATATCAGTTTAGAGCAGAGCAGTGCAGATTCTATCTCCGGTGTCTGGATTGCTTTGATTTGCTGGTTTAGTGAAGGGTGAAGGTAGGTCTGAGGCAGAAAACAGATTTAGAAACACTAGTACCTCAATTTTCTGGGGATAAAATATCCAGTGTGCTGCTGCTTGAATTATTTATACATATTTGGTTCTCTTACCTGTAAGATTGTGAAGTAATTTTTTTTCCGTATAACTTGAAAACCATCTGTGCACAATGGTATCGACAACTCTGGCCACGATAACGATTATGAGCACCCTTGCCGGGTTTGCTCATGTCAATACATCAGATTATCTATGGCTCCTAATTGTAGGCTTCATCATAGCATTTATCCTGGCCTTTTCAGTGGGTGCTAATGACGTCGCCAACTCGTTTGGTACGGCAGTGGGTTCAGGTGTAGTTACTCTTAGGCAGGCCTGTATTCTTGCTACTGTCTTTGAGACGCTGGGCTCTGTGCTGCTTGGAGCCAAGGTCAGTGAGACCATCCGCAAAGGCATTATCGACGTGACCATGTACAACGGCTCAGAGCATGTGTTGATGGCTGGCTCAGTCAGCGCTATGTTTGGTGAGTAGATTATGAAGTGCTTGTACATTATATATTATTACTGATTTTCATACACACAGTTTAAGGTTTCTCTTTTTGAGTGTACTTTTTTCCCCCCACCAATCATCAGGCTCTGCTGTGTGGCAGTTGGCTGCTTCTTTTCTGAAGCTTCCTATTTCTGGGACCCATTGCATCGTGGGCGCTACAATTGGCTTTTCACTGGTTGCCAGAGGTCAGCAGGGAGTCAAATGGCTGGAGATTCTTAGAATTGGTGAGTCAGCTACATTCACAAAGACAATTCATTTGTCATTGAACTTATAAGATTAATACGGTTGTCAAAAACTGGAAGTGTGTTAGTTTCTTTATAGTTCATTGTTCTTTGTTCCCTTACAGTTGCTTCGTGGTTCCTCTCGCCTGTCCTTTCTGGAATCATGTCCGCTATTCTTTTCTACTTTGTTCGCATATTCATCTTACAAAAGGTAAATAAAATGATCTAATCTTTCCATCTTGGTCTTATTGAGTTACTTGGATGTAGAATGAGAATGTGATATATCACACCAAGGCTGGGTGTTGGCTAAGAGTCTGTATTTTGTCCTTTGCAGAAGGATCCAGTGCCCAATGGTCTGAGGGCCCTGCCATTCTTCTATGCTGTTACAATGGGAATCAACCTGTTCTCCATAATGTTTACTGGAGCACCTTGTGAGTATTGCTGTATTTCTGCCCTTTTCATGCCCATTAACAGCCTAACCAGATGCCCAGACTCTGCCAGACTGTGTTTACAGTACATAAGGCAAAGCAGTGTTTAACCAGTGGGCTCTGGAGAACTCAGTGGCGCACTCATGACATGGACATGTGGTGTCTGTATTCATGACCTCAGTCAGTGTTTTTTCCTTCTCCATCATAGTAGAGAAAAAACAGTGGAATAAAGAATTCACGCCCATCAGAAAGAACGTCAGCCTCAGTAGAGAAAGCACTGCGTTTTTGGGTGCTGTTAACTGTTGAGCTCTAAATAATATTACTTTTCAAATTGAAACCTTATTAAATGAGCAACTTTTGCTCCTTTTTGTTTCCTTTTACCCACAGGGCTCAACAATTCAAGAAGTCAACTGGCCTGGGCCATTAAATGAAGGCTACAGGCCAGAGTATGACGTGATATGCAGCCTAGGAGTGTGTACACATGTGCACTCCAGGCGGGTGCTCTTTACATAGGCACAAGAAGGTGCAGCATACACACATGCACATAGCAGCACACATACATTCTGCCTTAGACACCCTAATACATCAAGTCTATAGTTTTACGTCGAAAGTTAGTTATGAGATGCCAGTGTGCTTTTTGAGTTTAGTACTCAAATATTAGAACTAGAATAAGATTAAGTTTGATACAAAACTTTTGACTTATTGTTAAATGATCAGTCCTTTCAGATTATTCCTTGTGGTTTTCATCTGACACACTGAGTATAGTTTCTAATGACTTTAAAGATTTTTAGTCTCTCAAAATTAAAAGGCTGTCCTCTAGAGCCCACTTAATAATTGCAATGTCACTTCAGGACTCTGAATCAATTAGAATGAGGTTTCTCTTAAGCCAAATTCATCAGCTGACACACGTCATGTGAGTTGTCTGAACGCATCAGGACAAGGACATGTATTCTCTCACAGTCTCACTCACAATACAGGTCAACATAGTAACAGAGCCATCTTAACATAGGCTTATCTTGATCTTTAGCCACACTTAGTGACTTCGTCATGTCATCTGCTGTTGGATTAGCTTTAAAGGCAGCAGATCACCAGACACAGTCCCTTAACTCCTCCCACTCTCAACCTGTTCAAGGCAGTTCACTCAGGTTCAGTTATTCCAGAGCTTCTCACAGGACAGGACAGGAAAATACCAGCACTCGTCTGGGGGGTTGAGAGGAATGCAGCATGTCATGAATCGTTGATCAACCTCCTTTGTGTTCGGAAGGGCACTGAAGGCAGGCACACATGCCCTGTAAAAATTCAGTCAGTGACTAGGTGGAGTTTCCTTGAAGCGGTGTGTTTGCGCTGGTACTTGGAACTCCCTGTTCTTCTGGTTTTATTTTAATTGTTTGTGCAGTATGAGGGTGACGACACATTCCAACTCACATACTGTACAAAAGGTGAAACCCATTAATTAATTAAACCCAAACTAATTTGGGTTGTGATATATAGGTGTGATATACACATCAAGTCACTGGTCCTTTTCTAATAAATCCCCTTTCCCTAACATGGTGCCTCTCAAAACTGTGTTAATCATGTGCTATAACCCACACCCAATTTCAGCACACAGACATACGGTCATTCAGCAACCACAGTGCCTGGAAAGTTCTCCCCATGCAAAATACAGATGACACACAAATTGTTTCTGTTTTTAATGCCAGCAGCCCTCAGCATTTGAGACTGAAGTAGGCGTACTAGGCAATTAATTATTTGTTTGTTTTATTTGTTTGAATTTCCCCTTTTTATTAGTTGGCTAGTTCTCAAAATGACTATACTTAAAGACTGGAATAAACTACATGATATTTGTCCCGATTTACAATCTGGAGGAGTCGACACTAGTTGCCAAAAGTCAGATACTAGATAATGTAAACAATGATCAGTCATGATTATGTGTAATTGTGACTTTTTGCTGAATCGAAATTCAGTAACAAAGCTACAAAAATGACTCAAATAGGGACCTTGCACATTAAAAATATGGCACAGAGTGCTGAACTCCTGTCAAGACTAAAAATAAGAGTGAAAAAAAGAACACTTTTGAGGTGTTTTTCTTTGAGTTTCAAGAACCACCATACAATCAGATAACAAAGCCTGCCATTTTCTTAAGAAAAAAAAATTAAAGTTCTTTAAAAATTATATGAGAACTGAGATTTTTCAAGAATTGCACTTAAGACAAATTGTAAGGAATTCATAAGGATATTCCTAAGAAAATTGTGAATCCGGCCCCTGGTGGTGTATGATCCTCAGTCGTTTAGTGTATTATGCCTAATTTTCTCTGCAACAAAGTGTATAATGCCTAGTGTTTTAAAATCTTTTCAAATTTTATAAGTTGTGTATTTTATTCAGGCCTTATTTTGTATTACTCGTACTCTTAATTTTAATAACGAGGGCCATAATGATTGGTTACACCCTCCCGCCCCCCAGTACGTTTATACTTGTTTTCCGGTCTGATTCCTCTTTGGAAAAACAGACAGTGGGGTGTTTTGGTTGCCCTGGGGATATAAAGCAAACACGAAAAGGCAGCAATAACAGACTTTGTGGATTTGAAATGGAATGTTTTTATATTTGGCCAGACTTAGTCAGCATGACTCAAAGCAGTTTACGGAGTCAAAAAGAACGTTTTGTTTGAAGCACTAGATTCCTTTGCGGATGCCAGACTTGGTGGCATGGGTAAAAAAAAATTGTCTCCACACCAAACAAAATTCTGGTAGTGCTACAAAGTAAGAATATCACTACACCTTAAAAGTATTTTTATGTTGTCTGTTAATTATCAAAAAATGCGTATAACTTTTGCAACAGTTTTGCAGTCAAAGACCACAATTGCCGTAATTGGCATAAACACCAGTGCCCCGCCCACAATGACTCATAAACCATCATCAGCGCGTCACCAGGATGAGGTATAGTGCTCCAACGTGTCTGGAAAAACAACCCGTGTTATTGTGTAATAAAGGCCATGGGATAGCAGATTTTATTGTGAGGTAAAGCAGGAAATGAATCCACTTCCATTCATTCATCCCACTGCATGGTTGTGGTCTGGCTGCTCCCCTTTTGTGGGAGATTGTTTGTCAAACTACGTCGATGCAAGCATGAATGCATTCCCTGCCTAACCCACATGCACAGGGCTGCTTTTCTCACATATTGAGCAGGATCTATGCCAGTCGGCCATAAGTGATAACTGGGCCCCATTCGTTGGCCTTTCTCTTATTTCTGTCATTCACCCCCTCAGTGCTCTCTTTAAAGATTGTGGCACTTCTCTTTGAATCTTGTCTCCTGAGATTGAACTGGAGTTGCATAACCAAAGCACACAGCGGCACGGCATGCCCTGCAGTAGTACGTGCATGTGGCAAGGCACGGGAATATATGCCCCACTGCTCCCTGTCCTCTTATCTCTCAACCTCTCTTTCTGTTTATTTTTCACATCCCTGCTCCACCAAAGCCATTTTTTCCATAGCATTTGGACAAAGTCTTGCTCATTTGTCCAGTACCCTTTTTGGTCCCATGAACTTTTGTTGACACATTTCATTGTCTGTGGTTCTGGACCCCATGGGGAATTTGTAAATGGCCGACTTGCTCAGCCAGCTCTCTTCCTTGAACATGCAGCACGCATTCTTTATTACCGCAGCTACCACCGCAGTCTTGGCTCAGATATAACCTTTCTGCAGGAGTGGTCACATTTTTTTTCCCCACTTGTCCTCCCAAAGAGGTGGGGGGTGATGTGTTGCCGCAGTATCCTTTTAAGGCACCCACATTTGTTGAACATGGTACGTTGGCCTTGTGCGCCGTCTTGTCACTGCAACATTTTGCTGCTGTTTGCACTCACATCTCACCTGACGTGTTGTGTAAGAGGACAAGCCTTGTGTTTGCATTCTGAATGCGACAAGGATATTTGATACTTGGTTGCGGTGGTTGTTTTGGTTTGCGTTTCTCTGGCCTCCTAAACAAGTGGATCAAGTACATTTCTTAAACTCTTCATAATAGTCTCCTAACTGAAAATGATAAATGAGAGCCAGTGACCTAAGTATTATTCTCTGAATATGCGTTTCATTTTTTTTTTTTTTTTTTTTAGAAAGGGTGTGTAAGCAAATTCTGGATGCAGCGAATCCACTTCTTACATCTTATTAATATTCCACTCCAACACCATTACTAACAACCAGGATTCCACAATGTTCCTGTCTATTCCGTAATGCTGTTTGTGTTGTTGGTAGCACATGCTGCCTGTTGTCTCAAAAGCACATTTCCTTTCCTTCCCTCCTTTCCCTCGACACCCCATTTGGTCCCTTTCCCCCCCGTGAACGATGGGACTGCAGTGCTGGGATTCGATAAGCTGCATTGGTGGGGAGTGCTGCTCATTTCCATCGGCTTTGGCCTGGTCACTGGCATCTTCGTTTGGTTTGTTGTCTGCCCTCGGCTCAAGAAGAAGATTGAATGTAAGTATCCATTTTTCATTTTTGTAATTGTTTATTCTAACCTTGAAAATCATAAAATCAATGTTATCAGTCGCAATAGAACTATGAGTCATATCTGGTTGCACAATGTCACTTCCACTGCACAATTGGGTTACTTAACCGATGCCAAGTAGACTACTGAAAATATTAAATGGGTTGGGTGCCTCAAGGGTTTTCATTAGACCCATTACAGATGTTTTGTTGCACTGTACTTGAAGATATAACAATACATCAACTTTTGAAAGTTTGTTATTTAAATATGTACACACTTTAAATCAGACATTTTCAGGCCCTATAAAAGTCTGGATGGCAATCTGTGGACATGCAAGATTTATTAGCCTTAGGCCTAGCACCAGGTGTTTGTGAGGATAATACCCTACAGATTAAAGATTCTGGCAGTGGACAGCAGTTTTAATCAGTCACTTAGAAAGACGATATACTCTTTAAAGGAATGTTCTGGGTTCAATAAAAGTTAAGCTCTGTCAACTCTGGATTTTTCTTTGTGCAAAAAGCATGTGTATCCTTGCACATGCTGTGCAAAAGTACTGAATTTAAGCAGAATGGTTTGTAGCAGGTTTGTGAGCAGTTTTATTGCATTAGTTTTTGTTATGTGTTGTAACTACTATATACTGTATTGACATTTATTACCTTGCTCAGAGAATTTTTCTGTGGCTTAACTGCATGTCACGTACATAAAATTGTATTTAAAATTTGTTGAACTCAAGACTTTCCTTTCGCACAGCTAAAGTTGAAAAGACAGAAATAAGCATCCATCATAACAGCTCTGATCTCAATTACAGTTTACAGTAACAGAAATTTGATGGCAATGTTTTCTAATCCTCAAATCACATAACAGACAAAACCACGCAAAACATTCTGACACCAACTGCACTTTCAAGAAAAACCAGCTTTAGATTAAGACAATCTGTTTGTTGTAATATGGTTCAGCATAAACAAACCAAGTCTAGTGTTGTCTATATAGAGCTATATATGTATATGTAGGCTGAGTATTGACAGCCTAATTGGGTCATAGTGATCCACTAATTGGTCTTTGGCTAGTGAACTGGAATAGCCGTGGTCCAGTTGAGGTGTTGACGGAAGTAGCTCAGTCTCATTGGGCTAAGGTGTATGGCTACAATTTGAGGTGGATTTTGCTACTGAAATAGAATACATGTGCTTTGACACCACTCAGCAGATCAGTGGACAATGGACAGAGTTATGTCAGACTGTCCTTGAAATGTAGGGTTATAGTGACTATTTAAGCAAACAGAGTGTTTGCCTCTTAAAGTTTATAGAATCGAGCGCATGTGATGGCCATGTGAATTGCCAGTGGGTAAAGTGCTTACCCGCCTTGTACTTACCACAAATAATTGATTAGATTCACCTTTACTTAACTAATTCTCAATTTATTTAATTATATTTAATACAATTAATTATTTGAAAAATTGTTAAATGTTTGCATTCCATAAAGCCCTCAACCCTCAAATACTCCAACTTGGCTCTTAATTTGTTTTATTTTACCGAATGTCAATCTTTTAAAATATTGATGGGTAGATTAAGATTAATAGTATGCAAGTTTATTAATATTTATAACAAATATTTTTTCCGGGGACCCCCAAGGGGCCACAAGGAAGTGCTAAGTGGTCCGTGGAAATGTTTTGAGAAAAAATAAAAATCAATAAATGCAAATGAACAAAAATGTGGCCTAAGAATAAGAAAATATTTAGTGTTACATATGTAATATTAAAAATTCTAAATACATGAAAATACTGCTGCCTTTAAAAAAAACAAAACAATTTTCTAGCAAGCAATTATCTTTAATCTATGTTGTTTGATATACAGCTAAAATAAAGTCTTCCAGTCCCTCTGAGAGTCCTCTGATGGAGAAGAGGGAGCTGCATGAAGCGCACAGTCCCATCCTGAAACCTGTCCCTGAGGAGTCCAGTGCCCTGTCCTCTAACACCCCTTCTTCCCCACCTCCTTCTGAGGAGCGCAGGGTCACCTTTGACATTGGAGATTCAGATGACGTAGATCAAAAGGACTGCAAAGAGTCAGAGACGGGCAATGGTAAGTCAGTAGGGCATGATTCCTCACATGCCATGCCAATCATGACATACATACTGTTTTGTTTTTTTTTGTTAACGATCAATCATGTGACTTTATTCTGTTTTCAGCAGTTCCGAGAACGGCCCACGTTCAGTTCACCAACGGCCCCAGTCACATTCCTAGCAACGGTTACTCTCAGTACCACACAGTTCACAAGGACTCCGGCCTCTACAAGGACCTGCTGCACAAACTCCATCTGGCAAAAGTGGGAGACTGCATGGGGGAAGGTGGCGACCGGCCCATCCGCCGCAACAACAGCTACACCTCCTACACTATGGCCATCATCGGTATGTACGGAGACATCAAGCCCAAAGAATCTGAGTTCCGTGCTCCTGAAGACGGAGACAAGGAAAAAGCCAGCACCCAGGAAAGGAAGCGTGTCCGCATGGACAGCTACACAAGTTACTGTAATGCAGTGGCAGAGAGTGGTGCGCCTGAAGGCCTCGGCGAGGGTGAGGTCACTTTGGAGATTGTTGACGATGATGCTGGGAGCAGCCATAGCTCTTTGGAGGAGGATAGAGCCGATGCTGACAGACCTGAGGTGTCAATGCTCTTCCAGTTCCTGCAAATTCTCACCGCCTGTTTTGGCTCCTTTGCTCACGGAGGAAATGATGTCAGGTAATGCAGATGTATTCAACTGTACAGTGCTTAAAATTGTTCACTGATTTTAAAAACAATATTTGAGAATGTATTATTTCTTTTGCTTTCAGTAATGCGATTGGTCCCCTGGTTGCTCTGTGGCTGGTCTATGAGAGTGGGTCTGTTATATCAAATGCAGCAACTCCAATCTGGTTGCTGCTGTACGGAGGAGTGGGCATCTGTGTCGGTCTGTGGGTCTGGGGCCGTAGAGTCATCCAGACCATGGGCAAGGACCTGACCCCCATCACCCCTTCTAGGTATAAACACATGCCCATGTTGTAATATCAGACAGCACCTGCTGTACAGAGCAAAACCTCCCAATTGGCAGACTTTCCTAAACTATACTTTGTTTAATTTCAGTGGTTTCAGCATTGAGCTCGCCTCAGCCGTCACTGTTGTGGTCGCTTCCAACATCGGTCTTCCAGTTTCCACCACACACTGCAAGGTAAAATGGGCCTGTATGCAAAACATACATTGATGCAAAGCAAGTCCTAGGCGGAGACTATTTGAATGAGATTGGTAACTACAGCTTGTTACTGAGGGCGTATCATTTTTTTCGTTTTCAGGTCGGGTCAGTTGTGTCTGTCGGCTGGCTGCGCTCCAAGAAGGCAGTGGACTGGCGGCTGTTTAGAAATATCTTCATGGCCTGGTTTGTCACTGTGCCCATCTCTGGCCTTATCAGTGCAGCCATCATGGCCCTGTTCACCTACGTCATTCTGTGAGGCCTTAAAAGTCTTCACCGCCTCCCGCTCTGCTCTCAAGGACGAACCAGAATCCCCAGAGAGAGGTGGAGGGCATGTCTCAACCTTCCCTTCTCTGTCTCTCTCTAATTTCCTCCCTCCTGTCATCCTCGTGATGAGTGGGGGATGAAAAAGGCCCCTTTCGATAGAGCCTGTGATTCTTGGTTGCATCGTTTTTAGCCTGTATTGATGATTTGTGTGCATTTGCAGTGCACCAGGTCACATGCCATAGGCCAGGGAAAAAAAGTCTTCATAACTAGAATGGTTGCCATTTAAATTCCCTCTTGTACATATGTCAAATCACCATGTTTTTGTTTTTTATGTAATTATGTACAGAACTAAAGGGTTTTTTAAGGTAAAAGAACAATTACAATGCAGTATTAGCCTTCATTTGACATGCATTTTTCATTACTTTCGTCATTTGAGTTCCTTAGAAAAGTGGTTTTTCTGTGAAGAATTTGGGGAAGAGCAATTGAGTTCTGTTTTCCTTCTATACATTTGGTAAGCACGAGTTTTCCACTTTTTATTAAACAGGCCTGACATAACTCACAAATAGAGCCTTATGACACTCACATTTTTAGTTGAGTCTTGTGAGTTGATTTACAAAGAAAATTGGTTGCTCCTATCATGTTCCTTAATACAATTTCACTGTCCTTTTCAAGATGTTTTGTTTTATTTTTAGATATTTTGTAGGTTACACTACAAAACGGGCCTCTTGGTAAACTAAGCAGTCTCCAGAAACATTTATAGTCCAGCCGTTCTGTTATCATTCTTTTAGTCCTCTTCATTAATGGGTTACAGAACATCAAACTCTTCTTGGTATTTTTGCACCACTGTAATTGATCTGTTAATATTTGCTCTGCTTTTCCCAGCGTCGAATAACTATAACGGACCAACCTGTGCTTGCAGATAACGTCTCAGCAGCTACTCAGCTTTTCCTTAAAGCACAGAATGTGCAGAATGCTCTGCTGTAGTTAGTATGCTACTGGCGACTCTCGCGTTCCTCAAATGTTTGCTGTAGACAATTGAACTTCATACGGTGGATTATGGCCCTTTGTGTTGTCACCATGGCTGTTTGATGAAGTGTTACTAAGATGCCCAAAACTGTTTTACCAGTGTAATGCTGCCCAGGGGCAGAAAGATCCTTCTTTGGAAAATTTAGTTAATTTATATATATATATATATATGTCCCCTGCAAAAATGAACCTCTTGATGTTTAAAAACAACCGATGAACCTCTTTCCCTTTGAGTGTATTGCTGTGGTGCTTAATATCAGACAGTGAATTTAACGTTGATGAAGTGAGTGAAGTTTACTTGCGCTGGATTTGAGACCATTGGTGTTTGATGGCATCTAGTTGGATGGTGTAGCTCATCTGCTCCAGGCTTCTCATAGAACTACTTCTGAGGAATGTATACCATACCAATACAAACATATGTATATATTTTACACTGGGTTGCTGTGGCAACCCCTACAGCAACACAAATAACTTGCCCTATTTATTAGGTGTGGGACAGTGGTGTTAAATGAGGGTTTGGTCTGAAGGTAGCAGTGGTGTAGAAAGATCCCCGCATTTCTTTATTGGAGGTGAGGATCTGCATTGCTGAGTGGTTATTTGGTTATGATCTCAACACATTTAGACCTTGCATAGTTACTGTAGTTGCCTTAAGGATCTTTTTCTTTATTTCTTTTTTTGTTACCAAAGAGGAAAAAAAAAAAAAAAGTTTTATTTTGTCCTTTGCGCTTTGGGGATGAAAGAATAAAATGTCTTTGATTATCACCTGTCTTTGCCTGTTTATTTTAATTTTACCAATGAATGAGATCATATTTCTTCTGCCATATTTATCTATTAATATTAATACATATAATTTAAAGCAAATATGCTGATAATTTTATACTTTCTTTCTCTCATTCACTAAAATACTTTTTTTTTTTTTTTTTTTTTCTCAGAATTGCGACTGTCATGCACTTCTGATTTTTATAACTCGCAATTGCGAGTTTATATCACAATTCTGACAAAGTGTCAATTACCTTTTTATTTATTCAGTGACGGAATCGAGCTTCCATACAAAAGTGTGTAGGTCAACATGACGTAATGAATGTTACTGATCTTGCTGTGAATTATTAGTAAAAATACTCTACAGTTTATGTTTTTTGTAACTCTGATCAATATTTTTAGATGCCTTATTTCGAAGTAAGTTGCATCTTTGCATCTTTGGTCCAAAAATAAGCTGGAACAATGCAGATGATATAAATAAAGCTCGAATGAGCACCCAAGGACTGTAGACGGCGCTGGCCTGGATAACCGTCCTAGATATGTTTAACACCACCTACATCTGCTGCCTGTAAGAAGCCATGTAATCATCTGTTATCACACCCACCTGCAGGCTAGCATTTATATGAATGCTGGACGCCATCAGTGTTTACAGTCTTTATTTAAAAAAAGCAGTGATCTTTGAAACTGTGTGAAAGATCACAAAATATGTAGTGGATTTTGTCCAGGTGGTACACAGGTTAGCAATTTTGCAATATGCTTTATAAAACAAGACATTTAGCTTTAAAAGATATTACAGATTCCACACAGCCCCTTCACACACTCCGCTTGGCAACTAGTATTCTTCGTAATCTTCATCACTAAGATCCTCTATAAAAAAAAAGGTCACATTGAGAAAATATATAATTTATTGTTGTATTTTTTTTTTAACTTATGATATATATTTGACATTTTCAGCCCAAGTTTCAGCCCTCAACATTGTCTATAATGGAGTACGATGAGGCTAGAAAATTTGTATATATTCTTTAACAATTTTTTGATTTCATCAGCTGAATTAACAGACACAACTTACCAGTACTTCTCATATTCTCTTCAGCCTGCTCACTGTGCTCTAGAAAATAACATCCAGTTACTGACTATACATATTACATGCATGAATAAAATCATTGCATTTTACACACTTAAATTATGGATACAAATATGTAAAAGCGTTTACCTGTCTTCTGTTGAGAGGCTGTGCAATAAGAGACATGCGTTACATAACTTTACATAAATCAGCAGTTTAGCCACACCATTAATCGTCTTAGATAATCATAGAACTCAAATAAGGAAAGATAAGTTAATAAGACAAAAAATGCATCACCTATATAATTTACAGTGCTTTCCTGGTGTCTTTGTTTGCACTGTATTATAATTTAAATGAATATACGTACTGTGAATGTATTCCTCAGAGTCTTTAGCTAAATAAACAAAATCACACAACACAACCTGCGGTCAGTTCACATGATCTCGTTTCAAAGTACAGTCTGCATTGTAAGTGACACACTGTCGCCCTCGTGTGGCGATGAATGGATTTCCAACGCGCCACACGTACCTACGGACTCGTCACTTCCGGTGTGCTCTCCTACGTCAAAACAAACAAACAACAAACAACAATTTTATTCGCTAAAGAGTTAAAGTTAATTGAAAATTGAAATTGTATGTTCTGGCTTCTTTCTCAAGTGCTTATTATTGATTTATGTGTTTATTCTTTACTTCTATTTAAATCAATACTACTGTATGCATAGACAGTCTTTTTATTTTTTATTATTATATTATTATATTTTTTATGTATTGTAAACCCAATTCCTTTTAGTTGTGTTATCTTTTGGATGTCTTGTTATAGTTGTAAATGTTTATGTGTGTCTTTATGTTTAATAAAAAAAAGATTTAAAAAAAAAAAATAATAATTCGTCACATGTGCCTCAGTACAGTTTGTTTCCAAAAAAAGAAAGAAAAATTTAAGAACAAATTGTTTTTATACCGTTAATTGAAAAACATTACATGGGTCTTGAATTCATTATTAAACATTTATTATTATTTATTTTATTTCATTACATTAACTGCAAAAACGAACCTCCTAAATGCTAGATTATAAATGTTTAAAAAATGTTTACATGTTTTAATTATAAGTGAAAACTTCTGAACAGAGAGATGCAAATATGGTACACTCCAAACATCATTCTTTCTAAAAATCATTGTTGAATACTATAGCATAAACTATTATCTAACATAAAATTAAATTAGTGTGAAATGTAGCTAGTTTTCAAACACATCAAATGTTTGTGTCTTCACCATTATACTGTCATTTTGGCTCAGAGGTCATGACCTTCCTGTATCCAACAGTTAAAGCCACAATATGTCATTTTTCGCCGCTAGAGGTCGCTTATTCAAAACAAAGGCGTAGCTATATAACAATGATTAGTTTTCTGTCAATGAATGTATCCAAACAGTTGCTCACCTGTCTAATAAAACACATAATATATTAAAGCGTCTTTGGTGGTTCCATGGTTTCTACAAAATAAAACCGGAAATCGAGGGTAACGCGGGTATGATGTCATTGATAGGCGACACACGGTTAAACCTGGACACGGTTTGTCCTGGTTAAAATTGTTTATTTCTCTGGATTTAAACGTTCTGGGGTAATGTAAGTACACAAGTCAACAAAATATATAACATTGTTCTAGTGGTTTTTGGATATTTTAATCCAAAAATCTTACACATTTTTTAATATTTTTTAAATTATTAAATGTATATATTTTTTCACATTATTTCATAACTCATTTTAATGACCAAAAACATTTATTTGTGTCCCAGATTTTGCACACAACATTGTATATCTCATATAAAATGAACACAAAATAAAACAGCTCATATAATATTTAGTTTGGTATCTTAACCTTTTCACTAATTATTTGTATAAAATATAACATATGTTTTTGGGCCCTATATGCGGAAAGTGCCATATACATGTATGTTGCAATGCATAATCTATTATGTTCTGTACTGAATCATATTTTTCCAGGAAATGTAGTGAAAAAGTCATTCCCTTTACCTGTATCAACTGTTAGAGCCTCTGTCTCTCCATCTGTTATTATTCATAAAAAGTTAGAAAAAACAGACAAATGTGGAAATAAACAAATATGACTATACACCTTGTCGTTTGCACATATATATGTAATCTATAATTGGTAGTAGATTCATGTCATCTTACCATCACTATCTTTCTTCTCAAGCACTTTTGTCTCTGTAAAAAGCAGTTAATGAGCACAAATATGCATACATGATTTTCAACAATGATCCACAATTTAATTCATTATTTAGTATTTAATAATATATCTTTATCTTTATACATCTATAGGCCTATATCTATCTATCTATCTATCTATCTATCTATCTATCTATCTATCTATCTATCTATCTATCTATCTATATATATATATAATGCATATATGATGCATTGCAGGCAGCATACAATAAATGTAAATATATATATATATTTACATTTATTGTATGCTGCCTGCAATGCATCATCTTCTGTACTGAATGTATCTTTCCAGGAAATAAAGTTCTGAAAAAGTCATTCCGTTTACCTGTATCGTATGTTAGTGCCTCTGTCTCTCCATCTGTTAAAGTTTCCAAGACAAATTTGGAAATAAACAAATAGGCCTATTTACTTGGACATTTTCAGATGATTCAGATTCTAATAAAAAAATTCTCACCCATATGAGTCGTTCTTAAGATATCTTCTGTCACTGAGTCAAAGAATATTGAGAGTGAGTAAATGGCCGTAAACACGCGTCAATTTGAGCATTTGAATTGATCAGCTTTTGATTTGCTCCATATGTAGGCCTACCGTTCACATGAGCAGCCGCATAATCCGACTCATCTGAGGAAACAGACATAAAATGACGTCAGCCCGTGAGAATCTCAGCACACTGCGATAAGTAAATGTGTACGAGATATACAAGAGCGTGTCTGTGAAAAATTATATCAGTGCTGAGTCAGTGGTGAATGACCTCCAAAATGACGAGGTTACACTAAGCAAACTAAGCTAGCAGAATATACACTATATTGGCAAAAATGTTGGGATGCCTATCTTTACATGCACATGAACTTTAATGACACCCATTCTTAATCCGATGGGTTTAATATGGAGTTGGCCCACCCTTTGCAGCTATAACAGCTTCAACTCTTTTGGGATGGCTTTCCACAAGGTTTAGGAGTGTGTTTATGGGAATTTTTTGACCATTCTTCTAGAAGCACATTTGTGAGGTCAGGCACTGATGTTGGACGAGAAGGCCTGGCTCACAGTCTCCGCTCTAATTCATCCCAAAGGTGTTCTATCGGGTTGAGATCAGGACTCTGTGCAGGCCAGTCAAGTTCCTCCACACCAAACTCTCTCATCCATGTCTTTATGGACCTTGCTTAGTACACTCGTGCGCAGTCATGTTGGAATAGGAAGGGGCCATCCCCAAACTGTTCCCATAAAGTTGGGAGCATGAAATTGTCCAAAATGGGAGTGACTGGAACACCTGAATTCAATGATTTGGTGGGGTGTCCCAATACTTTTGGCAATATAGTGTATATATCAGAAGAAACTGACCCACCTGGCTGTGTTGTCGTGACGTTCTCTTCATACACTGAGGGCAGACAAAATGGACAACGGTTCGGTTTACATTTATCTTTTTTTGTCTTTCTCAATCTTTGACTGTATATTGGGGAAAACATGCAAAACTGAATACAGCCTATTTACCTCTCTCTTCGAGTGATTTATTGCTTCCATCAGATTCCAGCGATGCTGAAATCGCTACAAACACAAACATGTAAACAGCTATAATTTAATTTCTCTCATACACAGTTTTCATAGGCTACTCCACATGCGGATTGTGTGCAGAAAATGCTGTCTTATTTGGCCAGCTAATCCAGGATGAATAAATGTTTATTAATGACATAAATTAATTGAAATATTAACGTTAACTAAGCACAGATCATTGCAAAGCAAAACAACTGGAAACGAGGCAGCTGTTTAAATAACTTTGTCAATTACTACTGATTTAAATCATGCACATCAACATGGCCAAATATTCATAACATAACATCATAAAATATTATTATTAATATTATTACATATTATTATAATTATCACTATATATATATATATATATATATATATATATATATATATATATATATATTGTATGTATTCAAATTAAAAAATAAGACTTTATCACAACTTTTTATATTTTGTCAAATCAACTTAAATAATTAATGTGGTTCAGATAACAATATTTTGAGTTTCTGTTTATTAAACCAATTTCCTTCATTGTATTAACTCAATTTTAATTTCACTGAACTCAAAATTTTAAGGCAACCAGGTTTTTAAGTTAAATCAACAATATATTTTTACAGTGATCAATATTTCAACATATGTTTTTACATTGCTTTAACTCAAAATAAGTTAAGCAATTTTCAACCTTTTTTATGTTATACAAGATTCAACTGATTTTTAAAGTCAGTTTAATGTAATTTAAGTTGAAATGACTTTAACATCCAAGTTGATTGTACTTAAATTTAAGGCAGCAACTTTTTTTCAGTGCATGTTTGTTCAAAACTGGCATTACAAAAAACAACAACAACAACAAACAGATAGACAGACATCAGTGTACAAATGTTGTCATATTGTAATCTTACCATTGTGGAAACCTGCCACTGCAACAAAGAGCATTATGGGTACACCAGTTCTCATCTCGGATGAAGGAGGTGGATGCCGAACAAGTTGAAACAAAGTGCTAAATTTCAGTGTGCCCAATGCCAGTGTGTGCTTTGAATCCTGCTTTTTATATTCTGCCTGGCATCACATGCTCTGGAGGAACAGGCTCGTCTCTGTTTACCTGCCAACAGCTGGATGGCACCTCTTGCCCGACACACAGATGTGGCATTATTCCCACATTCAATGACTTACATTGTTGACTTTGTGATCAGACGCTACTTTATTGTGTTCAGTGGTGACTGGTGTAAGAATGGGGTGGATGTTAATTTGTGTTTTCAAAAATAAATGGTCATTTCCTCTCCAAATTGGTGTGTGTTTGGCATCTTAGTAAAGGAAATGATTGATTGTGCTCACAGATCTGATGTCACTGCAGTTGGCACATGGGTTTGTTGTTGTGTTTAGTTTGAGGTTATGTTTTACACTCTTCAAAGCAAATTATATGCATGGCCGAGGATTACATTAATGTCTCACTTTGCCCCATAAGGTCACATTTTGGAAAAAAGTAACTCTGGGCTATTAGCTATATAGGTTAGCAAGTCACCAACATGATATTTCCAATCTGTTTTGAGATAATCATTATAGCTGCCATGTAGAAATCGTAGTTCAACAAATCCTTTCTTAGAACTTTTCACATGTTCTCCACCTAATCATAGACATGATAGTCACACTCAAAAACATGACAAATCACAAAAATAATAACACAAATAGCATTTTATGGTGAAACTGAATTGATTTGTTTTAATACAAAATACAGATTCATTCAGGTAGTGTTTAAAATAAACACTGCATAGCGGGGTAAACTTTTTTGTCCTTCGGCATGTCTCAACCTGTTTTGCACCTGACCAGTGATCTGATGCACAATAATATATAGCCTACATCATTTTTATTTTAATTAAAACTTAGCAGACCTAGTTTTGACATTTGAAAAGTCTTTAAAATAAACTCCACGTATATGTTTAGTTATGTAATGGAAATTACATTTATACAAATAAAATGTGGCTTACAAACAATTTTTAGAGCCACTTTAGATTTATTTAGCTAACCTTTGTTAAGCTAAAAAGAATTCAGAATTGAATGGTTAATATTTTATTGTTGCTTGCCACATAGATAACTTTTCTAAACTTTACTAAAAATAAAAAGTTGGTATTCCATTAGTATGGAGCCCCTAAAGGGACATGGTGATGGAGAAAAATTAGATGGTTGAAAAAATTATATTTCAGTGCTCCATACTGAAGTAATCTGTCATATTCTGCTAGAATATGACATGTATGGAGTATTATGCTGTTAACTTTTCTTTAAATATTCCTGAAAATAAAATGTAAAATAAAATCATGAAATAAAATGTTACAAAAACTTTTGAGAAGTAATATATCATGTTCCAGGTATAATGTATAATGATACGCCAGAATAAATACAGTAGGCCTATAGTTTTTGAAGATGTTTGGTTTAGGACAAATTAAGTTTAGTTAATTAAAACCTAACATAAAAATATTTTACATTTTATTTACTTGTATTAAAATATGTTAGTTTAACATAATAATAAAAATCCTGCCTCGACACAACGCTTTTTTACTACAATCGACATACATTCGAGCCAGTACAACAGATTTTGAGGCTTTTATTTTGAACAGCAGTAAGCGGTGTCTTTTATTTTGACAGTCGGCTTTACCGGTAACCGTCCTGCGTACTGCGCATGTCAACGGAAGTGGAAACCGGGCTGCGAGATGACCAATATTAAAACAAAACCGACATGATTTAGGCTGCATGTCACCGAGTGTAGAGCAGCAGTGAGGCTTTGATAGCACCTCTGCCAGATGTCGGTGAACCTGCGGCACTTCAGTCCCTCTGCAGTGGACGCGCTGTGTACATTTCCATTCCTGAAGAGAGAGAGGACGAACACAGAGAAGCAAGGTCAGTACTGTAAGCATGCAACACACACACAATGTGAATACAACAGCCACATGCCTGCATTTATGGACTCAGTTTCTAGTGCGTTCCGTAGTATATACTAGTCTGGCCTGGTACACATATACAGCACATTTCACATTACGTTTTGCTAGAGAAAGTCCTAAAGGTTGCTGTTGTTTCAGTTTTGACTAACTAGCGTTGCTTGTTGTGTCTGTCTGTGTCTCAAAACCTGGTGTGTTGTCTACCTAGACAGCATTTTTGGAAACAGTGAATGCACTTGTGGTGTCTGTGAATGGAACTAAATGTCTGTATGTTTAAATGTCATGTATATGAGTCATTCTACAATTTTGAGTACATGTCGAGTCCTTTGCTGAAAAATATTTTGTCTCTAACAATTTTCCTCAGAAAAAGTTTTATCCATTAAATTAAAGGAAAGCATACTATAATCGCACAAATATTTTTCGTACCTTATGTTTCAGTTTGCTTGGAATTGACTTAAATAACAGTTTTTGCAGTGTCTGTTTTTGAAGTGAGTGGGTGTCAACTTTTTTATATATATATATATAATATATATATCACTTACAGTCAACATTTCTATATTAAATTTATTAAAAAATCTAAATACTTTTTGGAGTTTGTCATTACATCTGTTAAAATGACCAAAATTGTCTTTAAGCCAGATTTATGATAAAATTTGATACAATTGTCTTGTCGTTAGTGACTGACTGTGCTGAGAATATCACATTGATATCTGCAAAAAAAATTCTTTTTTGAAAAATTATTTTAAAACAATCATTGTATGGCATACAGATTGTCTGTAACGTAGACTGAAACCAATAGGAATTTTATTGAGAAAGCATATTTTTTTTGTTGCAAAAAAAAAAATACAATGAGCCATATATTGATTCTCCATGATATCTGTTTTGTCTAGAATGAGAAGACTTCCTGTGCTGGTCGCCCTCATCTGGGTCTGCTCAGTGTTTTATGTGGGCATCTTCCTGTTTGTGGGAGGCTTCCTTCTCGTCAGGCTGGAGGTCAACAGAACGAGCACCTGTTCGGACATCCTATCTCCAGGAGCCCAGATGAAGGGAGATTTCTGCCTGAGCGAGCCTCGCTTTCGTAGGGCAGTGGTCCTGATCATCGACGCCCTGAAGGCAGACTTCACCCGCTATGATCCGGAGAACACTGCACCCAAACCGTTTGAGAACAAGCTGCCGGTGTTAGATGAGATGGAATCATCACACCCCTCACATGCAAGACTCTATACCTTTCGGGCCGATCCGCCCACCACTACCATGCAGAGGATCAAAGGCTTTACGACAGGTTCCCTGCCCACGTTCATTGACGTGGGGAACAACTTTGCATCCAATGCCATCCTGGAAGACAATCTAGTGCACCAGCTGGGCCAAGTGGGTGAGTGAATCTGCAATTGGCATTTTCCTTTACACCAAACCTGTCAAGAGATTGTGTTTTTCATAAAGAAAATGAAGACTATAGTTTTTTATGATCACTCAGAATTTTTTTTCACATTATGACATCATTTTTAAGCCATTTATGCACAATACCCCCACCGTCCCCCACAAAAAAATGTATTTGCGTTACTGTAATGCGAAACATAAAATAAATTGCTAAATACTAGGGCTGTCAAAATGAATGCTTTAACGCATGCAATACATTTTTTCAGTTTAACACGTTAAAAATATTTAACACATTAACGCAGCACTAGTTATTTTCCCGTCCTCCTTTGGCTAGCGTTAAATTATATGATCATGTGCTTATTCATGCAAATGCTTTTAAACCATTCCAGCACGATAAGACACAAAAGAGAATTTGTGCGGTCTGTGTACCTCCTGTCTGTGTGACTCTGTGTGTTTACGAGAGCACCACGACGCGTTTGTGTTGTTGACACGAGAGCAGACTTTGCATGAACGCGTGTTGGAGATTCATATTTTGTAAATAAAGTGGTAAATTATGTTTTTTTTTTTTGCTCAAACAAAGCACTCGCGTCTCTTCATAAAATTGAGGTCGGCCGGCCAGTGAATAAACATTTCATAGGGCCCTATTATTGTAAACAAATTAATAATTTGTGTTTATTTCATATCTCTCTTTATTCTGTTACATTTATTTGTGATGTTGTTTGAAATTCGTTTATTTGTTCTTTTTGTATATGCTGTCAATTATAGTTCTTTGAAAGAAAATCGGAATCTGCAAAAATCGCTATCAGCAGGTCACACACTTACAAAAAAAATCATAAATCGGAATCGGCCAAGAAAATTGCAATCGGTGCATCTCTAGGTTAAACTCCTGGAGTCAAATAAGCATATTAGAATGATCTCTGAAGTTTTGTGTGACACTGAAGACTGGAGTAATGATGCTGAAAATAATATTTCACAATTTTACTGTTTTTACTGTATTTCTGCATAGCCTTGACGAGCATTAGAGACTTTTTTCTAAACATTAAAAAAAATCTTATAGGGCACATTTTATGATTCGATTAGAATTTTTTTCACAAGCTTGTTTCATTTTGATTCTAATTTGATTTGATATTGCTTCATTTATATCAGGCATGGCAAATTATCTCAAGGAAAAAAAATATCTCAACGAATGCTGTAAACTATACAGTGAGTCATTTGGTACACTATAATATTGAAGGTTAAAATGAACTGATTTGTATACAAACATAAATTAAACTGTGGCTGTCATAACTTAACGTATTTATTCAAACATACATTCAATGTTGAAGAACAGTAAAAAAATATAATGAATATGTAATATACTGCATATATTTAGCAAAATGCTTCTCTCTAGAGTTCATTTTTATAGATGACTAATGAGTTGGTCACTGAATGGCTTTTCTAAAGTAAATGTAACATTACATGACATATTGTTTACAAGCTGTTTTATTGATGTCTTTCCGCGGTTGAATCACTAAGCAATTAAGCCGAAAGTATACTTCGTTTTTTTACGCTTACGTACGCGAGCGTATGCGCACAGCCTTGCAAAGTATACTTCTTTTTACTTGTACACGTACACAGGCGTCGACGCAGGCACAGTTTTGACAAATCTCTCGCCACGAATTACAACCCAGGTAAATACTGCAAAACAATTAAATGTGCATGTGCAACCTGGTTACAGAAATCCGGCGGTGTGTGTTCAGTACGTGTGTACTCTTCTGAAGACGAAATTTGCGTCATGCGCAATGTACGCTGACCCTCACGTATGCGTAAAAAAAAGTGAAGTTATACTTTGGCCTTTACATGAGACATGATACGGATTTCGGTAAGTTGCACTGTATCTTTCAACATTCCTTCTGATGTTCATTCATGTTTATTTTGTGCTGTAACTAGTAGTTAAGAGGAAGAGATGATCCGCCTGAGACTTTTTTTTTTATATCAAAAGTAGTAAAGCACAAGGTTTGTTGCGATTTATTGGATAGGAGGCACGCTACAATGCTCTTCATTCAACAACGAAAAAACCCAGCATAGACTAAAAGATTGATTTTTGGGATTTAAGAGTCATTATCGGTTCATAAAAATGAGAATCGGTTAAAAGCGAGAAATCAATATTTTTTTACCCAGACCTAAAAATCTTACCAACCCCAAACTGTTGAATGGTAGTGTAATTTGTTTTTCTTTGGATTTTTATGGTGAAATGCCTTTTTTTGTGACATTTGTAAGATTTGCTAAAAAGCAATATTTATAATATTGCAGTATATTTCCATAATTCTGTTGTTTGCTAGAATTTGCTATTGGAACCAATGAAATTGTAGATTTTTTAGTAAGTCACCATTTTATTGAATAAAATGAATTTTAATGTTGAGATTGTAATGATCATAAAATGTAGCTTTTCTGTTAGAGTGTTTGTTAATAGTTGTGTTTTCTCCCCTGGTTTAAAGGCAAGAGAGTTGTTTTTATGGGGGATGATACATGGGTGAGTCTCTTCCCCAAGAAGTTCCACAAATCTCTGCCCTTCCCCTCCTTCAATGTGAAAGACTTGCACACCGTGGACAATGGCATCCTCCAAAACATTTATCCTACCAGTAAGCAGAATGATTTATCCAATCGATTAGGAACCTGCCTGGTTGGTTTAAGATCTCACTTTGTTTACCTTGTAAATAGACATACACAGCTCATGTTTACACTGTAAACACTGTAAAATGAGTAGCTAAGCGGTTTTGTTTGCTCTCTTCAGTGGAGGGGGATGATTGGGACGTGTTGATTGCTCACTTCCTGGGTGTTGATCACTGTGGGCACAGATTTGGCCCAGATCACCCTGCGATGGCTGAGAAACTTTCCCAGATGGATGGAGTTATCAGGTTAGCTGCATCCTTATTCATCTACCCACATTCTGCCATGCTGTTACAGTTTCAATATATTTTCTTGCATTGTGCAATTATTTTCCATCTGCTGCTGTCTCACCACTAACCCCAGGTCAGTGATAAAGCGTCTGAAGAACGACACTCTGTTGGTTGTGATGGGTGATCATGGAATGACAGACACTGGAGATCATGGTGGAGAGAGCCAGAAAGAAACAGATGCTGCCCTGTTTCTCTACAGTTCCTCTCCCTTATTTTCAGCACCAGGCTCCCAGGTAAAAGACACTGTTATGGTTTGTCTTTATTTAATATTTCACAACCAGTTGTGGTGTCCATAAAAAAAATTAGCTGGGTGGCTAGATGGAGAATTTTTCAGGGTGGCACACACAACTATAAGCATGTAGTCAACACTACTGGTCTGTGTTGCATGATAATAGTATCAGTTATTTACTTGTGTTACACATAAGTGCAGAGATTTTAATGTTGTATAATGAAATAAAGTAAAAAATGTTGGTGTATAAATATAACAATTATGTGAACAAGTCTAAACACATCTGACAGCACAAGAATTGCAGCTTTAATTCAGATTAGACATTAAAACATACTTAATAGCAAATAATTAAAAATTGGAAAGAAAATCTCTATCCGTATATTTTACGTTCAGTCTATATCTACTGTATATTAAAATAAAAAAATTAATACTAATAACAAAAACAAATTGTTTAATTTTTAGCAGAATTATTAGCTTTTTCTCCATTTTTCTGGTTCCCATTTCCACTTCATAAAATGTCTTTGGGTTATTTTTGGACTTTTTCCATGCATTTGGAGTTCAGCATGTTTATATTTTTAGGTGGAACCTGAGGTAGTACCACAGACTGATCTGGTGCCCACCCTGGCACTGCTGCTGGGAGTTCCCATTCCCTATAGCAGTGTTGGCCAGGTTCTTCTGCCACTTTTTCCTCAGAATGGCTCCCGAGGTGCACCTACAGGACTCAGCCAGGCTGAGGCGCTGTGGATTAACGTCAAACAGGTTAGAGGAATTTCTCTTAGCCTATGTTTTAAGGTGCAATTATATTTTTTGCCTCCATTGTCTTGTATTTAAATGTTTTTTTTTTTTTAACAGTTGTACTGAGCTTAGCTTAATTCTGTCTGATTCTTCCATTTCTGTGAAGGTAAACCGCTTCTTGGAGACCTACTCTAACATGGCCAAAGACATCCCACCAGACAGTCTGTCTCAGCTGCGGGCTGACTTCTCAAACATTTCCTCTCAGTACTTGACTGCTGTCCACAAGGGCCATCTTCCCTCTCCTAAGCTAGTCGTCTCCATGCAGAACTATCTGACAGCTGTCAGGGAGACTTGTAGAGCCTCCTGGGCCCGTTTCAGCCCTTTCAAAATGGCTGCTGGGCTCTTAATTTTAGGGGTTTCCTGTATGCTATGCTACGTCCTTTCCGAGTTGTCTCATGTAGTAATTCAGGAAGGCCTGCTGAAGTTGCCCATACTCTCAGGGCTGGTGGTAGGACTAGTAGTAGCTGCAGGTCAGCTGTTCATCCAAGGCTATTTGGAGCGCTCATGGTGTTTGGGAGCTGTAGCACTTTCTTCTGAGGTTTTGTTTCTATGGAGGACTCGTGGCGTTTCTCCAAAAGATAGGTGGTCACCTTCTGGTCTCCTCACGCCGGCCCTGCTGGTGCTTTTCCTGCGCTGTGCCTCGCTACTCTCGGACAGCTACGTCATCTACGAGGGCCACGTGGTTACATTTTTGCTCTTCACGTTGAGTGTATATGTTCCTCTCCATCTCAACTGGGATGGACTCCTGGTCCCACTTCCTCCACCAGACACACAGAAGCCACCTCGGCTGCTCCCAACAGCGCTGCCGTCCTCAGTGGTTAGACGGGAGGCCACCGTCTTGCTGGTGTGGTTGGGAGTACTGGTTGGATCGCTTTACCTATCCCTCTCCTTCCACAACTGCCGAGAGGAGCAGGGCACCTGCCAGCCCTCACCTTTCCTCTCCCCGCTCTCACGTGTACAGGACAGCCAACTGCGCAACCTCCACTATGTCCTCTCCGTGGTCTCATTGGCCATGTGGGGGTACCTTCTACATCGCTGGCTGAGACACTACGGGAACCTTAACTGTTCCAGTGTGACTGTGTTTTCGGCCTGCTTCCTTGTACCACTGGCCTGTGTTTGCATGGGGTTGCATTGGGCAGTGAGCGCCACCCCAGAGGACACCTTCCGGAGTTTGTCCGAATTAATCGGCCTAGCCCAGGTGTTCGTGCCGCGGACCACTTTCTTCCTGCTGGGCCTGGGATTGCTCCTGTTGTGGGTGGATCCCATGACTGTGTTCCTCAAGTCAAGGACTCCGTTGAACTCTCGAGGAACATCCCTGCCACCCCCCAAGTACAGAGCCAGCACCGGAATCAGTCCACAGGCTGAGTTGCACCACCTTATACCACAGCTGTATCAGCGTATCCGACACTCGCTGGAGGACGGGGTCATGGAAGGTGGCGAAGCGGACAGCAGGCCAGCCGTGGAGGCTTACGGGCTGGGTACAGTGTACTCGGCGCCCTTGGTCCTGCTGTGCGGACTCCTGGGGTTGGCGCTTCTGCTACTCCATCCAGAGGGAATGGCCCTTGCCTTCTTGCTTCTCCTGCTGGAGGCCGGGGCTGTGCTGCACATTCACGCCTGTAGCACCACCCTGTCCAGCCTGCACAAGCACTCCAGTAAGATGCACTCCATTTCTACCTTCGCACCTTATGCCTTGCTAAGCTATTACTACTGATGCCTCAAGTATTCTTATTTTAACCCTTCCAGATGGTTTCAGTGTGCCATGGGCTCCAGTGGTTTCATGGTCTCTGGCGGCCGCCCAGTTTTTCCATGCTACAGGACATCTCCCAACCTTCACCTCCATTCAGTGGGGTGCTGCATTTGTGGGTTTTCCTCAAGGTCACACAGGCACTGTGCTTCCTGCCTCATTGGTGACCCTCAACACCTTCTCCTCTCACATCATCTTTGCAGGTAACTTGACCATAGCGTAGGTGCAGGATACCCTCAACATGATTCACATTCGATATGTTCATACTAATCAACCAGTCATATCTTTCATCTGCCATTTGTTCGAAGCTTATGAGATTCTCCCTTCTGTCCGTTCATTCTCCCCCTTTCTGATGATCACTGTCTAATTCGCACATGCAGTTGGCTGTCCTCTGCTGCTGTTCTGGCCTCTGGTGTGCGAGGTGCGTGGGACCCGATCTACGCGCTCAGCAGGAGCGGAGGAGAGCGAGGACGCTGTCATGGAGATGAGACTGAGAGAGAACCCTCAGAAGTTCAGCTCTGGTCTCCTGCAGCTCGCTGCACGCTACCTCTTTGTGAATGGAGCGCAGGTGCGTTTAAATTATGGCTTCATTCACATTGCATTATGCTAGCATTAAGTAAGGCGCACAAATCTTGCAGAACATTTTTAAACTGTGTTTATGTGATCTTCATTACCATGAAATGGCATTCTACGGTGATATTGTAGATTATTTCAATTCATTCACCAGATGCGAATGTCATACATTTGTGTCATGTAAAACTTGGTGTGAACAGGCTTAGCAGGCTAGTGCATTCTCATCTAATATGTTTTGTACGTTCTTGTAAACTGGAAAATAGATGATAAATAACTTGTTTACCTTTAGGTTTTTGCGTCAGTTTGTGCTGCAGCTATCCTCAGGAGACACCTCATGGTGTGGAAAGTGTTTGCACCCAAGTGAGTCTCCATCTTGAACTCATTGTTTCTTTCTCTATTTTACCTCTTATCTCTTTCATTTTAAGGAATTGTTTAAACAACTGATCTAGGCATGTGCACATTTTTGAAATGGACTTGGGTGGGTTGAACGAATAGTTCAGTGTTGTTTGACAATGTTGTTTGGTACAAGGTCCTTTGAAACTTTACTAAAATTCACCCACGCAGCACTTGCTTTTCATGTTGAGAAGGTTTAGTAAGCTAACTGTCAGCATAGACTTCCAGTGCAGTGCTTTCTAAACAGATGAAGTTAACCCTGGATTATAACTATAAACAGACTAACATGCATGTTTGAGCTGTTTTAACTGGAAGCAACTTGCATCTTAAAATATGTTAGTACCATTGTTTTGTCTGAAGATGCACCCCAGTAATGTTTTTTCTAAGACACGTTCATAAACGCTACTTAAATGTCCTAATTGAACTAAGGTCTAATTCTGCCTTAATCTAAGCCCTGTCTGTGAAACCAGGCCATAAATTCTGAGTTTTGATTACTCTGACTTTCACAAGGTGAATTTATGTAGTGAAGTATTTTGCTGTCATTACGAACAAACCCTCACAGTGATCCACAGTGGCATTATGAGTGTTGCCATAGAAACCAGAGTAGTTTCCATCTTGTAATTGCTGTAATTATGACCCAGCGCGACTGCAGCATAAGTTAATTATTAAAAAACATTCCTCATAACTGCATCCTAAGCTGTATTTTTCTTTTCGGCAGACTGATGTTTGAGGCATCTGGCTTCATCGTGGGCAGCGTGTTTGTTATTCTGGGGGTTGCCATGGTGATGAGGGTGGACATGTCAGTGGGTGGTCTGTTTAAGAAACTCCTCCCTCAGAACTCCAGGTAGCACTTGTTACTCCGGCCACACCCCTTTCCCCCTCGACAACCCCATCTAGAACTTCTCAGAGATGTGTTGGAGACACCTGGTCATCCTCCTCAACTCCACTGCCAACCGTACAGATGAAAACCAGATTTGTTTCGCATCTGACTTTGGACCAAAGAGGTCTAAAGCATCTCCTCATTTTTGAACAAGTGAGAAAAGTCAATAAAAAGTTATTTTATAAAAGCTATTTTAGAAGGCTACAACAGTCATTATGCTTCCAATAAGCTATTGAACTGTTGGCTTTGGTTGCTTTGCTGCCTTTGTATTGAAAAAGAGAGAGAAAGGGAGATGATTTCTGTGCATGCTTTTTTTCCTGCCATGTTCCACAAGGTCATTAAAGAGAATATAAGTTATTTTACTGAAGGGCTACATGAAATCCACAGTGTTGTAATGGTGCAAACTCCTAAAAAAAAAACCCACTGACCAAAATATTTAAAGGGCTAGTTCAATTAAAATGTAATTCTGTCATCATTTACACCCTCATGTCGTGATCTAGCTGCCCAAACTGCTCCATACAATAATAGTGGATTCACCATTCACATTCATTGTATGGAAAAGAGCAGCTTAAACATTCTGCTACAGCGCTCCCTTTGTGTTTTACGGAAGAAAGTCATGCAGGTTTGGAGTGTAAATGATGACAGAATAATTTTTTGGTTTTTGTTTGAACTATCTCTTTAAAAGCTACAAATGCACGCTTGAGGGCATCATTAATTTTAGCACCTATTCATTAATCTTTTTCTTTTATTGTCCTGCTTCTTGTTGTGCTTTTTTCTTTTTAGCTTGAGCATTGGTTAGTAACAGCTCATTGTTAATGTGATGTCCTGTCTATTCCCTAGCAATAACAAGAATCAGGATTGAACCAATAACATGTATGTTGTGTTCTGCACCTTTTTTCCCCCTCACCTAGATATCAGGTCACTAGTTTTAACTGTTGCCTTGTTTGATATTAGTGAATGAAATTTGTTCATTCAATTTGCATTGACTGTTATTTATTTAGCTGTCATATATTTAGTTCACTAATGGATTAAATGATTTTACTCATCTCATTTTTCTGAGAAATGCATGGAGAAGATAATTACATGATCATATGCTCAGGTTAATTTAGCCATAATGCAATAGAATATTCTGTTCTGCATGGTGCATTTGTGTGTGTGTGTGAGAGAGAGGGGCTGATTTTTGTATTTAATTTTTTAAAGCAAAATACTGTCAAGCCATACAGTGGCTTTTAATAACATCTTAATGTGTGGTTGACGATTGAATTAGAGCTGTGAAGGAAATCATTTTAATTGTCCTAAAGTTGTTTAAATTCATTGATAAAGGGGAGAAAGTCAATTAAATATTTTGTACAATTTGAAATGGTTGTTTGTGTGTGCTTTCTAGTTTCTTTGTGTTTGTAGGATCAGCTGTTGGCCTGCAGAGTGCACTGTTTTATCTAAAAACACTCTGAAATCTGATTCTTTCTGCGGTCAGTAAGTGCCAAGGTAAATTCATTACAAAGTGCCCTGTCATTTTCATAGGTCGTTCTCTTTGCATAAGTGGCCATTAAGCTCAGGAATGACCAATAAGCAGAATTTATCTGTTCATGTGATTTCTGTTCAACCCAGTTGTGCTGTGACATTTCCTCTTTAAAACAATAGTTTGATCTTTCTGACATTATATTTAAAGGAGTGGCTTTTCTGATAAGTTTAGACAGATGTTTAATTTTTTTACAGTCTTTATCAGTACTTTTATATTTACAAGCTCAATCAATAAATTCAGCTATGGGAAAAAGTGAAATAAAATTTTATTTTTGGTATAAAGCACAAGAATGATGACTAAATAACGTGATGCCCCAATTTCAATGGTAGTTATGGCTCTGGTATGTTGGTCCTGTGGCGCAAAATAACTTATTGAAAGTTCACCTGCAACCTTTAGAAAAGAAAATCTAAAATTAAAACAAGCCATTTTTTTTGGTTTCCTCTGCTGACCCATTTATCAAACATCACTGGGAAAGGAGAGCTTTGTTTAGAATCAAGACATCTTAAACTGCACTGAAACTTACCTAAAAACAGGTCTTCAGTAAATATCTGGTAATGTTTATATAATGATTTGAATTAATCATAAATACTATTCCAAAAACATTTGAGAACTAAAGGCAAAACTTTAACTTTTAAGGTAATTAAGGAAGTAGTTTTATAATAAAATACACCAACCATTTAGAAACAAGCTCTGGGCAAGCTTCTTTTACTTTGTTAAATTTACAGTGTTACTTTTTTTATAACAAAATTTATGAGTCAATACATCATCAATCCTTCTTCACTACCCTGATTCACTATGGTAAGCATAGACTTGGTCGGTGTCGTGGGGCGGAGTCGGTGTGGGGAATAACAATCCTTTCCCCCTGACTGGAAAAGCATGGTGTTAAACCAGTAGAGCCTACATATAATCACTTCTGCCGCTCAACAGAGCAAGATACATGTATTGGGTCGGATTGTCCGTACAATATCTGTGACTGGACCAACAACCCAACGGAATGGCCAGAGGTGTCATTTTCTCGTTAAAATGCATGCTGCTCCCCCAAATATTACACAATATGCCTACTTCATAAATCACCCATTCTTTGGATGAAGACGTTTATTCAGTGTTCCTGAATTTAATGGATTTAAGTATGTATTACATACATTTAACGTTTTAAAATTATCATGTGCTATGAAATGGATATTTTTCTGAATATGCCGTGTGTAATGCAAAGGATGACAGGATGATTTTCCCGGGAAATTGCGTACATACGACACACCCATGTGTGTCTGGTCATATCCGTAAATAGAGAAAAGTTGTTCCGGCTACTCGTGTGTATGGTGTGGAAGTGCAACGAGCGAGAAAGGTTGACATGGAGCACGCTATTAAAAAAAAAAAAAAAACGCAAAACAGAGGAGAGTCTGCTGGCAAAAAGAGAACGCAACAGAGCTCGTAATAAAACTAGAATCAACATTGGCTTGGCTTTTTGGAGATGGCAACTGAGGGATTTGAAATGTTGAAAAGTGACACGGAGATGGCGTTTTATTATTCGAGTAAGCTATTTTATTGAACAGACAAATTATGTAGTTCTCTAACAGAGTTCGTTGTAAAGCATTATCTATTTTGAAGAGTCATATTCATCATATTCAAATAATGATTAAAGAAAACAAATTAATGATTTCCATATTTTATCCTATATATTCGGACATGAAAATGTTCTAGGAATGACCTGTGTGATTTTTTTTGAGCACACTGCAGAAATGCAACCAAAGCCAAACCAGGTTATGTATTAAAAAATGATCAGTGCTTTCCCCACCAGTTTCATTTAGCTTGTTACACATGACAGCAATGCAAAATAAATGAACAACAACAACAACAAAACAAAACATTCACATTTCCACCCCTACAAAACACAATTACAAGGGGGGTGCCAAAAGACGCCCCCCTTTGTGCCCTGCCTACATCAAAGTGGGAAATACCCGTCCGTCATGTTAAGAAATTACCCATGACCACCTGTGGTTGGAACATAAACTAATTTTATGGACTTTCCAGTGTCCTTTGTCCCCGCACTGCAATAGATCTCTCATATTATAGCAGGCTCATTGCACAAACATAAAGAACAGCTTCAAAACAAGGAAAGATGAGAGATTAAGTGCGAATTTATTAACGAAACGTCCCGTTGAGCGTTACGGTAAACTTCCAAGCTCCATTTAGCGAATCAATGCTACTATTTATCACAAAAATACCTTCAGCGATTCTGAATGTGCTTAAAATCAGACCTCAGGTCCAGTCTGTGTTAAGGGTGCAAAGTGTGCTCGGAATATCCCGCTTATCTGCTAAGAAAGATCTATAAAATCTTGTATACCTGACAGCTGACTTCTTTAAAATGGCACTCCCACGGAACTTTATCTGGCAGTCAAAGGGGGATTTCTGCAAACATGGCTCGATTCCATGGTACTGACGAGATTGTCGTTGTCAGTTAATATTTATCTATATCTGTAGACATCTTATGCATATTCATCTCAAAAATAAGAACAAAAATAATGCTTTTGTAATAGAAAATGCCATTAAACCTTTACCATAGCAAACTAGTAATTGTAAGTGTGAGCTTTGTGTCTGTGACTAACATGAAACTCATTATCTTTAGGGCATCAATGATAAAAATCAAACTGTTTGGTGCCATGTAGATTTCTGCAATGAGTTTATCTTGTACGGATTCCAGACAGTTCTGGCAAGTGCACAACTTGACTGCAGGAAGTGGCTTGATTTTTTTTTTTTTTTTCTTCTTCTTCTGTTGTTCATTGAAGGAAAGTGAATTTGAGCCTCCAGTATAAACAAGCGCTTTGAGATGTGGGCGAGTCTATACAAGGAAGACGGATTGGTGCTGTTCATCATGAGCACAATGAAAGTTAACCTCCAAATGAACAGAACATTTTGTTATTGGAGCCTCTTGCAAGTTAAACATCTTTGGCCAATTACTAACCGCAAATATTTCATAAATCTTGCTCGGAACTTATGACAAGTCTCTATCTGTTGATAGAGAATACATAAAACATCTCTTTCAAATGTACATCTGTTCTCAGTGTAAATGAAAGCCAACCAATGTACAACAGTAGATTATAAAAATGACATCAACACCGATGAAAGAAACTAACATGTTATATAACGCATTTATTGTGTAACTGGGTAAATGTCATAATGCAATATTTTAGGAGTTACACTGTAGTGATTTTAAGAGGAGGTCAAGTGAACTTCTGTAAATATTAAAATAGACCCTGTTTTTCAAAAATGCAATTCATTAATACACTGACTTCAGTACACATCTTCTATGATGAGCATGCTTTTAATTCTTATATTAAAATTAATTTTAATTTTTTTGGGTCATAAAGTCAAAATAAAAAATGAAAAAAAAAAAAGATTCTTGAAAATGTTTTAGGGGCCGTTTACACTACACTGTTTTCAACGTAAGACAGAAAATGTTTTATGCGTTTTGGTGACAGCTGTGTTTTGGGGGCCTGACAATGCACGTTTTTGAAAACAATACTATTATCGTTTTCGTGCAAACTACAAAAACTTGAATTTGTGAAAACGGTGACGCATGCATTGCATATTATAGTCAGTCTATTGGTGCGTAGTGTTTCTTTACACAGTGACATTGCCACCTAATTGCATGAATAATACAGTGTTTTTAGTCATTTTTGCGGATCCTTATGAACGGAGATTGCTTTGACAACTTTGTCGTCTGTATGCGAAAAACACAAAAAAAAAAACGTTTCGTTGTCGTTTAAATGTACCTTTAGTTGAAGAAAAAGTTTTGTTCACCAAATTATATGATATCATAGAGAAGACCCTTGCAGACCCTCATGACTGTGTGTCAACGTTATAAGTCTAAAATATCAGAAAACTGACAATTAATGGTTACCCTTGCTAAATATGATCAAAGATGGCTGTGGAAATAAATCTGCTTTGTTTATCCTTTTGATCTTTCATTCAAAAAATTTACAAAAATCTAACCTTCATTGAAGTAAAAGAATTGAAAGTGGGAGGAAACTCACATTATGAAATAAATGTTTTTCTCCAAAACACGTTGGCCACAATTATTGGCACCCCTAGAAATTCTTATGGATAAAATATCTCTAAAGTATTTTCCCATTCATATTTACACTTTTTTTAGCACACCTGGGTGACAAGGAGCATGAAATTGTCTAGCCATGACTTCCTGTTTCACAGGAGTATAAATATGAGGAAACACAAAGGCCAAATTCACTTAATCATTCATCACAATGAGTAAAGCCAAAGAATATAGTTCTGATGTGCAGCAAAAGATTGTTGAGCTTCACAAAATAGAAAGTGGCTTTAAGAAAATAGCTAAAGCATTGAAAATCTTAATTTCCACCATCAGGGCAATAATTAAGAAGTTCCGGTCAACTAAAGATGTTACGAATCTGCCTGAAAGAGGACGTGTGTCTATATCGCCCTAATGCACTGGAATGTAAAATGGGACTGGGTTCTGTGATCAGATGAAACTATAAAAAGAGCTTTTTGGCAGCAAACCCAACAGATGGGTTTGGTGCAAACAGGGATAAAAAGTACACCGTGTCCATGTTAAATATACCGCTGGATCTTTAATGTTGTGGGCCTATTTTTTTGCTGGAGGTCCTGGACATCTTGTTCAGATACATGGTATCATGGATTCTAGCAAACACCAACAGATAAAAAATCAAAACCTGGCGGCCTCTGCTAAAAATCTTATAATGGGCCGTGGTTGAATCTTCCATCAGGACAACGATCCAAAACAAACATCAAAATCAACACACAAATGTGTCATTCAACACAAAATGAAGCTTCTGCCATGGCCGTCCCAGTCCCCTGACCTGAACCCTATAGAAAATTAGTGGGGTGAACTGAAGAGAAGAAGCACCAACATGGATCTGGGAATCTGAAGGATCTGGAGAGATTCTGTATGGAGGAATGGTCTCTGATCTCTTGTCAGGTGTTCTCCAAACTCATCAGGCATTATAGAAGAAGACTGTTATCTTGGCAAAAGGAGGTTGCAAAAAGTATTAAATAAAAGGGTGCCAGTATATGTATTGCCATATCTCATACATACAAAATGTATATATATTAAAAGCATTTTATATATAATTTCATATTCAAAAACGTAGTACTGTAACATGAGCAAAAGACGCTCATCGCAAACTTTGACTAGCCTTCAAGTAGTCCCGATTTTCTGTAATTTCCTCATCACATCCTTATCAGACAAAGCAGCTTGATTACCTCTGGACCTGCTAAAGTTGCTGCAGTCCAGGTGGAAGTGAGCCATTATATAGGAAGTGACACAGCATGTGGCTCATTCCCTGACAATCCTGACGTGATGAATGAAAACCGAATGCAGCTGTAGTTAGAAATTAAACTGCTTGAACTCAAGTAGAGGATCAAAGTCATCTGTTCCCCTCTTCATGCTTCTTTAGGACTCATGAGATACACTTGGATCACATCACAGAATGAAGACCTGGCTGGCATGTGGAGGCTACAGTCCTCGAGGAGCTTTTAATTGAGCAGGATTTCAGGATATGGGACCTTTTATAAAAAAATAAATAAATAAAAAACACATTTTAATTTTACATAATTAACATGTCTGAGGCCTTTAGACAGTTTGCTGGCTGTATTCCAATGCGTATATTTAGCATCCACATGTAGATGCACGCCTGAAACATAACACTACCAGTATTGCCAAAACAAGATTAAGAATATTATGATTTACATTTCAGCTTTGAACAGGTTAAAAATTCACAAAATGAGACATGTATTTCTTTATTTCTGGTTTAAAACACAATAGCAGAGAATTGTACAACAAAAATCTGTGAAAAAAAGAGAAGCTAATTCTTACATAAAATATAGGTAGTCATATTAAAAATACTAAGGAAGTTACATAATAATTCTCAAAGTGCAGCATTTTCCAACAGCAATCATTGCTCACCTGTTGGCAATAGCGGGTACATGTTCTTGCAGCTTCTATGTTGGGTTACACCCAAAAAGCACATGAACCCACAAATTAGTAGTGCTGTCAATCAAACCATGTGTGGTTTGGTAAGAATTTGCCAGCTTTGATATTAGGATATGTTTCTTTAAAAGGAGTTAATATATAAAACATAAAAGAGATGATATCAACACCATTATGACTATAACTGGTATAATATCACATCAGATATCCACATGCAAAGTGCGTTCATATGATTAACCCGATACTGCAGGCATTGATTGTCCAGAAATACACTATATTGCCAAAAGTATTACGCCTGCCTTTACATGCACATGAAATTTAATGACTTCCCATTCTTAATCCGTAGGGTTTAATATGGAGTTGGCCCACCCTTTGCAGCTATAACAGCTTCAACTCTTCTGGGAAGGCTTTCCACAAGGTTTATGAGTGTGTTTATGGGAATTTTGGACCATTCTTCTAGAAGCACATTTGTGAGGTCAGGCACTGATGTTGGACGAGAAGGCCTGGCTCACAGTCTCCGCTCTAATTCATCCCAAAGGCGTTCTATCGGGTTGAGGCCAGGACTCTGTGCAGGCCAGTAAAGTTCCTTCACATCAAACTCACTCATCCATGTCTTTATGGACCTTTCTTTGTGCATTGGTGCGCATTCATGTTGGAACAGGAAAGGACCATCCCCAAACTGTTCCCACAAAGTTGGGAGCATGAAATTGTCCAAAATGTCTTGGTATGCTGAAGCATTAAGAGTTCCTTTCACTGGAACTAAGGGGCCAAGCCCAGCCCCTGAAAAACAACCCCACACCATAATCCCCCCTCCACCAAACTTTACACATGGCACAATGCAGTCTGGCAAGTACCGTTCTCCTGGCAACCGCCAAACCCAGACTCGTCCATCAGACTGCCAGACAGAGAAGCGTGATTCGTCACTCAAGAGAACACGTCTCCACTGCTCTAGAGTCCAGTGGCGGCGTGCTTTACACCACTGCATCCGACGCTTTGCATTGCACTTGGTGATGTAAGGCTTGGATGCAGCTGCGCGGCCATGGAAACCCATTCCATGAAGCTCTCTACACACTGTTCTTGAGCTAATCTCAAGGCCACACGAAGTTTGAGGGTCTGTAGCTATTGATTCTGCAGAAAGTTGGCAACTTCTGCGCACTGTGCGCCTCAGCATGCTCTGACCCCGCTCTGTGATTTTACGTGGCCTACCACTTCGTGGCTGAGTTGCTGTTGTTCCCAATTGCTTCCACTTTGTTATAATACCACTAACAGATGACCGTGGAATATTTAGTAGTATGGAAATTTCACGAATGGACTTATTGCACAGGTGGCAACCTATCACGGTACCACGCTTGAATTCACTGAGCTTTTGAGAGCGACCCATTCTTTCACAAATGTTTGTAGAAGCAGTCTGCATGCCTGGGTGCTTGATTTTATACACCTGTGGCCATGGAAGTGATTGGAACACCTGAATTCAATGATTTGGTGGGGTGTCCTAATACTTTTGGCAATATAGTGTATGTATGCAGATAAGACCAGTTACAAACCTATGAGCAATATTTATTTTATTTTATTTTGTTGCAGTCCTATGAGCTGCATGCTCGTTTTTATTTAATTTAATTGATGTATTTGAATCCACTCAAAAAGCAGTCTGGACATTACTGATTAAAAGACGAAACAAACCTAACAGTTTCAGCAACATCTAATTTGTCCAAAAGCCACTTATGTGCAACCTGTTCCCTCCAGCTATGAGTGACACTTGCTAATACGACTTTACTTTTGCCGTGTTTGATTCTCATGAGGCAGTGACACTGATAAACACATTTTAAAAGCCCAGAAGACATGTCGAAACTTTCCCTTCACTTGAGATGAATGACCCCGTTTGGCAGGTGCCTTCATTTCCAGTTAACAAAAGAAGGTGAAAGGGCTCTTTTTAATAGGGATGGATTTACAGGAAACGGTTGCCTTGAAGGAATAAAGAAAGTGAAAGTTTGTGAAGAAATGTATAAAAGGAGTGCACGCACCAGTGAGGCACATATCTGTCGAGCACAGGTGAAATAACACATACAAAGGAACAACAATGTTCTCTAACTCAATGACATTATGGGCAGGTGCTCTGCTTATATTGAGCGTCAGTCTATGGAGCTGTACAACAGGTGAGACATACATTATTTAGCAATATCCTTGTGGTTTGAATTAATCAGCTTTAAAATTGATTTGAACATATCTGAAGGTTAAACATGAACAAGAATGCAAGTACTTTATTTATTTTACAATATCTTTACAACTTTTTACAATTCTAAACTATCTGTAAAGATAATCTTTTAATTTTTCTTCATTGTTTAGCAGGCGAGACTGTAAACTGCTAATGGTTAACATTCTGTGCACTGTTTAACTACCACAGCTCAAAGTGACAATGCAGCGGACTGCTGTTTAACCACCAGCAACCGGCACATCCCAAAGAGGGTGGTGACATCCTTCACCATTCAGACCGGTGATGGAGCCTGCAGAATTCCTGCCACTATGTAAGTCGGATTACATGCATTTCAAAATGCCTCAAAAGTGCTACAGACTTCAAGGTGTATTGGATTTTGCATATTTAAATATTAATGAATTTCCACAGATTTGTCACAAAGAAGGGCTTGAAGCTCTGCGCACCCTTTCCCAGTGAGAATAACTGGGTAAGCAAACTGATTGACCACATACTGGAAGCAGCTGCACAAAAACCCAGAAAACAAAAAGGTATGTGTCTGTTTCTATTGTCAAATGTTAGTAAATGTACTTAATATGCGTGCTTTTAAGTTCTGTTTGAACAACACATCACGTAACGTAATGTAATGTAACGTAACCTAACATAACATAACATCACATGACATAACATACAGTAACATAACAAAAGACAAAATGTTTAACATAACAACAACATAATTTAACACTTAAAACAACATTTAGAACAATATGTAGAAGACATAATGTAATGTGTCAACATTTAGAACATAAAAACATAATATAACAACACTACAAAAATAATATGTGACGCTGGACGACAAAACCAGTCATAAGTCGCATGGGTATATTTGTGGCAATAGCCAACAATACATTGTATGGGTCAAAATTATCGATTTTTCTTTTATGCCAAAAATCATTAGGATATTAAGTAAAGATCATATTCCATGAAGATATTTTGTAAATTTCCTACCGTAAATATATCAAAATCAATTAGTAATATGTGTTGCTAAGGACTTCATTTGGACAACTTTAAAGGAGATTTTCTCAATATTTTCAAATAGTTGTATATCGGCCAAATATTGTCCAATCCTAACAAAACATACATCAATGGAAAGCTTATTTATTCAGCTGATGTATAAATCATAATTTCAAAAAATTTACTTTTATGACTGGTTTTGTTGTCCATGGTCACATATAACATTTAGAACACATACCAATGTAACAATTACATTTAGAACATAACATAAAACACAACACATTATGTAACATTTTGAACATAACATAACATAACATAACATAACATAACATAACATAACATAACATAACATAACAACATAGAACAGCCCAGCAACATCATATAACACAACATAACATTTAGAAGACATAATGTAATTTAACAATAACATTTAGAACATAATATAAAACACAACACATAACATAACATTTTGAACACGCCACATGACAACATACAGTATCATGACAACATAAAGACAAAATGATTAACATCACAGCAACATAATTTAACACTTAAAACATTTCAAACAATATTTAGAAGACATAATGTAATGTGATAACATATAGAACATAAAAACATAATATAGCAACACTACAAAAATAATATAACATTTAGAACGCATACCAATGTAACAATAACTTTTAGAATATAACATAAAACACATAACATTTTGAATATCACAGCAACATAATTTAACACTTAAAACATAACATTTAGAAGATGTAATGTAACAATAACATTTAGAACATAACCGCAACACATAACATAAATAAATAACATTTTGAACACAACACTTTTAACACTTACAACATAACAGAACATGTTTAGAAGACATAATGTACGGTAACAATAATATTTAGAACATAACATAATAGAAAACACAACATAACAAAAATAATATAATTTAGAACACAACATAACATTTATGAAACATACCAATGTAACGTAACATAAAACACAATGTGAAAATTATAACATAACATTTTGAACTCCACAAATAACAAGTTTTCTCTCTTTTCTTACAGGAAAGAAACAGAGACCACAGTGAATCAGATTATGCAGGTCCAGCCTGCTCTCACTCTATGTGCATGTACGGCACTGATCCTGGAACAGATAGCTGATAACACTCATCCTTAATAGTAGTTAAATGATAATTCTCAGGTTTACTACATGTGTGCTCTAGTATAGCAGGTCAAGTGTGAATCTACTGTCATAGAAAGATGAGCTATTTAAAAAAAAATGTGAACCCTTTCCCCCACTGGTCTACATGAAGAGATTTTAAGCTATTTCCATTCTATTATATTATATTTGTTGAGTTTGTATTTTGTCTACATTGTATACATTTACTGTGTGTTTCCTGAGCCTTTGAATGGAAGATGTTTTTCTTTTTCACATTTTCACTTTGTATTTTGAAATATAAATAAAAAATTTTACATTTTAAATATGAAAACTGGGTGCATGATTTTTGTTGGTCCATTTACATAATCTTACAATTAACTAATGACCTTAAAACAAATCCCTCAAAATCAAAATAACTGTATCACTTACTATATATACTGTGTGACTTTCACACATGCACTGCATCTAAAGTAACAGCCAGCATACACATCTGAAGAGCTCAAGCAGTCAAAGTGACTTCTATAATGAACAGGTATTCAACCCTATTTGAACTATCTATTGTTCCACCAATGATTATATAATATTTCAAAATAATGAACTGCATAAAGCAGTGCATCTTTTGGCCATGCATGTCTGCTAGATGAACACTCCTACTAAAGGAAAATGTAGTCATGTCAAATCAAGTTTTATTTGTTGTGCTTTTCACTCTATGTATTATTTTAAATCACAAAGAGTGCAATATTTAAACAGTTAAATGACTAATCTGTTGTGTATGTACTGTATGTGGTAATATCAGCTCTGTGCATGTTATAGAAGACCATTGACTGTATTTCTTATTGCCGACATTGACATCCCATCAGCTGGCCGTTATTCCAGACCATTGCCTTCAGCTGTGTGATGAAGCTGCAGTTGATTCCAGTTTCCTGAAGGATTAGGAGAACGTTTTACCCCATGGACAGTGGAATTGTACACACAAACGCTCATATGCACACATATACAAATATGCACAGAAATACCCAGAAACCCACAATCCAGATGCCACAGAATGCTTTGCAGCCCTCCAGCATGGAATGGACGATTACTGAAGTGAAATGTCACTGGATTCTGTTGCGGGCCAAACATGTAGAGTTAGACTCGTAGATAGCTAGACAGCAAACATACAGACAGACAGACAGACAGAGAGACAGAGAGACAGACAATAGATAGATAGATAGATAGACAGACAGACAGACAGACAGACAATAGATAGATAGATAGACAGATGATAGATAGATCGATAGATAAGACAGACGATAGATAGACAGACAGACGATAGATAGATAGACAGACAGACAGACGATAGACAGGCAGACAGATAGATGATAGATCTATATTTATATTTATATTTTTGGGTGATCTGTTCCTTTAAGTTTTGAAAGGAACGGTTTCACTGATTCAACTGACTTTCCTGCTCTTTATACAGCCTCTGTATTCTATTTTTTCCCCGTTTTTCTTCTTTCCTTTCATTCCTCTTTGAGTTGAGTCAATGCTTTTCAAACATCCTCTCAGAATCTCTTTTTTTGTTTCTGTCTTTTCACTTTCTCCCACTCTTTCAGTCTTCCAGGCTCAGCATCGCTCAGTGCCCAGCAGACCTGGGAGAGAATAAAAGAGCCGGTCTCTGTTGCCCTGCTTTCTCTTTCTGTATCCTGGAGGAGAAGTCTGATGGAGCAAGGGAATGATCGGAGAGAGGGAGGGAGGGAGAGAGAGAGAGAGAGAGTGTGGGGGTGGGGGTTAGCAGGCTAAATGGACTAGCGAAGCACATTAGATCTAATGGATGAAGCCTGTGGGGTTGGATCATTCAGTACAGCTCCTGGACCCCCCTACATCGGTGCTCAACAGACCAGGGTTGAATCCCAGTTCGCTTACTTATACTAAGTAAGCATATTTTTAAAAACAATACTTATTTGGGCAATAAAACTGCATGTAATGTTTTTGCTAGCTGCTGTGCTTTGGCCTTGTGTTCTTCTGCAACGTTTTACACACATCATTGTTTAATTAAAGGGTTAATAAATGAATTAGATCACAGGGCAGCTAAAGAGTTATCCTATTTTAAGCTTAGCATTTCATATAGAATATTTCTGTTTTTCTTTGCTTTCATTTCTATGTCAGTTTTGAACTTAGCTGCCTTTGAGTTTGATCTAATGCACCAAAATTTCAGAGCAATACTTGACATGTTTTGAATTAAAATAAAAGACTGTCTTCGACTCAATTCAGGTAACCCTGGGTCAGTGTTTTCACTATACGACACTTTCCACCAGACGGACGAGCTGAGCTCACTTCTCCTGAATAGAAGCTTAAAATGAGAGCTAAATTGTGTTCCAGATGTGAGCCACCCTTGCAAGCATCATGTTAATATTTTATAGAGAAACCTAGTAGAAACAGAACAGGAGGAAGAATATAAAGTAGCAGATACTGTGGCAGGCAGCTATCAAAATGATATCAGTATAAGGTTGACACTTCATCCTAATATTTTAAAGATGATTATATACAAAAGTTTAGAGATTTTTTAATGTTTAATGCTAATCAAGGCTTCATTTATTTGACCAAAAATACAACAGTAATATTGTGAAATATTATTACAATTTAAAATATTTTTTTCTATTTTAGTACATTTTAAAATACAATTGGTAACACTTTACAACAAAGTTTTATTTGTTAACATTAGTTAATGTATAACATGAACTAACTGTGATCAATACATTTGTTACAATATTTATTAATCTTTGTTAATGTTAGTTAATAAAAATACAACAGATCATTGTTTGTTCATATTAGTTAACTGCATTAACTGTTAACAAATACAACTTTTGATTTTAATAATGTATTAGTAAATGTTGAAATTAACATTAACAAAGATTATATATATATTCTAACATTTATGAATAGCTATGGCTATGCATAGATACATATCAGACCTCTGTGGCAAAGGTGTCAGTGTTCCCTTGACTTCCCTTGAGAATGCATCAGGAGACGTGCCATAAATGTTTATTTTCTTTTACATGGCCTATCAATTTACACTATCTCAAGGATATATTTGTACTTATAATCAATCTGGCAGTGATCAATCATTCTCTCATTTAAACAGAATCAATATCTTGGATTAGTGTTACTTTTAGGACAAAAACCCCAACTGGTTGAAACAAAGCACAACAATATCTGTGTAGAGAATAATTTTAACCCTTATGTAACAACGGGGTGAGGACAGTCAAAATTGACTGACCTCGTTAATCAGGCAGATGTGTCACAGGAGGACCATGAGTGGGGTCTCCCCTACCGCGTTTCTTAATGACAAACCTATTCACAGGCCAATTATGACCTTCCTCCCCCGCATTCGCTCACCATGTAGCTATTCTCCTCATTGGATGACGGCTGAACAGCCGTACAAAAAGAGTACTGAGCGTTCTCTAATATTCCCTCTGTAATTATGATAATAGTCAATGTTGAAAGAACAATCATTTGCTCATATGTCCAAATGCAAAGGTTCAGGGTTATCACTAATACTATATTACTACAATAAGAGTTCTCAAAGGGTTTTTAAAGGTACAGTTCGCCCCAAAAATGAAATTCTGTTGTTATTTACACTCCCTCATGTTGTTCCAAACCTGTATGAGGTGTATTTTTAAAGAATATCCTTGCCAGTCTTTTCCAAATATACTGAATGAGGACTGGGTCTGTCAAGTTCCAAAAGGATAAAAAAAAAAAATCATAAAAGTGAGCCATGTGACTTGTGTGTTATATTCCAATTCTTCTAAAGCCATTTGAAAGCTTTGTGTGACTGAAATTTGAGTCAGCTATGTCTATATTAATCCGGATACATTTGAAAACGGTGTTTTCGTTTCAAAACGTTTTCAACGCTAAATTCATAAAAGCTCACTGTGATGATACAGACGGAACAGACATAATAAAGTTCACACAATTCATCTGGCAGGATCATTTTATTTAGCAAAATCTCTCACCATTCATGATCCATGTCGCATTCACTCACCATTAGGCCTACATGTTTGGTCTAATACGCAACTGCTCTCATGTTTTGCCAAATTCGAGTAAATTTTCTGTCATCTTTGCAGGACTGTGACATGAAGTGTGCATAGTAACATATTTTAGCAACTGTGTGAAAGTTAATACATAACAGGCACAATACCGGTATAAACATGAATATGTATCGGTAGGCTACGATATGCGTCACATGACTAAACATGCGTCATTGTTTTCACATACCTCCACACTATGACGCGAAAACTGATTTTTTCAAATTGATCCACTTTGGAGAGCGTTTTCGTTAGTAAAAACGGCGATAAAAATCTGCGTTTTTAAACAAAAACGTATTAGTGTGTAATTGGACTTTGGACTTTACTACTTCTCTCATGAACACGATTTTCAGCGAATAACAATGGTCTGTTCTTCACATAAAACTGCTGTCTGGGTTAGAAGACATGGAATACAGTTGTTTGAGTCATAAAGAGCACTTTTGTGAGACAAGTGTGTTTATTTGTTATTATGGAGCTTGACAGCTTCAGTCCTCATGCACTTTATTTTTTTTCTTTAAAAAAATCATCTATTAGAAAGAAATTCATTCCGGTTTGGAAAGACATGGGGGTGAGTTTTTATTTATTTATTAGGTGAACTGTTCTTTTAAGGTTCCTGTCTAATTGATGCAGTTTTATTGACGGACACTCTGCAGTCTCGTGACAGTTGAATGGATTCTCTGATTGGCCCTACATCTCCTGTAATTCCCTTAAGTGCCATACAGATGTACATATAGCCCTGGAAACCTTACAAAAGCAAAGTGATGATGGTAGAATTAGCAAGAGTGTCTTTGTTCTTATTGATGGTGGAATGGAGGACAAAGCACATTTTGAGAGTAGCTCTCTGAAACTCTTTATCTGTCAGGTACCATTACACAAACTACTCAAAGCAGGGGCGACTTTAGGCTTCAGAATCAGCAAGAGCCTTTTTTCCTGCTACTTCCTGAGAAATAGACAAGAGATCAATAATGGTGGGAAATTTATGGCATCGTTTGGACCCTGGAACGGCAGAGCAAGGGGATGATGAGATGGTGTTTGCTGTATTTCTTGTGTCATCCATCTTGCACCTTAATGACTTTTTTTCTCTTCCAAAGATTTGAATGTTCTGTTATTCCAGTGACCATGCCAGAAAAACACAGAAATGTGTTGAAAATGTGCCTACAATCCATAATTAGGCCTTAACTGACAAGCACCATGTTTTATAGGCTTTGGATTAGAAAATGAATGTGTGATTTTTGTGATAAAGAATGTGGGACAAAATTACATGGGGGTTATGCACAACAAACTTCCATATTCTGTAAAGCAGTTTGCATTGCTTCCGGTTTGGGTCTTTTTGTATGTGCTTTATTAAATATGGAGCTGTTTTACTCAAGATACATTCAAAGGAGCGAGTAAAGATGAGCATAACCAATGTCCATCACATATGTAGATTGATATCTAAAAGTTTTTGTTTATTTTTCTTCTCCTCGTTAACAAAGAGAAAATCCAACGCAACGCTTTGGACCAAGCAAAACATGATTATGTATTTCTGCTCAGCTGGCGACATTGGGCATAAACCACATGACAAACGCTAATACTTTTTCATATACTGTCTACTTTCTTTGCATAACAGTTCTATTTAATAACGTATCAGACAGGACTGTTAAACAGATCGTAAACTAATGGAGAATGGGCCAGGCTCTGGCGTTCTCAGCTCCGTCAAAATAAAAGTCTGTCCCTGTTTGCTTGGTTTCCTTGGTTTCTGATTATGTTCACCTGGGTCTTGTTTGGGTCCTTATATCCTGTGTATTAAAGCTCTCAGTTTGTTTCAGTTCATTGTCCTTGATTGTCTTTGCTATTTACTTAGAATTATTTGATGAATAGAAAGTTTAAAAGAACAGCATTTATTTGAAATAGAAATCTTTTGTAACATTATCAATGTATTCACTGTCACTTATGATCAATTAAAGGATTAGTTCACCCAAAACTCTTCAGAACACAAATGAAGATCTTTTTAATGAAATCGGAGAAAGTGAAATCTTGCTGTATTGCATCACACAGAATATTCTATTTCAGTTTGACAATAACCTGTGGATACTTCCTGGTCAGGACAGGCTGTGACAAGATAATTCAACCATTAAAAATGAATTTGCACACCCATGCAGAAAAAGATGACGCAACACCCGATAATCTCAGACGAAGCTTTGTGGTTAACTTCCTCTCAAACTTCTTCTGGATTAAAGGGGTCTTTAGGCAACATATCAGGCTTTGAGATCTAAATCAAGAAGCCCAAAATAAATCCTGTGCTACAACTGCTGTCAAGGCTCACTGAGACCTTTCCACAGACAAAGAGTGACATTTAAACTAAAGTGCCTGGCCATATGGTGTTTTCACTTCATGTCATTATGATAATCAGTAAGAAATGACAATAATTACACTGAGAGATGTTTTATCTTCATATTTACTGACTGTGGCTGCAGCTGTAGGACAGTCAAAGCAAGGACGTTTGTGATGCTAATAGCACAGTGACCTGGTTTTGCTAGCAGTCATCGTAAAGATGTGCACAATGACTTAATGGCAAGGCAGGCAGACTTTTTTTTCAGTGCTTACCATAGTCCACCTGTTGCTAAGCCCTGACCGGAAGTAATACGAACCGACGTGTATTTAGCTCTTTAATTCTCCAGACTATCAGGAGGTAAGACATTTTTACACAAAGTTAGACTAAATATGCAAAATGGCCATTTTTATTTCTCCTTTAATAGCTAATGATGTATCATACCAGTAGAATATATTTGAATTTACTGTTATATCAACAAGCATGTGATTTTATTTTGGAACTATTTTGGAACTTTGATTATTTTGGAACTTAATTTGACTAAAAATTACGAGACTTTTATAAAAAATAAAATGTCCACGCATAAATCATTTATAATAAATACTGCAATATTCCATAAAAAAACAAGAGTTGTCAATTTTTAATTCATGGTGACTTAAAAAAAAGATAATGCCACACTAGCTATGTGTCACAATCACCAGCTGGAGTGCCCTTGATAGCCACCAGACGCCCACTCTACCCCAGACTATTACCACTCAATCAAGGACTACATTTCCCATAACTCATTGCCCGGTCTCATCATCCATGATTGTCTTCAGCTGTGTCTCATTAGCTCTTTACCTCTGCCTATAAGCCTGGTCATCTCAGTCATTCATTGCAAAGTCTTGTGTAGTGTCATTTTGCATTTCTGAGTGCTCCATTGGGTTCATGTTCTTTGGTTTTGACCCTGTTTGCCTGTCTTTTGGATTTACCCTGTTTTCCTGTGCCCTGTTATTGTTTGGACTGTTTACCCTGTTTATGACTTTTTGACTAGGATTGTGGATTACCCTTTCAATAAACTACTGCATTTGGATCCTCAACCTTCGTGTCTCCGAGCAGTCCATGACACTGTGGGTATGTTTACACGACGACGATGTACTAAAACAGACGGCAACGTTGTTAAAACGATCCTCGTTCACACAGTTCTACGAAAATGACTAAAAAGGCTGTATTATGCTGCCAGGCCTTTAGTTGGCGATGTCACTTTGTCAAGAAACCAACCATGAACGCGCATGCGCATGACGTTACTGTTTTCACAAATTCACGTTTTTGTTGTTTACATGGAGACGGTAAAGGCAATGTTTTCTCAACCTTTTGAAACCCATTTTCAAAAGTTTGCGTTTTCAAGCCCCCAAAATGCTGTTGTTGTGTAAATGAGCAGTTGAAAACGGTATTGTGTAAACATATTCTATGTTTCCATCCACGTATTTTTATGCACATTTTTGGATATTACATAAAAATCGCTGGATGGAAATGCCAAGATCTGCATAAATTCAAAAAATGTGCATAAACTAATGTGCTCAATTGAGGCAGATACATTTTTTTTTATCCAATAAGAAGACATGCGCATAAACTACGATTGAAATATTTCACTGAATAAATCTCTCGATTTGCAACAAAATACTCACGTGACAGGATAAATGGACTAACCAGCGGACGATCTTATTGAACAGCAAGAACGCAAGATAACATGACACGTTATCTTATGTTAGCGTTAAAAGAGTCACAGTGGCTTCCTCGATTGCAGCAACTTCCATTTTCATTACAGATTTTTGCGCCAATTTCGCAGGATATGACGGTTTTATTCTCTTGAACACATGGGAGGGAAAGGGTGCTTTATTTGCAAGTGTTTTATGCAATATTCCAATTTTGTGCATAAGTTAAATTCGCAAACAAATATGCTTAGTTTAACACAGCAGAAAGTCGTAGAGGGAGCGGCCAGAGATGTTTGAGAGAAAAGGTCAGTCTGTTCTACTGCAAAGGACAAGAGGATGTTGATCAATAAACACTCTAAAGATTTACTGAATAAAAGATACGGCAGTAAAGCAAACGTTCAATTGAAGAAATAGGGTGTGAACTTGCAAACCACATTAAAGATCTCAATGGCTTCTTTTATGGCTCGAGTTCCCAGAAACATAAACATATAAGAACAATATAATGGAAAACAATGCAAAGCAGGGTTGGACTGGGACACAATTTCAGGCCGGGAAATGTCACACCCATCCAGGTCATCCCATACACCCACAACAAATTTTGGAACCATAGAGAACCATATTTTTTGTATGGTCTTCACATAAAAAAAGGTTTAAATCCTTAGGCTGAGGCCGTGCAAAATAATTAAAGGTTCTCTCTTGAACTGCACCTTCACTTCTCTTTTCCTTTTAATTATCTTAATTTCCCTGACATCTCTCTGTCTCGACTCTCTCCCTTGTGTGTGTTTACTTTTTTGCTACTTTTCTTGTACCGGTCACTTCTTCTTCAGCAGGTCTACCGTTAGGAACAGAACTGTCTCAACGTTGTTGCAAAAAAAACAAACAAACAAAAAAAAAAAAACACATTGTAATTTGTTTGCACAGAATCTAAATTTATTTTAGGTTAATTCAAAGTATCACATTAGGACAATGTGTTGTTTTATCTTAATGTCTTAAATATCCAACATTTAACAAAACTATTTCATGCAAATATATATATATATAAAATCTAAATTGCTTAAATGTCAAAATTAGTACAATAATAAATACATCATGACAATATCTTTATAGAAAAATTATAATACTGAACAAGTTATTACTAATATTTTTTGTGTTGTTGTCTGCCCTAGCTCCCTCCAAACGTATAAATCGATGTAAATATCTGTCTGCTAAATTACTACTGTAACTTTACAATAGATAATAATGATGCCATTTAGCATACCGTTTTTTGAATGACGATAGTAATAGGGTGCTAAAGCTAACATTTGCTAGCTACGTTAAAGAAGACAAAACCACAGTAGCCTTTTACAGGTGAAACTGACCTGCATTTGAAGCCCCGAAGAGGTCAGTCATTTTGCTTTATTTCGCTCCTTCTTCTTTGAGAGCTTTCCCTCAATGCTCCACCGCTTCCTCGAGTCCGTCGATTATTACTCTGTTCGAAACGGTTTGGCGGACACGCAAAGCTCACGCGAGCTGAATCGTTGCGTTGCCAGTCAAGACTAACCGTTTCATGATTTATTATCGATTTATTTTCGAATGCCGAATTCGGGAATTATCACTTTAGTGTGTTGGGGTGTATTATATATAATTAAGAAGGCAATAATATTGTAATTAAAATAATTTGTTACAAAAAAGAAAGAAAGAAAGAGGGCAGCAGGCCAAATCAGGAATTCACCCGTGCTCCCGATGGCCAGTCCTGGCCTGATGCAAAGATCCCTGACCACCACGGGCAAGCAGGCAGTTGTTTTACCTCTATTCAAAAGAACTGTAGCATGAATAAAAAAGCCATTATAAAAGTTTTATTCTAGTAAAGTATTTATAGGGTTGTGGTTGTTTGTTTTATTTTAGACATATCCTTCGGGTGAGCTGTGGCATTCATTGGACCCAATCTGGCTCTGTGTTTAGACAGTATGCATGCAGGCTTTGGCATTGACTCAAGTTGGATAATGGATTGGGGGCATTTTTATTTTGTCTGTAAAGGAAATACATCTAGGAATGTTATTCTTTCGAAGCTCAGTTTCCTCTGCTCTTGTCAAACATTGTGCTGGTGATCCCAGCCAAGCTATCTAAAATTGTGTGGATATGTGCTTACATGGCTGTTTATGAATGTATTTATAGCAAATATCAATCCAATATCAAAACTTTTATGTTAATCCTTTTTTACTTCTTTGAAAGTAGATTTTCTAGGTAATTTATTTTTACTATAGGCTGTAAACTAATAGCAACCTCCCTAAAAATACTTTTTCTTTGTTTCAGTGAAAAATCATGAACAGTTTTCTAAAATACATATTATTGCAATAGCGTTTTACTGGTGTAGTTTTGTAGGTAAATCAAGAAATCTCATTTACTGTGCTAATAGCCTTTATCTCAGAAATGATTTCCTGGTTGATTTTCAGTTTTCAGTTGCAAAGTTCATGAAGAAAGAGATCTTTCTCAAGAAACAGACATGAAAAAAACAGAACAAAACAAAACATGATATCAAGTAATTTTGTCATGCTCTGGAAAAAGATCATTATATTCCATCTTCTATGGAATTTCCCTAACAATAATAGGACTATTTTGCAATCAGAAAAACAAGTAGTATTTGTATATGGCGCAAGCAGTGTTTTCCCAATCCTGCTATTGAAGGTCCCTGACACTGCTCATTTTGTGGCTTTTAATGTGTGTTAGTTTAGAGGTCATCTACATGTGTTAATTTTGACAACATTTAATGCTTTTAATTTTGACATATTTACCTTTAGTGGACATACAAATTTAAAATTAACAGACTTTCCCTTTTTATAATGTACCAAAAATATTAATGACTCATTCTACATTTACAATTTTTTTTCTAATCAAATGCGTTCTAGAATTACAACATAAACTTTATAAAAGACAAACCTTTGAGATAAGTGACTGTTAAGCAATGGTTTATGCTTTTGTTGAAGTCATCAGACCCCATTATTTCAACTAAATAATTATGTTTAACAGCAGAATTCCTGGTGACAAACTACATTACGGTCTTTAGGGTCCTTGTTAGCATGCCCGCTTCCCATGCCAGAAACCCTGGTTCGAATCCTGCTTGGAGCAGGTCGAGTAGGACTAGTGACGTTTGGTGCCGTGACCCGGATGGGAGTGAGGTTTATGGAGGTGAGTGTAACGGACGTAGGCCAGTAAGAGCTGTGCGTGAAAACCTCACTCCCCTGGCCTTAAGAGGCGTGCTAGCGGTCTTTACCATCCTTGTTAGCATACCCGCCTCCCACGCCGGAGACCCCGGTTCGAATCCGGCGGGACGTGTAGGGCTGGTAATATCTGGTGCCGTGACCTGGAAGGGAGTGAGGTTTAGGGGGTGAGTGTAACGGACGTGGGCTAGTAAGAGCTGTGCATGTAAACCTCACTCCCCTGGTGTGCTAGCGGTCTTTAGCGTCCTTGTTAGCACGCCTGCCTCCCATGCTGGAGACCCCGGTTCAAATCCCAATTGGAGCGGGTCAAGTAGGACCGGTTACACATGATTCTGCAAAGAAATCTCCACCAAACAGAATTCTGGCAATCAAATTGCACCAAAAGAACTCTTTAGCACCATTGCAAATGACGTTGATTCAGTCTCCCTATGCTCTCAAGCTACTTAAATATTTGTATAAACCTTTTTATTAAATTTTATACTCATAATTGGCTGCCATAATTGGCTAAACTCAAATCTCATTCGTGAGTAAGACTAATGAATAATCAACTGAAGTACAGCACAGTCCTCTGGTTTCCAGCTGATGTCTCACTATTTATTATATCTGTTGTTTCAGCACGTTCAGCACCAAGCGTGTCTGATTACCTCCATCGCAACATATTTGCATCCAGTATTGTTACAATGTGCCGTTAAACCTCAATCCGCTCCGTGTTTTTCCAGCTTCCTGTCAGTTTGCCACAGTGAAGTATATGATGACTGCAACAGCGTCGAGTCATCTCCGGGGACATCCGTTGTGTAGCCTAATTGTTGAGGATGTGCAGAGGTGGAAATCAGATCAGCTTAATTGTGTATTTTCCGCTCATTTGGTCCAGTAGTGTAGCTGCAGTTTTCACCAACCGAGCAACGGCAGGTATTTTCCACTTTTATATGGAAAACATAGGAAGTTTTCTTAGTGACCTTTTGAAAAGCATGATTTATTATAGTATGGATATACAATAATACATCTTTATAGTTCATACAGTGATGTATGCAGGCGTATATACAAAGTCATCAGTCATTAAGATGTTTAACAAGACTAAGCATAGTTGGATAGCGGCGGTCTCTCATTTTATTGTATGGCTATGCTCTGTGTTAGGTAAGTAGCCTAATAGGATTGAAAGGAAGCTCTTAATATGAATATTACAGATATGCTTTTAGCCGAACTATGATAGGGATGTGTCTTACAGTAAACTGTCTGATATATTGACGTCATCTTAGGATTGTTGATGTCTCTCCCATTTTTCTTTCCCTTCTCCTCCCCTTCCCTCTTACATTTCACTCCATTATGCACTTAAAGTTTTAAGAGCACCTCCTGTTTTAAAACTGTAAGCTTTGTGAAGTGCTGTCATGATAAATTAAAGATGTAGACGGCATAATTTTTATGCAAAATACCCAAAAGAATGAGAAAGGCACCTTAGCGTTATTAAGGGGTGCTTTACAATTCATATTTCCCTGAGATTAAAATGTTGATTGAGTTTTGATTGATGTACAAGCTTCATTTCCATTCAGCCACAGACAAAGCAAGAGCCCTTCCTCAAGCCTACACGGAGGAGAGTGTATTTGTCTTCCCAGTCAGTTCATTTCTAATTAATCAGCTCATGCACGTCTTCAGAGGCCTGGGCTGCACAAGTAGGTTATGACAGTGTCTGGTTTGCAGTCTCCTCATCCTGTGCCGCACCTTTCGTAGCATGCTGGTTGAAATACCACCTTCAGCTCGCTTTAAAGTGATATTTAAAGTTATTATGTGAAAAAAAAAAAAAAACAATTTAGCATAGAAATGCTTATCACTCATGTGCATCTGTCGATCACAGACAGCTGGCACATCTTACCCACTGCACACTCTCCCATATCGGATTTCAGAGCCAGTGAGTGAAACCAAAAATACATTTAAAAGCACATGGACTTAAATATGAGCTGAAAATCACATATCTGCCTCTAGGTATGGATTGTGAAAACATCCAGAGCATGACTATTTTTGAAGTAGTGTGAGCCTGAGGCAGTAATCTAAAGTCCTGCAGGAATGCTTTGATAAACCCCCAACACCACCATGACCATCATCTGTGAAAATGTAGAGACATCCAAGACATGTTTGGACCATTCATTATTTTTGTGTATATAGTATATTTGCAGTAATATATATATATATATATATATTATATTCCACATGTTGCCACATATCAAATCTGCATCATTACCAATTAAATCCTTTTGAATCCATCCTTAATAAAACAGTCTGCTCTGCTTTCAAATTTGCAGTCTCTAATTATTAGAATCAATTTGCAGAGAATACTGAAATTGAACAATTAAATTTCCATATTAGCTTTTATTGATTCTGTTATAAATAGCCTTGCAGATGCTTCGGAGAGGCTTGGTAATGTGAGCTGTCTAATGTAAAGCTGTAAATTTGTCCTTTATTTTATATAATAATTTATAATACCCAGTTATTTTGTTTTTTAGACTCCATTTCCTTTTGTTTATATTAACATTTAAGTTTTTAATGGATTTAAATCCTAATTTAATTCCTTATATATATATATATATGTGTATTTTCTACCTTGTGTATGGTTAATTGAGTCTTTCTGATTTAAAATAAAAGAATTATGCTGCTACGTGTTCTAGCACTATGACTGTAAGGCCATCACAGACATTTAATTAAAGAAACGAACTGACCGGGCTGCTGTCAGAGACTCAGCCTGCCATCCTTTCTAACGCCTCTAATGGATATCTATGCTCCACGCTGGCTGAATGTCAGGTTATCTTGCCAAACTGTCTTGCATTTAAGCCCTGCATAAAATCCTGTCACGGTCATACATTCCCAAATCCAGCTTATGTCACCATTCCAATCAAATCACTGCAGACAGATCCATTGGGTTTGATCTATAGTGGTTGGTTGGGGAGCGGCAGATGGAGGCAGTTGTGCTGAGAGTTTATAAACAGCTTTCCACCTCCAGAGGTGCAAATAAAGCACTTTGCCAGATTGAACTGAGGGGGAAACACACATGGGGTAGTCTAGCAGCTTACGGAAATGGGTCAACGATGATATTTGTTGTCATTTCCACCCTTTTGAATGAATCCTTAAATAATCCTTAAATAATCCTTAAGTCTTATAAAACATGTTTTATAATTATAAACCTTATGGGAAGGTCTTAATTAGGGACTGGACTCATAACCGACATATAACCATCTGCCCCCAATTACTCTGAGGAAAATAACGTGCCACATAATGTCTCGTAAACACAAGCTCAACAGCATATTTAAATAAATAAATAAATGTTAAAGGTTTTCTGGTTGTTATCTGTGCAATGAGTCACTGGCAAACGCCCACTCACAGAACAACTTTGGTTTTTCATTCCCAAGACGGTCTTTGAATTATCTGTTGTAAAACTTCCTTGAGAAACATAATAGTATAATGTGTTGCCATGATATTAGAGGCTGAAAATGTTGGTGGCAAGCGACAACAAGGTTTTCTCAGACAATATAGCATCTTATAATTGAAGCATTTAATTTTTAATATTAGTTTTTGGCTTAGGAATCAATCATCATATGGTTACTAAATCATATTATTCATAATAATTTTTTTTTCATACTTAAATTCTAAATCATATTGATTAAGGGTTATTGTCACATAACTATATATCCAAAAGTATTGGGACACCCCTGTTAGTGGTATTATAACAAAGTGGATACAATTGGGAACAACAGCAACTCAGCCACGAAGTGGTAGGCCTCGTAAAATCACAGAGCGGGGTCAGCGCATGCTGAGGCGCACAGTGCGCAGAAGTCGCCAACTTTCTGCAGAGTCAATAGCTACAGACCTCCAAACTTTGTGTGGCCTTCAGATTAGCTCAAGAACAGTGTGTAGAGAGCTTCATGGAATGGGTTTCCATGGCCGAGCAGCTGCATCCAAGGCTTACATCACCAAGTGCAATGCAAAGCGTCAGAAGCAGTGGTGTAAAGCACGCCGCCACTGGACTCTAGAGCAGTGGAGATGTGTTCTCTTGAGTGACGAATCACGCTTCTCTGTCTGGTAATCCGTTGGACAAGTTGCCAGGAGAACGGTACTTGCCTGACTGCATTGTGCCAAGTGTAAAGTTTGGTGGAGGGGGGATTATGGTGTGGGGTTGTTTTTCAGGGGTTGGGCTTGGCCCCTTAGTTCCAGCGAAAGAAACTCTTAATGCTTCAGCATACCAAGATATTTTGGACAATTTCATGCTCCCAACTTTGTGGGAACAATTTGGGGATGGCCTAAACCTTGTGGAAAGCCTTCCCAGAAGAGTTGAAGCTGATATAGCTGCAAAGGGTGGGCCAACTCCATATTAAACACTACGGATTAAGAATGGGATGTCATTAAAGTTCATGTGCATGTAAAGGCAGGCGTCCCAAAACTTGGCAATATAGTGTATTTCCTATATTTGTGGTTATTAAAACAAATGTTCTCTTGCTCTGCTTAGTGGAAATATCTGCTGATAATAACAAGGGCATAATCATGATCATCTGATTATGTCTTAATGTCTCTGGTGACGTAATGAAAACAATGTACCTCTGACTATAAATTAATCATAGAAATTATGTGGCCTCACCAAAGCGTCTCTGCGCAAGAGGTTTTTCTACTACTGGACTGCTGTGGCAGGAATCAGGATGAAGAGGATAAGGAGGAAATATTGCCATTGTCTCTATCAAATTTCAGCATTGCTGCTGTAATACAATTACGAAGCCATTCGATTATGCCAAGCAGGAAGGCAGATCCTGCTTCTGAAAATGCAGGGAAACTGCACTGCCCGCTACATAAAACAGATGGCATTTGAGCATTTTAATTAGACTTTTATTGGTAGAGGCCAACATTAAGCAGTGAGTTGAATATTAATGTGTGGCGTTAAATCCTGATGGTAGCTGGTATTTAGCTGGTTACAAACCAACTCAAACCAGCTACCAGCTTGTCATAGTGGTCGGGCTGGTTTTGGAAAGATGGTGGCTGGTCAACCAGCTAATCAGCAGGAAACCAGTTGCCATTTTAACTTGGATCTCCCAGTAAGGGCAGCATAAGAAGTGAGTTTTAGTAGGTTAAAAATTGAGAAACTGTAATGCTTTTTGTCCGTTTATTTACACGACAATGGCGTTTTGGAGGCCTGAAAATGCAAACTTCTGAAAACGGGTTTCAAAGTGCAAGTTTTTGAAAACAATACTATTAAAACTACAAAAACGCAAATTTAGCATCATAAGCATGAATATTGCGTGTTTAGTCTAGTTTCTTTACAAAGTGACATCGCCAACTACTGGCCTGGCATGAATAATACGTTTTTAGTCATTTTCGCAGATCTGTGTGAACAGGGTCCTTTGGACAATGTTGTCGTCGCGTCGGTATGCGAAAAATGCGAAGGAAAAACATTCCCGTTTTTAGTACATCATTGACATGTAAGTTTTATCTAGAAGGGAATTTCTATAGGTAAAACTTTTTTTTCTATTTTATTTTCAAAAATGGGACAGAACTAGGAGTAGAGAGAGAGAGAGAGAGAGAGAGAGAGTTGCTAGGCAACAAACTTGGCATCAAATCATGTTTTTTTCAGCAGTGCCTCACAGTTTGCCAGATCTGAATTCATTCATTTTTCGTTACAGTTTTGCTCTGCTTTCCTTTGTGGTGGTAGACTAAAACCATTACAGCAGCAGATAAATTAATGCAAGGCAGATTTGACTGAGCTGACACCTAAAAAATAAAAAAAAAGTAGCCTATAAATACAGCGCAACCACACAGGCAAATTATAAAAATATTTAGAGAAACATAGAGGTGGTGCATTTTTCAGATGCTAAAAACACAAGATTGTATTTTGTTTTGGATGTTCCTCAAAACTGTGCTGTTCTCTGTTACTTCAACTCTGCCAAAGCTTTGTGCTAGCCACAATGAATTCACCATAATCACAGACAGCATCCATGACGTCACTTTGTGAAATCGATAGATACACGGACCAGTGAACTGAAATAGCCTTTAATCCATTCACTTGCTTGCTGTTAGGTGTTAAGAAAGAGGTGTTGGTCTGTACTTTCACTATTCAAAACTCTAAACATTGCACAAATTCCCTCATCTAGTAATTATAGTATTTCAGGTTGGACCAGACCTGTAGTCTATTCGTAGAGCCTGAGGGTCTAGAAGTGATAACTGCATGAATATACTATACAAGATGATGAATGCATAATGTAGTATTTTTTTCTGAAAATCTTATTGATGTTTCGTGGTACTGTGTAGGGCAGAATTAAACATAAATATCATAATTATGCATGTAGAATTAGCCATACAGTGAAAACTGAATTGATTCTTTATGGTGACATTCAAAATTTAAATCCAATGAGGAAAATGGTAAAACTTCACTGTCCTTCATATTGTGCAGATGGCACACACACACACACACAAAAAAGAATCCCTACAAATGAGCAGTATCAAAAGCTGAATACAGTAATGATATTCATATTATCACATGATGAAGACGATGAAGGAGAGTTCAAAATGGTATCAATAATGGTACAAAATGGTACTTTAATAAAAACAAACTCAGGTAGTCCACAAAAGGTATAACAGGGCGAGCGTAACATCAACACATACACAAACAGCCGACAAACACAGAGTGAATGTGAGGAACTTAAATACACAGTGATAAATAAGGGGATGACGAACAGGTGTGAAGATCTGATGTGTCCAGTGTCCATGGGAAGTGATGACTGGCGACTAATGAAAACAAAACTGAAATTCCATGAAAATAGAAACTAAGAGCAACCAAAACTGAGTGAGTGTGACACATATTTAATAATTTCACACATAAATTTAAAATATTCTAGCTGCCCCCTAACGTGGGTTTTTTAAGGCGACAGTTATTTTTTAATTTATCACCTTATTATTTCCATGGGGCCACATCATGCTTGTCACATGACACACTGCAGCCACAATAGAGCTGTATGACTGATGCTTTTATTCTGTTTTTCCTTTTTTATTCAAAATACTCACTTGTAAGAAACTTGTAAACTATATTATGAAATATCTAATATTCCAATTGCCAAAGTGAATGTGTTTTATCATTTTAACACCTTTTTAATGATCAATAGCGCGCAATGGGCGCCGCAATGTTAGTTTGCTCCGCAATTCAGATAATCTGATCTGTCAGATTTACAACATGTAAATTCATCCACTTCTCCCGAAATACATGAAAGTAAGTGGCCGGTGAAGTGGGAGAAGAATAGAGGAAACGTTATAGTTACCTACACAATGTGTATCTGATATGAATAAAACACATCTTCAAATAATATTTCAAAGGATTGTTATTGTCACTTACATAGACATCAGTGTGTATTTTACAAAATATAAATGTGTTTTTTTGCAAGTACTTATGTGTATTTAAATTTCTGAAAGCAGGTTTCTGGAACACCCAATGGTGCAACTTGGACACATCATCAGTGATGAACCCAGGGTCTTAGGGTGTTATAAGATCATCAGATGCCCTTGCCTGGGCGACCCAGCTGGGGGTAATCAGTTCCCGGCTTGTGTAAAAGTAGCACACTACACCGTGGATCACCCCTCTTGATCCACAACCACCTTGAAGCTTTTTCCACAGCTTCAATGATGTTTTTGGTGGCTTTTCTTTCCTGCAACCCTCTAATACCAAGGAGACTGAGTGTCCGATGTAGAGACTGTCCTGAAAAGCCCCTGCAGCCCACCTCAAACTGCAGACCACCCATGTTCAGTTCAAGTTCAAGATACTTGGCCTTCTTGTGCTTGTGGGCCTCCTCAGTCCGGTCTTCCAAAGGGACAGTAAGTTACAACATGACCACTTGCTTGGAACAGTCAGATGATAAGACCAAATCTGGCCTGTGTCGTCCTTGAAATGTATTACATAAATTTGCTGGTACCAATCACGATCCAATCACGCAGGCTAGCAGCCCAGTTGAGGCCCTGGGTTCCACCTGAGATTTCTCTCCTGCCCTAACAAAGGGGATGTTATGCCTTGTTGGGAGCTGATGCTTGTTCTGTTGGATTGCGATGCAGATGGTGTATACCGATACCTCCCCTCTCCCAAGGCTTTTGGGCAGCAGCTCAAGATGTGCTCTTGCCAGGCACATGGGGCATGCTGGGGTATTAGCTAAACCACAGCAATGAAGGTTGGATGGCCATCGAAGGATATTAAACACTGACTGGAAACTTGAGTCTAGCTGGCTCTGACTTCCAAAGTTCTGCCCAGGTGATTTTATGTACAGTTGTGTGGTTCCAATTAGTCCCAGCTCCCTGCTTGCACATAGCCACTGTCCTACTCCAGGTTTCCTCTTCCACATATGCACGGATCTCTCCTTGGATCAGTTGACGTCTCTCTCTCCCCCGGGCTTTGTCATAGCGTGGTCTTGTGTAGCTACCAATTCCTGCTTGTCCGGCTGCTACAGAGCCTACCAACATGCAGTGTCTCAGCCTCGCTTCTGTCTGCTCAGCTGCCTCCTGTGCCCGCCACTTCCTCCCAGTTCTGACTGTGATGCCAGCAGAAGAGACTCTGGTGTTGGTTGAGTGTCTATAAAGTAACACCTCTAACTCTGGTGACCTTAAATTCCTCTGTCAGGCTGGTGAAAGGAAGCTGCAGCTTGTTGGTGTGGCCATAAAGGGCAATACTGCGCAGGCTCTTTTGTAGGCCCTGCCACCTGCGAAAAAACTCTTCCTATCCTTAGGACCAAGGACCTGGATTTGGCTGGCTTGAAACTCATTTTCGCCCATGTAATGAGCCTTTCCAGCCCTTGGAGGAGAAATCGGCATCCTGGCACTGATGTTGCTGTGACAGTGAAGCCTCTGATCGGAAGTTGATGCATGCCAGATCTGGACAGGGGGCCCCTACATTATAGTTCTTCTGACTTGACAAGCATGTTCATTACCAAAGCAAACAAGGACACTGATATGGTGTAACAAGTGATGATGCCTTTCTCTAGGTGATGCTATGCAGATGTTGTTGTCCCAGTGGTGATCCTCAAACTGAAACTATTGTAGTAATCCAGTATGAGGTCTTTAATCCTCTCTGGAACATGGTATCTTCTCAGAGCTGTTGCCACAAGTTTATGTGGAATAGAGCCATAGGCGTTGGCAAGGTCTTTCTCTATTCTTCCTTGCCTCACGGATCAACTGGGTAACCACTCCTGTGTGCTCTATACAGCCCGGCATACCTGGGACTCCTCCCTTCTGCACTGCAGCATCAGTGTAGTAATTCCTCTGGAGATGCAGTCAAGCGGTTAGCAAGGATATTGAAAAATCCACACTGAGCAGAGAGATGGTGCAGTCACTCGTTTTTCTCCTTTGGTATCCAGACACCTTCCGCATGTCTCCACTGCTTGGCTACCTTCCCCCTTCGCCATACTACCCTGACAAGTCTCCACAGTCTCGGGCAATGCTTATACACTTTGTATGGCACTCCACTCGGCCCTGGAGTTGAGCTAGTCCATGCTGCTCTGACTGTATCCCTGACTTCTGCCAGGGTGGGCTCCTTGATGTTAAACAAGATGGAGGGTTCAGGTGGTATAATGAACTCTTTGTAGTGGGCCAGGTATTCCTCCCTCCTGTCACTCTATGTGTCACTGAGATGTTGGTTAATGACTTCTTCCAGGCATGCAAGAGTCCCATTCCGCTTCTGCCTGTCCAGCTCTTCTATTTGCTATAAAGGCAGTACGTTTGCGGGCTCTCTGTCTACCCCTTCTCCTGTGCCAACCAGCGTGTCCTGAAGCTCTACGAAGGCTGGTCTGTCCTTCTCTCGCCTTCCTGTACTTGTGTTTTAGAGACTTCAGCTCTTTCCTGAGATGGGTAATCTTGACCTCGTGCTGATTTGTCCTAGCTATGTTATTGTTAGCTTTTGGTTGTTTAATGCTAAATCTCTCAGCGCCAATGCTGATGATCAGGGTGCACATCAACCGGAGTCGCTGATCCACTTCCTCCTTGATGATGCTTCGAGGGCAGCATCAACATCCTGCCCACCGGTGTGATTGTACACTCCAGGAACCAGCCTAGAGAGATCACACCAGTGTGATCAGATGCATCAAAGGGTTAAAGGTACATTATGTAACATTTTTTGTTCAAAATTAATCAAATTTAATTAAATTAAATTAAGTGTGGGAGTGGCATGGGTTAGTTATCACAACGAGTGAGAAATGTTGACATGGAGCAGCTAAATCTCAAACCTCTGGGGAATCACCTGTTTTTAAAAAAATGCCAAACAGAGGAGAGTCTGCTGGCAGAAAGAGAACGCGACAGAGCTTGTAATAAAATGAGAATCAACATCGTCTTGGTCACTTAAATAGTGAAATTTATTTTAAATGATTATTAAAATATACCCCTTTTTATATACACTCAAAACATAATACACTATATCGTTCAAATGTTTTTGAAAGAAGTCTTTTATGCTCACCAAGTCTGCATTTATCTGATAAAAAATTCAGTAAAAACTGTAAAATTGTGAAATATTATTAGAATTTAAAATGACTGTTTTACATTTTAAATGTAATTTATTCCTGTGATGGTAAAGCTGAATTTTCAACATCATTACTCCGGTCTTCAGTGTCACATGATCCTTCAGAAATCATTCTGATTTGGTGCTTAGTATTGAAAAGAGTTTTTGATACTTTTTTCAGGATTCTTTGATTGTTAGAGAGTTCCAAGAACAGCATTTATTTGAAATAGAAATCTTTTGTAACAATGGTTTATAGTTAAGGGTTAGAAAAATGTCATGCTGGTTGTTTTTAAAGTTGATAGAACATAATGGAGATTTATTCTGCTTTCTAACCTGTACTAGAGAGAGAGAGAGAGAGAGAGAGAGAGAAAAGCTTTTACAGCCATATTTTTATAGTGATGCAAATTAATGTTTAAAACAGTGGCTAGAACACCAAAGTGTGTCATATTTATCTTGTGGGTCAGAACTATGGCAAATACAGTCCACAACAAATGGCAACAAAAGAGAAATCTCCATTACTAGTGTCTGTCGGTGCTGCATTTTCATTCATCTGATTGTTAGCAGAGAGCCTGATGGCGAGCTCCTCCCCAGAGTCCCGCCAAATGAACACTAATGGCCGAGAGATCACGTTGTGGATGGGCTGCTAATGGTGATGGAGCTAGTGCAACTGCTGTCTTCCCTGCGATTCATTGTGAAAGCACCGCGTCTGGCTCCAGTGTGCCTGTGTTTTTGTCAGGAACATTTGTCTATATTAAAGGGCCCACGAAGCACTTGTTGAAAGACTGAAGTTTGGCTGCCCTTGCAGCATTTATGACATCTTTTCACCCAATCTGAACTTGACAAAGATGTAGGATTTTGCCACCAGACAAAACAAAAAACATAACCTGAACTATAACCAGCTATTGATTGTGTGTCATGTTTTAAAATGAAGCAAATACAAAGACAAAGTTATCAAATTTACACACTTACAGTACCATGACAACAAACAGCGACTTTAAATCAATCAGTCAAACTTTATTTATAGAGCACTTTAAAACAACTGAAGTGGACCAAAGTGCTGTACAGAAGAGTAAATAAAAAACATAAAATACATAACTCATTCGAGGCATAAAATAAAACAAATTAAGAGACATAAAACATAAGAAAAACAGCCATACCATAAAACCAATTAAATAAAACAAAATGTCAACGTCAGGTGTCGAAGGCCAAGGAGAAAAGGTGAGATTTAAGAAGCGATTTAAAAATAGACGAAGAGAATGAAGAGGCCTGTCTAATGGGCAAAGGCAGATCATTCCACAGTTTAGGAGCTGCCACAGCAAAGGCACAGTCCCCTCTGAGCTTATGCTTTGTTTTGGACACATTCATGAGCAGCTGATCAGCTGACCTGAGAGAACGGGTGAGTGTATAAGGGTGTAGCAGCTCAGAGATGTAGGGTGGGGCAAGACCATTTAGGGATTTAAAAACAAATAAAATAATTTTAAAGTGGATTCTAAAATGTACGGGCAGCCAGTGGAGTGAGGCTAAAATGTGGGAAATGTGCTCGTGTTTACGTGTTCCAGTTAAAAGACGCGCTGCAACGTTTTGTACCATCTGGAGACGGGTGACAGAAGACCCACTAACCTTTGGTAACAAAGGCGTGGATTACTGTCTCAAAATGTTACCTCGGAAGAAATGGCTTTATTTTTGCCAGTTGCTTCAATTGGAAAAAGCTCGATTTAATGACTGCCCTGATCTGACTGTCGAGCTTAAGGTCAGAGTCGATTTTAACCCCTAGGTTAGTGATGGCTGGCTTGATGTACTGGGCCAAGGCACCCAAATCAACAGGAAGGGTCCCAGTGGTGCCACCAAAAACCATCACTTCTGTCTTTTTTGCAGTGAAACATAAAAAGTTAAGATCCATCCTGGCCTTTATGTCGTCAAGACACTCGAGTAGCGGTCTGGCAGTGTCATTCTTTTTAAGAGGCACATAAATCTGGCTATCATCCGCGTAACAGTGGAATGACAAATGCCAGGCTAAGCGGCACTCCTGAGACGGGCAGCTCGGAGATAGGCGTCAGTTCTTTTCAGGAGATGGTAGCAGGACCACTCCTTCCCCCGGTGGAAAATATTTTGTTCTCTACCGCTGGCATCACAGCTGGCGGTAACCAATATTTTAGAACTGACTTCCCTACCTCTGAGCTCCAAGAGGGCGCGGATGACAGTGTCTCAGTAGCGTACATCAACCATCAGGGTGGTCTGCGTTCCCGCCATATGTCGCAACTCGCCCGCCATCTCTTGTCATGGAGTCAGAAGCATCTGAGGTCGCTTCGTGCCATTCACATCCCAGGCGAGCTGAATCGTGCAGCCGACGAGCTCCCACGACATCGGCCATATCCTGGGGAATGGAGACTCCATCCCCAAGCGGTTCAGCTGATTTTGGAACAGTTTGGCGACACACAGGTAGACCTGTTTGCCTCCCCAGACAATTCCCATTGCCGCTAGTATTTTTCCCTGACCGAGGGGACCCTCGGCATGGATGCACTAGCGCACAGCTGGCCGCAGGGCCTACGCAAGTATGCATTTCCCCCAGTGAGCCTTCTCGCACAGGTCCTGTGCAAGATCAGGGAGGACGAGGAGCAGGTCCTTTTGGTTGCGCTGCATTGGCCCAGCTGGACTTGGTTCTCCGAACTCGTGCTCCTCGCGACAGCCCCTCCCTGGCCAATCCCTCTGAGGAAGGACCTTGTGATCCTGAGACCCCGGCCTGGATACATGCCCAAGGTTCCCACCACTCCTTTCAGAGATCAGGTGGTGAACCTGCAAGCTTTGCCCCTGGAGGAGGCAGACCCAGCCATGGCACTGCTCTGTCCAGTACGTGCTCTCCGCACTTACGTAGACAGAACGCGCTGTTTCAGGACCTCAGACCAGCTCTTTGTCTTTGTCGGAGGGCAGCAGAAGGGAAAGGCTCTCTCCAAGCAGAGGTTGTCTCACTGCATAGTGGACACCATTGTCCTGGCATACCAGGTTCAAGGCCTGCCATGCCCCCTAGGGGTAAAGGCACACTCCTCCAGGACTCTAGCGCATGGCGCCTCGCTAACAGACATCTGCAGAGCTGCAGGCTGGGCGACACCTAACACATTCGCGAGATTCTATAATCTCCGTGTAGAGCCAGTGTCCTCTCGTGTACTCGCTCCCAGTGGCCAGTAAGTAGGACCGGCTCTGTGTCATCGCTTGCTGCGCCATTCCACTCCACGGACTGGATGCGTGCGCTATTTTACTCAGGTGAGTTTCTCTAGGAAGCCCTGAGTTCCTCCAGCACTGTTGATGCCGACACCAGAGTGCATGCCCGCTCGGTCAGCCCTCGTGTTAGGCTAGGTGCCTCCATGTGCATGGTTCCCCCTCTGGGTAACCCCCACATGTGTATTTCCACGGTAAGTCTCTTCAGCATGTGTCTTTCCCTAGGCAAGACCACCTTGCCACCCCTGGGGTTGAAACATTCCACCCTGCGGGCTGGATACCTCAGAGTTTTACATATGCATCCGGTTCGCGGGTCATATGTGTATTCTGTAAGTCCTCCCTTCGGGCAGGCGTTGTGTTGCATATTTCCACATGGGATATGCTTCCCAGTGTACCTTGGTATCGGGCGTTGAGCCTAGCCTCTCGTTCGTGCTAGCCTCACGGCAGGTAGCTCAGGTCAGCGCAGGACGCTGGAAGACAGCCGTTGTGGCGAGATTAGATAGGAACCCCCATTCCGTCAGTCACTGACGTAATGCGTAGTGACTGACTGAAATGGAACGTCTCGGTTACGTATGTAACCCTCGTTCCCTGAAAGGGGGCAACGGAGACGTTACGTCCCCGTGCCACAACCGCTGTACCCACACAAAGCCTCATTAGCATCATTAGCTCATCCTCACCATGTTGCCTTTTGTATCAATAAAGTAATATTAATTTAAATATGAGTTTGGGCTTGTTACAGGGTCTAATTTATGAGCTTGCAATCTTCACTTTGATTTCCTTTTTGACAGTAAGGTGTAGTGGTGCCTAGGGCATCCATTGCTCAATGTGCATTTACCTCAGCATTAATTATGTATGTGTCTCCATTTGACCCAGCATGCACTGGGACCACATACTGGGAAGTGTTTGACATAACTGCCTACGCAGGATTAAAATTAGATGTCCATAGGTATTTGAGATCTTGATGAAGGTGTATGGAAACATTTATTGATTCAAAAATAACTTTTGGTGGTCATAATTATTACCTGTACAAACAAGAACAAAATGTGTCAAATTAGAGGTGTTAGGGTCATTTATTATTCAAATCCTACGTGATAACCCCTCAACCTAATTTTGTTCAAGATAATTATCTACATGTAGATTGTATGACCTCATATTAATAACAAGATTTTACAAAATTAATTTGTCATGCCGCAGGACTATTTAACTGCAAAAAGATAAAAGACAATTAAAAATGAAAAAGCTCCTAAATTATACACTTGACGCAGGCGTAGCGTAAGTTCCGGTGATGAACACGGATGCGCAGAGGATAGAGCAAAACAAAACTTGGTTCTCGCTAGAACTAGCATATTCTCACCGGAGCGTCCTACGTCATACACTGGAACGCCAGTCTCTCGTGAACTCGCGTACGACAATTAGCGGAGGTTAGAGATTACAGTTTGAGTTTTAAAAATGGATATTTTTCTTACACAAACGCATCGCTTCAGAAGGCCTTTATTAACCCCCCGGAGCCGTGTGGATTACTTTTATGATGGATGGATGCACTTTTATGGACTTCAAAACAGAAACAGCCATTCACTGCCATTATAAAGCTTGGAAGAGCCAGGACATTTTTTAATATAACTCCGACTGTATTCGTCTGAAAGAAGAATGTCATATACACCTAGGATGACTTGAGGGTGAGTAAATCATGGGCTAATTTTCATTTTTGGGTGAACTATCCCTTTAAGACAAATTGATGGGCACTAAGTGTGTTAAATTAACCGAACATAATTATTAAATTAATAGCTTGTACACCCTGTATTTGGTATTGATTATTTTTAATATAGTAATGTAATGATTTCAACCAGAAAATCAAAATTAAATCTCTAAGTAAAACTAATTAGTTTTTGCATCCTTATTCCATGTATTGGCTCATCTCATGCAGTGCCAACGTCATTTGAACAGACCAATGAAACGTCTCCTTTTGCGGGCTGAAAACAAGTTCCATGAAGAGGCTCGAAGAACATTGCCTTCGCAAATCTAGTGGGTTAGTCAGCTGAAGCAGCAGACAACTTTTACCAGGGCTGTGTCTATTTACACGAGCTGTACCGTCTCCAGAGCAAAGTTGCACACCAGAATTCAGCACTGGAGCTGTCCAGCTTCCGCGCCTTCAGCTCGCGCTTCACAAACAACGCTGTTTCCTCGGCTGCGGGATATTTGTTTGACTGGGTTACACACAACAGTAGGCTGTGGTACAGTGACCGCCGCGATTACACACGCATAGCCTTCACTGACGAAAGCAACGCTTGAAATGACTGCTGGATGCGCGTGAGAGGAGCAGAAGAAATCGAGTCCCAAGTACCGGAGCACCATCCAATTTCCTCCAGGTTAGTCTTAGTTCTTTTTTTACTATAGATAGGCTACTAAGTAAATCAAGACTATTTTGATTTTCACAGTCCACATTTAACGCCAATTAGTAAATCTTGCAGAACGTACACTGTTAATATTAACATGCATTCAAATTGCTGGTTATACACGCACGTAACTTATTGTGCATGGACGTAAATATCACGAGACGGATCATTCATGCATCAGTTTTAAGTGGGTGTAGAAAAATACCCAGTGTATACCACCCGATCTAGGTCAGTGCTGTTAGACGGGTGTGGATGAGAGAGCCATGCATTATATTGCATCATTCCCCACTGTGAAATGTAGGATGAGGCTGTTTTTATAGCCAGACTTTACGCATTAACTTTTGCTACACTGACACGTTACATATGCGCTGCACAGTGATGGATGCAGTGACATTTTCCTAAGATTTCACTGCACATGATAACTTGTGCGTGACGAAGTATATATGCTCCTCTGAGCAGCACTGCAGAGGTAAGTTTTGCAGGATCAATTGCAGTCTCTTTGCAAGACCCTTGTGCATCACTTCTGACGTCACAGTCCAGGAGTGAGCAGGGAGTTATGTAGTCATTGAGGTGATGGACTGAGGAGCTTGCATTCAGATATGTTCTCAAAAGTCTCAAATTTAAGGCAGATAATGTAGATCTTACATAATTTTAACTGAAAGTCAAATTAATTAATTAATTCATTCATTTTTAATACTGTTTATTTGTTTTAAATAACAACATTTTTAATCATTAGTATTAGTAATCAGTAATATTATTTGAAATATTTTATTTGAATAAATGTAATATCATCTAATACATATTGTAAGCAATATAATAATAATAATAATAATAATAATAATATAACTATAACAATGATAATAATAATAATTGGTATTGTTATTACTCCTTCTTCTACTATCAATAAAAATAATAATTATTATCATTAGTAACACAATAATAATAGTTTATTATTGCTATTATTGATAGTTCACCTCCCCAAAAAAGAAAATTATATATTTATTTAGTCACCCTTGTGTTGCTTAATTAATATATATATATATAACTTCATTGATGATACTATTTTTCAATATATATATTTAACTATATATTTAAATCAACTTTATTGATGATTTTATATATATATATATAATATTATAAAGTTGATTTAAACTGAAATTGATAAAAATAAATAAATAATAATAGTAATATCTTTTGTAGAAGAAACAATATTATTGATAATAACATTTATGTTATTATTATGAACAACAACAACAGGGACCATAAAAAAATAAAGTTCTAAACCAAATACAAAGGTTAATAGGAGTGTACTGAATTTGAACTCTTGTGTACATTTTACCTTGTAAACATTTTCCAAATCAGACTCTTGATAACCCTGAACACATGTGCCTGTTCGTGACTAAATGTTATCTATTATCCTTGATATATTTCATTACATTCTATTTCTGGCCTTTCTAGTTATGTGTTTACTATTAGTAATGGTTCAGCATTAGCATTGGTTCAGCTGATCTATTTGATATAAACATCCTCTGTTACCACTTTAGGACGTCCTCCACCTTTCTGTACTTTATTCTCTCCTGTCTGCCCTTCTACCCACAATTCACCATGAGTGTCAGCTTTGGAGCCCTGCAGACACTCTAGGTTCCCTCGTCTCTGTCACAGTGCTCATTGTCAACTCCTCTCAGAAGATTGCCTGGCACACACTCTGTGCCTGACAGCAACTGAATGCCAACGTGGGGGCTCCTCTCTCTAGAGGCATTTACATTCAAATTCCTCCACATTGCGACGCCTCCATGCCCATAGGCCAGCGTGCGAGTGGAATTTTAACTCCCCGTACTCATAGTTTGGCCAGCGTGTTTTGCTTTTGAGCTTCTGAGTGTCCAAGGTCAGGCATTATGGGATGCAATGGCATACAAGAGCGTATATATACGCTCATTTTCACAAGCCCACATTGCAGATAGACGTGATTAAGCGTTTTATCACTTTATTACTCATTTACAGAGAGCGTTGGCAATTTTATTTTTAAATTTTGGCTGCTTTTCTTTTTTTGGGTGTTTGTGATTCCAATCACTGGCAGAAGGTGGCCTTAGTGAACTCGTTAGTGTGATTAGTTCCAGGCCTTTGGGGATGGGATATTCACATCAATGGGAAGCATTCCCATGGAAAAAAAAGAAAGCTTTGTCGCCGTCCTATTCACAGAACGGTTCCCCACAGGAGTAGTGCATGAAAGGCAGAGATTGTTGGAATTCAAGTCAGCGACAGCTTTACAGTGCGAAGCCGATTCGTGAAACATGGTATTACAATAATATTAGAGGGAAAAACAAAGGCTGATGAATATGTTGGTGCAATCTATCTGAAACAGTAACATTCAGACAAACTCAGATGTTTACAGTAAACAAGTTTCAGTTAGTAAAAAAAAAGTAGTCACTTCAAGAATGTACATTGTTTTTTCCCCCATGCAAGTTATTATTATTTTTTTCAATTGTTTTGAGACTGGCACTTCTGAATTCATTTTTGGATCATGAGAGGACCCAGATCACAGTGAACTGGATCAGTCCGATTCATGAATGGTTTATTCTGTCTTTTTCAAACTAAAAAGAACCAACTCCAAAATTATTATTTTTTCACAAATCGGCATCTGTACTTCACTCGCTACCATTTTGAAAAAATATTTAGCATTTGTACAATGCCATGCAAATGTCTGTCCAGGGAATCAGTGGATCTTTTTTTCGAGCTGCTTCATTTAAATGAACTGATTCACTAAAATGAATCAAGTTTAATACATACAAGAGAGAGATCTTTGATTTTTGCTTCAGTTCACTTGACTGTAAACCCACACTTAAGTGTCATGTAGAGAGAGAGAGAGAGAGAGAGAGAGAGAGAGAGAGAGAGAGAGAGAGAGAGAGAATAAGTATGCAGAAAACTGTAATTTAATTGAACACTAAGAAGCAAGAGTCGCCTCTATATGAATTAAATGTACCAAACCATAAGCACTATTCAGATGCCTCACACAGATTAATAATTAGAAGTTAAGGTGTCCCCGGTGCCCTCAGATAAATTGACTATAAACTCCAATTCACAGCCTCACTTTATGAGATATGATTTTACACAGTACACGTATGTCAACATGATATTAAAAATCTATCTGTCTATCTATCTATCTATCTATCTATCTATCTATCTATCTATCTATCTATCTATCTATCTATCTATCTATCTATCTATCTATCTATCTATCTATCTATCTATCTATCTATCTATCTATCTATCTATCTGTCTGTCTGTCTGTCTGTCTGTCTGCAAAATGTAGTTACTCACCCAAACACTTAATTCATACTTCAAAACCTAGTTGTTGTGTCAATAAATTCATAAAAAAATGTTCCATGTTTTTTTTTTTGACCATGGAAATATTTGTTATTTACAAATTTTATGTTTGTTCAACTTTTTTGTTGACACTGACTGCTTTTTATACTATGCAAGACTGTCAGTTTTGTCTAGCTGAATGCTCTTGTGAATCACACTGAGCTCTTTAGATAAAGTAGGTAAAAGTACGGGGAAAAGTCAATACTGCAGTGCACAAAAATGAAAATGAAATGTTTTATTTATATAAAACACATTGTACATTTATTTTACCAGAACTGTGTTACATGCAAACTGAAAATTTACAGTTGCTTGTTCATTTTTACACTATTATGTTATACATGTTATACATATCTTGTGAATTTCAGTTTACATGTAGCACATTTCTACATAAATAAATGTACTGTATAAATACAAATGTAGCAGACATTACACACATGCCATGTCATATGTATTTATAGACTATACATGCATGTCTGACAGATTTTGATAATTTAATGGATCATTTTGCATGTGAAGGCTCACACAATGAAAGAATGTTTATAGGTTGTGAAGAGTTTGATAATTTCACTAAGTCATGTGCATTTAGTTATTGCACAAACACAGTTGTACTTACTCTTTTGCACACATGCCAAAATATGCAATTTGCTTAAATCAATAAGAAATTCAAATCTGATGTGAACAAGAAACTAATTGTTCAGAGATCTAAACTTACTGTTTTGAGGAAAAAAAAAATGTAATTCGAGAATTGAGCCAAAGCGATTGAGAAAAATTGTAATATGTAGAAATACTCAACCAATTATGTCAGTCCTGAAGTGTCACAACCCCAGTTTAAGTTCAGGACCATAATGTGAGCGGCAGCATTGAGTCAAATGTCATGTAAAGAGAGACATATAGCAGAGCTAACATATGGCTTTGCTTTTGTGAGTTTTCATACATGTCTCCCCACCGCCCCCAACTTCATTTCTTTTTCAGTAGAGTCATCTAAATTTTTCAGGGAAGTCTATCTGTTAGTGAGCTGTGTTGGTGAGACAGCTGTTGCCCAAAATTATACAGCAGCCTTAATATTGGATATAGGACAACATTAAGGTCTATTTGTGTAATAAAATCCATTTGCTGAATCACATATGGAAGCCCGTCTGTTACAGATAAAAGCACTTTCTCAGGTGTCAATCACCATAGACATTGAAGGAAAAACCTCCATATTTAAATGAGAGGTCGACCAATATGGGTTTCCAATGGCTGATTCTCTAATTATTACATTTCATCCTCCCCAATCCTGAATAAGTGGTTACAGCTCTAGTGTCAACTCACCACAAAATGGAACATTAGCAAATCTTTCATTTAAAATTCACAAGTGTGCCTCAGAATACAAATGGTTTCTTTTCTTTTCCATTTCCAGAGGCAAAATCCAGGCAGAGATTTAAGAATCTTGTTTACTCTCACAATATGCTGGTCAGTAAACAAGATAACAGAGAATTCAATATATATTCTTTAATAAACTGACACTCGGGAGAATACAGGAACAGGAATGATAACCACTAACCAAACATACAATGTTAACGCAAGACAAAATACTGCGGAGAACTAAGGGCTTAAATACAGATGTGCTGTGTTTGAAATCGCCGCCTACACCCTCATTCACTATTCCCTAGATTACTCCACTAATATAGTCCACTAGAAGGAGTGAATGAAAACGTGTGACACTGAGTGCGCCGGAAAGGCAGCTCCAGTAGTAATGAAAAGATTATCTTGAACTCTGCCATGGAAACTAAACCTTAATTAAACAATTTAATAATCAATTAAAAATGATTTTATACCTGTATGATATTACACTGTACCCACATTGGACCAGCGGTTTGGAAAATGAATGGATGGATGATTCAGCTGCGGGCGCCATCTTCTGGTGATATGCGGGAATTCATTCGGCGCGCGACTCTTACAGTGCATTATGGGTATTCTCTAGCTGTTGAGCATACATCGATTGTACACTCGTTATTGCGGTGCATTGTGGGATTTCATGTGTGCTCTCCATAACGTCCACTATGGTTTCGGACACCACTACAAATGGCAGTCCCCTCAAATAGTGCCCTATTTGAGGGTATAGGGGGCGATTTCGGACAAAAACAGGTGTGTGAAACTAATAAACACAGGAAACTAATAAGCAAAGTGAACAATGAACACAGGCAAACCAGACAGGAATCAGTGAAAAGTAAACCAAAACAGAGCATGTTACATTTACTGGTCATTTTGCTTCCTAAACCATTTTATTTCTATAATCTGATGTGATTTTGAGGGAAACAGTATATTTAATGAGATAAAATATAGGGTCAGACTTAATTTTATCCATTTGGAATTGATTGGATTGTGAAAAGTGGACGTGACATTGGTCAAAAAGGAAAGATGCGGAGCAAATTATTACTTTTCTGAAGATTTTGAAGGAAGACATTTTCTTTGAAATAACATGCACTTATGAAACATGCATAAGTAACATATTAAAGAGGTATATTAGCATTATTTTGATTATAATAAAAAGGTATATTAGCTTTGTATAGCTTTATTTTGATTTCTTGTCTGTTGTGAGTGTGACTTACGTTTATAATAATAATTTATTTTGCCTAAGCGAGGCAACTTTCTGTATATAGCACTTTTAATAGACAATGCTAAATTAAAGTTCTTTACATTAGATTTATAAAGAGAGAGACAAAACAAAAACATGGAAAAATCCATTTTTAAAATAATTTATGAATAAGAAATTAAAAAGACAAAAAAAAAAAAAGAAGAAGTTTAAATTACCATTTGTAAATATTGTAAAAATCCTGTTGTGAGTCTGTTCTGAGTTTCAATCAGTAATTTCAGCAGTAGTTGCTTCCCTGCATCTGAAAGCACCAGTCGTCACTGAAATGAACATGTTATAATCTGTGCTGAGATTTCGGATGCAGTGAGATTTCTAGCCAGAAGTCATTTTCATAAGGGTTTCACAAGGGGATTGACGTTATTACAGGGGCTCTGTAGCTTGAGAGATTCTCATCTTTTATTCTCCTAGGCGACCTGCAGTGACCTCTTTCTTCCTCTGCCTTCTGTCTCTGAGGACTCTTCTTCTGTCACTGTACAGTCATAGAGTACATCTAAGTCATAGTTTTTTGTTATAGCCTCAGACCATTCATGCACTGTCTGATGCATATTGCCGGCTGAAATCACCAGTTCCATTAACTGATTGTCTGGCTTCTATGCAATATCCGCCCGTTGGGCTGTGCAGGTCTGCCGGGAAACAAAATTGCATTTACACTTTCCCAGGCTGATACAATGAGTGCTTCTGAAAAGGAACGTATGATTTCAGATGTATGCACCTATGAGCACCACCACAAATAAGCTGTTGCTGCCAAAGTGGACCAGGCTGCATACAGCGGTGTTGGGGAAAGTTACTTTTAAAAGTAATGCTGTGCAATATTGCGTTACTCCCTAAAAAAAGTAATTATGTTACTTAGTTACTTTTTATGGAAAGTAATGCATTAAGTTACTTTTGCATTATTATTTTTGACCTGGGCTGGGCTTGCTTGCTTGTTTTTTAATATGCCTAACAAAGGCCCTTTTACACCAAAAGTGAAATGAATAAGCCTCAGGCTGAAGGAAATGCAAATTCATGCTTGTACAATAGAGGGTGCAGCTCAAACAAGCCTTTCAGATGTGCTGCAGAAGAACAGGGCATAGGAGAAGAAAGTTCAACACTTACTTCCGCAATATAAAAGAAAAAAAAGAAAAGAAACAAATGTGTTTCACAAACACAAATGTGAACAATTTCACTCAACATAGGGACAGGAGAGCTGTCAGACAATAAATGTTAATACAAAAGTAACTTGCGTTACTTATTTTAAAAAGTAACATATTTTGTTGTACATTTCAAAGTAATGCATTACTAGTTACTTGAAAAAAGTAATCTGATTACATTACTTGTAATGCGTTACCCCGACACACAAATCGTCCTTTACTATTTTTTGTAACATTGTAACATTTTTGTAACAACAAACATTGCTATTTTGGTAACATTATTTGAAGAGTTCAGATGCAAAAGCCGCTAAACGCCACCTCCGTCAAAAATTATAATAATATTGATCGAATGCTGTCCGCACATGTTCGCTTCAAATCCGCTAAATCCCAGCGTGAGCCCATTCAGAAATACCAGTTTGTTGGCAGAAACTGCTAAACGCCACTTGCCTTTATCAGCAAAATCCTCTAAGTCCACAGAAACCAATCAGAAGACGCAAATCGAATCATATGATTTCAAGGTGTGCATATGAGCCAGCTTTCAATTGCCGCACTGCAAGATTTGATCATGTTTTGTCAAGCGTTACAGTGGCAATGGCAGGATTTCATGAGTAGCAAGTAAACACAACAGTGTTCCATATGCTGCTGTAAAACTCTAACAGAACCGGACGTGTCACTTGCATCACAGCTCACTACTTATTGTTACATTTTGAATTCTGCTTTCATCATTTGCAATGTTTCCAGTTGCATCTTTAGTGATTCTGCAACTGTTTACTATGTCTTGTTGTCCAAAGAGGTGGACTTAGAAGATTTTGCCAAAAAAACCCACACATGGACTTAGCTGGTTATGCAGCAAAAGACAGTTAAATGTGTTAAATACCAATGAATTGACTATGAAGTGACATTTTTGAAAATAAGGCATTTAAATAACTGACTAATAACCTTTTTATCGTCATTAAAGTGAAATTACTGAACCTAAACATAGGAGCCTGATAAAAAATGCTCATTTAAAAGAAAACATGTCAGACGTACTTAGAGGTTTTTGCATCTGAACTCTTCATTTGAATGCACAGACTTTTTAAAACGCCCACATATGAAGCTCTGTGAAGTCTGATTCTAGTCACTTGTCTAGTTTAGACGGTTTATTTAAACGAACCAGTTCCAAATAAATCAGTTAAAAAACATTACTAAACAAACAAAAAAAAAAAGTATGAATAAATTTATATATAATAATTTTTAATTTATAATAATTAAAAAATGTAAAAATTACTGATTCATTTGACGCTGATTCATTACGTTTTCTTTGTTGTAGCAGTATACAAACGAATAAGATATTTAATCATCAATTTTACAAAACAAATTTAAATAAGTCAACTAAATTACTGTCTTAGTTTTACTGGTGGTATTTCATGTAAATAAATATGTTTAAATGCTGTTTACTGTAATTCGGTCACCCTAATTGGGAATCTTGATTGTTTTCTGAATGGTTGCCTGACTGTAATTTATCTACTGAAAAATAATTGTTTGTTTGACAAGATAGATTTTAAAATAGCTTCCTCAGCATGGGTAGATAGATTGCAATTTTTTATTGACTTAAGAGAAAAATAATGTTATTCTTAGACAGTAATATATGCTGTTTGTTGGCAGCTTTGAAACTGTGCCTAAAAGATACATATAAATTAATTCAGTGACAAGACATTAAACCACACAGCCAGCTGATGTGGCATCTATCAGCTGGAGTGCCAGAACACACTGAGCTGTAACATGGTAAAATACATCATGTAGCCGTGGGTAATTATTGCAAAAATCTCTCTGTCACTCCCAGGCCTTTGATGAGATGAGGCTCAGGAACGCCTCCTTGATTTGACTCATAATTAAAGTTCATTCTCGGAATGGTGCCTATTGGGACAACAGCGATATTACAGTGTGGCTTATTTAGGTGTGTACAGAGAGAGAAGAACGTGATGGGTCAAAGCTTGGGTTGATAGTTAAAAATGAATGAGAGAAGGAAATATCTATTGAAATTCACAAGCATGCTGTGCTTTGCGTTTAGAAGACAAGAGAATGCCAACTGAAGCAGTTTCACACCATTACCCTGATTAAAGGCTGAATAGATGGAGCTAGCATTCAAGATTATATGATGTCTGCTTTCTGAGACATTTTTTTGATAGTAATTAATATAATTGTATTTATATATTATTATAATTATTAATATTTAATTTATATATTTATATAATTTATATATAATTATACACATATGTTCTTATGGTTCATTCATACACACTAAAAAGAAAAATGGTGCTATATAGGACTAAAAGTGGTTCTTGGCTCGTAATCATAGGGGAACCACTTTTGGTGCTATATAGCACCATATCTTTAAATGTGCTGTACAGCACCTTTGTCAAATGGTGCTATGTAGAACCCATAAGAGGTTTTATTTCTTCAACAAAAATGGTGCTAAACAGCACCAACAGTGGTTCTTTGGCTCGTAAATAACCTTTAAAGGGGCTTAACAGGTTCTTTGTACGGTAGCGGTGCTATATAGCACATCCCAAAGAACCGCTGAAGAACCACTGAAGCACCAAGATTTGGTGCTATACAGCACTTAAAGTCCCTGTCTCCAATGAAAGTTTGTAAAACTGTCCGGTGTAAAGTCACTGCAGAGGCAGGTGTTGGTGGTGATCCTCAGCTCTCCATCAAGGTAGCTGTTCACAAAATTAATCCACCTCTTCTTGATATCATCGTTTTCGTTTTGTAAGCTGTTTTGTAAGTTGTAGGCTGTAGTAACTAACGGTACTACTGACAGTAACTAGTGATTGAGCGGGCGAACTGATGTGAGTGTGCTCTAGTTATTATAGTGTTAGGGGAGGGGCCAGGCTCAGTGGCTCCAGTGCATCATCGAGCCCCGCCCAAAAAAATCCTGAACACAGAAATGGTGAAAAACTGTTTAACGGTCTAACTCTACAATTCAGTATTACACAGTTCACAGTCTTTGTAACATGTTTCAGCTATACATTTCTAACATTTATAATGTGTTTGGAAACAAATCTCAGAATTGCCTTTACAGGGACTTTAAAGTGGTTCCCCTATGATTATGAGCCAAATAACCACTTTTAGTACTATATAGTACAATTTTTTTAGTGTATTGAAAATTAATTTTATTTTTTTAAAACTACCATTATAGCTATTAAATAAATTCGAATTTCATTCCATTTCAATTCTGCTTTCTTAAAATCTATTTAAAATTCTGTATTCTTCATGAATTCATTTTAATATTCTTATGAATACTTAAATTTTCATTTGAAAGGCTTTCTCAGCTCCTGATTCTGAATCAGAAAATCTTGCGATTGAACAGCTCTGCTTTGGTTTTGCTGTTCACACTGCTATCACAAGTCGCCACAGGTTGCCATTAGTTAACTGTGATGGCAGCATGTTAACACAAAAATCTTTCCAGTGATCAATCATATGAGAGATCTGTGTGAGGAAAGCGCTAGCGATGTGGTTTGCAACACTCGCTGTGGTTCACAAAATCTGCTTGATCCAGCATGTGGGTGTATTTTGCCACAGCAGTGATTTAGAGACAAAGTCGATAGAACATGTCTTGTTTCAACCTTAATATTTGTTATGCAACAGGGTGCTAACACCGACGCAGCAAGCATGAGGACTGGCTCTCTTTACTATATTAATATAATGTAGGATTTGAAGCTTACCCTGCTGAAAAGATCGGCATAGGTGATTGGATAGCCGGATATGATATAATAATGCATTATGTTGTGTCACTACATTGCAGCCATGGGTGTGCTGATGTCCAGGAAGCAGCAGGTGGAGAAGGTGCAGAAGTGCAGTGTGGTGGTTTCAGCATTTAAAGAGGGTCTGAAGGATCGGCCGACCCCAGCAGCTGCGGCCCAGACTGAAGAGGTCATAGCCGAGAACGAAGATGAATCTGCTGAAGGAACCCACCAGGCTAACAAAGACCACACTGAACAGAAAGACAAGGACAGTAAACCAGGGTCGTTACCAAATCAGCAGGCCTCAGCTTCGTCCAGAGAGGAACATAAGGCCAATCAGGAGGCTTGGGGGCGTCTACGTGATGGGAAGGGGGTGGAGCCTGAGGATCTAAAGAAGGCACATCAGCTCACTCCTCCGACATTTGTGCGGCCGAAGAGAGAGGTCAACGACGACCAACCAGTAGATGTCTTACTTGGGCAAACTGAGCAGGTAAAATGGCTGAAAATGTAAAAAATTACATTTTGTTTCTTTGTGGTGCTGCCCGCTTTCCTGTTCATCTGTCATTATAAGTGCAATTACTGTAAACATTTTTCTCTTTTGTTTAAATACATATAAACATCCTTAGCAATACATTTGTTACAGTATTTATTCATATTTGTTAATGTTAGGTAATAAAAATACAACTGTTCATTTTTTAGTTCATGTGAGCGTCATTAAGTAATATAAACAGATGCCACATTCTGCGTTAAACAGTAAATTCCATTTTTATGAATGGATTCCGGATTCCAGAAAAAGGTCTTCAAGGCAACCTGTCAAAAAAAAAAAAAAAAAGAAAAAAAAAAAAGAAAAAAGTTTGGTTCCAATACTCTTGAACAGTATAATGTACACTCACCTAAAGGATTATTAGGAACACCTGTTCAATTTCTCATTAATGCAATTATCTAATCAACCAATCACATGGCAGTTGCTTCAATGCATTTAGGGGTGTGGTCCTGATCAAGACAATCTCCTGAACTCCAAACTGAATGTCAGAATGGGAAAGAAAGGTGATTTAAGCAATTTTGAGCGTGGCATGGTTGTTGGTGCCAGACGGGCCCGTCTGAGTATTTCACAATCTGCTCAGTTACTGGGATTTTCACGCACAACCATTTCTAGAGTTTACAAAGAATGGTGTGAAAAGGGAAAAACATCCAGTATGCGGCAGTCCTGTGGGCGAAAATGCCTTGTTGATGCTAGAGGTCAGAGGAGAATGGGCCGACTGATTCAAGCTGATAGAAGAGCAACTTTGACTGAAATAACCACTCGTTACAACCGAGGTATGCAGCAAAGCATTTGTGAAGCCACAACACGCACAACCTTGAGGCGGATGGGCTACAACAGCAGAAGACCCCACCGGGTACCACTCATCTCCACTACAAATAGGAAAAAGAGGCTACAATTTGCACGAGCTCACCAAAATTGGACAGTTGAAGACTGGAAAAATGTTGCCTGGTCTGATGAGTCTCGATTTCTGTTGAGACATTCAGATGGTAGAGTCAGAATTTGGCGTAAACAGAATGAGAACATGGATCCATCATGCCTTGTTACCAATGTGCATGCTGGTGGTGGTGGTGTAATGGTGTGGGGGATGTTTTCTTGGCACACTTTAGGCCCCTTAGTGCCAATTGGGCATCGTTTAAATGCCACGGCCTACCTGAGCATTGTTTCTGACCATGTCCATCCCTTTATGACCACCATGTGCCCATCCTCTGATGGCTACTTCCAGCAGGATAATGCACCATGTCACAAAGCTCGAATCATTTCAAATTGGTTTCTTGAACATGACAATGAGTTCACTGTACTAAAATGGCCCCCACAGTCACCAGATCTCAACCCAATAGAGCATCTTTGGGATGTGGTGGAACGGGAGCTTCGTGCCCTGGATGTGCATCCCACAAATCTCCATCAACTGCAAGATGCTATCCTATCAATATGGGCCAACATTTCTAAAGAATGCTTTCAGCACCCTGTTGAATCAATGCCACGTAGAATTAAGGCAGTTCTGAAGGCGAAAGGGGGTCAAACACAGTATTAGTATGGTGTTCCTAATAATCCTTTAGGTGAGTGTATGTCTTAATGTTATAATTTTACCAGTAGACCTCTGTTATGTAGCACTTTGAATGTACACAAGTTAAAGGGTTTGTTTAATTTTCATTGGAATAAAAAATAAATGTTTTATGCCTTCATTTGATTACCAGAAAAATTCAAATACATAAAAAAAAAAAATATATTAATATAATAATAAATTGCTGTTAAATTAAACAAGTTTCATGCTTTTTGATTAATAAAATTTAATATAACCATCCAGAAAAAATTAAAACTGGAATCTGGAATTTTTTTTACGGAATTTGGAAAAAAATAAAACAGATTTCATAGGGCCCTACAAATGAAAATATCATGCATCTGAAGCTATAATTAAATACTGAGCAACAGTGCATATTATATGTTTATCGTTTTAAATGCGCACACTTGTTTCTGTGAAGGACCCAAGTAGAGGAGTACTTTCGCAGTTACTTTGCACATAGGCACACTTCATTTTTGGTTGAAATAATTTGTATGCGTGTATTAATTTCCTTCAGTTTAATTTAAACTTGAAAAAAAAAGTATTTAAAAGTTTAGAATTAGACAGCCTTGCGTTGTGTAAACAATTGTGCAGTGAAAACTAACCCAAAGTACCACCTAGTATCCACTCTAATACTGTTATAACCTGTTTACACGTGAACAAGGGATCTACAACATGAAGAAAGCAATAATTTATTTATTACATGAAAATTCTAAAAATCTGGACACAACTATGGGACAAGGTCGTGCAGCAGCAAGCATCACAACAGTGAAAATAACCTCAAGGTTGTAAATGTGTGCAATTGTATAGGGCACCATTCCTGTATTTTGCCTGGGGCCCCCAAATCACTAAATCCGCCCCCTGGATAACGGACAAATGAACTAGGGAAACTCAGGGCTTATATACACAGAGAACGTCATGAAAAGAGAAACAGAACAGGTGTGTGGTATTAGGAACTATGGAAAATAATTAACAAACAGGGAAACTAACTAGGAACTGGAAGCAAACAGGAAAAGATCAAACAGAGTGAAAACGAAAATAAAACAGAACATACACGTTACAATTCTGTATGTGTATATGTATATGTACAAATTAATATTTTATAGTTATATATTTATAATGATAATTGCATATGTTAGTATTATCATTTTATTTTTTTATTTGTATTTTTTTTATTCTTTTTTAATTTACATAGCATTAATTTTTTGTGTAGTTTTTCATATATTTGGTAGAAAATTAATTTAGGCTATATTTATATTATATTTTTATATATATTTTTATCTGTCAACTGTAGTGGACATCATTCCTTAAAAAATGAGGCAAAATAGCAACAATCTCTTTTGACCTACATATATGGCTATTTACTTAAAATATTTACTATTTACTAAATTCCATAACTACAACTGCATGAAAACGAATAACTCAACTAAAATAGTGGAGGAGTGTTGGTGGAGGTTATCCTTTCATTCGGACCTGAGAACGTGAGAAAATGTCAAGATTGTGAGTTAGGTAAACTGATCCCAGCTCAGCCTAAATGGCAGCTAAGGTTTATTGACAGTACGTGGGCAGCGGGTAAAGGCTGTGCAGGAAAAACCTGGCTGGGCGAGCTGCAGTGGCGTCTGGGATCATTCTGAAATTAATTGGGGTCACTGAAGCTTGTGGCGATGGGGCCAGGCCAGAGAAGAGCTACTCCACACAACTCCACTTAACAGAACGCTTTTGATTACCTCCATTCTCTCTCTCTCAGCAGATATAAAAGACATAAGAGCAGGCAGAATGAGATGCAATTTGGCTTGTCTTTGTGAGTTATATCTAGATGCATTTGCTGATGTTGAAATATGGTTCAGGAAAATGAATAAACAAACAGAAAGAACTGCCATGAAAGAAAAACAGAACAGCTGGTGAATATAATTGTGATAAAGGAAAAACTTTTTTGCTTTTACTTTGGCAAAGGGGAATAAACTTTATCCTAGATGACCTTAGGAGAAATAAAAATAGACACAAACAAGTCCTTTTTTGTCCTATAGTAAAAGTAATGAACTACAATACTTTGCATCAGATTATTTGATTTAGAAAGAATTTGATGAGAAATGTTACAGTTCATAGTGAAATTTCTAACGTTTGATTGCAGATTTGGTATCTTGGCAAATCTGAGCACAGTTTGAGACAATGTTGAGATCTCTGCAGTGATACTTGTGAGATTACAGGGGTCTTGTTGTCAGAAGAGAAATCTGAGTAGCAGGAGATTTAAGCATGCAGTTGCTAAGAGCTTTGAATTGGTTGCTAGGGTGTCACTAACTGGTCGCTAATGGCCTCAGAGTGGTTAACTATGTCATTGCTAGGGTGTTCTGGGTGGTTGCTAGGGTGTTGCTAGGCATTTGGTAAGAGTTCTGGAGTGGTTGCTGGAGTGTTGCTAGCTGACATTTAAGAGCTTCAGAGTGGTTGTTCTGAATGGTTGCTATGGTGTTGCTAGGGTGTTCTGGGAGATAGACAGGGTGTTCTGTGTGGTTGCTAGGGTGTTGCTAGGCATTTGTTAGAGTACTGGAGTGGTTGCTGGAGTGTTGCTAGCTGACATTTAAGGGCTTCAGAGCGGTTGTTCTGAATGGATGCTATGGTGTTGCTAGGGTGTTCTGGGTGGTTGCTATGGCGTTGCTAGGTAGTTACACGAACAGAACAAACATATTCTTATGTGCGTTTATATTTAAATAGTTTGATGGTTGGAGTGTGAATTTCTAAACATTTCATGACACTCATTCAATGTAAGACTATATTTGAATAATTGATTGTCTACTAAAAAACTATAAGAAATTATTTATTTATTTTAATAAAGCAAGCTATGTCAGAACAGGCTGAAGGACTGTGCTGCATTTGGTGGTCATATTTCCAGTCTTAATGTTTTAATGTGGGATATTTTATTGTTAGCTACACGCAGTATTATATTTATTAGTTATTAGAATTTTGGTGATTTAAATTATATTATAGTTTTTATTAATATTTTGAATTAGCTTTAATTTATTTAATTTATATATATATATATATATTATTTAAATAATATATATATATATATATATATATATATATATATATATATATATATACATATATAAAATATTATATGTTTATTTTAGTTACATTTTTAGTAAGTTTGTTATGTGCTTTTGTCATTTTATTAGTTTTTGTTATTTTTAAATATTGCTATTTAGGTTAAATTTATTTTTATTTTATTTTTATTATTTTTATTTTGTATTTATTTCCAGTTAGTGCTTCAACTTGAACTTATACAGTAAGTTTTTTTTAAATTTTATTTAAGTTTTTTTTCAATTAACAAAAATGTTTTTAATAGTTTTAGTTACCACGATTATACCACTGCCTATAAATAACCAGAGCGAAGATAATAACCCTACAAAATGCCCAGATTTGATCATTCATGGAGGTCCACTACTATTCCAGTAGTTAAACACCATTCAGATGCTCAGAATACTGTTGCAGAGCTTGAGTCAGATTCAGAGGCACACTGGCAAGGTGACGTCCTTTGGCTCTTCTGATCACCCCGATTCTAAATGCAGCATCTCTCCCCCACGCTCATATCACAGTCCTCACTCTCCTCAGAGACAAATGTCACAATCTAAAGAGCAAGTGTGTTTGGTGCCTACACAAGAATAGGATCTGGAACTAGGAAAGTTTGCATCTGGAATGTCTGACAAGCATTTGATCCCTGGTTTTCTAGTGCCACGGTATACTTAAAAAGTGTGTAATGCTCCTATTTAATAAGCAAAGGAATTAAATACTTATGCCAATTAGTTGGCCATGGTTCTTGAGAAGTGGTTCTAGAAAAGCTAATTTTGTGTGTGTGTGTGTGTGTTTTTTATGCTTGGTTTGGTTGCTTTGTACGAACAAGAGATCAGTTTCTTCAGTTCCCCTCCTTCCAGGTCTCTTTTTACTTTGTAATATTTAGCTCTGATTGTACATTTGCGTCATACCAACCTCAGAACTAGCAGCGGTAGTGCTGTAACCGGGCAGTGACTCATCATGACAACAGCTCTCAAACCAACTAAACTCCTGCAGAGACACTTGGGTCTGCATCAAAATTCCTTAAAAAATGATATAAACTACAATTTTGTCTCCACACGTTTCCAAGGCTTTAAAATGTCTGACCCTGAGTTGCATTAATGTGACAGGTAGTCAATAATGTCTGTCTGTCTCTAGATTCAGCACTATACAGCAAGGACGAGCAGCATGAAATAAGACGATGCAAGATGCAGTTCATTAGATGTAGATTCCATCAGTGATGTAACGTCAAGCACTCATACCTGTTGGAAAGTAACTAGTTAAAAGTTACAATGCTACTAACCTAAGTGCTGTTTTGGAAATAGTGCAACAGCATGCTATGTTAACCATTTCTTGCTCACTATTATTGTATTTATTAATATTTTCAATTTGCTTTTATTTTGCTTTTTACATTTTGAGTCTTTTGTCCTTATTAGTTTTTTTTTATATTTCTTTTTTAGCTTTAGTTTATATTTATTTCCGTTTTTGCTTTTTGTAAATTTAGACCTTCAACTTTAAACTATTTTATTTCAGTTGCCAAGACAGCATTTAAAATTTTAGTTTAGTTTATTTAATTTTAAGTTTTTCAACTAATATTTATAATTTATTTTATTTAAGCTTTATTTCAATTAACGAAAATGATATTTAATAGTTTTAGCTTTAGTTAACAATACACTGTAAAATCTAATTAGTTAGACTTACTGAAAAAAAGCATGCAAACCGATTGCCTTAAAAAACCAAGTAAAGTGAAATAGGAATAGTATTTTGTGCTAACAGATGCTTAGTTAGTATAGTTCACTTACACAAGAGTTCTAGTAACTAAAAAAGAACTGTAGAGAGAACTTGATCTTTTACTTTAGATTTACTCTTGACTTAGTATAGCTACCATTGTTGTTACCATTGCTGTGTTTTGTATGCTGAATGTTGAAGTCTGAGTGTGACTCAAGCATGGTCAACTGCAGGATTATTGTTACAAATATATAGATTATATCAACCCAATTAAAAGTTTCACAGGTGTTTATGACGTAAGTGTTAGCAATAAAATTATAAACGATCATTATACGACATAAAGGGAAATATTACATAGGTTAATTTTAAAAGGTGAACTTAATTTCTGACTAAATCATTAACTATAGTTAATTATTCAGTCAGAAACTAGGTCAACTTTTAAAAGCAACCTATTTATTACTTTTCTTACTTTGAATCCAAATAACTGTGATTTCTTGTTGCATCACTGCATCAATAGGAAAAGAGTTGGATAATAATATGATATGATAACATGATAATAATATGAATGTTCCAGGTGCCCAACCAAAGGGAACACTGATCACCATAATGGTGAGTTTTTTTTGTTTTTTTTTTGCTTGACAAAATGGCACTCAAACCAATCAATTAATCTTAACTTGTGTTTTCTGAGTAAACAAGGAATAGTATGTGAATAGTACAGATTACTAGATTTTTACAATTAAGTTAAGACATTATGTAAAGTTAACTAAAAAGTGTTAGTTAGAATCACTGTTGGATTTTACAGTGTAACAACACTGGTTTAGCAAGCTGCAGTTTCAATACTGCGGTAAAGCAGTAAAGATAAAGGGCCAACGATTATAAAAGAGCAAAATGATTCTATTCTATTCTATTCTATTCTATTCTATTCTATTCTATTCTATTCTATTCTATTCTATTCTATTCTGTGGTTACACTTTATTTCGATAGTCCACTTTAGACATTCTGTTAACTCTAAGTAACTTTGCAACTACATGTCAACTACTAGTCATTAGAGTATTAGTAGACTGTTAGGTTGGGTTAGTCGATTCTATTCTATCACAGTTTAGTATTTATAACACTTTAAATAAATGAAATTCCTGGGATCAGTAAAATTTTATCTTGTTATCTTGTGCTGCATATATGAGCAGCATGATGTCTCATATCATGACATGAAAGTAAACCACATGCAGATTCAGAAGCTGTAGCCCTCTGCACCATGGGAGACCTTAAATGAGCAGTGAATGTCAGGTGAGATTATTTCTATATTTTGTGACCTTTAATGGAAAGCAACTAATGCAGGGAGGTATAGAAGTTTGATTATAGAAGTGTTCGCTTATTGATGAGTCACTACACTTCCTGTCATGTGTAATTATGCATTTTCAACGCGCTTTAGCGTCATTTTCTCAGCGAATCAATAACAGTCTCGTTGCTAAGTAAGGAATGATTTATCTATCTTCTCTCCTGTTGTTTTGCGATCAGACCGCCAATGATGAGATGTGTGAGGTGTGTGAGGTTTGGACGGCAGATGATCTATTCCCCTGCGGGACGTGCACACGGGTCTTCCACGACGGCTGTCTGCGGGAGATGGGCTACCTGAGCACTGAAGCCCTGCAGGAAATGAGAGAGACAGCCCACACCACCACCGGCTGGAGCTGCTATTACTGCGTGAGTTCTCTCAACACTCTCTCATGAATACATACACACAAAATCACATACAAACATACTTTGTATTTACAAGCACATTTCCATTCACTGGCTGTTTGAAGCTGTTTATGATCTATTACTGAACAGTATGTGTCCTTCAGTCTGTAACAATGATCCGTTCCGCAGGGATCAGTGGCATATTTAGCCTATAATTATCTGTGTGGCTGTCTTAAAGGAACAGTTTTCTCAGAAATTACAACATGATTGTGACATAGACATGGTCACTATGAACTGCCATTGTATGGAAAAGATTCATATAGATTCTTTATAAACTGTTTAGTATTCCAGTAAATAAAAAATAACAGAGCACCGGTTTTGAACAATAGGCGAGTAAAAAATTACAGAATATAAATTTTTGCATGTACTATCCCTTTAAAAGGCATTATGAAATAGCATTCACAATGCATGTTACTTCTGTAACATGACATATTTTCAATTGAAATATTCAGTGGGAGGTAATGAATATATCTTTTGGGATTTCATTGGATTGTGCCATTTACTCAGTTACATTAAATGGACAGACAGGGAGATCAATTGATTGATTGATTGATTGATTGATTGACAGACAGACAGACTGATGATAGATAGATAGATAGGTAGATAGATAGATAGATTCAAACCCGATTCCAAAAAAGTTGGGACTGTACAATATGTGAATAAAAACGTCTCGGTTACGTATGTAACCCTCGTTCCCTGAAGGAGGGAACGGAGACGTACGTCGGACGTCACCGACTGAAGGGGAACAGAATGCAATGATGTGGAAGTTTAAAATTTCAATATTTTATTCAGAATACAACATAGATGACATATCAAATGTTTAATCTGAGAAAATGTATCATTTTAAAGGAAAAATAAGTTGATTTTAAATTTCATGGCATCAACACATCTCAAAAAAGTTGGGACAAGGCCATGTTTACCACTGTGTGGCATCCCCTCTTCTTTTTATAACAGTCTGCAAACGTCTGGGGACTGAGGAGACAAGTTGCTCAAGTTTAGGAATAGGAATGTTGTCCCATTCTTGTCTAATACAGGCTTCTAGTTGCTCAACTGTCTTAGGTCTTCTTTGTCGCATCTTCCTCTTTATGATGCGCCAAATGTTTTCTATGGGTGAAAGATCTGGACTGCAGGCTGGCCATTTCAGTACCCGGATCCTTCTTCTACGCAGCCATGATGTTGTAATTGATGCAGTATGTGGTCTGGCATTGTTATGTTGGAAAATGCAAGGTCTTCCCTGAAAGAGACGACGTCTGGATGGGAGCATATGTTGTTCTAGAACTTGGATATACCTTTCAGCATTGATGGTGCCTTTCCAGATGTGTAAGCTGCCCATGCCACACACACTCATGCAACCCCATACCATCAGAGATGCAGGCTTCTGAACTGAGCGCTGATAACAACTTGGGTTGTCCTTGTCCTCTTTAGTCCGGATGACATGGCGTCCCAAAAAGAACTTCAAATTTTGATTCGTCTGACCACAGAACAGTTTTCCACTTTGCCACAGTCCATTTTAAATGAGCCTTGGCCCAGAGAAAACGCCTGCGCTTCTGGATCATGTTTAGATATGGCTTCTTTTTTGACCTATAGAGTTTTAGCCGGCAACGGCGAATGGCACGGTGAATTGTGTTCACCGACAATGTTTTCGGGAAGCATTCCTGAGCCCATGTTGTGATTTCCATTACAGTAGCATTCCTGTATGTGATGCAGTGCCGTCTAAGGGCCCGAAGATCACGGGCATCCAGTATGGTTTTCCGGCCTTGACCCTTACGCACAGAGATTGTTCCAGATTCTCTGAATCTTTGGATGATATTATGCACTGTAGATGATGATAACTTCAAACTTCTCTGAGAAACTCCTTTCTGATATTGCTCCACTATTTTTCGCCGCAGCATTGGGGGAATTGGTGATCCTCTGCCCATCTTGACTTCTGAGAGACACTGCCACTCTGAGAGGCTCTTTTTATACCCAATCATGTTGCCAATTGACCTAATAAGTTGCAAATTGGTCCTCCAGCTGTTCCTTATATGTACATTTAACTTTTCCGGCCTCTTATTGCTACCTGTCCCAACTTTTTTGGAATGTGTAGCTCTCATGAAATCCAAAATGAGCCAATATTTGGCATGACATTTCAAAATGTCTCACTTTCAACATTTGATATGTTATCTATATTCTATTGTGAATAAAATATAAGTTTATGAGATTTGTAAATTATTGCATTCCTTTTTTATTCACAATTTGTACAGTGTCCCAACTTTTTTGGAATCGGGTTTGTAGATAGATAGATAGATAGATAGATCTCCCAACTGGACGGACAGACAGACGGACAGACAGACAGACAGACAGACAGACAGACAAATGGGTCCTTATATAAAAAAGCCCTTCCTTGGTGTTTTTTTCCCCTAGCCTACTAGTCACACTAGCGTAATTTCAGCTAAATTTAGTGGACAAGAAAGGTCAATAGTGTGCTGATCTCTGAAGCTCGCACAAATGTCACTTTTAAACCAAGCAGATTTATGCTGGTCAATGGGGCAAATATGTGTGACCAACTTAAACCTGATGCAGAATCTGCATGAGAAATGCCTGGTTGCGTAAACTGCTATTGCTATATGACCGCACCTATAGATACATTAACAGAAGAGCAAAGTTGAGAGGCACAATAATGACATTTATTGTGGACCATTTATAAGGACAAGGGATAAACTAGGCCTTCTTTTAAATATCCTTATTATTTAAAAGGTGCTAATAAAGTGATCAAGTATATAGGCCACCTGCTGCCTAGCATATATTCACAGATCCTTACCCTGTACAGCTCCTCCCAAAGGTCAGCATGGAGATGAGCATGTCAAGATGATTGTGTTATGCTAGAGAGTCTGGGCTCTGTTCAAAGTGCCCTTTCTCCCAGCGTCAGAGGAGTCTGGCACTAAAATCACAAAGTGAACTGTCAAAGCGGGCAAGCATCCTTCAAAGTGAAGTAGAGCGCTTATCTTAGTCGCACAGGCTGCTGATGCTTAAATCATTTGTTGAGCGAGTAAGACATTTTTGCAGTACTCTGAGGTTGCTGCTACACACTCCAGATGCACTCGCTGCTTTTCAGCTAGACTCACACCATCAAATGGGTTGTATCCCATGCTGTATTGCAAACATTAACAGCTGTGGACATATCCCTCAAAACAATATGTGAAGCGGCTTGTTTTTGGCGAAATGTCTGCTGTGTATTTCCTTTAGAGGGCTAATTCACAGCTTATGTGTCTGGTTTTCTCACTCTGTCCTCGCTATAACCTAATCCACATGTGTGTGTGAGTGTGTCGAGGACTAGAGATGCTGAGACTGGGGATTGCACTGTCATATAGCTTTCAAGGGACAGATGCTTTGTTTCATGTAATACCATTTAATATCTTTAAGCAGGCCCGGCTCCACAGGGGGGCCAGGGTGGGCCTGGCCCACCCGAACAGGAGCTTGGCCCACCCTGGCCCCACGCCAAATTACATCCAGTTACAAAATTGGTGCGATGTTCAGTTCAGTTCCAGATTTTGAGGAAGATCATGCTTTTTGGCCGCTTGGTATCAAAAATCTGCTTGTTATTTAGAAACTAGAAAGCAGTACGTGACCACGGTCTTCACAAAAATTAAAACGATTTTAAACCATTCAAGCAAAGGAAGACGTAAAATAAACTCAATTTGTTACCCATGCACTGTTTTCTGTGCGCATACAAACTGCGCACACAGAGAGTTTAACTGAGTTCAAATAAAAAGTCTCAATGTAAGTAAATAGTTGGGAGAAAATATGAAGATTCAGATCCGTGCATTTGGTCTTAAAGTAAAAAAAAACTGTTAAAATCTGCTCTTGACTGAATAACTTCTTTACAGCTTTAATAGGATTAAAATATATTTAATTTATACATTATAGTATTTCATATCTGGATACTGTTAGACCTACCTGAAATCTGTTTCATTTGTATCCAAAGTCCCTTTAAGACAAGTCTTTTTACTCGGTGGCCATCTTTGAAATGCCTCTCAGGCATGCAAGTGCAGCTCCTATCTCTTTGAATGGGGAAACATCAAATTCTCCAAAACTGTTCGCCAAACGTACGATTAAATTTCATATACGAAATCACCAATGAAAATCACCCACTGTCTCATAAATTTTGTTTCTAAATGCTCGACTCATGACAAAAAACTGCCTGGACAAAGCTAATGCGCATGCGCAATCCTAAACGCGCATCTCAGAACACTGCCTGTTTCTATAGCAACCAGAGCCTTTAACGGCAGATGTAGTGACGTGATGACTTTACTAATCAACAATTGGCTCTCGGGGATTATCATAAGTAATCGGAGTGCACCGTCTTCCTACAGTATATATAAAGTCTTTGTTTGTATCTTTGTTATATTGTGCTATTGCCTGTAATTTGTTAATTCGTTCTTATTTTATTACTGACTGCTTACTTGTCTTTATTTAACATTATTTATTAAAATACTTTTTATTTTTTTATGTGGCTGGGCTAGTGAAAATTTTGTCAGGGCAAGTAACAGTAAACTCCTTAGCGTTGAGCCCTGTGTGTTTATAGTCCCTTTTAAGACCTGCCCCTTTTGTTATAAAATAATGTTACAAAATCTGTTATAGGAAAAAAATAAAGTAATGTATAAACTTTGGTCCACCAGGAATGTCACTTGGTCCACCTTCCTTCTCAAAGTCTGTCTTCAAGTGTATTTCAGTGCACTGGGACAAACTAGGGCTTAATGTGAAATGATAGCAGCATGGGGAACTCTTAGCATGAAATTTAGCATCAGTAAGTGTTACCAAGAAGACCGTGGTGGAAAATTAATTAAGAGTCCATGCTAGGTTGTCAAACTGATTTTGGCACTTGGCGTCAAATGCGGGATTCGCCATTCAATAGAATCAGCACTGTGCAATCATGTCATGTGACAATTTAGATAATTACAGACTTCCTTGCTCAACAACAACAATAAAAGCTCAAGCTGATATGACATGCACCTGGTGTGGAGATATGTTTATAAAGAACTTCAAAAGTCATTGATGATAGGGAACGTCAACAATGAAAACTGTGAGCTGAAGCAACATGCACACACAGTCAATAGGAATAAGCTGTGTATTATCTTACTAGCTAGATGTACTCTTTGTGAGGACATAATTAGGTGATTTTTTTTCTCTTCTTGTTCTGGCATCTTTTGAGGTTTGTGGTTTGAAAATGTCATCCAGTAGTGGTGCATTATGCTGAAACTGCTGTGTTGTTTTCTTTTTCTGTTTTGTGGCTAGTCCAACTGTGCTTGTGTTCTTTACGCTGGTATCATCTTTTGGACTTCCAGTGGAGTTTAAATCTCTTGAAACTTTAGCAAACATTAAGGTTTAAAGGGATAGTTCACTTACAAATGAAAATTCAGTCATAATTTACTCACCCTCATCTTGTTTCAAACCCATATGATTTTCTTGTGTGGAAAATATATGCAAGCTTAAATTTATGTTGTTGTTTTGTTTCAAAATGTGTGTTGCATTCTCACCCTTGCCACAAGGGGCAGTATGGAGCAAACTACCTTCTTTTATCCAAATTACTTTGCAACGTGGAAGTAAGCTATTTTCCGTGAATGTGCAAAAGGCTTGTTATTAGACTTAGAACAGAAAGCTGATTGGTGTGCTTCATAAATCGCTACACTATTGACAATAGACAATGGACCTTTTTATCTGTGAATTTTTTCAGAAATATTTACAAACCCGATTCCAAAAAAGTTGGGACACTGTACAAATTTTGAATAAAAAGGAATGCAATAATTTACAAATCTCATAAACTTATATTTTATTCACAATAGAATATAGATAACATATCAAATGTTGAAAGTGAGACATTTTGAAATGTCATGCCAAATATTGGCTCATTTTGGATTTCATGAGAGCTACACATTCCAAAAAAGTTGGGACAGGTAGCAATAAGAGGCCGGAAAAGTTAAATGTACATATAAAGAACAGCTGGAGGACCAATTTGCAACTTATTAGGTCAATTGGCAACATGATTGGGTATAAAAAGAGCCTCTCAGAGTGGCAGTGTCTCTCAGAAGTCAAGATGGGCAGAGGATCACCAATTCCCCCAATGCTGCGGCGAAAAATAGTGGAGCAATATCAGAAAGGAGTTTTTTAGAGAAAAACTGCAAAGAGTTTGAAGTTATCATCATCTACAGTGCATAATATCATCCAAAGATTCAGAGAATCTGGAACAATCTCTGTGCGTAAGGGTCAAGGCCGGAAAACCATACTGGATGCCCGTGATCTTCGGGCCCTTAGACGGCACTGCATAACATACAGGAATGCTACTGTAATGGAAATCACAACATGGGCTCAGGAATACTTCCAGAAAACATTGTCGGTGAACACAATCCACCGTGCCATTCACCGTTGCCGGCTAAAACTCTATAGGTCAAAAAAGAAGCCATATCTAAACATGATTCAGAAGCGAAAGGCGTTTTCTCTGGGCCAAGGCTCATTTAAAATGGACTGTGGCAAAGTGGAAAACTGTTCTGTGGTCAGACGAATCAAAATTTGAAGTTCTTTTTGGAAATCTGGGACGCCATGTCATCCGGACTAAAGAGGACAAGGTCAACCCAAGTTGTCATCAGTGCTCAGTTCAGAAGCCTGCATCTCTGATGGTATGGGGTTGCATGAGTGCGTGTGGCATGGGCAGCTTACACATCTGGAAAGGCACCATCAATGCTGAAAGGTATATCCAAGTTCTAGAACAACATATGCTCCCATCCAGACGTCGTCTCTTTCAGGGAAGACCTTGCATTTTCCAACATGACAATGCCAGACCACATACTGCATCAATTACAACATCATGGCTGCATAGAAGGATCCGGGTACTGAAATGGCCAGCCTGCAGTCCAGATCTTTCACCCATAGAAAACATTTGGCGCATCATAAAGAGGAAGATGCGACAAAGAAGACCTAAGACAGTTGAGCAACTAGAAGCCTGTATTAGACAACAATGGGATAACATTCCTATTCCTAAACTTGAGCAACTTGTCTCCTCAGTCCCCAGATGTTTGCAGACTGTTATAAAAAGAAGAGGGGATGCCACACAGTGGTAAACATGGCCTTGTCCCAACTTTTTTGAGATGTGTTGATGAAAGTTAAAATCAACTTATTTTTCCCTTAAAATGATACATTTTCTCAGTTTAAACATTTGATATGTCATCTATGTTGTATTCTGAATAAAATATTGAAATTTGAAACTTCCACATCATTGCATTCTGTTTTTATTCACAATTAATCTGTTTTTTCCATATGTTTCAAGCATTTACATTTAGCAGACACTTTTATCCAAAGTGACTTACAAATGAGAAGGACAATAGAAGCAATCAAACCAACAATAGGGCAACAATATGCAAGTCTGTGACTAGTCCCAGTTACTAGCACAGTACATGTAGCAAGGTGTTTTTTTGTTTTGTTTATTTAATAGATATATAGAATAGCAAGTGTTAGTATTAATGGATCAAGTGTTGGCGAAAAAGATGCATCTTCAGCAGTTTCATGAAAATGGCTAAAGACTCAGCAGCTGGGGTTGAGTTAGGCAAGTCATTCCACCAGCTTGGAACAAGGTCTGTGCCTCTTTGGGATGGCACCACAAGGCGCCGTTCACTTGCAGAACGCAAGCTTCTGGAGGGCACATAGGTCTGAAGTAGAGAGTTTAGGTATAGGGGTGCAGAGCCAGTGGTTGTTCTGCAGTCAATCATCAGTGCCTTGAATTTGATGTGAGTGGCAATTGGCAACCAGTGCAAGTTTATGGAGAGGAGTGATTGCTGGAAGGCCTGCCACGAGAGCATTACGATAATCCAGTCTGGATAGAACAAGAGCTTGGACAAGGAGTTGTGTAGCAGCTTCAATAGGAAGGGCAAATCTGCTGGACCGGGCAGGGACTGGTTGGCGAACCTAGCTGAATGGAGAAGTTGTGATGAAGTGTTGGGTTGGCTGAGACTACAAGCAGTTCTATCTTCGCAAGCTTCGCACTGTGTCAAAAGCAGCAGACCGATCCAGCAAGATGAGTACTGATGATTTGGAAGCTACTTTTTCTCAGAGCTTCAGTAACCGAGAGCAGGGCAGTCTCAGTTGAGTGGCTGCTTTTGAAACCAAACAGGTTGTTGTCCAGGAGGTTGTTCTGTGTAAGAAAGGCAGAGACTTGGTTGAACACGACTTGTTCAAGTGTTTTAGCAATGAATGGAAGAAGGGATACCGGTCTGTAGTTTTCTAAAAGTTCTGGATTTAGAGTGTGTTTCTTAAACAGTGGGGTTATCCGAGCCTGCTTAAATGCTGTGGGAAAGGTACCAGTGTGAAGAGAGGTGTTGATGATGTGAGTGAGTGCAGGCACAACTGAAGAAGAAATGGCTTGAAGTAGACGAGTGGGGATAGGATCAAGCGGACAGGTAGTAGAATGATTGGAAAAGATGAGTTTGGAGACTTCTGTCTCCGAGAGCAAAGAGGAGGGGAGTGTGTGGGTGTGTGTGTGTTTGCTGTTAAGATGTGTTTGTCAGTTTGTGGTGTGGAGATTTGGCCGCTGGGTAGTCACTGGTGACTTGGAACTGCATGTTCTTGCAGTGCCATCAGCCAATCAGTGTTGTCATGATGTTGTCATGAATTTCCTGCGGATACATAGTCACATGGCATTTATTGGTTACAACAAAGTGCCCATAACTAATGGGGAAATTTGCTCACCCGTGAGCAAAGACTGCAGATTTCAAATCACGTTCTTCCAGAGGGTCAGAGAAACTACCACTGAGATATGAACAACGGACTGCCAAACATTTGCATCTCTGTACCTGTTTGTGGCCTTCGAGACCACAGTAAATCCCACCTCCTGCTAAGCATTGTTTGTAACATCTGTTCTTCATTTTGGGGTCTCTGACCAGTGTCTGTTGAGAATGGGTCATAGATAACACAATGGACATGAAATCCAACCTCATTTCAATGATCATCCTCAGAAAGGGAATGTATCCCACAGTCACCGCTGACAGGAAATGGAGGAACCTCTGAGATTTACCCTCCCCGTGTGCTCTAGTGCCATTGTTCAGATGAGTTCTCATCAGGCTGAGAAAAGATGATTGAAAATACAGCTACTCCCAGTGCTACTGGGCTCTGACAGCATTTGTTTGAAGGCAGAGCTTGAGCCAGGAAAGAAATCTTGCTCTGAATATGATATGAAAGGACAAGCTGTCATTTGATCGCTGAGAGCTTCTTCCTGCACCTCTTACACCTCAAACTCATTAGGTTTCCTTAAGAGCCGAGTTAGTCAGGCCGTTCATTCATTACCCTTAGTTCAGAGATTGTTAGCCTTTTTAGAAAGATAAAGGGAGAGAAAAAGATTGAAACACCTGCTGCTGAAGATAACTAATGTAACAGTATTTTAAGGCTCAGTCTGAAAGGCCCAGAGGCTTTGTGCAGGATGTTTTTTAAAAATCTTTTTACAAGGGTTGTCAATTTAATGTGTTAATTTAAAATACATAATTTAGAATAATTATCAACAAATAAACAACTTTTTGTAAAATCCATTCCATGATTTACTAATCTGCTACAAATATTAATGTACTACAGAATGTGATTGGTATTATTAATCAGTAAATATTGTGTAGTGTTGTATTAGTATAATCAAGATTCGATTGTAGTTTTTATTAATATTTTGTATCGAGTTTTTATTTTTATATTTTCCATTTTCATTTTAGTTAATGTTTTAGTAATTTTGTTGTGTGTTTTTGTCATTTTATATATATATATATATATATATATATATATATATATATACCGATCAGGCATAACATTAAGTCCTGTAATTTGCGAGGTGGGGCCTCCATGGATCGGACTTGTTTGTTCAGCACATCCCACAGATTCTCGATTGGATTGAGATCTGGAGAATTTGGAGGCCAAGTCAACACCTCAAACTCGTTGTGCTCCTCAAACCATTCCTGAACCATTTTTGCTTTGTGGCAGGGCACATTATCCTGCTGAAAGAGGCCACAGCCACCAGGGAATACCGTTTCTGGGAAAGGGTGTACATGGTCTGCAACAATGCTTAGGTAGGTGGTACATGTCAAAGTAACATCCACATGGATGGCAGGACCCAAGGTTTCCCAGCAGAACAAATGCCCAAAGCATCACACTGCCTCTGCTGGCTTGCCTTCTTCCCATAGTGCATCCTGGTGCCATGTGTTATGCCCAGGTAAGCAACGCACACACACACGCACCCGGTCATCCACGTGATGTAAAAGAAAACGTGATTCCTCAGACCAGACTACCTTCTTCCATTGCTCTGTGGTCCAGTTCTGATGCTCACGTGCCCACTGTTGACGCTTTCGGCGGTGGACAGGGGTCAGCATGGGCACCCTGACTGGTCTGCGGCTATGCAGTCCCATACGCAACAAACTGTGATGCACTGTGTATTCTGACACCAATCTATCAGAACCAGCATTAACTTCTTGAGCAATTTGAGCTATAGCTCGTCTGTTTGACCGGACCACACGGGCCAGCCTTCACTCCCCACGTGCATCAATCAGTCGTCTGGCCATCACAATTTGGCCCTTGTCAAACTCGCTTAGATCCTTGTGCCTGCCCATTTTTCCTGCTTCTAACACCTCAACTTTGAGAACAAAATGTTCACTGGCTGCCTAATATATCCCACCCACTAACAGGTGCCGTGATGAAGAGATAATCAGTGTTATTCACTTCACCTGTCAGTGCTCATAATGTTATGTCTGATCGGTGTATATATATATATATAAAAACATATTTGCTTTTTTAAGTGTCTATATAGTTTTTATTAAAAAAAAATCCCATTTTATTTTATTTCAGTTAATGTACAGTGGGGAGAACAAGTATTTGATACACTACCGATTTTGGAGGTTTTCCTACTTACAAAGCATGTAGAGGTCTGTAATTTTTATCATAGGTACACTTCAACTGTGAGAGAAAATCACATTGTATGATTTTTAAATAATTCATTTGCATTTTATTGCATGACATAAGTATTTGATCACCTACCAACCAGTAAGAATTCCGGCTCTCACAGACCTGCTAGTTTTTCTTTAAGAAGCCCTCCTGTTCTCCACTCATTACCTGTATTAACTGCACCTGTTTGAACTCGTTACCTGTATAAAAGACACCTGTCCACACACTCAATCAAACAGACTCCAACCTCTCCATAATGGCCAAGACCAGAGAGCTGTGTAAGGACATCAGGGATAAAATTGTAGACCTGCACAAGGCTGGGATGGGCTACAGGACAATAGGCAAGCAGCTTGGTTGGAAGGCAACAACTGTTGGCGCAATTATTAGAAAATGGAAGAAGTTCAAGATGACGGTCAATCTCCCTCGGTCTGGGGCACCATTCAAGATCTCACCTCGTGGGGCATCAATGATCATGAGGAAGGTGAGGGATCAGCCCAGAACTACACGGCAGGACCTGATCAATGACCTGAAGAGAGCTGGGACCACAGTCTCAAAGAAAACCATTAGTAACACACTACGCCGTCATGGATTAAAATCCTGCAGCGCACACAAGGTCCCCCTGCTCAAGCCAGCGCATGTCCAGGCCCGTCTGAAGTTTGCCAATGACCATCTGGATGATCCAGAGGAGGAATGGGAGAAGGTCATGTGGTCTGATGAGACAAAAATAGAGCTTTTTGGTCTAAACTCCACTCGCCGTGTTTGGAGGAAGAAGAAGGATGAGTACAACCCCAAGAACACCATCCCAACCGTGAAGCATGGAGGTGGAAACATCATTCTTTGGGGATGCTTTTCTACAAAGGGGACAGGACGACTGCACCATATTGAGGGGAGGATGGATGGGGCCATGTATTGCGAGATCTTGGCCAACAACCTCCTTCCCTCAGTAAGAGCATTGAAGATGGGTCGTGGCTGGGTCTTCCAGCATGACAACGAGCCGAAACACACAGCCAGGGCAACCCAATAGAAAATCTTTGGAGGGAGCTGAAAGTCCGTATTGCCCAGCGACAGCCCCGAAACCTGAAGGATCTGTATGGAGGAGTGGGCCAAAATCCCTGCTGCAGTGTGTGCAAACCTGGTCAAGAACTACAGGAAACGTATGATCTCTGTAATTGCAAACAAAGGTTTCTGTACCAAATATTAAGTTCTGCTTTTCTGATGTATCAAATACTTATGTCATGCAATAAAATGCAAATTAATTACTTAAAAATCATACAATGTGATTTTCTGGATTTTTGGATGTTAGATTCCGTCACTCACAGTTGAAGAGTACCTATGATAAAAATTACAGACTTCTACATGCTTTGTAAGTGGGCAAACCTGCAAAATCGGAAGTGTATTAAATACTTGTTCTCCCCACTGTATTTCAAGTAGGCTATTGAAAATGTTTTTTTTTGGTGTTAGTTAACTAATAACCCTAATATTATGAGTTGTAGGATATTTAGAATATTTTAATCAGTTAATTTTTTATTTTAATATTTATTTTAATATTTTAATCAACTGTACTTTATCCGGACATAAACATTTGAGATTTATTTCATCTGACCAGTTTTGAGTTTAAATGATATGTTTTGTCAATGAATAATGATTATTGAAATAATCTGTGATTTAATTTTGTGTTGAATATTAATTTATTCTCTAAAAAAAATTATTATGGAAAAAAATCTTATTATCTTGAAGTGATAAGACTTAGATAATATATATACATTATAAATATATAAATGTTCTATTGTCAGAGGGCTTATGGATTATGTATCTTAATTTTGTACATGCTAAAATCATATCTAAATATCTTACAATTTAGCAGTGGATGCAGTGTTCTCATCTTATTGTTTTATTACTAGTATTAAAGTAATAAACTAATATTATATACAGTTGTTTCAACAATTAGTCTACACGCAGGAAGCAGTGTAATGTAATATTCTCTTTAAAGTGAAGTGCCTGCTCTACCAGAATTGAAAGACTCTTCCTCTTCATCCCTCAGGATAATGTGAACCTGCTGCTTACTGAAGAAGAGATGTACAGTCTGATGGAGACTTTCAAGCAGTGCAAGATCATTCCAGGTGTTTCTCTCAGTCCCATTTTAACAGCCTCTTCTAGAGTCGTGCTTTAAATATGTGACTTTGTGGAGTAAGCTAAGAAAGCAAATTAAAGGTTTGCTGGTAATTTATCACATCAGTACTGTAATTAGGCCTGACCTGCTTCCATTGATTGATAATGCTGTAACTTTCCTCTCACCTACTTTCTGTTCAGAGTCGTGCCTGGTGTCAGATGAGCTCCTGCAGTACAGGCACTTTGTGACCAAGCAGCTCTTTGAAAGAGACTTGACCGATGAGGAGGAAGAAGAGGTTCTGGCCCAGTTTGCAGCACTGGATCCAGAGAAGAAGGGTCAGATTGAGTGGTCTGACTTCCTCTACCACGAGTCACTCTCAGTGCTGCAGAAGTTCCGGACTGAGGTAGGGTTGTCAAAATGGCTGAAAAACTAAATTAGAATTTTTTACTTAAATATTATTAATATTCAAATTATATTTAAATATAAAAGGCATAATTTCAGCTAGGGAAAAAAAGTCTTTGACTTGTCTCCTGAGGCCACAAGGGGGCGCAATGAGCAAAATATTAATGCACCGCATATAGGGCCAGATTTACTAACAGCTTGCACCAGTGCAAACCCTCTTGGCGTTAAAAAACTACTGTCAGGATTTACTGAATACATGCAGTGAAAAATTAGCACTGAAAAGGCGTGGACCTTATTGCATATGCATTTGTAGGATTTTCCCTTTCAGAAAAATTCATGGGAGGAGAGTTTTTAAATGAAACATGCAAGGTGATTTACTAAGGTTTGTGCTTGTCAATTTACTGGCATTTGTATAAAAATATAAAATACATGCCTTAAATCAGACGCTAATTTGCGCTGCTCTTGGTAGATTGTGTTGGTCATTATGGAAATGATCCGGCTGTGTTCTTTAATTTGCGTGTTGTCAGTAGATCACGCACTGAACTTTCCACTCCCACCAGTGCTTTTTAGGAATTGCACTCTCACACTAATTTGCATGAACCTCTTTTAACTTTACATGGCTTTCTAAACATGCAGCTCTCTTGTGCGAGACGCAAATACAACGGTCAAAGATGTCCGTCTAGCGCATGTTTACATCGAAAACAATGGAAATGCGTTCTGTGTCAACGGCTTGGTTATGGTTTTGACAGAACCAAGATCATCTCCGTATTGAGTTTATCTGTATATTTTATTTTGAATGAACAATGCAACAGCTAGGGGGATCACATAGGCTAACAAAAACATTAAAATGCAACACTTACATCACCGCATCTCGTGCCTGCCACACACCTAAAATTTGAATTATTTTACGGTTAGGTTTATTTGAAATTCAAATTTTTATTTGACAGCCCTAGACTGAGGTAATGTAGATAGGCGTAACAAAATTAGCTTGTTTTGTGCAATGGCCAAACATAAAGGCTCCTTTGAATCCTGACAGTCAGTGAGAAAAATGCACACACTAAGGCCCTGTTTACACCTGGTATTAAGATTTGTTCTGGTCGTTTTGGTCGATCGGATCACAGTAGACGAGGGAGACATACCCGTTTACACCTGCTATTTAACTGCATTTCCTGCTTCCCAATACATCACTCTCCTCTTGTGCTACTATAAGACTTCATTCATTAACATTATTTACACTAGTAAATTAACATTGAACAATACTTCTACAGCATTTATTAATCATAGTTAACGTTAATCTTAACATGTACTAATACATTTTTAAGATGAAAATCTGTTAACATTAGTTAATGCACTGTGATCTTACATGAACATGAACATTTTTATTAACATTAGCAAAGGTTAATAAATGATGTAAAAATATATTGCTCATTGTTAGTTATTATCATGTTATTAATGCATTAACTGATGTTAACAAATGAGATCTTATTGTAGTGTTGCCGAAGTCTCTAATGCTCTGCATTTCTTTGATCAAAAATACAGTAAAAACAGTAATATTGTGAAATATTATTACAATTTAGACATTACATATTACAAGATAGCAACCTAACATGTGGGGTGTGCGTTTATATAAATAAACAGCTTTAACGTGGCTAAACCAATCAGAGTTTACAAGCTTAACTATCTGTTTTATAAGCAATTTTAATGTTCAATACTGTCAAAATGCTAAATTATAACACACAATCAAGCAATCAACCAAAAGCATTATGGAAATTATTCTGTTTTTCTTTTCAATCAAGAATTCACTGGTGAGAATCCTCACAGCAAAGGAGAGGGATCGGGCACGAGCAGTTTTTCAGAGTGTAGACCAGGACAAAGATGGGATCATTACTGCTGGAGAAGCCAGAAGAGCCCAAACCTCCTGGTTCCACAAGATTAACAAAGAATCACAATCCTGCAATGTCAGGTGAGCCAATTATGAGAGTCATTGAGGCTAATCATAGTTAGCGGGACATTTCTGAACGGTTCTCAATCACAGCCACTTACATAATCAACAATAAACTTCAGACAAACACTTCAAAAATCATTTTAAGGGACTCGTCCAATTTGCCTGGCCTCTGGGAGCAACAAATTGGATCAAGCTTGGCAGTTTTTATAGCCATGTCAAGCTGCCAAGCTCCACGAGCTGCTAGCCAATGCTAACTGCTCTCACTTTATTAGCATGTATCCCCCATCTCTTCTCATAAATTACTGGCTAACTTTGCATTCAGGAACTCTACCGAGGGAATATGAATCATTTAAGCAGTGCATTTGATGACAGTTCTGACTTTGGGATTAATGCATAACGTAAATTAGATGATATAACCGGTGGGGTAAGTCATCTGTGGAAAGGAAAAAGTTTCTCAATGACAGGCTGATATCAAGGACAAGGACTAACTTTGACAGGGCACACTTTGCTAGTCATATCATAATTCAAACCTCGTTCTAAGAGCCCAAAAGTCAGAATGATGCATTTTTGCAGAGATTTGTGGGGGGAAATGGTGCCAGGTACCTCAAATGGATCATTTGTCCTTCTGAATCCTTCATTCCTCAAGCGCCATCACCCAGAAAGAAATATCACAAATGTGACATCTTTAATGTCTCAAATCTTTCTCTAAGACAGCAGTGAGGTTAAATTAAATTGTTCATTTCTATTTATTTATCATTTTGAATTCATTTCATTTTTTTTTTTGTGGTTTAGTTTTGTGTCTAGTTGAATGATGAATTTTAGGAGAAATATCTGAAACAAGATTGATACTTATTAAGGTTTTCTTTTCTTTTTTTTTTTTTTAATTCATGAGCTATAAAAGAGCAACCTTTGAGAAATATACCACTACACAACCATTCAATCATTTGGGGTCAGTAAGATGTTTTTGAAAGAAGTCTCTTATTCTAACCTGGCTGCATTTGATCAAAAATACAGTAAAACAATAATATATATATATATATATATATATATTTTTTTTTTTTTTTAATATAAATATATTATTACTTCTATTTTAATATATTTGTATATGTAATTTATTCCTGTGATGCAAAGGTAAAATTTTAAGCATCATTACTCAGTCCAGTGTCACATGATCCTTCAGAAATCATTCTAATATGCTGATTTGCTGCTCAAGAAACATTTTTTGTTATTATCATTATTATCAATGTTGAAAACAGTTGTGATGCTTAATATGTTTGTCGAAACAGTGATAAGATTTTATTCAGGATTCTTTGATTAATAGAAAGTTCAAAAGAACAGCATTTATTTGAAATAGAAATCTTTTGTAACAGTATAAATGTCTTTACAGTCACTTTTGATTAACTTTATTTTTTAAATATGAATTTTGATTGACTTATCAACATATCTGTGAATTCAGTATTTGGACATTCTGTTTTGACATCATCTTCCATGCTTTATTTTGTTTTCCACCAATCATCCCATCATTTTTACCACTGCTGAATGTCCATTTGCCCTGCAGACTCATAGGATTGTGTTCCCCTTTGTTCAGTATGGGGTAAGTCACTCGATCTGCATGGGCCTCCCCTGGAAACATCTTACGTTCCCTGCCATCACCATCATTATTCTCATTATAATCATTATCACCTCAATTACTATATTCCATAATGGAGGCCAAGGAATCAGTAGCTAAAAATATCAAAGCTAAACTGGGTATTTTCTGACTGTAATGATCGTTCGCTGTGGCTATATTAGATGAGATCTTGCACTCCCATTATCAAGATCAAAAGAGGGGCTTTTATTCCCCTCAGAGAAACCCTTAAGGATATTTTTCATCAGTTTTAAGGGGAACAGCAGGTTAAATGAGCACCTGAGTGTGCGGGTGCATGGGGTTCTGGGTGTTTGGCTCGTTCATGGCATGACTAAGCTTGAATCCTAATTTACGCTCATTAAAATCAACTGAGGGCTTGAGATCAAAGTAGACAGTCTCAACTCTGAGCGGTCCCAGTTCTGCAGGAGATGTTTGAGAACGCTCTGGTCATGGTTGCACTCAGTTTTGGTTCACACGTCATTGAACTTAATTACAGGAAGTTCTTGTTTCAAATTAATTTATTTCACTCAATGAAGTTTGTCAGATCATTTCAGTGTACTGAATGGCATGCAAGTCTGCAGTTTGTGAGTGTATATACAAGGATTGTGGGCCATTCAAGTTTGAATTGAGAATGCATTTTGAATTCCAATTCAAGTCCTGAATGCATGTTTCTGCACATGAGTGAACTAGTTTTGTCTTGCGGGTGGTTGGATATCGTTTCCCCGGGCTCTGAGGTCTCATGCGGACAACAAATTAGAGTGTGAAAACCCAGAGACGCTAGAAATGCTGCCTGCTGTGAGCTTTCCAGTAGTGTGTGTGTCTGTGGGAGAGACTGAATCAAACAGCGTGTGTTTCAGCTTGCTTTCTTCATCTGCAGTATCAGCCATGTTGGTCCAATATCTGAGAGCAGCCCTGCCAGTTCCAGCAGTGAGAGAAGCAGAGATAAAGCCATGGAGAATGATAACAGGTTGGTGTGAGTGTGTTCACTTACAATGCAGATGGTCTAACACCCAATACACACTGCAAAACTATGCTACCATAATAATCAAATCCCATTTTCCATGATTCTCACCCAGTTGGTAATAAATCTATTGAAGAAAAAAAAAAAAAGTCATAGACTTACAATAAAGGAGGAATCTGAGCCATGTAGGCACATCCATGTAGCAACCACTTAGAAACGCCCTAGCAACAACCCAAAACACCCTATCAACTGCCTAGAAACAACATAGCAACTGCCTATTGCACAGAACCACCCAGAACGCTCTAGCAACCATCTAGAACATTCAGGCACCACCTGACAACGCCCTACCAACCATCCAGAGCATCCTATCAACTGCTTAGCAACCACCTAGCAACAACATAGAAACCAGCCAGAACACCCTAGCAACCACCTGGAAATGCCAAGTCAATCAAGCAGAACTCATTAGTAACCCCCATCAGTGCTCTAGCAACCACCTGGAACACCATAGGCACTGTGTAGAAATGCCCTAGCAACCATCCAGAACCCCCTAGCAACCATCCAGAACATCCTGGCAACTGCTTAGCAACCACCTAGCAACAGCATAGAAACTGGCCAAAACACCCCAGCAACCACCTGGAAATGCCAAGTCAATCAAACAGAACTCATTAGTAACCCCCTATCAATGCTCTAGAAACCACCTGGAATACCCAAGGCACTGTGTAGAAATTCCCTAGCAACCACCAAGAACACCCTAGCAACTGCTTAGCAATGCCCTGTCAATCGACCAGAACTATCTAGTAACCATCTAGCAATGACCTAGAGGACCACTCAGAACACCCTAGTACCCACCTAGAACATCCTAAGCGCCACATAGAAATGTTCTTGCAACCATACAGAACACCCATCAACTGCTTAGCAACTGCCTAGCACCAACATAGAAACCACCCAGAACACCCTAGCAACCACTTAACAATGCTATGTCAATCAACCATAACTCTCTAGTTACCACTTAGAACAAACCTAGACCTATTGTGAGCTATGAGGTTGTTAATCCATGTTTTCTTCATCTGTTGAAGCCGTCAACCCGCATTATTTCAGCGTATTTTTTTGAAATAATTGTGTTTAACAGCGGAATTCCTGGTGAAAACTACATTGCCCATGATACTGCACAGATACTGTACACCATTTAGAGTCGAAAAAAGCAACACGCTACAAAAAAGCTCTTTAGTTCCGCCCACTCCCATGAAGCACTGTGAATGGCGTTCTCTCTATGCTCTCAAAATACTGAAATGTTTGCATTAATAAACTTAAAACATATTTTATACATATAATCAACATTTGTAAATTAGCAGTTTTGTATACCTCCATCGTTTTTAATTCGATTATGCTGTTCGCGTAGTTCTTTCTCTCCCTAAAGCCATTAAGTACACAGTCTTATACCTTTGTCTTTTTGTCCAATTTTCAAACACTTTTTTGCTTCAAATCAAAGTTTGTAGTTTTGTGATTCACCTCGTAGCTTATTGGCTTGGTTCATGGCTTATTATAATGCTTTAACAAAGACTTTTAAAAGGCAGCGGCTATTTGCACTAAGTGTAAACAGCAACTACATTCTATTTACACTAAGTACAAATAGTGATTGCTGCTATTTACACTAAGTGAAAAAATAGCGATAGATTCTATTTACACTGTAAAATAGCAACTTTCTTTGCAATACGCTAAGTGTGAATAGTAGTTAGATGCTATTTGTACTTATAAATGGTGGCAGATACTATTTACAGCTCAGTGTTGTTGTACATTGAACGGTATGCAATAATAACAAATTATTATATTTATTAAAATTATTAAATGGATGCCGCCTAATTGGAACAATAAAGCCATACACCTACCCCTAAATGATAAACACTTTATTATTAAACACGTTAGACACTTTATTTCCACTTTTCGAATACTTTTTTTATTTTTATTGAAAATAAATGCCTTTCCGATGTGATATGTGATGGAAAAAAGGGAGTAGAGCGAGTTCGGCAAAAGGCAACTCGCGTCGATTTGCGTCAAAACTTTGTGCCATGTGCCTTACCCCTACACTATTGCTACTGTTGACAACCCAGCGTCTTCTGCAAGTTTGTCTGGCCCAACCAGACATCAGTGGGCGGAGTTAGTGTAAATAGAGGGTATGCATTGACGTCACTTTCCCGCCGGAACACGGCCCCTCAGCCGGACTCAGTGGCAAAAGAGCTGCTGCATGACTGGATTTAATATGGGAAACTGCAAATAAAACAAACAATTATCAGTTTAAACTAAAGGTTGGACTCAACAGTGTTCCTTACAACTTACCAAAGATCCAGTGATCCATGGATATTGACATGCAGCCAGGAATTTTCCTGACAGTTTCCTGACATTTATATGTGCCTGATTTTGACGCCGGGGAAATACACAAAGCATTTGCCTGTGAACGCTTCATATAAATACAGCGCATCCGGAAAGTATTCACAGCGCTTCATTTTTTCCACATTTTGTTATGTTACAGCCTTATTCCAAAATGGATTAAATTCATAATTTTTTTCCTCAATTCTACAAACAATACCCCATAATGATAACATGAAATAAGTTTGTTTGAAATCTTTGCTAATTTTATTAAAAATAAAAAATGAAAAAAATCACATGTACATAAGTATTCACAGCCTTTGCTTAACTCTTTCCCCGCCAAACACGGAATGTTCCGTTATTTGTGAGAAAACGCTTCCCCGCCAAACACAGAATTTTCCGGGTTTCCGTGTTTTTACTGTTATACGCTAGGGGGCGCTATTACGCATCTTCTGAATGAGTACAGAATCTCCTGATCAAAACACAGGCGAAGAAGACGCAAAAAAACAAGCGATCGTATGTAAGCAGATGCATATGTAAAATAATGTGATCATCAACATTAAACATCATATAAATCAAAACTGCCTAATGTTACTGAATGAAATGTCGACCCAGGACGAGCTATAGGACTGTGCAAGCAGTAGGGGTGTTGATGGACTCCATCTACTCCATCTGTGTTTGATCATCGTTCTGAATCTGATCTGGATGTAGTCTTTAACAAAAACTTGATTTTCTCAGCTTTTTGTTCAAAATGTTGCTTTTTTTATGAAACTTACCCATATTTAAGTGTTGATAAAAAAGGAATGCATGAAGCTAGAATAAAATGTTTTTTTTTGTTTAAAAGCAGAGGGTCTGTTCTTTCTTTTGATATATTGCATGCTCAGATATTCATACAAAACAAATATTCTATGGGCCATTACATTTTTGTGAAAATGATCAAAAACCCTGGCTGTGGCTGACAACTTAAAAAAAAAAACGCTGGCGGAGAAAGAGTTAATACTTTGTTGAAGCACCTTTGGTACCAATTACCGCCTCAATTCTTTTTGAGTATGATGCTACAAGCTTGGCACACCTATTTTTAGGCACTTTCTCCCATTCTTCTTTGCAGGACCTCTCAAGCTCCATCAGGTTGGATGGGGAGCGTCAGTGCACAGCCATTTTCAGATCTCTCCAGAAATGTTAAATCGGGTTCAAGTCTGGGCTCTGGCTGGGCCACTCAAGGACATTCACAGAGTTGTCCCGTAGCCACTCCTTTGTTATCTTGGCTGTGTGCTTAGGGTCGTTGTCCTGTTGGAAGATAAACCTTCACCCCAGTCTGAGGTCCAGAGCGCTCTGGAGCAGGTTTTCATCAAGGATGTCTCTGTACATTGGTGCATTCATCTTTCCCTCGATCCTGACTAGTCTCCCAGTTCCTGCCGCTGAAAAACATCCCCACAGCATGATGCTGCCACCACCATGCTTCCCTGTAGGGATGGTATTGGCCAGGTGATGAGCGGTGCCTGGTTTCCTCCAGACATGATGCTTGCCATTCAGGCCAAAGAGTTCAATTTTTGTTTCATCAGACCAGAGAATTTAGTTTCTCATGGTCTGAGAGTCCTTCAGGTGCCTTTTGGCAAACTCTAGCCGGGCTGTCATGTGCCGTCAGGCCTGATTGGTGGAGTGCTGCAGAGATGGTTGTTCTTCTGGAAGGTTCTTCTCTCTCCACAGAGAAATGCTGGAGCTCTATCAGAGTGACCATCGGGTTCTTGGTCACCTCCCTGACTAAGGCCCTTCTCCCCTGATCGCTCAGTTTGGTTGGGCGGCCAGCTCTAGGAAGAGTCCTGGTGGTTCCAAACTTCTTCCATTTACGGATGATGGAGGCCACTGTGCTCATTGGGACCTTAAATGCTGCAGAAATTTTTCTGTACCCTTCCCCAGATTTGTGCCTCGATACAATACAGTCTCGGAGGTCAACAGACAATTCCTTGGACTTCATGGCTTGGTTTGTGCTCTGACATGCACTGTTAACTGTGGGACCTTATATAGACATGTGTGTGCCTTTCCAACTGAATTTACCACAGGTGGACTCCAATCAAGTTGTAGAAACATCTCAAGGATGATCAGTGGAAACAGGATGCACCTGAGCTCAATTTTGAGTGTCATGACAAAGGCTGTGAATACTTATGTACATGTGATTTTTTATTTTTAATACATTTGCAAAGATTTCAAACAAACTTCTTTCACGTTGTCATTATGGGGTATTGTTTGTAGAATTGAATAAAAAAATAATGAATTTAATCCATTTTGGAATAAGGCTCTAACATAACAAAATGTGGAAAAAGTGAAGCGCTGTGAATACTTTCCGGATGCACTGTACAATATAGGTAGGTCTGTTATATATAGTTATATCGTCCAGCCCTAAAACTTGTATAGTGTTTGTCAGTGTTTATTTAAAAATATCAAATTATCCATAATGTAAGATGGTAAATATTTAAATGATGAGTTGTCAATACAATATATAACAATACAATATATAGGGTATGATTTTACCCCCAAATTCAACATATTGACACAAAATGATAACTGCAAATCCACATTTCACTGCCTGGAGTCCAGTTGTTTCTGTGAATTGCAGCAATCCATTTGCTTCTCTTTTCTGTAGCTTTCGGCAGTCTGTAAAAATATACTTCAGATTTCTTGTCAAATCTATTTGTACAGTCAATCTGTACTATTTGTTCCCGTTTTAAAATGTGTTTTGTGTGTTTTTTGTGGCATTCACACTGAAAACCAATGCTGCCACTGTCTTTTTGCCACTCAGTGGGCATAACCGCAGTCACTCCGGCCAGCGGTGACGTCACATGCATACCCTCTATAGCCTCTGCCAACAAGGCGGCTATTTGCACTTAGTGTAAATAGACACTCCACTTTTAAAATCCCTATGGAAAAAAATGAATGGAATAGAAAAAGGGGGCAGGCGCAAATGCATTCTATAACTCGTCAGACTGGAATTCTTCAGGTCTCTGTCAGAAGGAGAATAGTTTCCTAGAATTTTTGACATAAAAGGAAGGTTTGAAATCGGTCTATGATCACAGGTGTCAAGATTGGGCTTTTATAAGTGTTTTAATAGCTTTATGTTTTCCAGACCGGTTACCTGGGACAACTTCCTGAGGGAGAGCGCTATCTACATCCTGGCTGCCAGGCCCAACAGCTCAGCCATGCACATCCGTTTGCCACTCTAATAGTGGCCACATAGCCTGAGACTTCCAGAGGGGCTTCCCGGGTCTAGATTCACGAGTAGGAGGTACAGAGGACTAAACCGAGAGTTACACGAGAGTCAAAAGCAAATGAGTACGGCACCACACTCAAAGACTGTACAAGCCATCGATGGATTTTTCCTCTAACGACACACTGACAAATTCAACGCTCTTGAACAACAGCACATCTGTTACCACTTCAGAATTGAGCTTTCACAAGCTTGTATGATTTTGATTTTTGTGACCAGGTTTCGATTAGAGAACCTGCTCTGAGAAACACTCACACATTAGCAAAATTACAGCACCACAGTGTTTGAGTAGTTTTTGATGTTGACGTGTTGTACCATTTTCGAATTGTGGCTCCAGCCGAATGAGTTGTGGGATCAATGTGTGAGCAGTAGTCGGATTAATTTCAGTCACCATAAAATATGAATATACAGTGAATGTGGTGGGCACATGAATCAAAGTGAGATGCTAAATATTGATACTATATACAGTATACATATATATTATACGAAATATTGTATTTGTATTTATTCCCATACTTTCAGGGATGGATCATGGACCAGGCCAAGGAGCTTCCAGACTGCCAGGGGCCTTAAGATGAGTCAAGTGAAAACAAAGGAAACATAAAATTGTTATTGACAGACAAACGCTACTTGTAATTAAGATACTACAGTAAGAATCGACATCAGTCACTTGACAAGTCGCATTTGCAAGTCAGAATTATGAGAAGTTCCATATTGTATTTCTAAATGAAACAGGATATATAATGTAAAAAAAGTAGTGCAGAAATTTCTATTTATGGCGAATTGATTGGATTGTGAAATAAGGTCTCTCTGGTTCGTTTCTAAAACCTAGTGAGCTGCCAACTTAGGCAGTATCTTAAGGCACCATAGGCATGTTCATGATGCAAAATCTGTTCCAAAGTGTACAGTCAGCATAAATTAGTAAATCAATATTGAAAAGTTTATAAAAATATTTTAAATCTAATTTAAAAAAGGACTATTTTACCCAGTATTTGTCTGTGTATATTTGTAGTTATTAGAGTATTTCTTAGTTAGTTTAGCAACTTATCATAATTATAAAACTTTCTAAGATACCTAATTTTGACAAAAAAATCATATGATTCAATACTAAAGAACACAAATTAAAAAAAGTTAATTATGTTACCCAATATTTGTGTATTTTCATAGTTTTAAGAATATTATGTTGTTAGCTTAGCAACATGCTAATTTCAAACTCCATTGAAATCAGTCAAGTATCGGCATAATTATGCTTCTTTCTAAGGTTCCAACCTACTTAATTTTTGCTTAAAATAGGTATGATTATTTCAATTATAAAATACTGATGAAGTCTATTAAAGACTCAACTAGTTTACCCAATATTTATGTTATATATTTTTATACCCATTAGAGTATAGTTAGCTTAGCAAAATGCTAATGCTAGACTCTGTTGAAATCAGTTGTCAGTCAAGTCTATCCTATGTGCTTCATCCAATCACCAGTTGCTTTGAAAAGCAGTTCAAATTTGTCACGTTTAAGGTTTCATTTCAGGATTCTGCCCTACCTATGTAGGGAATATATAGCAAAGCAGCTCACTAGGTGGATAAAAATGTCTAAATAATGAAAAATAATTTGAAATAGCAATTGTGGAATGTAAAGTCGCAATTACAAGGTATTATAAGATCTCATAATTTGTTTAATCCCCTGGGGAAAATGCAATAACACAGGGCCTCATAAGACCATAATCCTTCCTTGCATTGTTTGTGTCATGACCTGTTGTTTTATTTTTTATTTGATGTTTCTTTAACTCACTAGTTTCAGAATTATTATATTTTACTGGATCTGTAAAAAATGTAGCACCTGTTGAGGTGACTAAAATAGCATGATGCAAATGTACAATCTTCCAAAAGACTCATTAAATGCTAATTTAAAGGCAAGAGCCCTGAAAAGCTTCATAATCAGGATTAGAATTTACTGCCTAAACAAAACTGACTCAGAGATCTTCCTTCCTTCCTTTATGTTTGTAGTATGATCATGTTTACTTTGTTCTTTGGATTTGTTCTGAATTTGTTGTTTAATTTGTTCTGGTGCAGATGAAAACACTTTCTAATATCTAAAACCTTTTTTATCTTTAGGCGTAAATCATGCACACTCCTGTAAAATGGCACCCGGGTTAACACTCATTATATCGAACTGTTTGAGGGGTATGAAACATATCTGCCCTTGTTTATATAGTCATATCCACTGTATTTGCTTATAGAAAGTTTGTATTGGATTGTGCAAGGCGGTTATTTCAAGGGACTGTGCAATACTCCGAGTTTTGCTGGTAGTGCTGGAAATAAATGCATGACGTTAACTCCAAAAATTACACTTGAGTTGTGTGGGTCATTTATTGAGATATCTATCTATCTATCTATCTATCTATCTATCTATCTATCTATCTATCTATCTATTATGTTGTTAGCTTAGCAACATGCTAATTTTAAACTCCATTGAAATCAGTCAAGTAACGGCATAATTATGCTTCTTTCTAAGGTTCCAACCTACTTAATTTTTGCTTAAAATAGGTATGATTATTTCAATTATAAAATACTGATGAAGTCTATTAAAGACTCAACTAGTTTACCCAATATTTATGTTATATATTTTTATACCCATTAGAGTATAGTTAGCTTAGCAAAATGCTAATGCTAGACTCTGTTGAAATCAGTTGTCAGTCAAGTCTATCCTATGTGCTTCATCCAATCACCAGTTGCTTTGAAAAGCAGTTCAAATTTGTCACGTTTAAGGTTTCATTTCAGAATTCTGCCCTACCTATGTAGGGAATATATAGCAAAGCAGCTCACTAGGTGGATAAAAATGTCTAAATAATGAAAAATAATTTGAAATAGCAATTGTGGAATGTAAAGTCGCAATTACAAAGTATTATACTGCAATACTCCGAGTTTTGCTGGTAGTGCTGGAAATAAATACATGATGTTAACTCCAAAAATTACACTTGAGTTGTGTGGGTCATTTATTGAGATATCTATCTATCTATCTATCTATCTATCTATCTATCTATCTATCTATCTATCTATCTATCTATCTATCTATCTATCTATCTATCTATCTATCTATCTATCTATCTATCTGTCTGTCTGTCTGTCTGTCTGCCAAAAGTATTGGGACACCCCTCCAAACATTTGTGAAAGAATGGGTCGCTCTCAGGAGCTCAGTGAATTCAAGCGTGGTACCGTGATAGGTTGCCACCTGTGCAATAAGTCCATTCGTGAAATTTCCTCACTACTAAATATTCTATGGTCAACTGTTAGTGGTATTATAACAAATATGGAAGCAATTGGGAACAACAGTAACTCAGCCACGAAGTGGTAGGCCGTGTAAAATCACAGAGCGGGGTCAGCGCATGCTGAGGTGCACAGTGCGCAGAAGTCGCCAACTTTCTGCAGAGTCAATAGCTACAGACCTCCAAACTTTGTGTGGCCTTCAGATTAGCTCAAGAACAGTGTGTAGAGAGCTTCATGGAATGGGTTTCCATGGCCAAGCAGCTGCATCCAAGCCTTACATCACCAAGTGCAATGCAAAGCGTCGGATGCAGTGGTGTAAAGCACGCCGCCACTGGACTCTAGAGCAGTGGAGATGTGTTCTCTTGAGTGACGAATCACGCTTCTCTGTCTGGCAGTCCGATGGACGAGTCTGGGTTTGGCGGTTGCCAAGGGAACGGTACTTGCCTGACTGCATTGTGCCATATGTAAAGTTTGATGGAGGAGAGATTACGGTGTGGGGTTGTTTTTCAGGGGCTGGGCCCCTTAGTTCCAGTGAAAGGAACTCTTAATTCTTCAGCATACCAAGACATTTTGGACAATTTCATGCTCCCAACTTTGTGGGAACAGTTTGGGGATGGCCCCTTCCTGTTCCAACATGACTGCACACCAGTGTACAAAGCAAGGTCCATAAAGACATGGATGAGCGAGTTTGGTGTGGAGGAACTTTACTGGCCTGCACAGAGTCCTGGCCTCAACCCGATAGAACGCCTTTGGGATGAATTAGAGCGGAGACTGTGAGCCAGGCCTTCTCGTCCAACATCAGTGCCTGACCTCACAAATGTGCTTTTAGAAGAATGGTCAAAAATTCCCATAAACACACTCATAAACCTTGTGGAAAGCCTTCCCAGAAGAGTTGAAGCTGTTATAGCTGCAAAGGGTGGGACAACTCCATATTAAACCCTACGGATTAAGAATGGGATGTCATTAAAGTTCATGTGCATGATCTATCTATCTATCTATCTATCTATCTATCTATCTATCTATCTATCTATCTATCTATCTATCTATCTGTCTGTCTGTCTGTCTATCTATCCGTCCATCCGTCTATCTATCTATGTGTTTGTCTTTCTGTCTGTCTGCCTATCAGTCTCTCTGTGTGTGTTTTTCTGTCTGTGAGTCTGATGGCACTCATCGCACCCTAAACAGCAGAGCACCCTAGATAGAAAGATTTGTACACAAATTGCTCTGCAAATTTCACTTCCATCTATATGCTCTTTACTACAGGGAATTCAAATTCATTAAAAACTGTGAAGTGTTATGTTGGCCCTCATGATGTACAGAATATTTGTTGGAACGGAACAGCTGGAAGTGGTGATGGCCCTAATAAAAGTAATAAAAGTACAACTCAGAGCACTAAGGGAAGTTGCAGTAGCAGATGTGACAGACATGGCCCCTGGCAGGGAGCTTTTTACACATCTGTGAATGTACAGCGTCACTGCCTCTGCGCTGTCTCATGGGGCCTGTCCTGCATCTGACATTCTCTGGGAAATATCAGACTGCCATTTGGAACGGTATATTGAAGAAGTCTAAATGAATACTTTGAGCTTACAGTGCTTAAAGGTTTTTTTTTTTTTTTTTGCATTATGCTGTATGAGCCAAGATGCTCATTTGTCTAGATAGTCTGGATATGGAGTATATCACTTTAAATATTGTAAACTCGTATTCATTATGATCTCAGTCTGGAATCTTGCACTCATCGCAGTTCCTGACAGCACTTTCCTTTGACTCTGAAGGAAGTTGTGTCATGAGCAGTGATCCATTGAAGACGTTTCACAGCGCGGTAGATGGCATCACTCATCATCTGCTCAGACGATGAGAAGGAGGACAGTCTGGCAGAATGCCGAGCCTCATCACTCTGTACGGTCGGACATCACTGTCTCCTCAGCACTCATCGATGCGCTCATAGACCAGCTTGGAATGTCAGTAGGTGAATTAGATTCAAGAGCAGAAGTCAATTTGTTAGTGCAGCCTATATACAAAGAAAAAAAACTAAAGCAGCAGTACACTTGTCATGCTTATTTTTCGAAGAATTAATGTGAAGATATAAATAAAACATGAACTTTCAGCATAGCATCAACTACAAAATACCAACAGGGTTCATTTAAAAAAACAAAGCAAAAATAAAACACTCTTGGGTTAAAAATCAACAGACAAAAATAAAAGTTAATCTTTGCATATCATTTTTAAGGAAATTATGCTTAATTTAGGTCCATTCAAATATTTAGCATTTTCATGGCAATTACTGTAAGCTTATTATTTTGCCCTTATTTAATGTTATATATATATATATATATATATATATATATACACACACACACACACAGACACACACACACACTGAAACCAAACTTTTGAACGGTAGCCTATATTGTTATAAAATATTTATATTTTAAATGAATGCTGTTCTTTTTTTTAATATATTTTTTCAAAAACTTTTTATTCATCAAAGAATCCTAAAAAAATATCACAAGTTATAAAAACTATATTAAGCAGTACAACTGTTTCCAACATTGATAATAAATCAGCATATTAGGATGATTTCTGAAGGATCATGTGACTGAAGACTGGAGTAATGGCCAATGAAAATTCAGCTTTGCATCACAGAAAAAAAATCTATTTTAAAGTATATTAAAATAGAAAACCATTATTTTAAATTGTAATAATATTTTACAATATTACTGCATTTTCTAAATTTTTGATCAAATAAATGCAGCCTTGCTTAGCATAGGAGACTTCTTTCAAAATTATTAAAAATAGTAGTTTCCAGACTTTTGACCGATACGGAAAGAGAGAGAGAAAGACATTTTCATATTTTCATGTTTATATAAGCTTTATAAAAAGACAATAATATAATATTTATGATAGAATATTAATACTTACTAAATACTAAATACTATTAATACTTACTACAGTATGTTGCACTGCGTTTAATTTATAATTGTTTGCATAAATATTTTAATGGAATACTCTTTATTTTAGCAAAATGTAATTTCTATTTTTTCTTTTGATTTTGGGGTGAAATATGAGAGACAAAGGGCCCTATCATACACCCGGCGCAATGCAACGCCAGGTGCGACGCAAGTGTTTTTTTGCTAGTTTCAGCCAGACGCAGTTATCATTTTCACGTCCAGCGCCACGTTGTTTAAATAGCAAATGCTCTCGCGCCCATCTTTTCACCCATGGGCGTGCTGGTCTGAAAACGAGGTGTGTTCAGGCGCATTGTTGGCGCCTTGCTATTTTGAGGCAACTGAAAACGACTGCGCCATTGACCAACAAAACCCTGGTCTAAAGTCAATAGCGCAGTATTTTTTGTGTTATTTAAAGGCCGTGTTAGTAATATGCGCATATAGGCGGGTGCACAACGTGTTTACGCTCTGCTTATTACACACACAGGGACGCGCAGCAGCACACAAACTTTTTTAAATGTTAAAAATAAAAGGATTCCTCTCTGGAGAAGCGTTCAATCTTTCAGTTAGCAAATTCCGGCATGTAAATAGAGAATCCGCCATGGTGCAAGCGCAACTGGCTTTTAAAGGGAATGGGACATGAGACTCTGATTGGTTTATTGCACGTTACGCCGAAAACACACCCATGACTCATTAAGAGCTTTTGGACCATGCGGCGACCATTTTTTCCATCGCTAAGTGCACCTGCGCCATGCACTTCAGACCATGCGTTCAGATCGTTAAAATACGGCCCATATTGTTTGTGAGATGTTCTTCATACAAAAATGCATTTTTAAAACCCAGTTTCCTTTCTACATTTAGTTTCACACACAATCAGACGGAGCAGGAGATGCAGCTGATGGAGTCTTGGCAGTCTCACCTCACATCTTTGTCTCTATTTTTAAAAGCACATTTCATAAAATATTCAATTCTTTCAGCTTTTTTATGCATTCTCCTGACCTCCTTTTGCCTATATGGCACAGTAACTTTAAAATACTCCTCATCTGCAGGCTGATCATGAATTCAGTGCCACAGAGTTCTGTCAGTAATTTCCTTTTTTTACGCAGCATCCTCTGACACCTGTTTCATATCTATTTTACTTCAAGAGCTGCATTAGACCATTTACCAGACCAAAAGTAGCTATCTCATCAGTCAAGTTCATTACATCTTTTTTTGCTATTGTAGCCTATGGCCAAAACAAAGAGCTAGTAATGCTAGGTTATCATCATAAATAATGTAAATAGCACTGAAGCTCCAGTAGTGCATGTCTAAAAGAAAGTGAGACATAGACAGACAGAGAGAGTCTGTAATTTCAATAGCCACACTCTGCTTTTGCTATTAGGCAACATTAAGAAACAAAGTTGTTGTGCCTATAGGAAATGTCAGGCGTTGAAGATTAATATGAAATGAAACTGGTTCCTCCCTTAAAATACTAGATTTTCTGACTTTGAAGCCATGTTGGTTTGATATCTACTTGTCTCCCACTCTTTTCCCTCTTTTCTGGTGCATGTCTACGTGTATGAGCAAAACAGTATGCTGTCTAATAGGATGAACTTGAAGGGGATCACAAATGCAAATTCAAATGTTGCCTTCTCTGATTCTACTCAACTCAGAAAAAACACTGCTAATCATTGCAAAGTAAAAGATGTTATACATTCTTGTTTTTGCACAGCAATCGTCCTTTTTAATGCACTCAAACTAGCGTTTTTCACTGAATGTTTAAGTGGGAGGGTGAGAAAGAGGAGAAAGAATGTGTGTGTGTAGTGGATGGTCTACTCTGTAACACTGGCCATGACAGAGGGAAAGCCAGTGGGGGAGTAATTGCACTTTGCATGACAAACACAATGAATCTGATGACACACTGTGACTGAGGAAAAGCATTAACAGCGGAAAACTCAGATACATGTACGCCATGCACGCTATGCACACTTTACGTTCGAGATTATTGTTATTAAATGTACACATTCACTATAAAGATCTTTGGGATCTTAAATGCAATGACAGTAAAATCAATTCCATTAAATTCCCGAGACCACCACCATCTCTTGTGGTCTTTCATTTGGAAAAGTATTGGTGGTGGAGTGATGGTTAAATGTCTCCATCCAGTGGCAGTTAATAGACATCGCACATTTTCCCATAGACAATATGGACAATACCGAAGCACATTTCGTTTCAACTGCCATGAAAACAAACAAAAAGACCTTTCATTGGGGAAAAATGTGATAACTGCTGCATTCTTGTGACTGCAACATTTCATGGGTGTTCTATTACTAAGTTACATGGTTTAATAAAGATTTAGCTTCTAGAGAAGGAGTGCCTTATTCACAGCAGCGCCATCTTTGAATGAAAGCGAAGCTGTGAGGGATAGACATAATTATGCTGAATTCGTACTACTTTTACCACATATTTCTATGGCAGAAATAGTAAGAGTAGTATGCATGCGATTGCGAATTTAGCCACACATCTGCAAAAAATAGCAGACAAAAAATTCCAGACAATATAAGCTGTGGAAAATTATATACGATCTAGGAGATTTATACAGGTGTTTTTTTTTAATTTTTTTATTTATTTTTTTATTTACAGCGGACGCTATTAAAAAAACACGGTAAGTTTTTTTTGTTCTTTTTTTTTAATTATTAATCAATGCCATGAGAACACTCACAATGTCACATTAACATTAGCTGCCAGGAAATGAAAAAAAAAAAAAATATATATATTTTTTAATAAAAATAACAAAAATTACATAAAATCCAGTGCTTTCAAAGCATTACGTTTTCGTCGCTTTTTTTGCTTTTAGTTTGTTCCAAAAGATTTACATAATTTAAAGTCATTTGCAAAATGTTAAACACTTGGTTTGCATTGAGCCCACTTCTTTTTATGTATATGGTATTTTCCTAATAAAATCAATAACTGTATAATATGTTGTTCTTTACATTCCAAATTGTTGTTCTGAGTAAAAAACACGGTAAGTCTACCCCCTCTTCCATACCTGTCATGACGTTGTTGTTCCCCTAGTTTGTTGTAAGAAACGCGCATGCGCAGAGAAACAGCTGCTTCTCTCCCCCTCGCGGGCGTAGTTCAAGTCGCGCATGCGGAGTGGAGTTATAGTCCGCGGTGGGCGGAGTGGATGCGAGGATGTTGTGTGTATGACGATAAGCAACTTGAATGAAAAAATGACGAAATAACTGTGATCGAGGGCAAGTAGCGGTCGCGAATTCACACGGTACTGCCAAAAAGGGAATGTAAGTCCTGTCACGTTAAAATTGTGCAACCGTAATTAAATGATTTAAAAAATGAAAAATTAGTGGCAATATTGCAGTCGATAAGAATGCTCGATGCGGCTAACCGTATAGCACTACTACAGTGTTGTTGCAGTGGCACGCGACAGCGTAGGGTTGTTATAAATACAACGGTATTTGCATAGTTTCACAGTCAAAGCGTTTGCATTATTTTTCCATCATAATGAAGATTGATATTGAAATTTAGATGAAGGCTGCTACTAAAGGAAAAATGGAATGATGGACGATACATCTTCTTTGATACGTTTGAACCTGAAGTTACTGGCTCTCCTTTATCTTTTTTTTTTTTTGCCAGACTTCCTTTGAGAGCTAGTGACCTTGAAGTAGAGTAAGTTTTCTAAAAAACATATGGGAAAAAAACAGCAATAGAAATTGTGCCTCGAGGTTAGATCTAAAGCTTCAGCAATGAAGTACGCAGTTAAATTAATGGAGCTGTAAGCGTTGTCAAAATGTTTTGTTGAGCAAGTGTACATTAGATTAGCATATTTTAAAGAAGGAGAAATGCCAGTGCTTGCAAGATAGATAACCAATTTGGACTGGGAATGGGAATGTTTGATTAAGACCAATCACTATATAGTATGCAACAATTACAATAACCTGACAGCCAAAAATACAAAATCTTTGTCCAATGAAATTATTCAAAAGAATGATAATGTTTCTGTTCCTTATTTACAAATTTCGCCTGCAACTGATTTTGCTGTGACATTATCTAAATTGTCCTGTTTTAAAAGGCAAAACAACCAGAAAGAAAATTCTCTCATCAAGCCATTTAATGGGGCCAGACTTATTTAAGTCTGTATGTTAAGTTGAATTAACTGCAAAAGAAAGTGTATAGAAAAAGCAGAAAAGGTGAGTTCAGAACCAATGCCCGACTTTCAGAACTCAGCTAACAAAATATGTTCTAGAACATTTAGCTAACGTTCCCATTAAGATATGAAAACATTATTCTAAATGTTCCCTGAGCGTTCAAAACATCCAGTATTTTAAATGTTTTTTGTTTTTTTTTCCTCTTTTTTTTCTCTTTTTTCTTTTTCTTGGCTAATACTAAACTTTAAGGAAACATTCCATTTTATAATTTTTTATACAAAACTTTAAGGAAACATTCCATTTTATAATTTTTCAAATATGTGACCCTGGACCACAAAACCAGTCATAAGGGTCAATTTTTTGAAATTGAGATTTATACATCATCTGAATAAATAAGTGTTCCATTGATGTATGGTTTGTTAGGATATGACAATATTTGGCCGAGATACAACTATTGGAAAATCTGTAATCTGAGGGTACAAAAAAATCTAAATATTGAGAAAATCGCCTTTAAAGTTGTTCAAATGAAGTCCTTAGCGATGCATATTACTACTACTAATAATTTTTTTTATATATTTACGGTAGGAAATTTACAAAATATCTTCATGGAATATGATCTTTACTTAATATCCTAATGATTTTGGTATAAAAGAAAAATGGATAATTTTGACCCATACAATGTATTGTTGGCTATTGCCACAAATGTACCCATGCGACTTATGACTGGTTTTGTGGTCCAGGGTCACACATTATGGGAGTGTTACTTTTACAAGTAGTAAATAGCAACGTTTAAATACATTAGACTAACTAAAACAATTCAGAAAAAAATGCTCATGAACGATGTATAAATAACATTTTGAGGGCATTATTGAAGACCAGAGAACTTTGAACAATGTACTATTAATGTTGCTGGAATAACATTTGTTCACCTTTCCAAAGTTCTCAGAATATTCCCTGTTAGCTGGAAAATCCATGTTTTATACAGGATTAGTGATGCATTACATTAAGCCATGTTTCTTACACTGTTTGTTTTGTGTTACAGATCATTTCGAGCCCAACCAGCTGGCTACTCACCCTGTGTGACCTCTGGGAAGGCTTGTTAAGAGCACTATGGGTAACACAAGCAGTGAGAGGGCGGGCATGGGCCAGGAAAAGGCCCACAGAAGGGACAGTCGAGGAACCAAGGAAGGCGACCGTCCTAAAATCCTGATGGACAGCCCAGAAGATGCTGATATTTTTCATGGGGAGGACATCAAAGTGTGTGTTGGCTCACATTATCTGTCTGCTTATAAAGATATCGTAATTTAGATATGATGACCATGTGTTTTGTCTTTAATTTTCTGTTAGGCACCATTAGTAAAAGAGGAATTCATTGACTGGAGATCAGACCTGGACACCAGTGAAAAGGTTCTCACTTTAGATCGACCCACTGTGTTTCGGTGGACAGGAGCTGGAAAAGAAGTCTATATTTCTGGCTCTTTTAATAATTGGACCAATAAGATTCCTTTGATTAGGAGGTACGTAACATTTAACGTTAACTAGAACTATTAAAAAAGTTTTGTAAAAAATAAATACATAAAAGTAAACCTAAATAGTAATATTAAAAAAAAAATAATAATAATAAATTATTAATCAAAATACTAAAAATTGAACTAAAATTAAATTGATAAAATAAGCTAATAAAAAATATTAATACATATAATATAATATAATATATAGTGCTGTTAAATCAATTAATCGCGATTAATAGCATCCAAAATAAAAGTTTGTGTTTACATAATATATGTGTGTGTACTGTATAAATATTATGTATATATAAATAGACACACATGCATGTATATATTTAAGAGAAATTTATGTTTATATATCAAATATTTATATTTAATATATATATATATATATATATATATATATACACACACAGTAAATATTTCTTAAATATATACATGAATGAGTGTGTATTCAAATATACATAATAACTATGTAAACAAACTTTTATTTTAAATGCGATTGATCAATTTGACAGCACTAATAATATAATATAATATAAATACAAAGTTCTGTCATGAAACTGTAGATGGTCTGAAACTCAATCTGCTTGAAATCACATCATTCTCTATAGGGCACAGCTGATTGGTTCCTGCTGTATCAGTAGCCAATGAGTTCGCTGCTCAAATATCAACACTGTCATATCCATTACCATGCCAAACACTCCAAGAGTTGTCATGACAGAAATAATACTAATGTAACACTGGTACGTAACACACTGTTACAAACGGAGAAGAAGTCTTCTGCTGAATGTATTCTACATCTTTAATATGAACTTCAAATCCATTAATTTAAAATTAATTTTTACCTCTGTTTCTTCGATAGTCAAAACAACTTTGTGGCGATTGTGGATTTGCCTGAGGGTGAACACCAGTATAAATTCTTTGTGGATGGACAGTGGACTCATGACCCAACAGAGGTGACGGAGACATCAATCATCATCATCATCCTCCTTCTCCTCCTCCTCCATTAGTACTATAAAACCAGCATAATATTGACCTTTTTTCTCTTCAGCCTGTGGTTACCAACCAGCTCGGCACGGTCAACAACATCATCCAGGTGAAGAAGACAGACTTTGAGGTGTTCGATGCACTCATGGTGGATTCACAGAAATGCTCTGACATGTCAGGTTTGAACAACCATTTCCTTTCATCATGTTTAGAGCTGTTTAATCACAAAAAAACTGAAAATGATCTGCTACATGATGTATTGTTAATGGCCAAAAATGGTCAATCATGGGTTGTGGCACATTGTCTTTATTGATTATAGACCTGTCCAGCTCTCCTCCTGGGCCGTACCATCAGGATGCTTACGTCCCCAAACAAGAGGAGAAATTCAAATCTCCCCCCATCCTGCCCCCTCATCTCCTCCAGGTCATCCTCAATAAGGACACAGGCATCTCAGTGAGTATCTGCAAAAGACCTTGCATTAGGCCTGTAAAAATGACAGATTAGATTACCATCATAGTGCCATTCTCTACTAAATGATTTGATTTGATGTAAGGCCGTATGATCTTTGTGATGCAAAAAAAATGGATGGAATTGTGAAATAAAAATGTCATAACTTCCATTTTTACTGGAATTTCAAGGAATTTATATTCAGGGTTTCCACGGGTCTTAAAAAAGTCTTAATTTGACCTTCCACAATTTAAGGCCTTAAAAATGTCTTAAATTGGAGCAGAAAGTCTTAAATTCAATATCATGGCATTAAATTAGGGCCCTATGATTTATGTGATGCAGAAAATGTGGATGGAACCGCAGAATCCATTCATAAAAATTGAATAAAAATAAAAGACGGAATTTGAGAAAAAATAAAACGTATTTCATTGGGCCCTAAAAAATTTAATTTTGTTAATCTTTTAACAAATTGCTGTTAAGTTTAGCAATTAAAACAGAGCCCAGAAAAATTCAAACAGAATAAACTATAAAACAACAAATAAATTAATAAAACAGATTTCATAGGGCCCTAAATTTAATTGCAAAATTAAATTGCATGAACTGCATAAAATGTATATCTAGGACTGTTGTTTTCCAGTACAAATTCAAAACATCCTTAAATCAAGATACATTTACTTGAGATGCAAAATGAATAAATTAAGTCTTGTCTTGAGAAATTGAGAAAAATGAAGTGAGTTTATGCTTAAAACAAGAACAAATATCTGTAATTGGGTATGAAAATAACTTGCACTTGAATTAAGTTGATTTTTATGAACCCATTGGCAGATATTTGTTCTTTTAATCATAAAATCACTTTCACAAGATTTCTTATCTCAAACTTTAAGCAATTTTTTGGGAAATTAAGTAAAAAGTTATGGAGATCTGTTGGAAATTGTATTTTCAAACTTTTTACATTTGATGTGTTATGTTCCCTTCAATTTATTTCTTAAATTTTCTTTAAATGGTCTTAAAAAGGTCCTAAATTTACCTTCATTAAACCCGCAGAAATCCTGTATATATCAAAAGTAGGGCTTTACAATTAATCAAATTTAATATTTGGATTAGTGTTTATTAAATCACATTATCAAATAATACGAAGTCAACATGCTCTGTGTGTTTTTGTCTACTGCACATACAGAAACTCACTACAAACCGTCAAAATAAAAGTTTTATAAATAACTTTTATTTAGTTCAGTTTGACAGAAATGTATTACTATTGTGTAGTAAAAATGTGCTTCTTAAAATAATAATAATAATAATAAGAATAATAGTTAAGAATAATAGTTAAGAATAATAGTTAAGAATAATAATAATTCAATTTATTGAAAAGTATTTTTAAGGAATATCTTACAATTAAATAAATATATTTTTCAATCCTTGCTGACAAAACAAAAAAGAGTTGAATTACTTTTTAAAAAATTAATTATATTTAAGCTTTATGAATTGATTTGTATTAAATCATAAAACAGAATCTAGAAAAATAAATAAAATGGACAACAAAGAAATTAGGGGGAAAAAATATTTATAATTGTATTTCATAGTTCTCTAGAAGCATCAGAAAATATCAAAAATTATGTTTTACCAAATACAATTTTCAGCCCGGGAAAAGTTATGAAAATGAATTAATTGATTTTGTTTTTAATTTTAGTTGTTTTATTATGCTTAAATATACACAATTCTATCTATAACTTTAGAATCTACTGTATAACATGTACACTTATAGCTCTGCTCTGCTCTAAAATATATAATCTGTAAATATTGCTCTTGTATAGAGTAAATTTCTGTTTACACCAAGGACGATATCTATAACGATAAAGATACAGTTCTAAAAATCATTCTAAATATAAAAGAATAACGCAGTCCACACCACAACTATAATGACACAGAAAAATGCTATCGTTGGAATCACTTTCAGAGCATTTTTCCCCATCTGATGAACAAGAAAAACTTTGACAGCCAATCAGAATCCATCCTGCTTTAATGCTTGAGCATTTAAAGCGACAGACGACAAAACCGAAGCGTGTGCTTAGAAAAATGGACGGGAGAGGAAAAAATTTCAGCAGGAGTGGGCGCGACCGGGAATCGTAATAACACTATGATACCAACTACAAACCCGATTCCAAAAAAGTTGGGACACTGTACAAATTGTGAATAAAAAAGGAATGCAATAATTTACAAATCTCATAAACTTATATTTTATTCACAATAGAATATAGATAACATATCAAATGTTGAAAGTGAGACATTTTGAAATGTCATGCCAAATATTGGCTCATTTTGGATTTCATGAGAGCTACACATTCCAAAAAAGTTGGGACAGGTAGCAATAAGAGGCCGGAAAAGTTAAATGTACATATAAGGAACAGCTGGAGGACCAATTTGCAACTTATTAGGTCAATTGGCAACATGATTGGGTATAAAAAGAGCCTCTCAGAGTGGCAGTGTCTCTCAGAAGTCAAGATGGGCAGAGGATCACCAATTCCCCCAATGCTGCGGCGAAAAATAGTGGAGCAATATCAGAAAGGAGTTTCTCAGAGAAAAATTGCAAAGAGTTTGAAGTTATCATCATCTACAGTGCATAATATCATCCAAAGATTCAGAGAATCTGGAACAATCTCTGTGCGTAAGGGTCAAGGCCGGAAAACCATACTGGATGCCCGTGATCTTCGGGCCCTTAGACGGCACTGCATCACATACAGGAATGCTACTGTAATGGAAATCACAACATGGGCTCAGGAATACTTCCAGAAAACATTGTCGGTGAACACAATCCACCGTGCCATTCGCCGTTGCCGGCTAAAACTCTATAGGTCAAAAAAGAAGCCATATCTAAACATGATCCAGAAGCGCAGGCGTTTTCTCTGGGCCAAGGCTCATTTAAAATGAACTGTGGCAAAGTGGAAAACTGTTCTGTGGTCAGACGAATCAAAATTTGAAGTTCTTTTTGGAAAACTGGGACGCCATGTCATCCGGACTAAAGAGGACAAGGACAACCCAAGTTGTCATCAGCGCTCAGTTCAGAAGCCTGCATCTCTGATGGTATGGGGTTGCATGAGTGCGTGTGGCATGGGCAGCTTACACATCTGGAAAGGCACCATCAATGCTGAAAGGTATATTCAAGTTCTAGAACAACATATGCTCCCATCCAGACGTCGTCTCTTTCAGGGAAGACCTTGCATTTTCCAACATGACAATGCCAGACCACATACTGCATCAATTACAACATCATGGCTGTGTAGAAGAAGGATCCGGGTACTGAAATGGCCAGCCTGCAGTCCAGATCTTTCACCCATAGAAAACATTTGGCGCATCATAAAGAGGAAGATGCGACAAAGAAGACCTAAGACAGTTGAGCAACTAGAAGCCTGTATTAGACAAGAATGGGACAACATTCCTATTCCTAAACTTGAGCAACTTGTCTCCTCAGTCCCCAGACGTTTGCAGACTGTTATAAAAAGAAGAGGGGATGCCACACAGTGGTAAACATGGCCTTGTCCCAACTTTTTTGAGATGTGTTGATGCCATGAAATTTAAAATCAACTTATTTTTCCCTTAAAATGATACATTTTCTCAGTTTAAACATTTCATATGTCATCTATGTTGTATTCTGAATAAAATATTGAAATTTGAAACTTCCACATCATTGCATTCTGTTTTTATTCACAATTTGTACAGTGTCCCAACTTTTTTGGAATTGGGTTTGTATATACACAAATATACCGTTTATCTAAATTAACTATGTTTTAATTTTTAACTCAATTCTAGTTGCCCTGTCTCTTTATGCTCTCCTGTTTGCTTTGGTGTGGCTGGTTAAGTGAATGACGTGCTCCACACCCGTAACAGTTGGTGGCGGTAATGCACCAAGTTGGTATGCCAGTGCCAACCACCAATAATATAAGGATGCTTCCCCATGCACTTTGTAGCCGCGAAAATCATAATCAAAATGGAGTCAGACATGAAAGCCACACTGCAACGACTACTGTCGGAAAATGATACCTCAGTTGTGCTCACCAACATTTCTGGGCAGTCTGAAGTAACCAAAATGACGGCGTGAAAACGCCATACTCCAGCTGCAAGACATTTACTGTGCGTGCGTGCGTGTGTGTGTGTGTTTGCATAGATGATTTACATGGAATTTAATGTGTGTGCATTGTTTAAGCTGGCTTTCAGTTTAATAAAATAACAAAAACTACATTTTGGATTTTTATTCAACTAAGTGGGCATGCTGTGATCTGTACTGAATTTTTTACTGTAACTGACAGATTACGGCCAAAAAAAAACACAACACGGGAGTGGGAGGGAACGGGAGTCATTGTTCTGGGATTGGGACGGGACGGGACGGGATTTTCCCCCAGTTTTTTCGTGGGATTGGGATGGGACGGGATTTTTTTTGTGGGAGTGGGACAGGAGAGGTTTGAAAATCCACTCCCGTGGCATCCTCTAGTGTGGACACTAATATAGTCATCATTATAGTTATCTTTATAGTTATCGTTCTTGGTTTGAACAAGCCTTAAGACTTGCAAACCATAGTGATATGAGTCATTCTTGTCTTTTCAGTGAATAGGTTGATCTGGTTCACAATTGATCACAATCAAATGATTAGCAAATTGATTTAAATCTGAATTATTGAAAAAGGCATGGAACATTTATATGAAAAAAGACTAAAATGAAGTAGTCCAAATCGAGACTCAGATTGGGAAACCTTGTAATTAGAGTAAAGTGTTTATTTTGCATAACTGCATTGTAAGGTCCCAAACAGATGCTGCCAATGGAAATGAGTTCAGGCTAATAAAAATGTGCTCTTGTTTTCTAACAGTGTGATCCAGCTTTGCTCCCTGAGCCCAACCACGTCATGCTTAATCACCTGTACGCTCTGTCCATTAAGGTAACAAAGCAACTTAAAGATCTCTGTGAGATGAACCCGTATTGATTTCAAGTCTGTTCTGATGACTCTGTATCTCGTCTGACTCTGACAGGATGGCGTAATGGTTCTGAGTGCCACCCACCGGTATAAGAAGAAATATGTCACAACCCTGCTGTACAAGCCGATCTGAGAAACATAGCGGTTTCAAACACTTTTATACGACCTCTGATATATCTTATATACAGTAGTATGTATCATTGTAAATAGGAATGTACAGAGATGCACTTTAGGGAAAAATCCCACCTTATTGAGTATAAACTAATCAGAAACAGAAATAGCTCACCTGGGCCAAATTCACTGAATCTAAACCAGTATATGGATAAGAAGTGTTCTTGAATGTGAAAATGAGTGTAAATAGTGCTTCATTATTTAGTTTAGTTCAGTGTTTAAAAAATGTTATGGCTGTGTAGATAAATATTAGTATATTATTAGCCAGAAAAAGGCCCGTTATCAGCAGTTTTTTTTGTTGGAGACCCAAATATAGAAAAACTGCAGGGATTAAGAAAATGTTTCACTCAAGAAACTATTTTTTTTTTTTTTCAATTTCATGAAAAAGTTAGTCTTTTAAATCCATCTTTAAATCTTCTACATTTTTATTAGAACAGAGCAAAATAAATATAGCAAACATCTTGATTTAACTTTTAATCTGTGTTATGTTCTCTGAAATTAAATATCACTTTTAATAAATGATTCCACCAATTTTGGTTCTGTTTCATTATTGAATTTACAATCGCATTAGGGTGGATAGAGTGATTTTATGCTCTCACTTTCAATTGAAAATTTTGTCAGTGAATAGGATCAAAATCCTAACAGACAATGTTCTTGACAAAATTTGGCGACACTTTAAAATAAGGTTCTATTTGTTAACATTAGTTAACATGAGCTAACAATGAAAAATACTTGTAAAGCATTTATTAATCTTAGTTGATGTTATTTTCACCATTTGCATCAACATTAAATTAATGGACTAGAGCTAACAATGAAAAGTTTTATCTTTATTAACTAATGTTAATAAAGATTTTTAAATATTGTAACAAATGCATTGCTCACTAATGTTAGTTCATGCATTATAATGTTAACTAACAGTGTTGAGGTCAATGCATTACAAGTAACGAGAGTTACATAATCAGATTACTTTTTTCAAGTAACTAGTAAAGTAACGCATAACTTTTAAATGTACTTTTTCAAATAAGCAACGCAAGCAAATACAAATATACTTTATGTATTTAATCTCACTTTAACCATTGTGTTTGCTGCTAACACTCCTATGATAAAATACTAATGATTCGATAATTCCATTTTTTCAATTTCATGAAAAAGTTGATCTTTTAAATCCATCTTTTAATCTTTTACATTTTTGTTAGAACAGAACAAAATAAATATCGCAAATATCTTGATTTAAAGGGTTAGTTCACCCAAAAAATGAAATTTCTGTCATTAATTAATCTCATGTCGTTCCAAACCCGTAAGACCTTCGTTTATCTTCGGAACACAAATTAAGATATATAATTAAGCCATAGGCAGCAACGTCATTACAACTTTCAAGGCCCAGAAAGGTAGTAAAGACATTGTTAAAATAGTCTATGTGACTCCAGTGGTTCGACCTTAATGTTATGAAGCGACGAGAATACTTTTTGTGTGCAAAATAACGACTTTATTCAACAATTTCTTCTCTTTCATGTCAGTCTCTTATGCTGTTCACATTGTAAACACAGTGCAGCGCTTCGGGTTCTACGTCAAAACGTCGGCTCATTATTGGCTAGCACCTGCATCAGCATCACACGCATGCGTCGTTGTGCTCACGTGAACAGCGTTGGCCAATAATGAGCCGGAGTTCTGACGTAGAACCCGGAAGCGCTGCACTGTGTTTACTACGTGAACAGCGTAAGAGATTGACATGAAAGAGAAGAAATTGTTGAATAAAGTTGTTATTTTTGTTTGTTTTTTGCGCACAAAAAGTATTATCGTTGCTTAATAACATTAAGGCTGATTCACTGGAGTCACATGGACTATTTTAACGATGTCTTTACTACCTTTCTGGGCCTTGAAAGTTGCAATGACGTTGCTGCCTATGGCTGGTTCAGAAACCTCTTGGATTTCATCAAAAATATCTTCATTTGTGTTCTGAAGGTGAACGAAGATCTTACGGGTTTGGAACGACATGAGGGTGAGAATTTAATGACAGAAATTACATTTTTGGGTGAACTAACCCTTTAACTTTTAATCTGTGTTGTGTTATCTGAAATTAAATTTCACTTTTAATAAATGATTCCACCAATTTTGGTTCTGTTTCATTATCGCATTTAAAATCGCATTAGGGTGGATCTAGTTGTGGCAATTTTATGCTCTCACTTACAGTTTTTTCCAATTGCTAACACACTAAAATGACATGCACAGCACAATTATTTAAACTGACACACAGAGAGCAAAACCTCTACTCAAGTCTCCTAAAGTCTAAACACATTTTCTGCTTTACACACATTTTGCAATTCAAAATGGCACTTTTTAAATGCACTGAACACGGTTCTCTGGATAAGACACAACAGTCTGACATAGTCACATGTTTGCCATTTCAAAACACTGCCATTCAAAATGACACTACATGAGCTAATTGGCCAATACATGTGCCACCTGGCCAAACACCTCATTGTTTAATTGTTAACACTTTAATCAGGATGTAAGCACTATGAAAAGACCACAGGTGAGCACCTTTTTTTTTTACAACAACAATGGAAGACGTTGCAGAGAGAGGAGGAGGAAGAGGGAGGATGCAATATTCTTTTTCAGTTTACTGTTTTTTTGTGAGCATATTTTTACATAACATCATTTTCAACACACTCAAATGTATCTAATATGATAAACAGAGCTGGGTTACCTCATACTCATGACCGGAAAAGCGGAAATGGCGCCGGAGACTGTGGCATAATAAAAGTCCCGCTGCTCACGAGGCGTGTGTTGCGTTCATCTTATTAACAATCGCTCCAGCGGCCTTGCTCAGCTCCCACAACACTCGGTCCCGCTCTGCTTCATACTACAGTAATGTTAATAATCGCATCCATGAACATGATTTCTGCCCGAGTCCTATCCCGATTCTTTTCAACCGGCTGTGAGGTGAAGACCACATGTTCCAAGATTCTGCGCTCAAACTTGGCGTCATCAAGCTACGCCTTTGTTTTGAATAGGCGACCTCTAGCGGACGGAAAAGTTACATAGTGCACCTTTAACTGACTTCAGTGTCGAAATACTCAGGGCCACTGTATAAAATTCCTCTCCATGATGATCTCACAAGATAAGCCTCTGGCTAACGTTAACTGGCTAATAAGCATGCAAACATTTGGTCAATTTCCTCCACAGATGCTGACCACCCATACAACATACCCTATGCCTAGAGCTGTGACAAGCCAGGAAAGAAGGTCATCTGCAGTGAATAACAACGTCTTGCTTGGCCTACTTAATCACATTGTTAAATTGCAGAAAAAAAAAAAAGAAAAAAAGAACAATCTATGTTATTACTCACTAGTTACTCATGTAATTACATGGTCATATAAAGGCTGAAGTAAATTACAACCATAATGTGTTCTGGAACTTCTAGCACAGAAGATGGATATAAATTGCTCATTTTTAGGTCACTCATGACGCAAGGTGCGCAGTGCAAACAGGTCTGATGACAATGTTAGGTGTATTTCAAAAAAGAAAATTACAGTGTATAGGATTGCTGACGCAAAACATCAAACCAGGCTGCATGAATGTTGCATTAATCATTGTGTGTGTGTGTGTGTGTGTGTGTGTTTGTGCGCGTGCGTGGCTTAATAGCGCAAATTAAAATTTTGTCAGTAAATAGGATGAAAATCCTTACACAATGTTCTTGACAAAATTTGCTATCACTTTACAATAATAAAAGGTTCTATTTGTTAAAATGATCTAACAATGAAAAATACTTTTATTAAGCATTTATTAATCTTACTTGATGTTAATTTCACCATTTGCATCAACATTAATTAAAGGTGCAACATTAATTAAATTTTAGCGACATCTAGCGATGATGTTGCGAATTGCAACCGCCCACCGCTCACCCCTCCCTTTCGAAGCACATAGAGAAGCTACGGTGGCCGACACAGGACAAAGATGTTGTCGTCTGAGACAGCAGAGAGTAGCTAGCGCTATGTAGAGCAGTTAGTCCCTTTAGGGCTACTGTAGAAAGATGGCGGTGCAAAATGGTGACTTCACTGTAAGGGGACCCGTGATGTATGTAGATAGAAATGGCTCATTGTAAGGTAATAAAAACATAACGGTTCATTATGTAAGGTCTTTATATACCACTGAAAACATAGTTATGTGTATTATATTGCATTTCTGTCAATAGAGCCTCATAAATCCTACACACTGCACCTTTAATGGACTTGAGCTAACAATGAAGCGTTGTATTTGTATTAACTAATGTTAATAAAGATTAATAAATATTGTAACAAATGCATTGCTCACTAATGTTCATGCATTATAATGTTAACTAACAGTGTTGAGGACAATGCATTACAAGTAATGAGAGTTACATAATCAGATTACTTTTTCAATTAACTAGTAAAGTAACGCATAACTTTTACATTTACAACAAAATATCTACACAAGCTACTTGCTAAATATCAACACAAGCTACTTTGTTTTCTCACAAAAACAGATTCAGTATTCCTCAAAAATGAATAAAAACAATGAAATGCAAACTCTGAATATTACACAAACCTGCAATAATTAAATCTGTTAAATAATACAAATATACTTTATGTATTTAATCTCACTTTAACCATTGTGTTTGCTGCTGACATTCGAAGATCCAATTCAACCAAACCAATAACAAAAATGACTTTAGATAAACATCACATTTGTTTCATTATTTTATTTTTCCTCTTCTTCTGCAATCCAGCACAGCTGAAAGGTTTGTTTGAGCAACGCGCTCTATTGTACGTGTATGGATTTGTGGATTTCCTTCAGCCTCACCCTTAACTGTCACCCCCCTTTTTGAGAATATATGTGAAAATGTACTATCCAAACTTAAATGGTTGTAATTTAAGAATGCTTTGGAATATAGACCTATGTGTGGTCTTGTTTTAAAAAAGACACTCAGCAGAGTATTGCAACACTTCACATATTGAAAAATATTGAAGTATGAAAAAGTTATGGAAGTTTAAATTTACTGTAAATCAAATGTACTGTACTAAATATTTTTATTTTATATAAAATATATGTTTTACAAAATAATTTGTACTCTTAGCCATATGTTTAACCAAGATGTGTTTCAAATTTGAAGTTTTTTAAGTTCCCATGAGATTTTGTTTAGGCACTGTACCAAAAATAGCAACCGGGTGTCTCACATTCCATAGAATTTTTTTTTTGTTGATGCATTCAAATGAATAGATTTCTGTCCAAATATCACTTCTATCACAAAACAGTCACCAAATATGGAACCTTGAGACTCAGACCTTTCCAACTATATGTGTTTTGTCAAGATTAGAAAAGGTTTTGATTATAAAAGTAGTTAAAATAAATGTTGTAATATGAAACCTGACACCGCCCACTAGGGGAGGAGCCCGCTAAAAGAATTTAGAGTTTCCATGGTAACGCAACATCCAATTTCAAACCGGTTTTCAAAGGATGAATTTTGAGTTTGTAAGCTTTCAATGATACCTAATTTATGATGATATGAAAAAAAAGGTGATAAAAAAGAGCACCAAGCGTCAAAACAAAACAAATAAGCTCAGTCCAGGTGAGAAAAGTAATGCAAAAGTAATGCAACAGATTACTTTCCATAAAAAGTAAATAAGTTACTTTTTAAGGGAGTAATGTAATATTGTAACACATTACATTTAAAAGTATCTTTCCCCGACACTTAACTAATAGGACCTGATTGTAAAGTGTCACCGAAAATGTAATAAGGCCCAGACTTCAAAATAAAGGTTCAAAAAGGTTGTTTTTGCAGCAGTGGCATAGAAGAACAATTTTTGGTCAAAAAGAATGTTTTTGTGCAATGGAAAGTTTCCATGGATTTTAAAGGTTCTTCATGGAACCACAGATGCCAATATAGAGTATATATTAAGCAATTCAAGTAAAAAAAAAAATGTGAAGAAATTCATAACTGGCAAAATAAATTGAAACTATTTAGTAATTATTAACTGATGAAATCGTGTTTCAAATTTTGTTCAGAAATAATGTCTATGTTCCTCACCACTATACAAGATTTGGACACAGTATTTTGGGCGCCAGTGTACCAGACGCCGAGTAGCACAGACAGAGAATGACCTGGTTATGGATGTCCTTGTCCTCTATTTTCTGTGAACCTATAAGACATGTGAGAAGCTGTAGGATAGTAGGCCTAAGTATTAAATAAATAGGTAAATATGATCTGTTTGAATGTTTAACGGCTAATCTGGACACATTGCAACTCATTATAAGCCATTTTCTCATTATTAGCATAATGAGGCCACAAAAACATGCAATTGATGTCTTAAAATGCTCTTAAAGAGCAGGAAAATATATAGACGTCAAGCAGGAATGTTTGGATTCCTGAACATTCAAACCTTTTGTTTTCAGACGGTTTAAATTACGTTTCTTTAAATGCGGTGTTGCAGGTTAGTCTGGCAGAAGCAAAAGTAAAAGTGTCTGCCAAGGACATAATGTGCTTGTAATCATTTGTGACTCATTTAAAATTGAAAGTTTGATGTTTCACTTGAGGAATCCTTTGATGAATTGTTTTTAGTAAGCCGTCGGGATGAACTGTATGTCGGTAAAACTCTGGATATTATACATTGGTAAAGCTAAAATTCATGATTAGATGTTGCTTGCTGCTTGTTTTCCAGTTCTAAGGAAATTTCTCTTTGTGTACTTTTGTGAACAAGGTTAACAAATTCTTAGGTTGTAATTTAAAAGTTCACCACTAGAAGACACTATAATCAACTTTATCCATATGAAGGTTTTAAAGGGATAGTTCACCCAAAAATGTCATCATTTAGTCATGCTCAAGTTGTTCCAAACCTGTATGAATTTCTTTGTTCTGCTGAACACAAAGGAAGATATTTGGAAGAATGTTTATAACCAGGCAGATCTAGGCAGCTATTGACTACCATAGTATTTTTTCTCACTATGGTAGTCAATGTGCTGCCGAGATCTGCTTGGTTACAAACATTCTTCCAAATATCTTCCTTTGTGTTCAGCAGAACAAAGAAATTCATACAGGTTTGGAACAACTTGAGCATGACTAAATGATGACAATTTTCATTTTTGGGTGAACTATCCTTTTAAGGAAGGTTTACAATCTTATGCAATATTTAGGCCTAACTTATTGAAGAAAATATTCATTGTCATGGAATAATTTACTACAAGAAATGGTATGATAAAAAAATTATTAAATGCAAACAATGGTCTAACATAGTTGATTGTACAGTACTTGTAAAAACGGAAAAAGGGGACAAAAATATCTACTTTTAAACTAAAGATTATAAACAAAATTTTATTTCAAGATGAAATTGTGAAGCAGAGAGGCAGATGGTTTCTGATTCTGTTTTCTGGTCATTCTGGGACTTTAAAATACACTGTCTTGGCTGTCTTGTAATTTAGTCAAGATTCTTGAGATTTTGGAAGGAACTGTGCTTGAGTTCACACATCAGACTGACAGAAACATGTCATGAACTCTACCTTTTTTTTAAGGTATTCTCCCATAAGACATCACTTAGAAAAACAACAGGAATACTTCTGGCCTGAGGGGAAAGACTTGTGTACATCACAAATCTCCAAATGAGCTAGTATCTTTTTTGATTTCTTTTGATTTAAATGAATACCTTCTAGATTATTGCAATATACTGCAAAAACATAGATATTATATCACTAGGTTTTTTCACTTTAGTAACATTTTAAACTTGGTTTGATTGCATACGTGTAGTGTCAACCAGATTATATGCCATTTAGCCAGGTCTCATTGCATTACCATACTGTCCTGAAGTAAATGTCCTGACCTTAAAAAGAATTTGAATTTATGAATAACCTTTCTGTCTGCGTCAGTGGCATTCTAAAGGATTGTGAATGTATGAGTCTCTAATAGAAAAGGTGGAGAAGAGGCAATTCTCTGACGAGAGACAGAAAATAGAACTGATACCATCCCATAACAAAAAGAAAAGGTGAGGCAAAAATACAGAGAGGAAAAATGTGTTCCCTAGCAGCACTCTTTGACTCATGTGACTCTTCAGTTCGGCCATGGGCAAGTATGGCAAAGTCCTTGCTTTAAATGTTGTATATTGATCATGATTACTTTACAAAAATGTATTATAAAATAAAAGAATTTTTGGATTGTATAATTATTATTCACCTCCATGTGTGTGTATGTGTGTTATAAAGTATCATATATTTGTATATATGATTTTAATTATAAAATAACATATTTAAAAAATAATAATAAAAAAATTAATTAATTATATATATAATGTATATTTTACATTTTATATAGTGTTTATTTTACAATAATGTTTAATTTTTTAAATAATTTTAATTTATCAATTAATAATTTATTTCATTTTTAATATATATATATATATATATATATATATATAATTTTACAGTAATAGTGTTTGGATGATTTTAATTTTATCAATGAATAATTTATTTTACAATACATATATATGTATTATATATATATATATATAATTTTACAATAATAATTTTTGAATAATTGTAATTTATCAATGAATAGTTCAATGAATAATTTATTTTTAATAATATTTTTTAATTTAATAATATTATTTTAATTTTTTTATTTATTAAATATATTCACACACACACACACACACACACACACACACATACACGCACGCACACACGCATACAGTGCACACAGTATATATAGAAAAAATTGTGTATATATGACCGTAAAAACAATTTGAATTTATGAATATCGTATATCATATATATATATATATATATACACACACACACACATACATATGTACAGTATACTGTATATACAGTATATACATTGTATTTTATATTTTATTATAAAATGCTTGTTATTTTGTATTATATGGCAGTATGCACTTAAGTAATGCACTGACAATTCTAAAAACATTTCATGTGTCCTTGGGTCATTGGTGTACAACGTGACATATTTTGTATTGGAAATATAATATACATTACCTCCTGCATCAAAGAACATGTGTGTAGCCTACAGGATGTACCAAAAAAAGCTTGCTTTCACTGTTCCTTTCTCCTGCCCCTCTCCTTTCCTGTTTGCGTTCATGACAACAAAGCCCTCAATTCCCTTGTGCTATCAGGTTACTGAGTCTGAACACGTGAGAGTGTCTCTTCTTTTCGTAGAAATTCCTAAAGCACAGAGACGCCTCATTCAGGGAGTCACGTTTCCCAAGAGCAAAAGAAGATATGGCACTAGGCCAGAAGCCTTTGGGGAATTTAACTAAACTCAGGGAACATCAACATCCCAGCATGCACATATGATCTTTACAATACACCTGAGAATCATCAGCAATATTTCCTCCTCTCCTGAAGACATAATGTAATATATCATTCTGTCAGAATGAAACCCTGTCTAAAAACACAGTATTACACATAGAATGTGCAGCAGGTGCTAAGACACCGTGTATGATTATTAGTCATGTAATATTTAATAAGGCAATTGATTCAGTCCACACAGAGACTGAACATTAAAAAAATGCAAACTGGTTGGGAGGGAATCACTTTCAATTACATAAATCACCTCAGATGACAAGGGAGAGGTATGAATGTCAAACTGTCACACAAGGACATTCCAGTCTGCTTGCTTCATTCAAGGCTGAATAAACTCACCAAACTTGTGGTGAAATCAGAGTTCAGGGAGGTAGAGGAATGAGAGAGGCTTTCTCTGACATGACTGTGATATCTTGTGACTCGAAAAGCAAAATGACATTGAGTGTAATGGTTGAATGAGAAGCTATGTTTTGTATGTGATCATGTCTTAGTATATGCCCAGTTCATCTGTTAGCATGTAGCATTTCACCGTGGGAAGACATGATGGACAGGAATATTTCATCATGCGGATGATGACCCGAAGAAGAACTCAATTAAACACAATGAGAGCAGACGAGATGTTCTCAGCCATAAATCCAGCTGCTGCTTATACATCATCATATGAATCATATCACACTCAGAGGTTTAGCATGAGAGGATGAGGTTATAGAGAGAGATTACATGCAGTGTCCAAATCCACAAATCTCTTTATATCTCAATGTTTATAGCATGCTTACACTACCGTTCAAAAGTTTGGGGTCTGTATGATTTTTTTAATGTTTTGAAAGATGTCTTTTATGCTCACCAAGGCTGCATTTATTTGATCATAACAACATTAATGTTGAGAAATATTATTATAATGTAAAATAACTAAAATATTTTAAAATGTACAGTAATTTATTTCTGTGATCAAAGCTGAATTGTCAGCATCATTACTCCAGTCTTCAGTGTCACATGATCCTTCAGAAATCATTCTAATATGCTGATTTGCTGCTCAAGATATATTTTTATTATTAATATATATATAAAAAACATCAATATTTAATACAAATACTAATATTAATGTTGTGCTGCTTAACATTTTTGTGGAAACCATGATCATTTTTTCAGGATTCTATGAACATAGAAAATAAAATTTGAAATATTATTTTTTGTAACAATGTAAAATTCTATGCTGTCACTTTTGATCAATGTAATGCATCTTTGCTGAATAAAAACAATTAATTAAAAAAAAATTATGAACGTTAGTGTCACATAGGTTGATTTTTATTAAAAAAAAAAAAATTCTGAAAAATTCTGAAAAATTACATTAGAACAAAAACATTTAGCATTAAAACTGGAAACTTTTTACAATGTTTGATCATTTATTGTTGCAGCTTATTTATGAATGCTTTATTTTTTTATCCTCTGTATTGTTCCAGAACCAGTTTTCAATCTTAAAATATGAAAATCCATTATAATTCTTTTTAAACTTCTATAATCTTAAGAGTGAAATACGCATAAACAATTCTATATTTTTGTGTTAAAAGGAGTTATATCAACTTTTACACTTTTATGTCTGCCTTAATATTTCCAACACAAAGTGAAGCATGCTGTAAAAAAATATATGATCAATACGTTATGACAAAATATGTTTTTACATTGCTTTAACTCATCAAAATAAGTTAAGCAATTTTCATCTTTTTTTATAAATTATACAAGATTCAACTCAAGGCAGTTTAATGTAATTTAAGTTGAAATGACTTAAACATCTAAGTTGATTGTACTTAAAAATTTAAGGCAGCAACTTTTTTTCCACTTGAGATGAGAAATGGATAAAGAAAACAACGAAAAATCGGAATTCTTTTGAGAGTCATTTCCAATCAAGCTTTAATTTTGTAAAATTATGCAAATTAAGTGTGAAAATATTATTCAGTTGTGTGTATTTATGTTGCTGATAATGCTGATGTCAAAAATGTATAAGTTCTAATTCAGAATGTTATCATACTAAATATGTAGTTGTGATGAATATGGTGGAAATGTCCACGATGTTTGATTGAAAAATTCTTCTGTACACTTTTAGATATTGTTTGCGGACAAATTAAATATGAGACAAAAAAAAAATTTTTTAAAGGCCCACTGAAGTGCCTTGAAACGTGCAGCATTATTCAATGTGTTGACGAAATTTCCACTAAAACAGGAAGATAGGGTGGGACATACTGAACAGCTCCTCCCCATTTTAAAAACTACAGTTTAGTTTATATCACAGCTTGGCCAGAGCCATTGAGCTTGTTAAAGCTACAGTTTTCTCCTAATCTCTAACCGTTTCCATGGCCAAGCAGCTGCATCCAAGCCTTACATCACCAAGTGCAATACAAAGCGTCGGATACAGTGGTGTAAAGCACGCCGCCACTGGACTCTAGAGCAGTGGAGACATGTTCTCTGGAGTGACGAATCACGCTTCTCTGTCTGGCAATCCGATGGACTAGTCTGGGTTTGGCGGTTGCCAGGAGAACGGTACTTGCCTGACTGCATTGTGCCAAGAGTAAAGTTTAGCGGAGGGGGGATTATGGTGTGGGGTTGTTATGGTGGGGGAGTGGGGAACTCTTAATGCTTCAGCATACCAAGACATTTTGGACAATTTCATGCTCCCAACTTTGTGGGAACAGTTTGGGGATGGCCCCTTCCTGTTTCAACACTGCACTCCAGTGCACAAAGCAAGGTCCATAAAGACATGGATAAGTGAGTTTGGTGTGGAGGAACTTGACTGGCCTGCACAGAGTCCTGACCTCAACCTGATAGAACACATTTGGGATGAATTAGGGCGGAGACTGTGAGCCAGGCCTTCTCGTCCAACATCAGTGCCTGACCTCACAAATGCACTTCTAGAAGAATGGTCAAAAATAAACCATAAGCCATAAACACACTCCTAAACCTTGTGGAAAGCCTTCCCAGAAGAGTTGAAGCTGTTATAGCTGCAAAGGGTGGGCCAACTCCATATTAAACCCTACGAATTAAGAACGGGATGTCATTAAAGTTCATGTGCATGTAAAGGCAGGTGTCCCAAATATAATGGCAATATAGTGTATAGCATTCTGTGCAGAATTCAAATGGGTCCGATAAGTTTTCTGGTATGCACCGACTCGTGCACATGATCCTCTCTGTGCTATTGTGTCTCTGGACCAGACTGTGTGCACGCTGCGGTGGTTCATGTTACTATCGCAAAATCAGACTTCATTCGCCCCAATGGAAGGCGTATTTACACTGTCCGAATCCTTCCCTATCCCCTATAATGCACTGTATGCCATTCACCATGTAGAAAATAGCAAATGTGTGAACTAGTTACCGATTTTAGCGACAGCTTCAGCGTCTGTTTATAATGTAGGGGGCGGGACGATTTAAATTTTAGAGAGCATTTGATTGGACAAAAAAATCTGATGAGAAGCTGAAGTGCAGAGTGATGTCATTAAACTCATTGATCGATATTGGCGGAAGTGAGAGACTGTAAGTTTTGAATGCTTATGTCATTGTTTTGGAGCACACTAACTTATAGATAACAGTAAGGCTAACATATTTATACTAAAAGCCAAAAAAACCTTCAATTTTGATTTCATGGGGACTTTAAGTGTGTCCTCGTGCCCATAACTGAATACACACCCAGGACAGCACGTGAGTTTGTGAGTAGAACGAGGCGGTTGTGGATGCATGTCATTTGGGAGTTGAACAGGTTTGTTTCTGACATCATTACAAACATAAACTGCTAGAGGGGGAAACACTTCAGAAATGCATAAATCACCTCAGATGACAAGGGACAGGTGTGAATGACAAGCTACCACATATACAAGGACATTCCAGTGTGTTCCCTCACTACACCGGGCTGAACGAATCACTATAACTCGTCATGAAATCAAGGCTGGAGCCGTGGGAGGTGGAGAACAGATAGTGGCTTTCCCTGCCTTATATTCACTGGAACTTGATTCACACCATCCAGACACGAAACCTTTTACTCTAATGCCTGTGGTATCTATTTACGCAATATTGCTTCAGTCTGGGTGGGTTGGCCTTCACAATGATTCCCCTGTCCCTATTTTAGAGTGTGCAGGAGAAGAGAGAGGGAAGACTCGTGTGAAAAGCTTTTTCAGCTTCTTCTTTTCTATAAAGACCACATGTGGGTGGTCCATACGGTGACCATAGATACCCATTCATTCCTATGGGCAAAGTGAAGGGTATTATCAAGTACAACTTTTACAACTATTATGTAAAACTCCAAAAAGGTGTTTTTTGTTTTGCATTTTACATAGAGAGAAAAAACAGTATAGGAATATGAAACAAGACAATGAACATGCTATAGACAATTTAGGCTAAAGTTTTTTTTAGAAGTGCAAATATATCCAAAGAATAAAAATAATAACCAGATCTACTAAATGCTCAGTTTGTCCATTTAAATAAATAAATAAATGGGTAACTATGGTGACCATGCATTGTTTGCTCTCATGCTAAAACACTCTCCCAGTAAATTGAGGTGTCGATTGTCTGGCCTTTCTAAGAACTCGATTACATGTATAATCAGAGGTGACGGTTTGTACAGTAGGAATGTCAGTAGTGATATCAGTCCTGAAGACCAGTGGCTGCTGAGCAGAACCTGTAATTTCTGTAAGAATGAATCATCATATAGTGAATTCTATCTGAAAGTAAGATTTATAATTGCGATGAAATGCAAATCGCCACATCATTCTTAATCACAATGTTACACTGACAACTTAAAATTGATACTTAGACAAATGATAAAAAATAATCAATTTAATTTAAATATGATTATTTTCATATTGTTTAATATGTATCTTAAATCATTCTATTTCATATTCTCTCTCTCTCTCTCTCTCTCTCTCTCTCTCTCTCTCTCTCACACACACGAACGCACGCATGCACGCACGCATGCACGCACGCACGCACGCACGCACACATTTATATATATATAATTCATCAATATTTTAAAATATTTTATTTGAAGATAATTATCTGAATACAATTTATTTTTTACATTTATCTTGTTTAAGATATAAAGCACACACACACACACAATTTTATATATATATATAAAAAATATAATATATATATAATTCAACAATATTTTTAAATATTTTATTTGAAGATAATTATTTTAATACTATTTTTTTTTACATTCATCTTGTTTAAGATATAAAACACACACACACACACACACACACACACACGCACACACACGCACACATATAATCCTTAAACTTGTTTCTTTCCAGGTTTCGATTAGATGTGTGTATTTATTTATTTATTTGAAATGTCTTAAAATATTTTAATATTTAATATGAATATTATTATTTTCATATTTAATTTTATTACAAATGCTTCTATTTTAAATTTTCTTATTTCTTATTTAAAAACCAGATTTTCTATGTTGTTTCAAAATTTTGGATTTACTGTATTTAAGCGCAATTGAGTGTTCGAGGTAGTCTAAGACGAAACTGAATGACCTCTATGGAATCGCCACTGACGACTCTGTGATAACAAATTGCAAAATTACTTATTCATAATGACTACTATCCATACACAGGGCCATTGCTTAAATTCATATAGCCAAAATGTATATGGGTGGGCTTCACCTCCCACAGGCTCAATAAGTAGGGTAGAGTGTGGAGAACTTCAGTGGGCCGCCATCATCACAAGCAGAGGTGTACCTGAAAACCATACTTGAGTAAAAGTACAGATCCCGTTCAGGAAATGACTCCATTACAAGTTACAAGTCACCAGTTCCAATACGACTTGAGTAAAAGCCTTACCCCCGCCTTTCACCGACAAGCCTAGTCCCAGACTAAAATGCGTGTTTGAGCTGGTTTAACTGAAAGCAACTTGCACTAACATATCTTAAAATATGTCAGTACCATTGTTTTGTCTCAAGATGCACACCAATAATGTTTTTTTTTTTCTAAGGCACGTTTATAAAAGCTACTTAAATGCACTAATTGAACTAAGGCCTAATCCTAGCTAAATCTAAGCCCTGTCTGTGAAACCGGGCCTTGGAGTATCTGATATAAACAGTAATTAAGTATTTTACTCGTACTGAATGTAGGCTCAAAGAAGCACTAGTCCTCAACACCTAAGAGAAATGCCAGTGAAAAACAAGAATCAGTTGATTTGTGAGGAATCCAAATAAAACTGACCACCTCAGTATTGCAATAAATCAAGGTCGGCACAACAGCCTTAAACGTCTACAAACACTCAAGTCTCAGTTAAGCTCAAGTGTTCAAAAAGGGCATAAGTAAACCAATATCCTTCAAAAAGGTCTCTTCATATAACCAATGAGTAATGTTATCAAATGAAATAGTCAAAGCCTATTTGTGCTGGACGTGAACACCTACCTGCTAACGCACTCGCATTCGTGTAAAGTATAGTACATGATAATACCTTCAATGCCCTGTAGATGGCGATATCACTTCTTTTGTATCAGAAATAAACTGCTGCAGAAAAAGGTGTAGTAAAAAGGGAGTAACTGTTACTCATTACAAATGTATTGAAGTAAAGAGTATATTTATATTACTTACCACAAAGTAGCCAAAAAGATACTGAAGTAGCTACTCAAATATTTTACACCACTGATCTCCAGCCCCTGCATTGAGAGCATCCCTCTAACACTTGAATTCTGGACCTTTGTGAAGGAATTCTATTACATAGAGCATTTCCAATGCATTGTTCCCTTCAGGAGACTAGAGAGTCCCTAGAAATGTTTGCTTTCTCCCCATTATCTATGCTATGAGTATAAGAGACTGCTAGTGTGCATGTTTACGTGTGTGGTGGTTGTAGGTCATTCACAAATAGAACAGGCTTCTTACATCATTAAAATAATTGGTTGCCATAAGCGACACTCTGAACTACAAGGGACAGGTTTGTATGATGTACTCTCACGCCTACAGCATTCCAGTCCTCTGAGCTGGACAAATCACAAAAAAATCTTGATATCATGAAATAAAGGCTGGAGTTGAGGTGGAGAACAGAGAGAGGTGTTCACCACCATACAACTCAGTTCACAAAACCTCTAATTCTCGTGTTTGTGGTATTTAGTTTCTCAATATTGCTTCAGCACAAAAATGTAGGAGAGGAAAGAATGTGGAGGGAAGACTCATTTCAGAGGTATTCTCAGGACATCCATTGCTTAAGAGGACCATATGTAGGCTTATGCATGCAGCCCTTATTGAATTAAAAATATTAGTAATTTTAATGGAAAGAGATTGCAAAAATGCTACAGTAAAGTTAACTTACGTATATAGAGTAAAAATGTATAATTAATTTAACAATAAATGTAATTTTACTAATTTTTAAAGAATGAATAACCTTATAATTTAGAATAAAAAGACAATGCATGTACTTTTACAGTAAAATATTATGATTAAAATTATGCTTTTTGTATTGGTAGATGAGTCCCTCTAAATTTGTAAAAGGTAACCAGCTAACAGGGAACATTCTCAGAATGTTCTTGCAAGGTTGTCTCAAAGTTATGAAGAAACATTTTTCCAGTACCATTCAAGTTATCTGGTCTTTAATAATGCTCTTGAAATGTGAGCACAAAAACATTATTTAAACATCATCCATGGAATTAAACTCTGAAACTATTTAGTTCATCTAAAATTATTATTATTTTTTTAAATGTACTACTTGTTTCAGAATGTTTAACATTCAGAACGTCTCGGTTACGTATGTAACCCTCGTTCCCTGAGGAGGGAACGGAGACGTTACGTCAGTGACTGATGAATGGGGGTTTTGCTTAGAAGCCTATCATCTTCGAGTTCTTAGAAAATGAGCCAATGGCGATGAAATGCCATGGGTCTGCGGAATTTGCATAGCGTAGTTCCACCCCACTCTGTGGGTATATAAGGAAGTACGCTGGCAATGTCGCATTATGTTACCTGCTGAGGAGCCGAGACTGAACTCCTGGCCGTTCCAGCGGTACAGCGGACGTGGCAGGGGGATGTAACGTCTCCGTTCCCTCCTCAGGGAACGAGGGTTACATACGTAACCAAGACGTTCCCTTTCGTTCAGTCACTCCGAGTTACGTTAGTGACTGACGAATCTAATCACGCCACTCGGCTGTCTTCCAGTGCCCTGCACAAGTGTGAGCTCCCTGTCGTGAGACTAGCACGGACGAAGGACTCCACTTAACACAGGAATACCAAGGTACACTGGGAAGCATATCCCACGTGGAGAAATGCAACACAATGCTTGCTCGAAGGGAGGACTTAAGAATACACATATGACCCATGTATAAGCTGCATATGGAGCACTCTGGGGTATCCAGCCGAAGGTGGAATATTTCAACCCCAGGGGTGGCAAGGCACAGAGGGTGCGTACTGGACAGAGCAGTGCCAAGCCTGGGTCTGCCTCCTCCAAAGGCAGCGCTTGCAGGTTCACCACCTGATCTCTAAAAGAAGTGGTGGGAACCTTGGGCACATATCCAGGCCGGGGTCTCAGGATCACATGAGAATTAGCCGGCCCGAATTCCACGCATGCTTCGTCAACCGAAAATGCCTGCAGGTCCCCTACCCTCTTGATGGAGGCCAGAGCGATCAGAAGTGCTGTCTTCATAGACAGAAACTTAAGCTCAACTGATCGCAAAGGCTCAAAGGGAGCTCTCTGCAGGGCAGATAAGACCACTGCGAGGGGAGAGCGAGGAGGATTTAGTCTCCTAGCCCCCCTCAGGAACCTGATGACCAGGTCGTGCTGACCTACTATTTTCGACTCCACAAGGTCGTGGTGCGCAGAGATAGCGGCCATGTAAACCTTCAGGGTGGAAGGAGACAGCCTTTGTTCCAACCCTTCTTGGAGGAAGGAGAGCACAGACCCGATCGGGCATTTCCAGGGCTCTTCTTGGCGAGAAGAACACCACATGACGAAGAGGTTCCACTTCAACGCATAGGCCTGTCTTATGGACAAGGCCCTAGCGGAAGTGATGGTAGCCACCACCAAAGGTGGTAGGGTACTCAAACCTGCTGCGTCCCGTCCAGAACCCACACGTGTAGGCTCCGGAGATCGGGACGCGGGTGCCAAAGGGTGCTCCATCTCTGAGAAAGGTGGTCCTTCCTCAGAGGAATCAACCAGGGAGGGGCTGTCGCAAGGAGAAAGAGTTCGGAGAACCAAGTCCGGCCGGGCCAATACGGGGGCGACCAAAAGGACCTGCTCCTTGTCTTCCCTGATCTTGCACAGTGGGGGAAACGCATATTTGCGGAGGCCCTGCGGCCAGCTGTGCGCTAGTGCATCCGTGCCGAGGGTACCCTCGGTCAGGGAGTAAAACCAGCGGCAATGGGAAGAGTCGTGGGAGGCAAACAGATCTACCTGTGCATCGCCGAACTGTTTCCAAATCAGCTGAACCGTCTGGGGATGGAGTCTCCATTCTCCAGGAAGTGGCTGAAACCGTGAAAGCTCATCGGCTGCATGGTTCAGGTCTCCCGGGAGAGTTTGCTCTTTTCCCAGTTGACCTGAAGGCCCAGACGGGCGAGGTGCTGGAGCACCAGGTCCCTGTGTTCGCACACCTGATCTCGAGAGTGACTCAGAATCAGCCGAGAGTCGTCGAGATAGTTCAGGATGCGAACCCCGTGTTGCCTGAGTGGCACAAGGGCTGCCTCGACGACTTTCGTGAAGACGCAAGGGGACAGGGCTAACCCGGATGGGAGAACCGTGTACTGGTATGCCTGCCCCTTGAAAGCAAACCGTAGAAACGGTCTGTGTCGAGGAAGAATAGAGACATGAAAGTACGCATCCTTCAGGTCGATCGCTGAAAACCAATCCAAAGGATGAACGCAATCGAAAAGGCATTTGGCTGTCAACATCCTGAACGGAAGCCTGTGAAGGGATCGGTTCAGGACGCGCAGGTCCAGGATTGGCCATAACCCACCGGTTTTCTTGGGTACAATGAAGTAGGGGCTGTAGAAGCCGGACTTCATTTCGGCTGGAGGGACAGTCTCGATCGCGCCCTTCGCAAGCAAGGTAGCGACCTCCGCATGCATGACGGGGCATTGCCACCCACCATGGTATAGCGGACTCCCCGAAAGCGGGGAGGAGACTGCGTGAACTGAATCGCGTAGCCGAGCCTGATGGTTCTCGCGAGCCAGCGGGACAGGTTGGGAAGCTCTAGCCAGGCTCCTAAGAACTGAACCAGCGGGGTCATGCGAACCACAGACGTAGCCAAGAGTGGGGCAGCGAGGCGGCGTGACCGGCCCAGACGTGGGAGGCATAGCGTCCCAGTGTGGGGGCACGGTCATCTGCCGCGTCCTGACAGAGGAGACCAGGGAAGGACGTGCGTTCCACTGGGGTCCTTCCACCGCCTTCCTGCGGTGTCCTCCACGGTGCGGCCCAGGTGAAGGCTGCTGCTGGGGCTGGGCAGGAGGGGCGGGAGCCACTGGAGGGCGCCCTCAGCGGCGAGCAGGCTGAGGCGACTGAGCCGGCGGCTGGGTGGAGGCAGCAGCTGGCCGCCGGGGCAGTATGTGCTTAATGGCCTCAGTCTGCTTCTGGGTGGCCGAGAACTGTTGGGCGAAGTCCTCGACTGCGCCGCCGAAGAGGCCCGTCTGGGATATAGGAGAGTTGAGGAACTGGGTTCGCTCAGCCTCTCTCATATCGGCCAGGTTGAGCCACAGGTGTCTTTCCTGGACCACGTGACCTCCTCATGTACCTCGGGAAAGAAAGGTATTGGGGGCGGGGCCTGACAACTGCCGAATGAAACACGCGGAGCGCCAACAGATGGTACCGCTGTTTCAGTCCAGAAAGGGAAGTAACTTTACCATAATGTTTACAAAATAATAAAATGGAGTGTTCCCTTACTGTTCGCATAATTAAGAATTTTTTTTTTAAAACATTAAAAACATTTTGAAAGTTTAGAGAACATTCAGAAATAATGTTTTCTATTTTAGCAAAAAGTTTTTAAACATATTTTTGTTAGCTGGGTTCTCAGGTGCATATATACAGTACCCTCACTAATATTGGCACCCTTGGTAAATATGAGCAAAGGCAGCTGTGAAAATAAATCTCCATTGTTTATCCTTTTGATCTTTCTTTCAAACAATTCACAAAATTCTGACCTATCATTGAAATAAAACAATGGAAAGTGGGGGGGAAATCTCATTATGAAATAAATGTTTTTCTCTAGTTCACGTTGACCACAATTATTAGCACCCAATTATTGCAGCATCCTTTTGCCTATAACAGCTCTGAGTTAAGATAACAGCTCTGAGTCTTCTTCTATAATGCCTGATGAGTTTAGAGAACACCTGACCATTCCTCTATACAGAATCTTTCCAGATCCTTCAGATTCCCAGCTCCATGTTGGTGCTTCTTCTCTTCAGAGCGACTGGGATGGTCATGGCAGAAGCGTCAATTTATGCTTAGTGACACATTTTTGCAACCACAGCCCATTATAAGATTTCTAGCAGAGGCCGTCAGGTTTTGATTTTTTATCAAAACCTTTTTGCCTCCAGCAAAAAAATAGGCCCACAACATTAAAGATCCAGCAGTATATTTAACGTGGGCATGGGGTACTTTTTATCCCTGTTTGCACCAAAGCCATATGGTGGGTTTGCTGCAAAAAAGCTCTTTTTTTTTGTTTCATCCTACCATAGAACCAGATCCCTTTTGAAGTTCCAGTCGTGTCTGAATATGCTGGAGTTTGTTTTTAGATGAGCGAGGAGGATTTTTCTTGAAACCCTCCCAAACAACTTGTGGTGATGTAGGGGCTGTTTGATATATTTTTTTAGGCTTTCTGACCCCAAGACTCAACTAATCTCTGCAATTCTCCATCTGTGATCCTCGGAGAGTCTTTGGCCACTCAAACTCTCCTCCTCACCGTGCATTAGGACGATGTAGACACGTGTCCTCTTCCAGGCAGATTCATAACATCTTTAGTTGATTGGAACTTCTTAATTATTGCCATGGGGATTTTCAATGCTTTAGCTATTTTCTTACAGCCACTTTCTATTTTGTGAAGCTCAACAATCTTTTGCTGCACATCAGAACTATATTCTTTGGTTTTACTCATTGTGATGAATTATTAAGGAAATTTGGCCTTTGTGTTTCCTCATATTTATACTCCTGTGAAACAGGAAGTCATGGCTAGACAATTTCATGCTCAATTTCATAAACTCTAACCTCATCCCTTGGGCCATAAATGCATTAGAATGCAGTTCTAAAACAAGATGTTGATCCAGCAACGTGCATGGCTAATTAAACTTGCACTGACTGCATAAACATTCACAAAGAGATTATACACCAATCAGGCATAACATTATGACCTTCCTAATATTGTGTTGGTCCTCCTTTAGCTGCCAAAACAGCCCTGACCCGTCGAGGCATGGACTTCACTAGACCCCTGAAGGTGTGCTGTGGTATCTGGCACCAAGATGTTAGCAGCAGATCCTTTAAGTCCTGTAAGTTCCGAGGTGGGGCCTCCATGGATCGGACTTGTTTGTTCAGCACATCCCACAGATGCTCTATTGGATTGAGATCTGGGGAATTTGAAGGCCAAGTCAACACCTCAAACTCGTTGTTGTGCTCCTCAAACCATTCCTGAACCATTTTTGCTTTGTGGCAGGGCGCATTATCCTGCTGAAAGAGGCCACAGCCACCAGGGAATACCGTTTCCATGAAAGGGTGGACATGGTCTGCAACAATGCTTAGGTAGGGGGTACATATCAAAGTAACATCCACATGGATGGCAGGACCCAAGGTTTCCCAGCAGAACATTGCTCAAAGCATCACACTGCCTCAGCCAGCTTGCCTTCTTCTCATAGTGCATCCTGGTGCCATGTGTTCCCCAGGTAAGCGACGCACAGGCACCCGGCCATCCACGGGATGTAAAAGAAAACGTGATTCATCAGATGAGGCCACCTTCTTCCATAGCTCCATGGTCCAGTTCTGAAGCTCACGTGCCCATTGTTGCCTCTTTCGGCAGTGGACAGGGGTCAGCATGGGCACCCTGACTGGTCTGCGGCTATGCAGCCCCATACGCAACAAACTGCGATGCACTGTGTATTCTGACACCTTTATATCAGAACCAGCATATACTTCTTGAGCAATTTGAGCTAAGTAGCTCGTCTGTTTGATCGGACCACACGGGCCAGCCTTCGCTCCCCACGTGCATCAGTGAGCCTTGACCACCCATGACCCTGTCGCTGGTTCACCACTGTTCATTCCTTGGACCACTTTTGATAGATACTGACCACTGCAGACCAGGAACACCCCACAAGAGCTGCAGTTTTTTTTTTGGAGATGCTCTGACCCAGTTGTCTAGCCTAGTACTTTGACATGTACCACATACCTAAGCATTGTTGCAGACCATGTACACCCTTTCATGGAAATGGTATTCCCTGGTGGCTGTGGCCTCTTTCAGCAAAAGGGGGACCAACACAATATTAGGAAGGTGGTCATAATGTTATGCCTGGTCGGTATATACAGCTCTGGAAAAAATTAAGAGACTACTTATATATATATTGAAAGAAATTAAAAATATTTCTATTTTAAACAAATGCTGTTCTTTTAAGCTTTATATTCATCAAAGAACGATGTATCATGATTTCCACAAAAATATTAAGCAACTGTTTTCAACATTGATAATAATAAGAAATGTTTCTTGAGCAGCAAATCATCATATTAGAATGATTTCTGAAGTAATGATGCTGAAAGTTAAGCTTTGCATCACAGGAATAAATTGCATTTTATAACAATATTTCACATTATTATTGTTTTTACTGTTTATCCTAACAGTCTACTTAAACTATAATAAGAGTTAGTTGACATGTAGTTGCACAGTTACTTATAGTTAGTAGAATGCCTAAAGTGGACTATTGGAATAAAGTGTAACCTAATATATTATTATTTAACTTACATTGTTAACCTGTCAGGAGACAGATCTAAAGTCACATGTGTAAATGTGGTTGTGGTGTTGTTGACATTCTCAATAGCATCAGAACTGTATGTATGAAATGTTCTATCCCATGAGAACATCTGGAACATTTTTTCACACTAATTGTTTTGCTTGTTGCTAGGTGCGGTTTCAGTTAGGTAAAAGGCCAGAGGAGTGTCTAGATATAATACATTAAGTTATGAGACTAGTTTAGGCATGAAACAGCTTCAGGCACATACCCAACATTTGGTTTTGCTACAATGTTGCTCAACAACCCTTGACAGAATGACATAATTCCTGCAGTTTTTTCTTTCTTTCTGCAATGTAAGATACAAAACTAATGCAAAAGTTCATGGAAACCTTTTTAATGAAAGAGTTCAAAATAAATACATAATTATATATACATATATATAAAAGATTATTTTACACTTCACTTTAACATGTTAATTTACTTCTTCAGACACAGGAAAGGCAGGTGACAATAGGGAAAGAGAGCCAGTTTCCCCATAAAACATGTATTATTGTATTATTAAGTGTAATGTGCAAATGAAAACTATCTCAAACATATTTACATGTACATATCATAGTAAACATTCACATTTCACTGTCTAAGCAGCATGTGCAAAATAGCAAGCTGAACAAGATAGTCCATTCAAGTAAGTGATATGTACAACACTGGGCGCATAAAGTCATTTTTGTACTTGCATCCACAATTAAATCTAATAGAGATCAAGTAGAAATGTGGAATGCACAAATGTTTCAGTCCCATCTTAACACAACGGAGCAACATTTGTCATTCTTCCCCAGGTCCTGTGTACCAGACGGTCTGGGTAATGTGGGCTTTTGCATGCCAGGTTTTCCATCCTCTGTAGATCACGACTTCTGACCCCAGGCCACGCAGAAAGACGTTGAGGACTTGGTACAACGAAGTTCCGCCTGCTTGGCATTACCAGCCGAGGTTCCGGTGCCACGTTTTCCACATGAATCTGGTAGTTTTTACCTTTGTTGTTGTCTACGAGCTGCAAGTGGCTATTTCCGGGTTGGAACACCACTAAGAATTCCAGACGCTCCTTTGGGTCCAGCTCGGACGGTAGAGACACATTAAAAGCAAACAAGTCTGTCTCCAAAGTTGCATGTGGTTCCCTCACATAAGTGCATGCAATGTCTTTGTGGCTTCGCCATGAGTCATAAGTTATGCGGACAAAGACAGTCTTGTCGAACTTAATGTTGCAGACCCGTACAGTTCCGCTCAACACCCTTTCGGTCACGCTACAGCTCTCCATCTGCACTAAGGTTTCCTTCAAGCTTGCACGGTCTGCAACAGGCTGTGGAAAGCCAAGCTTCAGTCGCAGTCTCGCGCTCTGCATGGGCGCTCTAGCCTTCACACGCTCCTCGGGTTGTGAGGCATCTTCCGTTTCCGTCTCCGAAGGGTCAGCGGTGAAGATGCGCACGGAGGCGAGAGCGAGACCTTTAGCATCAGCAAATACAACTCGCTTCTTCTTGCGTAGCGTGCCACTGCCAGGAGAGTATGAGGAAAGAGAGCTGCCAGAGCTGGAGGAAGACTGTGAAGATGTTGGGGAAGGAGGCGAATGTCTGGCTCTTAGAAGCTCTGGAGAGGACATGTTGGATGAAGAGGACCTGAGAGCGGACATGCCAAGGAGCTGAGACACCGATGGGCTAACCTGCACATGCATGGCCAAATCCACTGGCATCACATACTCAGGGAAAGAGTAACTGCCGAAGCCATATGGTCTGTGAAAACACATGGAGAAAAAGCTATGTTAGACAATTTGGTAAATACAGAGACATACAGACATTCTGCACTCATTTGTTATTAAAAATAATATAATAAATTATATATTAACTTTATGCTTAAAAATAAAGGTTCTTTATTGGAATCTATGGTTTTCATAAAGAAAATTTAACATCGACAGAACTTTTCCATTCCAAAAAAGGTTATAACTAAGTACTAACTGAGTACTTAACTAAGTACTAACAGACAATGTGGAACAATGTGACAACGTTTTGTAGTCAAATATCCCAAAATACATTTGAACTCATATACTGTAACTTAACTAAAGCTAATATTTTACTTTCTGTAATATAACATGCATTCTGTTGTCAACTTACTTTGTGATGCTCATTTTTGGTTAACAGATGAACGTCGGATGAAGATGATTGTTGATAGTGAAATGTCTGCTGGAAAAGAAGAAGAAAAAAACCTAAGTACATGTTGAAGTAAACACTGAAGGGAGAACAATCTTAGACCTGTGGGTGAATCTATTTAGTGAAATCTACTAAAAGTGTCAGGTCAAACTGTTTACAAACGACAGATGGTAAGTAGGTCTTCAGTGTTAAGTCATGCAGAATGATTGAAAGCCCTTCGCTCACCTGTCAATGAAAGATGCGTTGAAATGTATTTTCCTTGAACTTTTGAATGTTAGAAACGCGGTCAATGCCAAACTAATGCACGGCAGAAGTAGTTATGAGAAGTAAACATCACTCTTTGCCATTCAACGAACCTTCACTCGCACCCTTACTCAAACTAATGCGTGTGTTCTAGCGCTGTGTTGTTTCTCAGGGCTTTTAAAGCGCCCTCAAAATGGGCGGGGCTTATTATGTACAGCGAGTCCTGAATGAATTGACGTATGTTCAGGCTCAACGAAAGTATTGCTAACTTCAAGAAGCCTTAGACGGACACACCATTAGTTAATTCAGACTGATGTAAATCATTTTCCATTGAACGAGTAACAACAGGGAATGACAAAACAGTTAGTCATGACTTTTCACACTTCTCAGTAGTTTATAAAATTTAGCTACTTAAAAAGATCAACAGTAAATAACAGGAGAATTCTTTTTTATGAAAGAATAAACATTTGGAAAAGGAAAATCATGAACATTTAGAAATGTTATTTTAATAAAATGTTGAGACAAAACTGAGGATAATTCCTGATAAAATATATACTTCGAATTAAATGTAAGTTACTTTGGTTTAAAAAATGTCAAATTATTATTATTATTATTATTAGCAAGGTTTGTACATTTTTTTGCACACTGACAGGGCTGTCACAAGGGCTTCTGGGCCCCGGACCACCATGACTAATATCTGTTGTTGTTACAGAAGACATTGAGAATAGCTCCGCAGAAATATGATTAATGTGGTGTCACTTCATATTAGAAATATTGTGAATCTGTAGACTAGGCAAAATCATCCTGTGACATTGTATCATTGATATAAAACACCAAACAGAAAATAACCCCTTATCTGACACACTCATTGAGATGAATAGGTGTGTTTGATAGTGTGTGTTAGGGTTAGTACAGTGCCACGGTTGGAAGCCACTGTTGTAAAGAACACATGAACATGATTTTAATAAAATGGCTGTAATAAAAACTTTTTCATTATTCTTATAATTTGACTAAATTATAGATTTCGTGCTTGCAAATGATATATAATAACAATATTTCAGTCATACTCTCTGAGTGATTTTTTTCCAGGAGCATGGAATGTACAGTACATGTCTTTGATATTGGCATACAAGTTCTGCTATGGAAGCTTGTTTCCACCACAGAATTAAAAAAAAATGGTAATTGCGACTTTTTATCTTACAATTCTGACTTTCTGAAATTCAGAATTGTGAGATATAAACTCTCAATTGTGAGAAAAAAAGTCAGAATTGCGAGTTATAAAGTCAGAATTGTGAGTTTATATTTCACAATTCTGACTTTATAACTCGCAATTGCGACTTTATATCACACAATTCTGAGAAAAAAAGTCTGAATTGTGAGATGTAAACTGTTTTATGTAGATGTAAAAATGTTTTATTTTGTGGCAGAAACAATCATCCATAGTCTGCTACGCGGCTGCTGAGCAAATAAAAGAATTTGTACAGCATAGTTAAAATAACATATATAAAGGATATGCTGCTGAAAGAAAAATAGATGAGAACCCCCGTATCTCTACAGGTGGTGCTGGGGAGGAGGAGGGGTAAACAGAATTTTTTATAAACACGCACCATTGTGTTCCTGGTAAATTTTTCATGAATTAACTATGTGTCACGGTGGTTGCAGAAAGGCAGACACAGACGAAGATAATAAATCCAAAATGACAGGTTTAATGGTAATAGAAGCAAACAGATGATCAGGCAGCAACACACACTTACTAAGACAGTGACACTATGACACTATGTATATATTTACCATTTTTCTTTGTTTTCTTCACACTTCACGTTTCATTTTTTATTTCAGGAATGTTTTTCTGTTGTCTTCTCAGTAAATATGCACACTTACATTTGAAAAACTTTATTAGGGTGCAAATTTGTTGGGACAATTGCAACAATGTAATTTTCACTTGATTTTATTCTTTGTTTAGATCTTCAGTTTTAATAAAAATCAACCCCTTTGACATTAAAGTACCCTAGTTAAAGAAACACCCATATGTGACTTCCATATATGTACATAGTATGTGAAATTTAAACAATGACTGCTCATGACTTTTCATGCACAATAGAGCCAATAGTTTTACACACAATGCATGATTGCATAACTTTACATCATTTGGATTAGCTATACTAAACAATTATTATAAAACAGATAGATCTCATTTTGACTGGATGATGTACATGTGTATAATAATATAAATGATGCTGTCCTTTTAGAAAAAACAAAACAAAAAATCAAGTCACTTGAGGTCAAAAGTACACTTGAAGTAATGGGTTGTCATTTTCTAAGAAACACTAAATTTACTTCTGCTGTAGATCACAAGCTAAATAAGACATGTTGCATATTTGGAGTTTGAAATTAGGTCATTTCAGTTTATAGGCCTGTTATAAAGTTTAGGTGATCTACTGGCAGGAGGATTTGAGTTACCTGCAGAGAATGCACAAATCTCCAAAAGCTCTGGAAAAAAACCTCGCCCTATTAGAATGAGAACATAGTTTGATGATCTAAACATTAATTACTCTGAATTTTTCCATTGTTTATCTGCCATTTGTGAGGACTGGTTGCTAAGTTTTGAATGATTATATAATAATTGAAAGTTCCATTAAAAATGGAAAGTTAATGCTTACATAAAATAAATATCGTGATAAATGTAAGCAGCAAGTCTTATTTTGAATTCTTATGTTTGCAATTTTTAAAACCTCACACATAGAGCAATGGAAAGGTTACTGATAAAACGTATGCGTTGAATGCAATGTAAGTCACTTAAGGGTATGTTTACACGACAACAATACTAAAAACAGAAAAGGTTTTCCATTGCATTTTTCACGTACAGACAACAACATTGGCTGTACGTGAAAATGTTCTTTGTTCACATGGACCTGCAAAAATGACTAAAAACTCTGTATTGTTCATGCCAGGCCAGTAGTTGGCGATGTCACTTTGTAAAGAAACACTACGTGCCTATAGACTGAACATGTAATACGCATGCGCATGACGTCACCATTTTCACAAATTCACGTTTTTGTAGTTTACACGGAAACGATAACGGTATCGTTTCTCAAAAACTTGCACTGAAACTCGTTTTCAAAAGTTTTACATTTTTAGTTGAAAATGGTGTCATGTAAACATCCCCTAAGATTAAGAAAAAAATAAATTAATTAATGAATGTAAATGTCAAAACATTACTAGGGATTACTTTACTAAGAAGTTCATTTCTACAGTAAAGCAAATAAAATCCACATTTTTTTTTTTTTTTTAAATTTACATTACACCTGCAAACATAGTTACCACAATTAACATTTCAAACCAGGATTGGCAGATAAAATCTTAAAAAAAAAAGTATATTTACCTTTGCACGTCATCAGAGCCATTACTAAGTTTTCGGGCTAAAATAGGGTGGTATTACAAAAGACATTGTGAACAGTTCCACAGTAACATCATTAATGTGGTGTCACTTCTTATTGCAAATATTATTGTCACATCTGTAAACTGGGTAAAATCATCTTTTGATGTTGTATCAGTAAAACAGAAATATGACTGAGCTGAATCAGGCGTGCTTGCACCTGTTAGTGGGTGGGATATATTAGGCAGCAAGTGAACATTTTGTCCTCAAAGTCGATGTGTTAGAAGCAGGACAAATGGGCAAGCATAAGGATTTGAGCAAGTTTGACAAGGGCCAAATTGTGATCTCCAAAACTGCAGCTCTTGTGGGGTGTTCCTGGTCTGCAGTGGTCAGTATCTATCAAACGTGTTCCAAGGAAGGAACAGTGGTGAACCGGCGACAGGGTCATGGGTGGTCAAGGCTCACTAATGCACGTGGGGAGCGAAGGCTGGTGTGGTCCGATCATATATAAACATGTACCATGACATATAAAAATAAAATACGACATAACATGCCTTTATTTAAAACTGTACAACAAAACAAAAGCTGTGACTTAAGTATAGGGGTGTGTACATTCTTGTTTCATAACATCATAATAAGGCGAAGGAGTAGTTAGGTGGATCTTGCATATGGTTGTGCAACCAAGAGCTCATCCAACTAGTTTCAGTCACTCATTGTGATTTCTGTCCATAGATGACCCTACTAGCCTTTATATTTTACACACAAAAGAATTACACTGATCAGGCATAACATTATGACAACCTTCTTAATATTGTGTTGGTCCCCCTTTTGCTGCCAAAACAGCCCTGACCCGTCGAGGCATGGGCTCCACTAGACCCCTGAAGGTGTGCTGTGGTATCTGGCACCAAGATGTTAGCAGCAGATCCTTTAATTCCTGTAAGTTGCGAGGTCGGGCCTCCATGGATCGGACTTGTTTGTTCAGCACATCCCACAGATGCTCAAATGGATTGAGATCTGGTGAATTTTTGAGGCCAAGTCAAAACCTCAAACTCGTTGTGAACCATTCCTGAACCATTCCTGAACCATTCCTGAACCATTCCTGAACCATTTTTGCTTTGTGGCAGGGCGCATTATCCTGCTGAAAGGCCATAGCCACCAGGGAATACAGTTTCCATGAAAGGGTGTACATGGTCTGCAACTTAGATAGGTGGTATGTGTCAAAGTAACATCCACATGGACGGCAGCACCCAAGGTTTCCCAGCAGAAAATTGCCCAAAGCATCACATTGCCTCCGCTGGCTTTCCTTTTTCCCATAGTGCATCCTGGTGCCATGTGTTCCCCAGGTAAGTGAAGCACACGCACCCGGCCATCCATGTGATGTAAAAGAAAATGTGATTTATCAGACCAGGCCACCTTCTTTTATTGATCCGAGGTCCAGTTCTGATGCTCACGTGCCCACTGTTGGAGCTTTCGGCAGTGGACAGGGGTCAGCATGGGCACCCTGACTGGTCTGCGGCTATGCAGCCCCATACGCAACAAACTACGATGCACTGTGTATTCTGACACTCTTCTATCAGAACCAGCATTAACTTCTTGAACATTTTGAGCTACAGTAGCTCGTCTGTTTGATCGGACCACACGGGCCAGCCTTCGCTCCCCACGTGCATCAATGAGCCTTGGCCGCCCATGACCATGTCGCCGGTTCACCAGTGTTCCTTCCTTGGACCACTTTTAATAAATACTGACCACTGCAGACCGGGAACACCCCACAAAAGCTGCATTTTGGAGATGCTCTGACCCAGTCGTCTAGCCATCACAATTTGGCCCTTGTCAAACTCGCTCAAACCCTTACGCTTGCCCATTTTTCCTGCTTCTAACACATCAACTTTGAGGACAAAATGTTCATTTGCTGTCTAATATATCCCACCCACTAACACGTGCCGTGATGAAGAGATAATCAGTGTTGTTCAAGTCACCTGTCATAATTTTATGCCTGATCGGTGTAAATGGCTCTTTTTGTTTTGTAGAACTTTTGGAATTTGGATCACTTTCAATTCCAATCCCAACTGACGTTATACTGCCATAAGATCTGGATGCTTGGTTTGATATTTTGTGTGCAATGACATTGATACATTGCTAGAAGTGGTTTAAACGACCAAATACTTTTTGGTGCCACTGTTTGTATGTTTTTGGATTTGTCCATCAGCATAATTAGGTGAGCTTAGTTTTTATGAAACATTTAGATAATCATTCTTATTTTTTTTTGCACATCTTGTAATGGCGTCTCCACCTTCCTGCAGCTCTCTCTCTCTCTCTCTCTCTCTCTCTCTCTCTCTCTCTCTCTCTCACACACACACACACACACACACACACACACACACACACACACACACACACACACACACACACACACACACACACACACACACACACACATACACCTAATAGAAGTAGTAATTGGCTGGCTGTGTGGACTTCACTGAATCTATCATCTTAGTCTGTAAAACCACTGCATGCGCGCTGATTGAACGGAATCAATAAGGATTGCCTCAGCAAACTCAGGTGATCAATTCTCCTCAACAGGTAGACTGTTATCTGGGAATTCTCATTTATTGGAAAGGCAGCACCGGCAAAGCAAATGTCACCATCTCTGCTCTCCAATTCCGCTACTAATCTCTGCATTGATCTGTGCAGGTGCTGGACCTTTGTGCACACTTTGATCGGTTTCAGTCTCCCAGTTAGGCTAGAGAAAGAACATGGGAAGGTTAATGCTTTCCCTTGTGTTCATTTTGTGCAACTGAAATAAAGACATATTAGTGTCACATTAGTGTTGTGCTATAATGTCCTGCAAACTTTCTTCTTCTAAAACTACTTTTTATATCAGGCATATCAGTATTTTCCTGTAAAAAGACTTGACAAGAATGCAGCCCAGTTTATCTAATTGAATTATTAGACCTTGGTTTATCACTTCTAAATCTGGAATGTGGATGATTATGCAGAACTGGTTGTCTAGGAAGGCATTTTAGATTTTTTCTTTTTTGTTAGTAACACAATATCAGTTACTAGGCTCCAGATGCACTGGGGAAAAAAATTACCACAGTTTTCAAAATTGGCTGAACATGAGGAGTGAATATAAAGTGTCTCAATTAAATGGCTGTAGAGTTAGATAGATGTTAGGCAGAATTTGACAAAATTTGTTGTGTGCCCTTAAAATGTCCAAAAAGATTGATCGTTGCATTCGGGAATAAATATAGGCCACTTAGCCCATGCCCAAAAAAATCTCAAAATTAATCTGCCAAACTAATCAATGAATCAGAAGTATTTTAGCAGTTTTTAGACAGGCAAGGCAAGGCAAGGCAAGTTTATTAGCATTTCATACACAACAGTAATTCAAAGTGCTTTACGTAAAAAGAAAGGAATTCTAAAATAATCACAACAAATGCATTAGAAATGACAATAAAAGCAAATAATAAAAATGTATTTCAAATGTATTAAAACAGTTATAAAGAGGATACATAGATAAGATACAGTGCAGTCAGCTGGACATACAGCAGCACAGTGCTCATTCAGTAAATGCACATGTGTTTTGAATCTGGATTTGAATGTGGCTACTGTTGGAAAAGTGGACTCGCCTTGCTTTGAGTGAACCCTTAGTATTTCTAGATGACTTGATCCTAATGATCTGTTTATATTCAGTGAGCAGATCTGCTATGTAGGGGAGGGCGGGGCACAACCAAACGCTTTTTGACTTTCTCAGTTAGTGTAAATCCACTTGTGGTTCAGAGTATTTATTTTTTCCCACATTAATTTCACACGTCTAGTACAGTTATGTGGTTTTGTTTCATTAATACAGTGTATACTTTTTTCTTGATTTAACCCAAAAGAATGGAAGTGAAATGTGACAACATGCCCCATAATTATAATTTTTTTTTTTTCGAGTTTGACAACAAACACACCGCAAAACACAGCTATACAGCATAGTTCAAAACATAATAATTAATGATTTCTGAACACTGACTCACCTTTTTCTCATGGTTTCTCAATAGAATTAATAAAAGTATAGAATATAATAGCATAGTTCTAATAGGGTCACATTGTAATGCAGTGTTACAAGCACCCCACCTGCACAACTGGGATTTAAACCCGGCTAGTGTCTTCTGCTGGTTAGATCAGCATTAAAGAACCATCTCAACTGTTAAATAACAGATATAAGATTAAAATAATATCAGATTTGTCTAATTTTAAATAAACGCAAAAAACAGAGATGAAAAATTAACTTAAGTAGGAAATTTTGTTTTGCTATGGTTAAATAAATGTTTAGTGATATCTTCCAAAGATTTTTTAATTTTGGTGCATTTTTTTTTATATATAGTGTTGATATGGCAACTAGTAAATACACTAAGTTTCATCATGCTGGCATGTGTGGAAAGTTTTTAACCATGTGTGCCCAGCGTTAGGTTGTGCCCCTCTCACCAACAAGTAATAGTATTTTAAATCAATTCTAAATGTATCTGGAAGCCAGTGTAAAGCCCCGAGGACTGGTGTGATATGTTCAGATTTTCTGGTTCTACTTAGAATCCTGGCAGCAGCGTTTTGTATGAGCTGCAGGTCTTTTTGGGAAATCCAGTGAGGAGTCCATTACAACACTCCACCCTGCTGGTGATAAAAGCATGAACAAGTCTACAGTTTCTGGTGCCCAGATACTTTTAGAAAAGAAGAAGAAAATATGAGCAAAAAACAACAGAGCTTCAGCATCTTCGTTAAAAAGCAAGCTAATATGTTCACAACCAACAAATGACAATGTACAACCACATGATGGCAGCAAAGCACCAGACAACTTTTAAGTGTGCACACTCACTTTCAATCTGCAGTGCAGTACAGCACGAAGCGCAATATACTACGTTAGTTTAAACTATATCACCTTAATCATAAAAATGCTAGCGAAACTGGCCATGCAAAATAATGCCTCACTGGAGGAAAACTGTGTTATGTGATCCATTTTAGAGAATAGATCTGATGGAAGAGTTGATTGATTGCAGCACCCTGTGAAAACTGGATCAAATCTTTGAGGTTCAGCACACGTGTGTTTCACACCAAACATCACGGACTGAATTCGAATGTTCACGGTTGTGATATTATAAGCGGTAAGTGATATAACCTGAATAGTGAGGCTCTATTGCTATGGTCTTGGAAGCTACAACTAGCCATTTCCTAATTTAACACAAAGGTGGTTAGCTTATGTAGTATTTATGGTGGAAAAGCTTATGCTTGATGGAATCAGATTTCATGTTAGATTAAAATAAGAAGCCAGTGCAAACAGACACCTGGCATTTTCCCAAGTGAATCACATACAGTACATGTGTGAACTTGACATACCGAAAGTGTGAAGCTTCAGGTAATGCTGGCTAAAGCATGTTTTTTTAACCTAATTAATTTGGCAATAAAGATTTGAAGCCATCACTGGTACATTTGAACCTGTTGAAATGCTTAAAAACAAAATCCCTCGCCTCCGTTGGTCACAGCTGTGCTGTAGCTAGACTGACTGTTTCCCAAAGATGAGACATGTGCCATTTTTTTGAGCGCTATTCCCTACTCATGCCACATTTAGTACAACCTGCACCATATAATCTCACTGTCATTTTTAATTTTAAATGTTGTTACCTTCACACTAAAATGAAGAAGAAGAAAAAAAAAACAGTTAAATATGACAGATCTATACATTTAAAATGTCTTTCTATTCCTGGAAACAGACCAAAAATATTGATGAGTCATTCTGCACATGTGGGTGTGTCCACATTTTTGTCCAATCAAATGCTCTCTATAAAAATGCCCCTCCCACTAATACGACCTGCCTAACAATAGCAAGTAGCAAAACACGATTCACTTCTGTGATATACCTATCTATTAACCCCAACTTCCTGTCAAAAAGTCAATGCAGGAAAAACAACTGCTCTTTTTTCAGCTGGTCTTTAAAACAATTACGTCTGTACGGCTTTGTCGAAGGGTCCTCTATGAAGTGATTCCATTGTTTGCTCTTGTTTGAAAACCACTGTGATTTCTGGGGATGAAAATAGTTATGCCATTTAGAATTTGCTTTCATTAGTATGTTAGCGGAGCACTCTGGGAAATCACAGCTCATTTTGCTCCCTCGCTCTTTATGTAAACCTTGGCAGCTGTTTGATCATTTCTGTTTGAAAGGAAATCTTACATCACAGTGACTGGTTTCCTTTTGTGCTATATTAGCAGCACCGGGATGCCAACTTGGTGATAGGTCAAAGAAATTAGCAACGCCTAGCGGTTAATGATCTAACAGAAGAGCTGTAGGTTCAAACCCTGTAAGAGTTGATCTATGAACCATTGAACCCTTGAGCAAGGCACTTAACCTCAAGTTGCTCCAGGAGGACAATCCCTGTAATAAGTGTACTAGTCGCATCAGCAAATAGCGCTTAGCACTCAACTGCTAGTTGCGAAGCCCACTTATCTTCAGCTATGCTGCCTGACAACTTCCAGACTCAACAAAACCTGGTTTTGTTTCATCCTCTGAGGTATATCTTTCAATTTTTGCCTTCATACAAAGAGTTTTTCAAAGGTTTAAATGGAAAGGTAATGAGATTATTTCAAAATGAATCTCAAAACTAGAGGGACCCGAAATTTCATCTCGATTTTTAATAATATCATTGAAATCCCATTCTGTTGGTTTTAAATGATGAAGCATTTAATTGCTTGAGAAATGAGAGAGGTGTTTATTGGGAACTGACATTCGATTGGAACCGTCCAGGGGTAGTTTTCCAGCTGCTTCCCATGTGCAAACCTCCACTTACAAATCTTCATTATAACATTATTGGACTGATAATATACATAAACCCATTTGCATAAGAACATATGGACTGCTGATGAAGTGACAAATGAGCTAATCGGACTTTGGCAGATGTATGATACTTTATTTTTTGTGCACACTGAGCAGCCTCTGCTGTGAGTCTGGTGTTAACAATTGTTTCTGAGATACTCAATGGGCTCGAGGTTAAAACGGAACCAAAGGAACTGTCAAGGAGGAACAGAAGTTCCTACCATTTTCTACTGTAAAGTGTGAAAGCTTTTTTCTAAAGGCACTTCCCTTGTGTCTGTTGAGTGACTGCCATTGAGTGCTAACTGAGGGTTGTGTTCAAGGGCTGTAAATGAAACCGCGGACGTGGGTTTCTGACTACAGGTCCAGGTGAACCTCAGTAAGGGCCGTGAGTCTTCTGTGCTCATATTGGAGCTGAAAAGGCTGGGTGCTGAGGAGTATAGAGAAGAAATTGGTTTTGACTTGGATTTTTATTCTTGCTTTGAAAATACCTTTATGGCATTGAATTCTGTTCTGTTCATCTGTGCTAGTCACGTTCATTTGAGCACATTAGGTTATTTCCTTATTTGATGTCACTGACTCAGTAGCAACAGCAGGGGTGGAGCTACAGGTGGGCCTGGGTGGAGCTTGCCCAGTAAAACTGTTACATTTGTCTTTCTGAACACATCTTTGAAGCTATAAATGCAGCGAATTTTGGCTTGCATTGCTATAACTGAAGCTGAATTTCTTTTAACATGTGAGCCATGGTCCCACAGTGGCTAAAAACCCTCTGGCTCTGCCTGCTACAGTAGCCGCGCCCTCAAACTCACGCTATTGGTTGAGCTGGAAAGAGATTGACAGATCTGAGCGGGCCACTCTCAGTGTTTTGATGGCATCTGGGAGGCTCGATGCTTTACACTTTATAAACCTATGAATGGCATACTAATATTACATTTACTGTATAGTGCCGTGCTGGGACCGGCCCGTCAATTTATTCTTCCAAATTAAGCTGGTTGAAAAACATGGGGTGATGCAAATTTTTCTAACCACACTTTTAGAGGCCCACCCATCATCCACTTTCTGTATCCGCCACTGAGCAACAGTCTCATAGAAAAGCAAGACTACTTAAACTATTTCACACATAAAGTTATATGGGTATGAACAACATACGTTTACCAGTCTCTTAAGATCAGACATGTTACAACCACCACACTTCCATACTAAAAATAACAAAAACAGCAGCATTTAATATGTTGGATAAAACTATAAATAATCACTTGACAATTTAAAGTCAAAGATATATACAAATCATCAGACTTTAATGATATTTAATTATAATAAAGAAGTAAATAAATAAATAAATAAATAAAAATCAGCATTTAATATAGTGTTTATTTGATCTAGTTTTTAATAAATCAAATGAATATAAATGATCACTTGAAAATTTTAAGTCAAATAAAGATCACACTATTCTAAATGAATGAATGAATGAATGAATAAATAAATAAATAAACAAATAAATAAATAAGCATGGTACTTTTTCATTTGTCTAGTTTCAATCAATCAATCAATCAGCAATTAATATAATGTTTAGTTGTTCTTGTTTTTTAATAAACAAGGAAGCCGGTGGTCATTTGGTTGGATTTTATATTGCAATTCAGCTTGACATCCGTTGTACAGCGCTACACATGAACATTCACGTTAACATTCATTCCTCCTTAACATCTGACTTCTAGTAGGTGAGGAGACTTTTTTCATGGGCCGACAGACAGCTGCAGGTGAGAGGGGATGGCGGGGAGGGATGTATAACACAGAGAGCTGTTCGGAACAAGTTATCCGCGGCTCTAGGACACAATTCATTTTCAGTGAGTGGGCGCAATCCCTGAAAATGGCTTTCAGCAATACTTGATAACAGGCTTCTGTAATGACATCCTTTGTGTACTGTCGGTAAGTGGTGTTTAATTTTTTTTCTGATGTTTTTTAAAGGAACAGCCACAAATCATTTTAAAATAAATCAATCATTGTCAAAAAAGTTGATTTATTTCTATATATGAGTGGTCCCAAACCCCTTTTCCCAAATGTGATAACTGCGCCATGTTATTATGTCTGAGCCACACAAACAAACAGACTGCAATTCTGACATTTAATTTAAACATTTAACATTTAAAGGTAGAGTAGGCAATTTCGGAGATGCTATAGCAAGTTAGCTTTGAAAGCAATCCCACCCTCAATTCAGAGTGTCGCTAAAGCCAGGCCTCCTCCAAAACACATGAACACGCACAGCAGATTCTGCAAAGCATCACAGTAAACAGTGTTAAATTACCTCATGTCTAAAACCACATACCATTAGGGGATGAAAGGGTCCTCACACCTGTGCCACCGCCACCTGGTGGCTTTAGGAAAACGGAGCAGGGTAGGCAATATGCATTTAAGTATATAAAAATAGGAGGACTACGTCAGTCATTTGTATTTGCCACACTTCCTGCTACCAGCTGGTGGCACTATAACTAAATTTTGGCGTGTAGATGTCTTCAGGCCAGGGCGCTTATCAAACATGTGAAGTTTGAGGCAGATTGGACATTGTATGCTTGAGTTACAACAACTTCCTGTTTCATGACGATAATAGCATGCTTTAGCACTCAGCTAAGTGTTGCTAGCATGTTTTAGAATGTTTCTAGCATGTTTAGTACTCATTTGCATAGTAGTGCATCACAGTGTCAACCACTTCACTTCCTGTTGCCAGTCGGTGGCGTTATTACTATAACTGAATATTGTCATGTGGATGTGTTCAGGGCAGGACTTTTCTCAAACATGTGAAGTTTAGGGCAGATCGGACATTGTATGCCTGAGTTAGAACAACTTCCTGTTTCATGGCGTTAATCGCATACATTAGCACTTAGCCAAGTGTTGCATGATTTAACGTGTTTCTAGCATGTTTGGTACTTCATGGCATATTTAAATGTGTTTCTAGGAGTGAATTACATTGTGAAGCATGCCATTTCCTGTTGCCAGCAGGTGGCGCTATGACTAACTGAATATTGGCATGTAGATGTCTTCAGGCCAGGACTCTTATCAAACATGTGAAGTTTGGGGCAGGTCGGACATTGTATGCCTGACTTACAACAGCTTCCTGTTTCATGGCGAAACATCAGACTTTGTCAGGCCGCCACGGACACGCCCTTCAGCGAAAACTCAAGATCTTCACAATTTAACATCAACAAGACCTTAAGATTAGACTGACCAAATATGATGTTGTTCTGGTTAAATCTCTAGGAGGAGTTCGACTAGGTTAAAGTACAACGTCTGGAAAGGGCAAAAACTACAAAAATTTAGCAGAGAAAATTCTAAATATCTCACTTCCTGTTGGGTTTTCAGATTTTGCTCTCAGGGACTTTTTTGTAGGTATTGGGCTATTACATGTGTCTACTGAATTGTATACTTGTATGTGAAACGTAGCACGAACGCCGCTTAACTGAAATTTTGCAGGTGGCTCTATCGAGCCATTTTGCCACACCTAATTCTGAAACCCATATCAGACATAAATTTTCACCTCTTCTGACGCGTGTGCAAAGTTTCATGAGTGTTCGAGCATGTTTAGGCCCTCAAAAATGCGATTAATTTTGGAGAAGAAGAATAATACACTGAGCAATTCCAATAGGGTCCTCACACCATCGGTGCTCGGGCCCTAATCATAATAATGAAACAACTTACAGTGCTCTTGTACCACCTGACTGCTGCAGATTAATTTAAGTGTTGATAGTGTTGACATAGAATTGCAGGATGAGGATGTGAACAGCTCCGGGTAGAATGTCATGGGTTGCCATCTCATAATCACGTTTACGGCATGGCATGAACACAGTATAAGCTTGTTGTTTTGGTTCAGGAGGAACAGTAAAAGTTGGCTGCTGTATATTTGTGGCCCTTGGTGACTGTCTACAACTCTTCATAGCCTTAAGGAACACTCTGATGACTGGTGATGCCTGCGCGAGCAGGTGCACGGAGGTATGGAAATACATATGTTGACAGGCAGGAAAAAACAACATGGAAGTCTCTGAACTTTTTGTTTGAACAAACAAAAAGTTCTGAGATTTCCACAGAAGATACATGTTTTAATATTTAGACCTCTTCTATTATTGATTGCTATCATGATGTGAAGAGAGTTTCAACTAGTATAACAAAAAGTTTATAAAAAAATGCCTACCCTACCTTTAAACATGATATAAGATTTAATTTAAGGCTATAACAATGTGTAGCTTTCAATACTACAGGCCACTAGTCTTTCTGACATTATATTGAAAAGAATAAATAGCATATGTGTACACTTGACAATTTATTTTGTTTATCCAAAGTAAATTAAAAATTCAGGATTACAGCATAATGGGACCTAAAATAAGCAGGTTCAGCCAGGGACAAATTCATTGTGAGCAGGGACCATGTGTACCACTCTGTGGGAGTGGGCAGGTGTGGAATGAGATTCGCAGTATTCTATAAAAATCAGTCTGCACAGGCCTTTATGTTGCAGTGAAAAAGATTTAAATGGTTTGGTACTATATTTTCACCAGAGTGAGAAATGTGATGGCATTTTACATGTTGAAGATCTTAAGTTTTCCCATTTTTTTATTGTAATTAAGTTAGATTGTTTGTTTTAAAAATACTTATTTTAAATCCTCATAAGTCATCTTGTGGCCCCTGGTGCGTTTTCTGGGGCCTCCAAATGGGCTCCGGCCCCTTGCATGTGAACCCCTACACTAAACAAAACATATGAACCAGTTGAGAAGCTACAGTAGAACTGAATTACTCACTTAGACAGGCCTGACCAACCCTTATTCAGGAGTGTATTAGATGGTGTCCTCATTATTGCGGGAACGTGACAAATGAAGAAGAATATCATCTACTTCCTACTATTCACAAAAGTTTGGCAATCAGGTCAGGGGGCAGGAGACAGTGAGAGAACAGCTATGCTGTGCTTTACTCAAGGGCTGAGAGAAGAAAATAGGCCCTAAGTGATCTAAATGAGGAACTGCTACAGCACAGCTGTTGCTCCATTAAGAGTCTCCTAAAGGAGCTTCACAAGGAGCTCTTACAGAAAACCAAAACAGGGACCATGCCAGAGGACCTGTAAGTCTTCCAAAGAAAATGGTTTACTAGTTAATAAAGAAATATATTAGCCGCAACTGCTCATGAAGTTAATATTATTCCCAGTTGCATGTTTGTCAAGAGCTTCTAAATCTGACGCCACATAATTTTTTTATTTGCATAAATATACATAGCGCACAAATATTAAAATTTAAACTTAATTATTTGTATCAATACTTTTCACTATTGAACAAACTATATGCATGTTTAGTCAAGTCATGGCAAAGTTTATTTATATAGAACATTTTAAAAGCAACATACAGTAAGTGGACCCAAAGTACATCATTTAGAGAAAGATTTTTTTTTTACTAAGCTGAAAGCAATGCATTGTAGGATTGTTTTCGCTATGAAGGACATAAGTGATACCGCCTTCAAATCCGGCATAACTCAAGACGCCTACTTTTTGTGACAGATGCCTTAAAATGCTGCACCTGTTGGCAAGTTTTGAAAACAGAGCACATTTAGTTTTATGACACATTTAGAGTGACACGAACCTAAAAAGCATCTTAAAGGACTAAGTATTTCATTTCCTTTCAGTTTTTTTAAACCACACAATAAGGCCATGTGCTCACATAATATACACAAGGACAACAGCAAAACCCTTAGACTTTACCAACCAAGAATAGAAGGATTACAACTCAGTCTGGGATTGGTTTGTATGTCAGCTCATTTAAAAAAGGCCTATGACTTATATTGAAAATTGGCAACCTGTCAAAGTTCACAAGACCTGTTCTATGTAGCGAACAACAGGAGGTATGTTGTCCTTAACATGCCAATCATGGCTATAGCCAAGCAATCATGGCGGTTACAGGCAGCACCTGATCATGCTTCATAGTACATTGATACTCCCAGACAGTAAAAGTGAGTCAAGAAAATGCTACTTGCTGTTATTGAAAGCATGGTATTCCTGTCAAAGAGCTCTTTTGTGAGCACATATCAGTCATTCAGAGCACAAAGATAGTCCTCTGTACCTTGCGACCCTTTTGAATGATGCACTTTTGCCTTTTTGCAATTTTACGTCACACTATAAGGCTGAGACATGCTCTTCTAAAAATGTGAATACATGACAAGGTGTACTAGGAGGTAATGTCTTGCTAATGTTCTTAAACCAAACTGTATGTTCTCAGTGGCTTTAGATATATTTGCTATGACTCATACATTTTGTTGCATAGCAGCCCTTTGCCAATTAGGTGTGGACATTATGTGTGACAAATGCACTGACTTTCCAAAGACCAAAGACAATGATTCATAGCTATCAGTCACAGGAAAAGCATGCCAAGTGACTGTTCACCCTGGCCAACAGCAGTCTTTGGTGCAGAACTTTTGACTTGAAAATGCAATTGGCTCCAGGAATGAATAGCATCCACTTTGATTCTACCACAAACTGGGGCCACTTTTGCAACCCCTCACCTCTTGAAAGAAAGTATTCTTTGAGTAATTGGATTCGTAAATACGTTTTTTTTTTTCTCTCGTCCCTTGTCATGATGACTTTGGTCATTGCCAAGATAAACCGCAATAGTGGTGGACCCTTGCTTATTTGACGATTGTGTTTCGAGATGATGAGCCAAACGCAGTCTTTGGGATTGCTTTGGCTGAAACCTGACCTTCCACCATAGGGCTGCTGGCGAGCCGAGATGAGTTTTCTTTCCAATCACACAAGCCATTTTCCTTTGAGAAAAAGACTGTGAAATTTGTAGTTCATCTCTCTTATGTGTAAAAGAACTCAACTAGGATCTCAAAAGAGACTTTTTCTAGGAAATGTAGCTAATGTAGCAATAAAATCTACAAATCTTTGTGTACATACATTGTGCGACTTTTTTTCTTCTGTGGAATACAAAAGAAAAAGTTTCACAGGACATTCACGCTGCTTTTTTCTAGCCCAGTGCCCAGGTTTTTGAGTGCGGTAAAACAACACTGGAGTCCATTGGCTTTCATTGTATGAACAAAAACCATTGAAACATTATTTAGAATATCTTCTTTTGAATTCAGCAGAAGACAGAAAGTCATACAGGTTTGGAACACCACCAGGGTGAGTAAATGATGACAGAATTTTTATTTTTGGGTGATCTATCCTTTAACCCAGGGGCGTCGACAGGTTTTCTGGGCCTCCTGGACAGCTTATTGCCTCGGGGCCCTTTCAAAATCGCATTCGGGGGGTGGTGGCTCTCTGATCATGGCCCCTGGAATTGTCCTAAACATCTCCTAGCCCCAACCCCTCCCCCTGGCTTTTGGCAACCCATCCAGAATAAAGACCTCCTACTCCCCCGTGTAATCTTTTAACATTGCTGCTGTTTTCGTCAGATTTTATCAGTATAATACCACACATACCGAATAATTCTTTCATCACTCGCCACAGTTCTGCTCAGTTTATATGTCATGTGTGTTGACTGGTTCCTTTAACACAATCTACTCTTTGTGGACTGCTGCTAAACAAGACAAAGCACATGTTAATTATAGAGAATGGGTTTCAGGACCTCTTTGCTCCCCATGTAATGATATTTACTGTCAAAGTTTCACAGGGGGACTAACAGTATGTTGACAGCAGTGTCAAAACATCTGAATAGGATGTTGCGTTGCTACAGCCCGGCTGGTGAGTAGAGGTGTTTCAGAGATTTAGCCTGCTGTCTGGCTATGTCTGTGTTTGAGTTTGTGTGTTAGCGCACTGGGAGCTCTGCATTCCCTCTGGGATTGAATGCCTTTAATAGGGTTTACCCTAGACTAAGACAACCAGATTGGGAGCGATGTGGCACCTCGGGGGTAAACAGTAAACCAGAGAAGAGAGAGATTTTGCAAATGAGCAAGGCTAGCTTTTCATGCATAGAGTCATATGTCCATTAAGCACCACTGGCCTTAGATGTTTTCTCAATTACCCCCAGTGATTGCTTCATCCTCACTTCTAATGTTAAGCAAACATCCTCTGCGGCCAATTTTGTCTGTTCAATGGTAAATACATTTTCGGCAGTAAATTTTTATTTAACGTTACCCTGCAGCATAGGACCAATGAGGGCTGAGCTTTCCTGAAGTCAGTGTGAAATGCTATTGCAATGTTATTGCATTTTACTTCTGTAGCCGGGCTCCAGACTACGACCAAATGGTCGCATTTTGCGACCTTTTTTTTTGCTGGTGCGACAGAATTTGGTTAGAGGTCGCACCGCGGTGCCCAACTGATGAGAGCTGCCATTTCTGTTAGGCTACATATGAGAAACATCGAACGGCAAACTAAACGAAAGCGGAACGGAACCGCGCTACTCGTTTGAGCTGCACTGCTTGGACCTTTTATCAGCTCGGAGCAATAATAGACTACAGCGCGAGCTCATACACAGGCCAATCTCAATCACGCGACACCGTTACTAAACAGCGCTGGGAGATCCAGTGAGAAAGTGCTTGAATTCACCACAGAATTAATAACAGCGCTACTGCGAGATCTAGAGGAGGTGTTCAGTGCAGAATTCTGTTATAAACCACAGGTATCAGATCAAACAGCGCTGACGTGGAGACCATTGAACATTCAGGGGTTTCAGTCAACAAATCATAAACATTCACCATGGATTTAATGTAGTAACACTTATTGTGGAAGAAATAGTCGAAGGTTTTTTTTTTTTTTTTTTTTTTTTTTTTTTGTTTTTTTTTTACATTATCCATCTCAGGGTTCGTACAACCTTTTGAGAGTTAAATTCAAATACTTTTCAAGTGTTTCACATTTTCCCAGCACTTCAAAGCTTTAAATATTATCCAATTTTAATATTATTTTTAGTGTGATGATTTGTAAAACTAAAAGTTTAAAGGTGTAGGGCACTTTATGGCAAAAAAAGCACTTTTTTATTTTATTTTTAAAAAGACATGAAATTACCACTATAACCAGTAGGTGGTGGCATAGGAACACTTATTTGACTTACTAGACATTTCCACTCCTTAATATATGGAAAAAAATAGGAAGTCACAAAGTCTCATGAAAAACAAAAACTTTTCTTCAAATTGTGACTGGATTACACAGAAAACAAGTAAAGAGTGCTCCTTTTAGTTCAGTATGATACTATAGAAGAACAACAGTACATTTAATAAGAGTGGAATATAAAATTTTTCCTTATAAAAATTAGGTTTTTGCACATTACTGTTGTTAATAAAAGTAATTTTTTTCTGCATATCAATTCAAGCTCAGCGCTTCACTGTTAACTTTCCAATAAACAAACATACTATTATTAGTAACTGCGCTTATTAACAAAACAATGCAAAACAATAGTAAATTTATGATTAAATTAACTTTATGATACAATTTCCTCCAGCGCCACCAAATCAGGTGCTGGCGCCACCATCTGTAGAACTTAGTGGCGCTGGTGCCACTGCTCTCAAATGTTAGTCTGGAGCCCTGCTGTAGTCTGGCATATTTGCCCAATATATACATACATACTAACCAGGGGCGGTTCTAGGATTTTATCCTTAGGGGGGCTTAGCTCTCGCTGCAGAATGTCGATAGCAAATATAAATGCAAACAATCACATATGTGAAGAACCAATGTAATCTCTGTGCACAAGATAAAGACAGAATCAGTGCTCATGGCTGTATTATTTTATCTTAAATAAACCTATAACTAAAAACTTTGCAGTCTTTGTTTTATTGCTTATAAAGTCTTTATTTTTATCTTTTTCACTCATATTTACTTGTTTATTTAAACCAAGGCCATTATTTTTAAATTTATTTATGAATAAATTATTTATTTGCATTAATATTTTTTTCTGTAGTAGCTACCAAAGTTGGTTTTGACAATCATGAAATTTCACTATAGTGTTAGTCTTTTTAGCCTGATAATAGTTAGTCACCATCTCATTATTATCATCAACCAGTATTACTGTTAGCTAACTAAATGCAAAAAATATAGGCTTTGTATTCAAGAAATTTATCATTTTATGACAGTCAACAAAAAACTAAATTGCTTCAGTTTACAAAGCGTGACCAAGCAATGATAAATTATATACTGAATGATGATTATTAAAGCTGCAGTCCATAACGTTTGGCGCTCTAAACAGAACTGCATGCGTTTTACGGAAGAACATTGTAGCCGGAGCTACTTCTCTCTGTTTATATCTATGACAGTCACGCAGGTACTGTGATACTCCGCAGCGGTCTGACCCGAACCGGACTAAAATACTCCGAATATAAACACTTATTATATGTGTACCGTAGTGATTCAGGATAAGACAAGAACACGGTTTTGAAAATGGATTTATGATTGTACATTTTGAACACAAAAAAGTTACATAGCTACTGCCGTTTTAACTACAGTACGAAGATTCGTTCTCACAACTTATTCCCTCATTTTTAGTAAATCATACCCACCACGATTTAACTAAATGAAAACAATTACGAATACTTAATTGTAAACTAAATTAGTTTCTAGTTTGATGTTTCATATCATGGCAAATTTCCGTAGACATTGTACAGATTACATGCATTAATGCAAGCTAAACGATTAAAAAAATAATAGAAAATACCGTTTATGACGTCACGAAACGTCTCATTTTGACATCGTCTCCCGCCTCCGGCTGACATGCAGCACAAGCCGCCGTTGCACTTCTAACGGTGGGCTATCACGCACGCACAGAATAGCAACCATAATAAAAACTTAAAGCTCTCGGAAAAAAGAGGTTTTTTTCTTATCGAGATTTTTTCATTTTTATTTTAATAAATAAATAATACATTTTGATAGCTGATAGTTTTAGGGGGGCTGAAATGACAGACAGGCTAAAGGCCCCCTAAAAAGGGTCTAGAACCATCCATTCGCTTGTACTATGTTGGGTCTCAAGGATGTTGGAACCTATCCCAGCCTCTCAGGCCACGAGCTTTGGATTGTGGGTGATACTTGGAGAAGCTGCTCACTGCAGAGCCAATGTGTGGAGCTTGGCCTCCAGCTACCCCTCCCTGGACATAATGGGTGGAGCTTGAAGGTCCAGCCACACCTTAACCTTACCTTGTTCCTAAACTTAATTAGGTCAAGATCCACCCGTTGCATCCAGAGAGATGGAGATAGACGTCATTTGAGGAGGAAGAAAACCCATCCCAAAGTGGGGAGAACATGCAAACTCAATACAGAAAGGCATCCTGGTTCAGCCGGGACTTGCTGTGAGACGACATTGCTACCCACTGAGCCACCAAAATGTGTTTCAAACCTGTATGACTTTCTTACTTCTGTGGAACACAAAACAAGTTAGAAATGTATAATTTTTTTCCCCCTACAATGAAAGTCAATGAGGTCAAAAACTGTTGTTTTTGGACCCCATTGACTTTTATTGTTTGGACAAAAACATTCTTTGAAGCATTTACTTTTGTGTTCAGAAACACGAAAGTCACATGGGTTTGGAAAGGAATAAGGATGAGTAAACGATGACAGGATATTCATTTTTGGGTGGACTATCCCTGCGTCAATACCAGCCTGTGTACTTGGACTTCACATAACACTGACTCACTGATGCAGCTGGCTTATTTTGACAAATACTGTACTGGCAGAATCAACCTAGATGTTGTCATTTGATTGGATGTCCTCTAAAAGTCAGTTAACACGTGAGTGTTTAGTGGGCTGCTGAGTATCAGCCCGGTTTCAGACTCACATCTGGTGCTGTCGAGGAGTCGACCCACTGAGGCTTTTGGATTATACGCTGCTAAAGAGGGTCAGGGGCAGTACACACACACACACACACACACACACAAACCTCAGTTCGCCAGGTCTTCAGATCAGAGTCTGGGCAGTGTGGTATCAATTTGCAGAAGTGTCGTGTAGGACCGGAGCGTGTCAGAGACCAGCAGGACTGCCGCAGAAGCCTTTCCCTGACCCAGACGCACCTCTACACAATTCCCCCGATCTCCAGGCCCCTAAACGGATTAACTCCACAGCTGGCTCTGGGAACAGTCTCGCCACCATCTCTCGATCACACTCCTCCTCTTTCCTCATTCTATTCATCCCTCCCACCCTCCTTTTTTTTGTCCCACCCACTCTCCTTTTTTCCCCACCCACCCTTCCTCTTCTTCTGCACTGTAACATGCCAGCCTGTTGAGGGATTTACTTGCAATTTCATTTTCTCCTCATCTCACCTCACCTCTCCCATTTCCCCTGTCCCTCCTTCTGACAGAATTCTCTTGTACTGAGCTTGTGACTCATATGTTCTCTCTCCTCTGTTTATATTCCCCCTCCCATAAGTCCCCTAGCATAGCATCCTCCATAAGGAAGAGCACAGGAGGTGATTCCTTGAGGGAAATCATTGCTTATTCTTTTTGAAATGGGAGGGCTTGTTGTGTATGTGGTCCCGCGGGAGCAGAAGATGCGGAATACCATTTCCTATTCCCCCTCAGAGGGATATTTGACATCTCTAAAGATATAAACACTAACCCTTGTTATATGTCGGACTTGGAAACAGATATTCCGTTGAGATACCTGTGCACAATTTACAGATGCAAACTCTTGCAAACATATTTGGCCTTTCATGTATGAGGACTTGAAGCTAGATGAAAGAAGTGCCTCATGTTAAATTTGCTTCAGAGCATTCCCTTTAATTATTAACCATAAAACTTTCATTCACGTACCAGTCTGCTCACCTTTTCTGACCTTTCTTAGCTATCGGCCTGAAATTCATCCCCCTCCTGCTGCTGGCCTGTTCCAATTAGACTAAATTAAGCCATCGGAGATGGTGTAAGTACTGAAAAAGAATGAGAGAGAAGGAGTTACAGTATCTACCACTAAAATTATGCTTTAAAATAAAAATTGAGTGGTGCTTGTCCACAGAAAACTCACAATTCACCAGCTGTGTAGTAAGGTGTCCAGAGTGTTTGCACATGAGCTAACACATTAGCATCTTGCAATGTAGACGACCAGGTTGCGAAAAATTCAGAATTATCGAAATGGCTACCTTTCAATTCATGAGCATGAATTTTAATTAAATTGGCCGCAACATACAGGATGCTGAATTGGAATTTGAATAAGAGGGAAAAGTAAATTAAAGGGTTAGGTCACCCAAAAATGAAAATTCTGTCATTAATTACTCACCCTCATGTCGTTCCAAACCTGTAAGACTTTTGTTCATCTTTGGAACACAAATTAAGATATTTTTTGATGAAATACGAGAGCTTTCTGACCCCACATAGACTGCAATATTATTACCACTTTCAAGGCCCAGAAAGTGACTACAGTGGTTCAACCTTAATGTTATGAAGCAACGATAATACCAAAAACAAAAAAAACCAAACAAAAATAACGACTTTATTCAACAATTTCTTCTCTTTCATGTCAATCTCTTACGCTGTTCACGTAGTAAACACAGTGCAGTGCTTCCGGGTTTCTATGTCAGAACGGCGACACTGTTCACGTGAGCACAACGACGCATGCGTGTGATAGTATTCAATAGTATTCAATAATATTCTCGTGACTTCATAACATTAAGGTTGAACCAATGGAGTCACATGGACTATTTTAACGATGTCTTTACTACCTTTCTGGGCCTTGAAAGTGGTAATAACGTCGCAATCTATAGGATGGTCAGAAAGCTCTTGGATTTCATCAAAAATATCTTAATTTGTGTTCTGAAGATGAACGAAGGTGTTACGGGTTTGGAACGACATGAGGGTGAGTAATTTATGACAGAATTTTCATTTTTGGGTGAACTAACCCGTTAAGTGTTCTTCCGCCCTAGTCCACAAAAATGTGTCTATCCATCTGTTTATCAATCCATCTATCCATCCATCCATTTATCCTATAAATATCAATTGTATATTGAGGCCTATAAACTTTAAACTTCAAGGCTTTTCTTGACACACTTTGCTTTTGTAGTTAAAAATAAAAACTTCAGTCCAGGCATCCTGTTTGCTATACCTCAATTCAAATTCAAGAATTTATATTGGAATTAAAAAGGCATTTTCAATTCAATTCTGAATGCCGTGCACCTGATATGTTGGCCCCTAGATGAATTTCCTTGTTGCAGGGGCTGGTATTTAGTCATGGCTTTTTGATCTATTAGAGGCCATTCACACAGGAAGCTTTCTTGCATTTGAAACAGACGGAGCGCAATGGAACAGAACGCAGGGGTCTCGAGACTCGCTTTTCACAGTTGAACTGTCTTTGAACTTAACGCAGTGTCTTATACAGAGAAATAAATAGGAAGACATGACAAAAAGACCAGTTCACCCGTCTGACACGTGTACATAGCTAAACAAGATCGCAAGAACATGTCCTATGGACGCCCATTCACTCTTCTCTTTTCAGGTAACAATTTTTTTTAGCGCAGGTTATTTGATTGCGACTATAATCATAGTGATCCATGGTAAGAATTTGTTGCATCAGGAATTTACATTGTCCTACACACGAAACCAGTATATCCATTCGCATAAAAAAAATCTAATAGCACATCCTTTTTCAGAAAACTATGTGATTTGAGGCGTCATCCATGTCTGTAGCACAAACAGGAATTATGCATTATAAGGTTAAAGTTTGTTCAAATCACTAAGCCCAGAGTAAGCAAAACGAATAGTAATGTTTGTCTTAGAAAACACCATTAATAATAATAAAAGGACAGTATTTGTGCTTGACTTAGGCTCTGCAACAGTCTGATGGGCAAATAAACAGAGCCGAGAGAAGGTGGAGGGTGTGAGTAGGAGGGTGAGAGGGAAATAAATATGTCCTAGCAGTCAGTCATCTCATCAGATGGATCGACACCGATCACTCACACTCTGTCAGTGGGAGAAATAGAGCGAGCAAGTGAGTGAGCGAGAGAGAGAGAATGTATTTGTGTGACGGATCAGCGGATGCATCGCACGCCGTTGCCCCAGCTGGTCTGCTTAATGAAATGTGTCCCATGACAAGATAGAGCAAAGTGATTTAAACTGAACCAGCCAGGCTTGCCTTCCTCTACCTCAAATGAGCCTAGAAATAGTCTATTTCCCCACTTCAGAGTGTACATCACGTACTTGATTCTGCATAATATTTAGATAAAGTAAATGAAAATTGCTTTCCATGTTTGACAAGCTGTTAGATATTTGAATACACTCTCTAATAAGTACAAAAAAACAAAAAAACAACAGGCGACAATAACGCACACGCAACATCATGAATACATCTTTTATATTTTAATTCACCTGTCAGAAAACGTGCTCCACTATCAAGTAGCATCAAATTTGGCCCGCAGGGCTGGGGAAACATCATATCATGCGTTTTCAGACAAAAAAAGAAAAATACAGAGAACATTTTCATTTAGTCTTCATGTCCTCAGCTTAGCTCTTCAATGGATTCCCTGTGTGAGTGAGAGCCTGTGGAGAAAAATAAATGAATGATTAGAAGTGTCATTGAAACATGGTCACCAGGGACGACTGGCTAAAAATGCCAACTAGAACAGAAATTACCTCACCATTGCTCCATACAGTTACACTTATAGACACACACAGATCAAGGAGAAAACACATTTAGCTAATTTTGTGCACTTTACACTGCTTTTAAATAAAAAAAATCACACTAATCTTTTAATAAAATATTAATATTTCATTTAAAAAGATATATTTTTTAATTATTTTAATGCTATATATATATATATATATATACACTCACCTAAAGGATTATTAGGAACACCTGTTCAATTTCTCATTAATGCAATTATCTAATCAACCAATCACATGGCAGTTGCTTCAATGCATTTAGGGGTGTGGTCCTGGTCAAGACAATCTCCTGAACTCCAAACTGAATGTCAGAATGGGAAAGAAAGGTGATTTAAGCAATTTTGAGCGTGGCATGGTTGTTGGTGCCAGACGGGCCGGTCTGAGTATTTCACAATCTGCTCAGTTACTGGGATTTTCACGCACAACCATTTCTAGAGTTTACAAAGAATGGTGTGAAAAGGGAAAAACATCCAGTATGCGGCAGTCCTGTGGGTGAAAATGCCTTGTTGATGCTAGAGGTCAGAGGAGAATGGGCCGACTGATTCAAACTGATAGAAGAGCAACTTTGACTGAAATAACCACTCGTTACAACCGAGGTATGCAGCAAAGCATTTGTGAAGCCACACGCACAACCTTGAGGCGGATGGGCTACAACAGCAGAAGACCCCACCGGGTACCACTCATCTCCACTACAAATAGGAAAAAGAGGCTACAATTTGCACGAGCTCACCAAAATTGGACAGTTGAAGACTGGAAAAATGTTGCCTGGTCTGATGAGTCTCGATTTCTGTTGAGACATTCAGATGGTAGAGTCAGAATTTGGCGTAAACAGAATGAGAACATGGATCCATCATGCCTTGTTACCACTGTGCAGGCTGGTGGTGGTGGTGTAATGGTGTGGGGGATGTTTTCTTGGCACACTTTAGGCCCCTTAGTGCCAATTGGGCATCGTTTAAAAGCCACGGCCTACCTGAGCATTGTTTCTGACCATGTCCATCCCTTTATGACCACCATGTACCCATCCTCTGATGGCTACTTCCAGCAGGATAATGCACCATGTCACAAAGCTCGAATCATTTCAAATTGGTTTCTTGAACATGACAATGAGTTCACTGTACTAAAATGGCCCCCACAGTCACCAGATCTCAAGCCAATAGAGCATCTTTGGGATGTGGTGGAACGGGAGCTTCGTGCCCTGGATGTGCATCCCACAAATCTCCATCAACTGCAAGATGCTATCCTATCAATATGGGCCAACATTTCTAAAGAATGCTTTCAGCACCTTGTTGAATCAATGCCACGTAGAATTAAGGCAGTTCTGAAGGCGAAAGGGGGTCAAACACAGTATTAGTATGGTGTTCCTAATAATCCTTTAGGTGAGTGTATATATATATATATATATATATATAAAAAACCTATACAATACCTTACAAAAGTTTGGGGTTGGTAAGGCTGCATTTTTTTATTTATCAAGATATCCAGTAAACGTAACTTAAAACAATTGTTAATCATAACTGTTTTTTTTTTTTTATTATTTAATTGAATTTTTAAAAATGTTATTCCTGTGATGCAAAGCCGAATTTTCAGCATCATTATTCCAGTCTTCAGTGTCACATGATCCTTCAGAAATCATTCTAATATGCTGATTTGCTGCTCAAGAAACATTCCTTATTATTATTAATGTTGAAAACAGTTGTGCTGCTTAATATTTTTGTGGAAATCCTGATACTGTCAGGGAATACCAGACATTGAGACTTGGTTATGGTATTGTGGTGGTAAAATTTAATCATAGAAGAAAATGCATTTTAATTATTATGCATGAAATTTTATTGTACACATATTTCCATATATGAAAGAATATTATGCATACAGAGAAGCATAATGGCCCGTCCATGACCCTAGGGGTCACTCTCTAAATCTGAGGGCCTTGCTGTTAAGATGGATGAAACATGGGGTTATTTGTGTATGTGCTCCGACTTTTACCATGTGTGTGGAAAACTACAGAAGAAGCTAGTGCTGACCTTAAAGGTCAGGGGAGGTATAAGAATGGAAAGGATTGTTTTGTGTGTTAGTGAACACTCTGCAGACATTGAGATGGCTGCCGACTGTTGGCTCCCTTTGCAAAGGAAATAAACCATTTATTATAAATATAAAGATTTGTCTCTTATTTAGAAGTGATCATTTATTGAAATTTGTCACAACAATTTGGTGTCAGAAGAGTGGGATTCCTTGGATCTACCCCGGCAGATTGAGGGAGAGGGGCCGACCACTCAGGGGGGTCCGGAGGGTCCGACCACTGGAATCAGAGAAAACGAACCCGAGGTGGCAAAGGGACGCTTCTGGTAAGTGACAAACTTAAAATTCGGGGAAGAATTTTGAGAAATAGAATTTTGGTTGAATTTAAAATTTAAAATTGGGGGGATAAACCATGGTGGAGTCTGGCTCTGTGGCGAAATCAGCGTGAATTGATGGTTTTTACGAGGTAGAAAAAAAGGCTGAAATCATGTGGGCTATTAATTAAAGGACGCTATTGCGAGCATCCGCCCGTCTATCTTGGGTTAAAAAGAGTAGAAATAGGGCGCTATTGCGAGTGCTCAACCTACTGGTCCTGGGTGAAGGATCAGATCTGAAGGGAGACGTCCGACAGATTATTAGCGCGCGCGAACAGCCACAGAGACAGACTGCCAGTATGGGGAAGTCCCAAAGCAAGCTAGCTGAATATGATACACCAGTATTTTGTCAAATGAGAAAATTATATGGCCAGAAATGCATGCAAGATATAGAGAAGTTAATTAAATACCATGATTTCCCTAAAGAGTGAACCCTGAGTGTCACCAGACTGAAAGAGTCAGTTGAAGAGGGGAGATAAATTGAAGGGCTTTTGTGGGAAACGTGTGTGAGAAATGCGAACGAACAGTGAAATGTTGGGTGGAAGAGGCAGATAACAGGGAAAGGAAAATGTTGCCTCATCACGCAGAAGCCACAGCTGTGTTGTTTAAAGATCGCCGCCTCCATCTCGGCTGGTATAATTTCAGGTGAGTATGAACTTTGACTAAATTATGGCTAACAATTTGAGTGACATGATCAGTAACTTGATCAGTCCGGATAAAGATTTTGAGACGAACGAGAGCAAACGCTGTAATCAGCTCTGCTCTGAAGCCCTCACTTCAAAGAAATTTGCAGGACTTAAGGAAATGGGCAGAAAAGGTTTTAATTCTAATTGGAAATTTAATCAGCAACTTGACTGGCTACAAACAAAGAGAACCAGAGAAATTCAAATTTCTAGCTGTTTGTGTTTATTCATGGTTTGTAAAATAGGTGGTGTGCCATTAACCCCCGAGGAAAAATCCCAGAAGTAACTGAGATATACAATTGTGTAACTAAAAGTGATGTTTTTGAAAAAGCAGATAGAGCCATGAATTGCAAGCCATTTTCTGTTTTATTGGACCCCGAGTTCTCTTCTCAGACTGTCCAAGTGTCTGCCGCTTTAGGCACCGCCTTACAGACTGGGAACCAGACTGAAACATGCCAGAATGACCGAGAGTGTTTCAATTGTGGTCAGCAGGGCCACTTTGCATGTAACTGTGTCCGCTCACCCATAAGGTGTAGAAATTGTGTCAGATCGGGCCACTTAGCTAGATTTTGTAAACGAAACCAAGTAAAAACCAAGAAACAAAGAAGAGACTTACACTCTGTCTAAGAAACTAATGAGATAACAATTGTCAATAAATTGAAGTCTTAAATAATTATTTTTGAAGGAAAGATCTATGATAATTTTAATTTAAATTATGAGGGTAGAATTAAAGACAATGACGATAAAACAGGTGAGTGCTTGCTCACTTAGCCCGGCTTCCAGATATGAAATATGGATTTGTCTTTCATTTTATAGGATATTTTCAGCATGTTTTGGGAAACTTTCTGGTTAGAACTGGAGCTCGTAGCCCTGACAGAAGCATGCTGCTGATGGAGGGTAAAAGTGTTACAATCTACACAGATTCGTGTTATGCGTTCGGAGTTGTGCATGATTTTGGGGCGCTGTGGAAACACAGAAAATTTATTAAAATCTGATGGGCGCCCAATTCCGAATGCTTCTCTTGTGTCTAATCTGCTAGACGCAATTCTCTTGCCTGGCCAGGTTGCTATCTGTAAATGCGCACCACATACTAACAACAAAGATTTTATTTCAACAGGAAACGTGAGAGCAGACGCTGCTGCGAAGGCCGCGGCAGTGCAGCAGACAAAAGAACCAGAATGTCTTTTAGTATCTGAAATAAACGCGAATGCTTTGTCTTCTTTACAGACTATGCAGTCTTTTGACTCAAGGCCAGAAAAGCAGCGATGGGAACAGTGTGGCTGCACTGTGCAAAATGGCGTCTGGACAAGTGGTGATGGCAAGCCTTGTTTACCCCGACAATTTTTTCGCTCATTATGCTAAATGGCTGCATGGGCGATCATGCAGCCAAAGGGGGAATGGTAAATGAAAGATTCGTGGTTTACAGCATTCGCTGAAAATTTTTGCATCTTGATGCGTATTGATGTACATGTGAACGAGAAAAGGCCTAGAGCAAATCTGAGCCTGTTTGAGATTGTTTTTTGGAAGACCACCATTCATGGGAATGGAAGGGAGTAACCAACAGCTTCCATCAATAGAATTGTGAATTACTGCAAAGAAATGTCTTCCCTGTTGTCTAAGGTCTCTGTGCAGGTAAAGGCTGCTCAGGGAAACCAGCTGAGACTCCTTTACACGACAAGCGATTTCATGGTGATACGGGACTACAGAAGGAAGAGCTGGAAGGCGTAAAGGTGGCTAGGACCTTTTCTGTTGCAGACGACTCATACGGCCGTGAAGGTAGCTGAGAGGGCGACGTGGGTTCACGTGAGCCACTGCAGGAGAGTCCCACCAGCGATCGAGGAGGAGGAGGAACAGAGAGGAAAGGAGCCAGAGGCACATGTCAGTGTATGCCGAAATCCTGTTTAAACAACAGGTGCAGTTACACAAGGTCACCAACCCTTCAGAGTGGTGAGATCACAGGCAGCAGTCACTGTGAAAAGACGAGAATGAAACCGCAGAGAACTATACAGTGACAATCAGCGGGATGACAACAAACTTTATGAGAATGGCCGTAAGAGAACCTGAGAAAGCTGACGAATAATGGTTTGGGTGGTTAACAAATCCGAAAGGATGGGGATATTGGTTATGTTTTACTGTGTTGCCAATCCTTGAAATAGTAGTACTGATATTGATGTGTCTGCAATGTATTTTCCAGTGTATTTCCAGCTCAGTACAGAGACTGCATTTGAAAATGCATTTGATGATGATACAACCAGCGGAAGTTATAGTGAAATGCATTAAGTGACTTTCCTACTTTTAAATTTGGGAATGAAAAACTGTTTTGCTTGCTAAGTTTAAGGGACTTTACCCACAAAAACAGCCTAAACGTTTTCTTTCTTCTTTCACAAATTCAAGAGAGTGATAATTTATATGAAAATCAGAAATGAAGAGCATAAGATGTGATAACTTGAATTTGTTCTTTTACTACTATTATCTATATATATTTAATTTTTTAATTTTATGGTTTATCAAGGAATGATAAAAAGGGGGAAATTGTGGTGGAAAAATGTAATCATAGAAGAAAATGCATTTTAATTATTATGCATGAGAATTTATTGTACACATATTTCCATATATAAAAGAATATTATGCATAAAGAGAAGCATAATGGCCCGTCCATGACCCTAGGGGTCACTGTCTAAATCTGAGGGCCTTGCTGTTAAGATGGATGAAACATGGGGTTATTTGTGTATGTGCTCTGACTTTTACCATGTGTGTGGAAAATTACAGAAGAAGCTAGTGCTGACCTTAAAGGTCAGGGGAGGTATAAGAATGGAAAGGATTGTTTTGTGTGTTAGTGAACACTCTGCAGACATTGAGATGGCTGCCGACTGTTGGATCCCTTTGCAAAGGAAATAAACCATTTATTATAAATATAAAGATTTGTCTCTTATTTAGAAGTGATAATTTATTGAAATTTGCCACAACAGTATGGACAGGCGTATGTTACCGTGATGAGATCCTGAGGCCCACTGTTGTGCCATTCATCCACGACCATCACCTCATGTTGCAGCATGATAATGCACGGCCCCTTGTTGCAAGGATCTGTACACAATTCCTGGAAGCTGAAAACATCCCAGTTCTTGCATGGCCAGCATACTCACTGGACATGTCACCCATTGAGCATGTTTGGGATGCTCTGGATCGGCGTATACGACAGTGTGTTCCAGTTCCTGCTAATATCCAGCAACTTCGCACAGCCATTGAAGAGGAGTGGACCAACATTCCACAGGCCACAATCAACAACCTGATCAACTCTATGCGAAGGAGATGTGAAGGAGACCACCAGGCAAATGGTGGTCGCACCAGATATTGACTTTTTTTTTGGACCCCCCGGACCCCCCGGACCCCCCCAATACAGTAAAACTGCACATTTTAGAGTGGCCTTTTATTGTGGCCAGCCTAAGGCACACCTGTGCAATAATCATGCTGTCTAATCAGCATCTTGATATGCCACACCTGTGAGGTGGATGAATTATCTCGGCAAAGGAGAAGTGCTCACTAACACAGATTTAAACAGATTTGTGAACAATATTTGAGAGAAATAGGCCTTTTGTGTACATAGAAAAAGTCTTAGATCTTTGAGTTCAGCTCATGAAAAATGGGGGCAAAAACAAAAGTGTTGCGTTTATAATTTTGTTCAGTGTATATATATATGTATATACTGTATATAATAGGATGTAAGTATGAGTGAGCTAACTAAGTTGCTAGTGAAGCGCTTTAGTTCACTGGCTTTCAGCTCAAGTGGTTCAGTACTACAGTATGAGTGGATTATGTGAAGGAATTATTCTACGTTTTTATTTCGTGAAAACATGGTTAGTGCACTTTTTCTCACTTTTTTCATGAACAGAATGTTCTGATTAATTATAGTCATGGTAAAGTACTTTTTTTTTTTTTTGCTTTGTCTTCTTTATAAATAAGTAAAAAAAAATAAATAAAAAAAATATTGCCACCAGACATTTCCATCAGTTATTTTGTTGTTGATATTAACACTGATTACTATTCTCCTCGATCCTCTTGATTCCTTTATTGTGTTTAGGACTTTTTGCTACACGCTTCATTCTTTCTCCTAGTGTCTCTCCTTGTGTGATGATGGGGTCTCCTGGGGGGCCTAAGGCTCTGTTTGCACTGATGGAAGGAGAAAGGGCCAAGGACAACATTCGAGAGCACTGGTGTTTACAAATTCTCCTCCAGAGCTCCATGGGGCAAATCCCACATTTCCTAGTTTCCTTTTTTTAATCCATCCTGCTTGTTTCCCTGTTTCATGTGGCTGTGTGCCCTGAGAAGAGACACACTCACACTCCATTCCACACTTCACAAACACTTATACTCAACAAGCCTCCCTTTGCTGATGACATATAACAAGTGCTATTAATCCATTTCAGTTGAATTAATTGCATTTATATACCAATATTTGCTGAGAAAAGCCCTGAAATTTAAAGGCCCCCTTATTATGCTTTTCCAAAATGACCTTTCATGCAGTGTATAATAGCTGTTTGTGAATGTAAAAGGTCTGCAAAGTGTTAAAGATCAAAATGCACAAGTTATTGTCTCCCAAAAGAAAGAATCAATTCTTTCACTGACCACAAACAACATCTACTTTGACCCACCCTCAAACACTGTAGTTGGTTTGTGTTGTGTACATGTTGCGAAGACACTGTTTTGTTTCCGACACACACTGTAAGCTGTAGACCAATCACAACAGACTGGGCTGTCTGACCAATCAGAGCAGAGTAGACTCTCAGAAAGGAGTTGTTTAGAGAGACTGAATCTTCAAACAAGTCATTTTAGACTCTTTGAGAAATGAGGTGATGTGCAATATACACTCACCTAAAGGATTATTAGGAACACCTGTTCAATTTCTCATTAATGCAATTATCTAATCAACCAATCACATGGCAGTTGCTTCAATGCATTTAGGGGTGTGGTCCTGGTCAAGACAATCTCCTGAACTCCAAACTGAATGTCAGAATGGGAAAGAAAGGTGATTTAAGCAATTTTGAGCGTGGCATGGTTGTTGGTGCCAGACGGGCCGGTCTGAGTATTTCACAATCTGCTCAGTTACTGGGATTTTCACGCACAACCATTTCTAGAGTTTACAAAGAATGGTGTGAAAAGGGAAAAACATCCAGTATGCGGCAGTCCTGTGGGCGAAAATGCCTTGTTGATGCTAGAGGTCAGAGGAGAATGGGCCGACTGATTCAAGCTGATAGAAGAGCAACTTTGACTGAAATAACCACTCGGTACAACCGAGGTATGCAGCAAAGCATTTGTGAAGCCACAACACGCACAACCTTGAGGCGGATGGGCTACAACAGCAGAAGACCCCACCGGGTACCACTCATCTCCACTACAAATAGGAAAAAGAGGCTACAATTTGCACGAGCTCACCAAAATTGGACAGTTGAAGACTGGAAAAATGTTGCCTGGTCTGATGAGTCTCGATTTCTGTTGAGACATTCAGATGGTAGAGTCAGAATTTGGCGTAAACAGAATGAGAACATGGATCCATCATGCCTTGTTACCACTGTGCAGGCTGGTGGTGGTGGTGTAATGGTGTGGGGGATGTTTTCTTGGCACACTTTAGGCCCCTTAGTGCCAATTGGGCATCGTTTAAATGCCACGGCCTACCTGAGCATTGTTTCTGACCATGTCCATCCCTTTATGACCACCATGTACCCATCCTCTGATGGCTACTTCCAGCAGGATAATGCACCATGTCACAAAGCTCGAATCATTTCAAATTGGTTTCTTGAACATGACAATGAGTTCACTGTACCAAAATGGCCCCCACAGTCACCAGATCTCAACCCAATAGAGCATCTTTGGGATGTGGTGGAACGGGAGCTTCGTGCCCTGGATGTGCATCCCACAAATCTCCATCAACTGCAAGACGCTATCCTATCAATATGGGCCAACATTTCTAAAGAATGCTTTCAGCACCTTGTTGAATCAATGCCACGTAGAATTAAGGCAGTTCTGAAGGCGAAAGGGGGTCAAACACAGTATTAGTATGGTGTTCCTAATAATCCTTTAGGTGAGTGTATATTATGAAAAAATGTAAGTGTTTTTTGACTTTTGGTGCATGTAAACCTATTATAAGAGACCTTCAAAACAGAATTAGTAAAATAGCATAATAGGGGCATTTTAACACATTATGTTATTATGGCAGACATGTGAATCATTGAATAGACAAAAGGTGGCTTTAAATTTCAAAATACTGTTTGTTATATTTCCTAATCAGGTAGACTTAAGTTTTTCATTGTTTGTCTATTTAAACATAGGTCAGATGAACGCAGAGACATTTTTATCAACTTACGCCATGAACACCAAATTTATACTACATTTTAAGAAGAAAAACGCACTGAGACCCATGAATTCTCTTCCATTAACTAAATTAACACATTAAATTGACAGCCCTGCATATAACACATTCCCATTCTCCTTCTTGACTTTATGTGTATGTGAACTGCCTCATTTCCCTCCCTGGAATAATTGATTTAACAAATAGACGTTTGTATTTGGTTGGCGGAAGAAGTGACAGGGTGCGAGGAAGTGAGCCGCGAGCCAGAGAGATTAATTAAGCTACAAAGTCTTCCTGATGGAAATTAAACATGTCTAACAAATCTGGCACTTATTTCCTAAGTTCAGCATCTTAAACACTTATCCAAAGTGGGCAAAAAGCGAGAGAAACATCTTTTTTAACATGTTCAGACAAAACAAAATGTAAAATTATAGTTTACCCAAAATTGAAATTTCATGATGCTTTACATTTGTATGACTTTGTTTCTTCTGTGGGACTCAAAAGAAGAAATTTTAAAAATGAATGCAAGGTTTTTTCCCCCCCATACAATGAAAGTCAATGGGGTCCAATACAACAAAACATTGGACCGCATTGACTTTCATTGTGGAAAAAAACCCCTCTAAAATTCTTTAAAATATCTTCCTTTTGGCTTCCACAGAAGAAAGTCGTGCAGGTTTGGATCGACATGAGGGCGAGTGACTGATTTTTATTTTTAATTTGGGTGAATTATCCCTTTAAGTAGCTAGGCTGTTGCATCATGGATATTGTCTGCCTGGTAATCGTTTAAAAAAGTAATAGTGCACCTTTTACATGATTTGAGAGGTTACATATTAAAGTTTAATACTTAGAGTTACGTATCCCGCTAAGTATGCACAATTATGATACTTTTGCTTGCCTTAGTAGTTAAACTGAATAAAGATCCATTTGAAACAAAACAGGCTCCACATTAAGTGCACACGTTAGCAGGTTAAACTACACACCTAAATATCAACAGAGCAGCGGAACCTGCACAAACAAGATTACATTAAAATGTATGTCCGTATAAAAGAACCTTTGTGCTTAATGAAGGGATCCTACTGCTTGATGCAGCAGCCTTTTGCATAGCAAGCTGTAGGCTAACACTTTCCCACAGGAGCTGGTCTGAATCGCTAAACTGCTGGGAGAGTATCCATGAATGCAGGATTCTTTACATACGCACATGGGGACACTGTGGCCTTTTGTGCATACCGATAAGATTTGGGACAAAACAGCATAGCGCTCATTTAAGTCATGTACCGAAAATGCATTTACGTCGGCTGGGTGAATTAAGGGTGAGAGAGAGAGCAAGAAGCGCTCGTCTGGTTAAATTTATTACTTTGATCACTCAGTGGTTGCCCTCGTTTAGTAGTTCTTGGCGATTGGCTGCACGCTCCAATCCACCGCATTTCATTATAATTCAAAGGGATGATTGGAAGCTGAGCTCTTCCTCTTCAGTCTAAATCAATAAGCCAAAATAAATAAATAAATGCTCACTTCTCTGCCTCCTCACGGAGCGATATTTATTTTCCCGCTTAAGACGCCTCGCAAACATGAGTCACTCCACACTCATGCGGGCAAAATACAAAGCAGACTTTTTGTGACCTTAATAACAGGTTTAACAGAAATTTCTTATCACTTGCTGCATTTCTGATTGCTGTGTGCATGTGGGTGTCTTTGGTGTTTTTGTGTGTGTGTGTGTGTGTGTGTGTATGTAGGTCCACAACAGCAATCCTTGCTCTTTTAAAGGCACAAAATGTAAGATTTTTAGATTAAAATATCCAAAAATCACTAGAGCAATGTTAGATATTTTGTTGACCTGTGTACTTACATTATCCCAAATGTTTCCAACAATGTATAAATCCAGAGAAATCAGCTATTTTAACCAGCGCTACGGACCGTGTCCTTGCGTCGCCTGTCAGTGACATCATATCCATGCTACCCTTGATTTCCATAGAAACCATGTAAACACCAAAGACGCTTTAATATAGTATGTATTTTATTAGACAGGCAAGCAACTGTTTGGATATACATTTATCAATAGAAAATTGTTATACAGCACAAAGTAGTTTAAATCGCTTGTTTTCTTGATTCACCGTGAGTAACATTTTTACCATGCCTCAGAGACAACACTATTTTGTCATGTGGCTAACATAGCATAATCAGAGAGAGCTTTCTCCATCATACAATATATTTTAAAATTAATTGCATTAATTGTCATTTAGCAACAGTCATTTAGTCATACTGTTTTATTAATATGATATTCTAATATCGATTTTAGATTACTGCTAATTGCAACAAGTCTCTCATAACAGCCACCGAGCGAATGCACAGAGTAACGTTATAACATAACTTTCAACAAATGTGTTTAGTATGATTGTTTTAACCATGCACTGCATTACCCCACATACGCAACGAAAAGAACGGAAGCGGCCGACTGTAGCATAAGCATAATAAAAGTCACCTTTATTTATATAGTGCTTTTTACAATGCAGATTGTTTCAAAGCAGCTTCACAGTGGTAGCAGGAAAATAATGCAACAGAATTTGATTCGGCTGTACAGCCGCTCTGGAGAAAACAGTGATGTCATCCATCTCAGTTCAGTTCTCATATAGTGTCAATGCGGGCAGATCAGTAATATAGTTGAATATTTAGTGTCCCCAACTAAGCAAGCCAAAAGCCAAAGGCAACAGAGGCGACGGTGGCAAGGAACCAAAACTCCATCAGGTGTCATAATGGAGAAAAAACCTTGGGAGAAACCAGGCTCAGTCTGGGTGCCAGTTTTCTCCTGGCCAACGAACAAACAGTGTATGATTATGATTCAGGCAACATTACAAGTCCGAAGTCATATTAGATCGGAACATTCAGAGTATTTGTCCATTTCCATCTGGTGGAAGATCGGAGTCATCACGCAGGAGACGGGTTTGTTGAGGATCAGTGCCACTGGATGTCGTGTCGATGAGGCCTTCACAGAGGAGAGTCTAGTTGACACGGTCTCTGCAGACACTTCATGGCTGCGTTGGTCACATCTAAAAGCTCTGAGACCGGAGTCTCTCGGCACACCCTGCTTCATACCACCGTAACATTAATAAAACTTTAATACATTCGCTCATTCATGAACATTTCTGCCCGAGTCCGTTGGATTCCTTTCCATTGGCTGTGGAGGTGAAGAGTCAAGACTACAACTCCCATGATTCCACACTCATTCACAGCGTCATCAAGCTGCGCCTTTGATTTGAATAAGCGACCTCTAGCGGCGAAACTTACACACCGTGCCTTTAAACTAGCCATTATTATGTGCTCAGGAGCACCTGTGTTTTTTGAAGAGGCACAAGGGGCTGTCCTGGCATTGGTGTCCTATGCAAAAAATAAAATAAAAATAATAATAAATTGTGGATAAAAATATATATTTTACAATTATTACACTTTTTTTCAAATAAATTATGTCACTTGGGTTCCCCTGGGTGGATTCTTGGCCCTGGAAGAGAGTTATCGTACCCCAGTAGTCTTACCCCATTTTCTACTTCATCTCATATAATTAACAATTATATGAGATAAAGACTCCAGTAAAATCAACAGCCTAATAAAAGCAGTTTTTAGCAGACATGTTGAGATTACATGTCCAGTCAAATACGTCTAGCTTTATTTCAGTAAATAAATAAATCCCTCTGTTTTTGGCCCTTTTGCTCATTGAATAAAGAGATAAAGTGATAAAGTGATCGCGTGTTGAAGGCTGTTGGACATAGTGGCGTATTAGAGGTAAAAAATGATATAAATACTGTTTGGTTTCTCACACAAACCGATCGTTTCGTGTCTTAAGTCGTCACGAGCCGCACTGTTTAATATGGATTTGTCTGTGAATGTTTTTTTACTGTTTTTTTTTACTCTCATAGATTTTGTTACCATTTACATGCATTATACGACTAACAGACTGCAACTGTTGGAGTTAAAAATCTTTATTTGTGTTCTACTGAAGAAACAAAGTCACCTATATCTTTGATGCCCTGGGGGTAAGCAGATAAACATCAAATTTTCATTTTTGGGTGAACTATCCCTTTAAAAACAAAGGTATCAGTACCTGAAAACCTTTGTATGATGTTGCATCCATGCCACTAGATGTCAGTAGTCCAAGTGGACTGCCATATCAGTACAAATAAACAAAGCAAAACGGCAGTTGAACTTGACAGCCAGCGGTCATTATACAGATTTTTATGAGGTTTTGATATACTTTAATTAAATTAGCAATTACTTGCTTAGATACCTGAAATGGTTAAAATATATTCTGTTTAGTCCACTTTTGGCATAGTTTATGCCTCTGTGACTGACTCATAGAACCAAGTGGGACTGAGTAGTGCTATCAGAAGGGCATTTCGGCTGTTTTATGATGATATCACTCTGCTACATCATCTTTGAATCGCTGTTTGTGTTAGTGATGAGTGCTATGCGAAGAGTGAGATATCGCAATCATCTGAGACGCTGTGAGATGCTGAAGAGATGCGGCTCCTCGCTCAGGTTATCATTCCCACTTACCCCAGTAAAAGAGCAAAGTTTCTTTCTCTCGCTTTTATTAAAACTGTCAGAAACGAGTGAGAACTGTCTGTCAAGGTAGGACATGCAAGTTACAAACATTCAATGCGAAGTTGTGTGTAAAAATTTGCAATCTTTTGATGGTAAAGTCTTAGAAAAAAGGCTATGGCTAGCTGCCCTTACGAAAAAGAAGTATACTTCAAGTTCATTTTATGAAGTATACTTAAGTAATGTTCAAGTATATTTTAAGTATACTTTATGTAGTAAGTATACTAATATCAATGTGTACTAGTAGTAAACTTGTAAGTGTACTATTTCAATACTGCTTGGGACTAAATTAGCCCACTTGTAGTATATAAAAGTATAAGTTTAAGTGTACTATAAGTGTAACAGTAGTAAACTTTAAGTGCTCAACTAGGTTTCTCATTTGTACTGCATCTGTACTACAAGTGAACTTATAAGTATACTAGTAGTTTACTATTTTAATACAAGTAGTACATTTTTTAGTTTATGAAAGTACACTTTGAAGTGTACTCTCATTAAACTACTAGTTTAGTAGTTTATATTGCAAGCGTACTTGTAAGTTTTCTTTAAGTGAACATATCATACTTATAGTTTACTATTTATATATTATTTTTGCACTTTCAGTATACTACTATGTTCAAATGTAGATATAAATGTTTTATACATGAAATATACCTTTAACTGTACTTTAACTTATTTAAAAAAAATGTTATTATAGCTTCATGCATTCTTTTTTTATCAACACTTGAATGTGGGTAAATTTCATAAAGAAAGGCAACATGTCAAACAAAAAGTTGAGAAAATCACATTTTTGTCAAAGACTACGCCTTGATCAGATACAGAATGATAATGATCAAAACACAGATGGAGTAGATTGAGTCCATCAACACCCCCAAAGCTTCACAGTCGTTTCCTCTTCATGGGTTCAACATTTCATTCAGTAACATTAGGCAGTTTTGATTTATATGCTGTTTAATGTTTGATGATCGCGTTATTTTAAATTTGCGTGAGCAATCTTCTATCACTTGTTTCAGCTTCTTCTTCTGTATTTTGATCAGGAGATTCTGTACTAGAAGATGTGTCATAGCGCCCCCTACCATGTAACAGTGAAAACATGGATAGCTGGAAAATTCTGTCAGTGGAAAGAGTAAAGTAGATTTTAAGTAAATTCCTATGTACACTACCAGTGGACTAGCCTACACAAACATTCAGATACGCAGAATTAGGAACATATCTGTTTTATATCAATATTCTAATCAATATTTTCAAACATTGTAAGTTTAATAAGACTGTATGTAAAACTATGTAAAAAAAAAAAAAAGTATATTTAATAGGCTACTCAATCTAAAGATTAAAGACAGTTACAAGCCAAGTATACTTTGAATACTTTTATATCTCGATCAGAAGATTGAGTACAAGTATAGGACAAATATACTTAGACTTTTCTGTCAGTATAAGTCAAGTATACTTAAGTGCAATTTTAAGTATATTTCTGAGAAGTACATAAAGTATATTTCTGAGAAGTATATAAAAAGTAGACTGAAAGTATACTTTCATATTTTTAGTTTAAAAGAAGTATATTAATAGAACACTTGAATAAACTTCTTTTTCGTAAGGGTGGCTAGGATGCTAATTTGTCAATATTATTTGTTATACATGTTTACAGATGTTTACTTTTCGTTATATGCTTTTTAATGTGTGAAACAAAGAATAAGTCTATATTGTGATTGTGAGTCATAATGAGTAAAAAAGCAAACGGCATAAAATGTGAGTCTCACATGTCGTTTTGGGGCCCAAATTGAGTTTAAAGGGCATATGAACTGGAAGTTGTGACTTTACTTCAGTATTGTGACGCATTTCAAAGTGAAACAGAATATTGAATAGAGGACGGGCTGTTAATGATGTTCTCCCCTAGCTCTCAAACTGACGTCATCAGAGAAGGAATGCCATTCTAAAGGGGAAGCAAATTTTCAGATTCTGAACAATTTTTTTTTCTGTGGATTAACTCGCACGGATGAATTGTTTATCACAAGATTAGTAATGCGCACTAACAAAGTAAATTTTGATTTGAAGCAAACTTTAGGCGAGAAAGACATTGTGGGAACAGATCTTTACAGTACTGTCACCTTTGTGATCTGTTATCGAGGCCACTGTCTTGTTCTTTGAGACCTTTAGCTAAGTTTTAGTCAGACTGTGCATGCAAAGAGCTCAGACAGATTGATGGACAAAGAGTGAAAGAGCGTGCAAGAGAGACAGAGAGGAGTAGAGCTGACTGAAAATCCTCTCACAAACACAGCACCAGGTCATTAATCATTGTCTGTTAGGCCACGACCTCAAAAAACCTGCATACTTTACATAGAACTAGAAGTTAACTGCTTATGTCTGTCAGGATTCAGAGAGCCAACTGTCCTCTCCTGTCCTTCTCAAGTTTGCCCTATTATTAGGAGGATAAGGAAGTACAGTACTTTTGTTCAAAATTAACGAAATTTAAATAATGAGTCAATACATCATCAATCCTTCTTCCAAAATATGTTTTTGTCTTACCCTGACCAAAATATTTTAGACCTGTCGGCATGGTTTTCGTGAGAAATTGCGTACAAACTTCACTCGCCCATGCGTCTGATCATATCTGTAATTCTGTAAAAGTTGCTCCGGCTACTTTGAGGTGTGTATGGAGTGGGAGTGGCATAGGTTAGTTGTCACAACGAGCGAGAAAGGTTGACATGGATCGGGTACATCTCGAACCTCTGGGGAATCACTTGTTTAAAAAAAAATGCCCCAGAACAAAGGAGAGTCTGCTGGCAAAAAGAGAATGTGACAGAGCTTGTAATAAAACGGGAATCAACATAGGATTGGCGTTTTTGGAGATGGCGAGAACTGAGGGATTTGAAAAAAGCGATGTGTAGATGGTGTCTTATTACTCAACAGGTGTGTAAGACATTTTTATTGAACATGCCTGTATAAATGATGTACCTCTTTAACAGAGTTCAATGTAATGCATTATCTATTGTGAAGGGTCATTTACCGTATTGTTTCGAATATAAGATCTTAGAAATACATCTGAAAATACGGGTTTGTCTTATATTCAGGGTCTAGACTTTTACATGTCAAATACGCGTAAAACAAGTGTGCCAAGAAATATGGAAATACGGTACGTCAGAGTGTAATGTTAGGCCTGGGACACACTAGACGATTTTCAAATCTTTATTGATTTTAAAACTGTGGGAGACCACAGACATGAGGGCAGTTTCAACTGATTTTTTAGCATTATAATCCTCCAAATGTACACACTACAAGATTTGTCCGGACCACGAGACCACACACCTGTCGATTGTAGTAACATTTTCATAGTGAGATGAGATCTCATGGAGGCTCGCGAGATCAAACATGACTTGGACAACAAATGGAGGACGATCGACGATGTCAGCTGGTTCTCCTGGCGTGAGTTTTGTTTTATAGGAAGAAAAACAAGGAAGAAAAAAATAATATGGGTGATCCATCTGTTGTATCCTTCATTTCACAGGAAACGAAGGCCGCATTTGGAGGCCACATTTGAAGGAGCCTTCGAATTGGGACAGCCTTTGAATGTGCCCTTCGAAGGATGCAGCCTCTGAATTGGGACGCAGCAATCCATCTTATTCCTACGCCCATGACGCTTTGCACGAATTATGGGTGTAACTTCTATTAATCTGTAAACAATCAGTGAAAGGCTTGCTCTATGAACGCAATAATATGTTTTTTTTTTAAGTGGGTACAAGGAGATGACATTATTCTACTCACCCTTCAACCATCGAACATTAAAAGGACATTTAACAGTGTAAAAGCATCAACAAGGTACTTCCAACAGACCATGAATAACCCCAAAAGTGTGATTCTTTCCACAGCAATAATGGACTGGTTAAATATTACTGTAGTAATATACACCGATCAGGCATAACATTATGACCACCTAATATTGTGTTGGTCCCCCTTTTGCTGCCAAAACAGCAAGGCATGGAGATGCCTTGAGAGGCATGGACTCCACTAGACTCCTGAAGGTGTGCCGTGGTATCTGGCACCAAGATGTTAGCAGCAGATCCTTTAAGTCCTGTAAGTTGCAAGGTGGGGCCTCCATGGATCGGACTTGTTTGTTCAGCACATCCCACAGATGCTCGATTGGATTGAGATCTGGGGAATTTGGAGGCCAAGTCAACACCTCAAACTCGTTGTTGTGCTCCTCAAACCATTCCTGAACCATTTTTGCTTTGTGGCAGGGCGTATTATCCTGCTGAAAGAGGCCACAGCCACCAGGGAATACCGTTTCCATGAAAGGGTGTACATGGTCTGCAACAATGCTTAGGTAGGTGGTACGTGTCAAAGTAACATCCACATGGATGGCAGGACCCAAAGTTTCCCAGCAGAACATTGCCCAAAACATCACACTGCCTCCGCCGGCTTGCCTTCTTCCCATAGTGCATCCTGGTGCCATGTGTTCCCCAGGTAAGTGACGCACACGCACCCGGCCATCCACATGATGTAAAAGAAAACATGATTCATCAGACCAGGCCACCTTCTTCCATTGCTCTGTGGTCCAGTTCTGATGCTCACGTGCCCACTGTTGGCATTTTCGCTGGTGGACAGGGGTCAGCATGGGCACCCTGACTGGTCTGCGGCTATGCAGCCCCATACGCAACAAACTGCGATGCACTGAGTATGCTGACACCTTTCTATCAGAACCAGCATTAACTTCTTGAGCAATTTGAGCTACAGGAGCTTGTTTGTTTGATCGGACCACACAAGCCAGCCTTCGCTCCCCACGTGCATCTGGAAAGAGACACAAGGATTTAAGGAGAAAAACAAGAGATTTTTCATGCATTCCAGTGAATTATTAATGGGATATATAGTAAATGAAATCGGGAGAACAGACCACAAATGTGCAGTATATGTTGTCCTTTTGCATACTATTACAGCGGAATGCAAAGAGGAAAAAGAAAATAATCATGATGAAAAGAATGCAGCGACTGAAAAGAGCTCTTGCCATAGATATTCTTGTTATAACATGTCACGTTAAAATACCAAGTTATTCTCATGATGTCTGAAAATAAAACATGAAGGAAAATTGACAGCTCCATTCAGTCAAGCTGGCGGATAAGCTTTATTTGTAGGGAAACCTTATGATTTGAAATTATTTGTTTCAGTCTTTTTGAATGGAAGTTCCCCAAACCGGAAGTGCCACCCATAATTCAAAACGCAGTAGGCTCGTCAGGAATAAGGGGGATAGTGTACCTTTAATTCTAGGTTCTAGGTTCTAGGTTTTTTTTTAGCCAATCAACTTAGTCAAGTTTGTCCTTCTAGAGTGTAAGGAAATACATAATTTGAATTCTACCAATTAGCTTTTAAGAGTCCTACAAAATCCTGCAGTTAAATGCAAAATAATAATAATAATAATAATAATAATAATAATAATAATAATTTAGTCAGAATACCAGGGGCGTCGACCATTTTTTCTGGGCCCCAGTGAAATACTGCTGCGCCCCAGTTAAATATTACTGATAAAATTGTTGTCTAACAATGAAAATTAGCATTTAGTGACCTGAGAATAATTTTCCCTCATAATATTTCAGCAATCAAGTCATGCGTGTTTTCTATCAGCTGTTTAAAATCAGAACTGATGCCAAATTCCCAAATAAATCATGCTTTTTGAATCAAATATTTTATTGGACAAATGTGCAATAATACAAATAGTGCAGGATGAGTCATCAATGTCAAATCAACATTTAAAAGTACATTAGCATTTAGATGGCCTAAAATACTGCACTTCAAATAGAAGGGGACTATCAGAGAAACTAAAAGCCTATGTCTTTCAGGATTCTTCACAAGGACGACTGTCCTCTGTCCTTTTCAATTTGTCCAAGGTTACCGTGACTATCACTAGCGCAGTCGTGACCCGTTTCCTCATCTTGGGTCACATCTCCAGTGAGATACCCCCCACCCCTCATCATTGTCTCTTTTTTCCCCTCTCCTCTCTTTATAGAGTGATGAATTAATCAGGCCGGACTCATGACTGGACTAAATAGACGGTGCATGTTAACAAGATTGCAGTGGCTCAGAGCATTTGTTGTAAATTGTTCGCTTTTTACAGATCTGAATCATGAGAGGGCATGTTTTGTTTGGCTCCAGTGCTCCTGTCAGCGCGCAAACATGCAGACAGAATCACTTTAGACTTTACTGTTGCCAAGTAAATTCTACAAAGCGTGAGAACCAAGAGAGCAGCCAATGTCATAAATATTCTTGGGGTGAAAATGAACAAGTGCACTCGATTGGCGAACTTTTGCACTTTTGGAACTTCAGGTCAGTCGTCCTCACTCTTTAATGTGCTACAAGTCCACTTCCTTTAGTGACAGACAGCACTCAGAACACTTGAAAACCACAAAACAAGTGCTCTTATCTGTGAAACATAATACAGTGGTACAGTGTTTACAGTGGTAAATAATTGGCAACTTTTGAAAACACAAAAAGTCAGCTTAGGGTGATGGTGATGTGAGTCATTTTTTGATGTTAAAAAATATCCTGAAATATCCATATGAGGGCTTTGAATATTATTTTGGACAACAGGGGTGGGGTGTGGGTCTTTGAGTCAAGGTTAAGAACCACTGATCTAGAATGAGAGCGTCCCCTCCTGCCAGCCCTCCTGGTAGAGGTCTCCCCGGGTCCTAAAATCTGTTCTCAACCCAAATCACTTCTTATCCAAACCCGATGTGCATAAATGAATTTTTTTAGTGCTGTCAGCGTTAACGATTAATTTCAAAGTCCTTAACACGTTAAATTATTTTAATGCGTTAAAATATTATAAACACGTTAAAATATTATAAAATATACTTTATCGCAATTAACGCAAATAAATTACAGAAGTACGTGAAGCTGTGTCATTAACGTAATTTTTGTCATGCAGCTAGATGATCTTAGAAGTCGGGAGTTTATCACAATCACACTGAGCATCTACAAGCACCTGTAACCCTGGTAGGAGAAAATTTCCATTCTAACACTTTCTGATTCTAATTCTGCTTCTCTGTTTGTGATCAGACCATTTTAAGCCGTTAAACTCTGGGAAAGTTTTCAGTGATCCAGTAATCGAATTCATTCAAACAATCAGTCCAAAACAGTGCTAATGTAAAGAAGGCCATGCTGATTACATCAGAGATATCAGAGAATAGAGACTCACATTGCGTTTTTAGGGATTTATTCATTCTAGAGTGTGCTTTGCTTTAAAACATGTACCTCATAGCTATAAGATGGATTTCTGTGTGCGAGGTTACAAACAGTCTTTTTCTACGTGTTCGTGTTAAGTGCATTTTTGAGAAGCGCACGTAGAAAAGGAACATTTGTAACCTCGCACACAAAAATCCATCTTATAGCTATGAGGTCTATCAGGAAAAGCCACTTGCTTCATTACGCTGCCCGTTCATGACTTTACTAATGAACGATTGGCTCTTTCATTTAGAAGGCGGGGCTTATTCGCTATATTGGGCGTTGCACTTTCTCCCATTCATAAGTAAATCAGAGTGGTAGAGGTCTTCACAGGTCCACTTGGATCTGAAAACCCAAGGTCCGACCTGAGACCCAAGTGGGTTCGGGTCCAAAACTTCGATGAGTGCCTCGGACACGGTTCAGGTTCGGTATTAGTGGCCTTGGGTCTTGGGTAATTTAAAATAAATGTGCTTTTTCTGAATGTACTCGAGAAGACCGGAATTCTTTTAAACTGTGTCGGGAAAACTTTTCATGCACTTAGGACTGCACATTCACATTCGCTTCGTCCAGGCTGAAAAATTCAGATTTTTGTCATGATTCGAGCGTTTAGAAACAAAATTTATGAGACAGTTGTTGTCAGATTTCATTGGTGATTTCGAATATGAAATTTAATCGTAAGTTTGGCGAACATTTTTGGAGAATTTGATGTTTCCCCATTCAAAGAGATAGGAGCTGCACTTGCATGCCCGAGAGGCGTTTCAAAGATTGCTGCCGAGTGAAATGACTTGTCTTAAAAGGATAGTTCACCCAAAAATGAAAATTCTGTCATCATTTAGTCACGCTCAAGTTGTTCCAAACCTGTATACATTTCTTTCTTCTGCTGAACACAAAGGAAGATATTTGGAAGACTGTTTGTAACCAAGCAGATCTCGGCAGCCATTGACTACCATAGTGGGGAAAAAATACTATGGTAGCCAATGGCTGCCGAGATCTGCTTTCATTTTTGGGTGAACCTTTAAAGGGTCTTTGTCTCTACCTCCTGGTCCAGTTAGCCCCTGCTGGTAGATGCCGTAACTACACCATTCTGAGGGAAAAGCATACGTCATTAACAGCCATTGAAAAACAGAAGTGTATTCTGACTAAATAAATGAAATATTTAATTATGTTTTAGTAGTGATTTTATCAGTGATGTTTTTTGGAGGGCTCTTAGAAATGTCAAATTGACTTTGACAGAACAATGGAGAGAGAAATAAAAATAGTTGGAGAGAGATGAGAGAATGGAAATTATAGTACCTGAAGCAGGTCAGACATGATGCTGCGTCCCTGTGGAAGCACACTGGCTCTAATATGTTCTATGTGTTGGCTGTTTTTATGTTGATATATGGTTTAGACTACTGTATGTGCATCTGGATGATTTAATTTATGTTACAGTTGAGTGACCCAAAGATGTACTACCTAAACTTCCTCTAACATTAAGCGATGCGTACAGTTACAGTGACCAAATAACACTATTATTAATGACCGACGGGGCTCTGCGTGTCCTAGCCGGTTACGGCAGGACGCATATTATAAAAAAACACATATAAAATCCATTTGGAATAGCCATACTAATTTATCTTTCATAACTTTAATAAATGCTATGTATCTTTTAAAAGGGGAGAAGAAAAATTAAAGTGCATTTGAAAATCTGCCCGATAAACCCATAAGGGAGAAACAATGTTGAATCAATACTGTGACATTTTCCTTGCAAAGGGTAAAGACTGTCAGTAATTGAAGGTGAATTGACTGGGGTCTGACTCTGCAAAAAGGCCTTTACTGGGCGGCATTTAAGAGTGAACACACACACACACACACAAGTTCAAATGCAAGTATGCATTGCACACATTCTCAATCCATTGGGGGTGATGCTGTAAATTCTCATCCACAAAATGCATGATCTCAAGCCTTTCTGTGGCTTCCATCTCATTAATGGTCTCTCTGATGGCAAACAAAACAAGCTTGTCAAGTTGAGTTCTCGAGAGATGCCATTCTCTCCAAAGCAAAGTCACAGAGCCAAAGCCCTGTGTGAACTCTCTCAAAGAGCCACAACCGTATCCATATGGGAGGGGAAATGTGTGGCAGGAGCATGCAGGGATCACCTGCCATTCAAACCAAGAGCCAGATGGACCCCTCTGTGTATGATGCATTAAAAACCATGACAGTTTCAGATGTACTGTTGATTCTGAGACACAAACACTAATATATAATATTTAAATGTTTAGTGTTCTTAACCATCACTGGTCAGGAATTTAGCAAGAATTGCACAAATACTGTAGATAAAGTAACTTAGCACGGAATAACTGCCCCCTTTGTTTTCTTTAAATGTTTAAGCCGTGTGGGTAAACTTGCAGACAGCTTTTTACAGGAAGAAGAGTCATGTTAATGGCTTCAAACAGTTCATGAGTAGTTGGAAAATGTCTCCCTGTTCATTTGAGTTTAATGTGCGACCAAATATTGTTTAAATCTGGACCAAAACATGAGCCTGATGGACTTGTTCTCAGGCCACTTCTTGGTTGTCTTTTGCTTTGGGCAGGAGCATTGTCTTGTTGAAAAAGTAACATCTGATCATTCCTCTTTAGATAACAACTTTTCATTTGTGGGAAGCAAGCTATTCTGTAATATTCTCCTACTCCAAAGCATTAAATGACTTTTCACAATGAAGTAGCTCACCAATACCAGCAGCTAAAAAAGCTCCTCACACAATGACACTCTTCCATTTATTATTATATTTCTCACCAGATTTTCAAAGACACCGTCCTGGAGCATCACCATGCAACTCATGTTTCATTGTGATTCATCGCTCCACACAAAAACTCTTTTTTTGTCTTTGATGTTTTTCTGAGACAGCAAAGGCTTTTTAAGTAGTGCATTTGCTTAAATTTGACTAATTTTCTTTACCAATAATTACTGGTTGAGACAATTAAAAGCTTAGTGTTTAGCCATTTTTTTTTGCCCAGGAGTGTATATATTTATTTGATGATAAAACAGCTACAAAGGATTACAAAGGGCAGATTTGATGACCAGCTGCGGTCCCACACTCTTAAAAATAAAGGTTCTTTGGCAGGGTGTATGGTTCCATGAAGAACCTTTAAAATCCAAAGAACCTTTCCATTGCACAAAAGGTTCTTTGTAGCGCATAAAGGTTCTTTAGACTATAAAATGGTTAGAAAAAAGGGTTCTTTAAAGAACCTTTCAGAAAACGGTTCTCCAGGGAACCAAAAATGGTTCTTCTATGGCATCGCTGTGAAAACCCCTTTTTGATTCTTCCTGGCACCTTTATTTTTAAGGGTGCAGGCCTCCACGACTCAACCCTTACACACTTGCAGAAGCATTATACTCTAAGGCCAGAATAAAACAGCTTTATCCCGGGTATTAACTCAAACAGGGAGGTCTAATGCCACGGGATCAAGCGTTCCGCGTCATTGACAGGAATGAGGGGAGTCCCACAGGATCATAAACTCTGTCCTGATCTTGTTACGCAGTCAGAGACTACATCTTCTCTCTTACTAAGCCTTTCTGTGCCTGAGAGGGACAGATTTTCAGAAAAAGCCTGGCTTATCATCTGCTGCTTAGGAAGCTCTTCATCCGAGTTTTCTGTGCATGTACTTGAGGATCTAAACAGAAGAAGTCCTTGAAGATGGGAAAGAAAAATAGTTTTCAAGCATTGCTTTCACAAGCTAATCATGATTCAGGGGCAGTGACAAATAAAATACATTCAGCATGTAATTCATTCATACAATCATACAATCTTGTATGATGAGCATGTTTTAAATTATCTGAATATATATCCCATATACATGGGAGCATAAAGTAAAAAATTTGGTAACACTTTATTTTAAGGTGACGTAGTTACATGTTACTACATATACTTACTATAGTAATAACAGTAAATTATGCATAATTACAAGTAACTAACCATAAACCAAACTCTAACCTGTAGTTAATTAATATTACTCAGTACTTAATTAAGTACAATGCAACTGTCACCTTAAAATAAAGTGTAACCAAAATTTCTAATTTCATTACAGCAATGAAATAATAAATATTTTGATTATTATTATTTCTTATAAAAATATTGTAATAAAAGTGCTCAACTGCTTATTAATATTTACATTGTTTGGTTAAGGATCAGTTCAGGCTGTAAAATATTATATGATGCTACTCACTAAAACATATTTATGAATGAACAATTCATGATATTTGTAAAATCATAATGAAAATATATATAAAAATGATTGAAAATAATGATTAAAGATGTGAACACTATTCAGACAAAAAATAATATTTAAAACTATATTATTTTTTAAATATATTTCCCTTATGTCTTTAAATTAATCTTTGCCTTGAGTGTTGTATGAAAGTTTTCAAAACCATATTTAACCAATATACCAGGGCCGTAACCAAGTCCCCCCAAATAATTGGAAATGGCCAAATTGTCCCCCCCAATATAAAATATTTCTTAATGTTGTTCTCCATCACGTACCGCTCTGTTTGTTGTTTGTTGACGGACCGTTTAAAAAGTAACAATTTTAGGCTGGTCTGCCTGAGCGGTCTAACAGCGCTCGTCAATGTAAAAATTATGGCCAATCAGATCAAAGAAGGCGGGGCTTAATGTTCACTGAAGACGAGTGTAGTTTTTACAGTGAAAGAGTGCGTGGTAAGATATACAGAGCTAAACATTTAACATTTGACTACTGTTTTACAACGGATATGTTGAACGGCAAACAGTAACATACAGTGATGCAAACTAAACTTTTTTAATGTAATTTCGCCATTTTTAGTTGAAAATATGCTATCATTTAAATTATGTCATTCATAACTGAATATGACAAGACACGATTTTTTTTTGACATATTAGACATACAAACAAGAGTGAATGTGTGCATATTTTTAAATAAAATATTATTTGCAAAGAGTTTAAATGGATTAAATATATAGGCTATAATTAGACCAGGAACTTATTTTACCATTGTTATTTCTTTATTCCCTTAAATCCCTTTTAGTCCTTTAATTATTTAATTCTTTAAATAAAAACACCACCCCCTCCCTCTTCAAAAAAATAAATAAATAAAATAAATAAATAAAACTTTGGTCCTCCCCAATGTTTAAGACATGGTTATGGCCTTGCAATATACGAGTTCCTATTTTTATACACAAAATAATTTTGTTCTGACTTCTTTTTGTTTGGGTTCAAGCCTTAATTAAGGAGTCAGACTCTCTGCAAAACACCCCCAGAAATCACACCATGATTCAAAGCAATCATTTTCCCTAAAATTACCGTTTTATTAAGCTTGTAGGCTGAAACGAACTATTAGTAAGATTCCATGTGGTGGTGGAGTTTTTACCAAAGTTAGCACTTCAGATTGGTGGTTAGCATTGAAAATGTAAATGGCGCAGCTTTAGCAGGCACTTCACATAGCCTCTCTGTCACCTCTCGTTATTAGCCGCCCACTCTCCGTCTGCGTGACCGGCTAGCATGAACGCTTGGAGTGGCAGATGTGGGGGCTGCCACATGATGGCTAATAATGGCACTCGTTAAAGGGGCTTTATGAAAACCCAGCTAGCTAACTCTCCGTCTTAGCTGAAAAGTGGCCTACTACCATGTTACTGTCTCACCACTTTCCCTCACCTGTGTCTTCTCGCCCAAACACCTCGACATGGTCTCCCATATCCCTCTTAAGAGCTTTCCAGGTTTGGTGAATCAATTTGATGGCATTGACACCATTTTTGTGTCACTTTGCCCAAGCTCCCTTGAATAGAGTGCTATTGTCCAATAGTTCCGCCGTGTGGATGGTGAGAAGGGGATTTGATGGCGGGTTCCCATAGCGGAACAATCTGAATTCTGTTCTATTTAGCAAGCGGGATGGGTCTCCAACAAGAAGAGGAGGGAGGGGATTGTCCAGTGGAACATCTTAAATGAATGACGATCAGATAGCGTAACACTATTCTGCTTGTCATTTAATGCAAGGCCCCACAGAATGGGATAGAGAGGCAGGTGGGTCTTTGAAAATGGATGACAACATTGTCAGGCTGAGGCATACAACAAATAAATCAACCACTAAGTCATCTCACAGTTCAAATCCCCTCAAGCTGTTAATAGCCTCTCCAGAGGGATTAATTTAGGCTCCGAGGGCTTCATTTTTGTGTGTATGGATTGATTTTTTTTTAGGCTCAGGAGTGAGCATTATGTTTGTGGTTGAAGATAATTGTTTAAGAAATTCTATGGCACGTAATCATTCATGACTAAATGAATTGAGACTACAGGTTGGTTTCCTCCAGGGGTATATTATCTAAAAAAATATCAAATAATTTATTTACAAACGTGGAAACTGAGTTGACATAAAATGGTTATGACAGAAAATATAACCATGTTTACTTTTTTAATTATATGTATAAAAAAAGTCACCAGACTTCATAGCAGGTGAATCATGGAAAGACACTGACTTAGATTTTTCCCGATTTCGTAAATGTTCTCATGAAACTGTTGACAAAACCTCATAAAAAAGAGATATATACAAACAAACAAACAAACAATGGTGCATTTGGAGGTGCAAAAGGATGGTTTGAATATAATGCATAATTATAAAACAGAAATATATCTGCAGCTAGCCCATAAAACCTCTGATTACTGCACATTATAACTAATAATAAATCAATATAATTACAGTAAATCATTATAATTAAGCACACAGTTCTCCATGGGGGGCCCAATAAATAAAATTAGTCCCAATCCCCACTGCAGACACTTGTGGAACATCTTATACTGAATGAGTACTCAAAAAATGGACAACAACTGTAACAAGCAAGCAAATGATGTCCCATAAGCTGGTAAGTTTGTTGGCAAGCTTTGCTGTGTGCCACAGGGCAGGCTTAGCATTAATAATTCTGAGGATGTGCCAGCACAAAAGAAAACACAGGCTTTAATGAGTTCATTCCCCACCGTGGACGAAGAGATTAATGAGGAAACCACTGGCTCCAAAAGATGAACCCAAGAACCAAAGTCTAAAGACTCAGAGATCTGCAATCAAAAATCTCAGATATTAATGTGAACTCTTTCATTAATTCTATATTAAGTCAATATGAATATGAAATAATTTCACATCTCTTTTGCTTCCATTTGAATTTTTCCTATAAGCAATGTTGCATCAAAATTGATGCTTATGAAATATTACTGCTCTATAAGACAGCTATGATTTATTTTTCTTCATCACCCCATTACTGGCTCTAAGTATTTATTTTTTTATGACCACCTGCTAATCTGTGTATATCTGCACACTTACAGTCAACAATTCACAAGTCCAACGTGTGAGCATCAGGCAGCAAAAATAACATACACAATCACATGCAGCGCCTATCATAAAGCAGCCAACTCTGAGACCCTGCTCACATTTGCCTTTGTGTTCATAGATTGCTATTAGTATAATATTCTGGAAAGTTGCAACCTTGTAATTCTCAGACTGCTAATAGGTCTTAAAAGCTGAGGCCATATAAATCACACATACTCCTATACAACTGTCACTTAAGTTTAAAGCTACAGAATATTCCCTATATTGTACATGCGCATGACATTAAGGCATTAATGCAGGCTAGCTGAGGAACAAGTATTATTCAATTTGTATATATATACACTCACCTAAAGGATTATTAGGAACACCATACTAATACTGTGTTTGACCCCCTTTCGCCTTCAGAACTGCCTTAATTCTACGTGGCATTGATTCAACAAGGTGCTGAAAGCATTCTTTAGAAATGTTGGCCCATATTGATAGGATAGCATCTTGCAGTTGATGGAGATTTGTGGGATGCACATCCAGGGCACGAAGCTCCCGTTCCACCACATCCCAAAGATGCTCTATTGGGTTGAGATCTGGTGACTGTGGGGGCCATTTTAGTACAGTGAACTCATTGTCATGTTCAAGAAACCAATTTGAAATGATTCGAGCTTTGTGACATGGTGCATTATCCTGCTGGAAGTAGCCATCAGAGGATGGGTACATGGTGGTCATAAAGGGATGGACATGGTCAGAAACAATGCTCAGGTAGGCCGTGGCATTTAAACGATGCCCAATTGGCACTAAGGGGCCTAAAGTGTGCCAAGAAAACATCCCCCACACCATTACACCACCACCACCAGCCTGCACAGTGGTAACAAGGCATGATGGATCCATGTTCTCATTCTGTTTACGCCAAATTCTGACTCTACCATCTGAATGTCTCAACAGAAATCGAGACTCATCAGACCAGGCAACATTTTTCCAGTCTTCAACTGTCCAATTTTGGTGAGCTCGTGAAAATTGTAGCCTCTTTTTCCTATTTGTAGTGGAGATGAGTGGTACCCGGTGGGGTCTTCTGCTGTTGTAGCCCATCCGCCTCAAGGTTGTGCGTGTTGTGGCTTCACAAATGCTTTGCTGCATACCTCGGTTGTAACGAGTGGTTATTTCAGTCAAAGTTGCTCTTCTATCAGCTTGAATCAGTCGGCCCATTCTCCTCTGACCTCTAGCATCAACAAGGCATTTTCGCCCACAGGACTGCCGCATACTGGATGTTTTTCCCTTTTCACACCATTCTTTGTAAACTCTAGAAATGGTTGTGCGTGAAAATCCCAGTAACTGAGCAGATTGTGAAATACTCAGACCGGCCCGTCTGGCACCAACAACCATGCCACGCTCAAAATTGCTTAAATCACCTTTCTTTCCCATTCTGACATTCAGTTTGGAGTTCAGGAGATTGTCTTGACCAGGACCACACCCCTAAATGCATCGAAGCAACTGCCATGTGATTGGTTAGATAATTAGATTAGATAATTGCATTAATGAGAAATTGAACAGGTGTTCCTAATAATCCTTTAGGTGAGTGTATATATATATATATTAAGCCTATATGAGCGTTTAGATAGATAGATAGATAGATAGATAGATAGATAGAATTCAGATCAAGCTCAATCGGATCGATTAAGGTGTTTATATGAAGGCTTTTCAGTCCAATTGAGCCGTCAATCCGACTAACGGATTATTTGTTTGCATGTAGTAAACATAGCCACTGTGTAGTATTTCCTCTTTTGGATAATAAAATGTAGTTCTTATCGACAGGCTGAGACTATACATTCAGAAATGCAATGATTTGTTACAGTAACATCAACAATCAGGTTGGTTGAAATGAGATTACTTTGGCCAATGTCCTTTGCACATATGGTAGATGTCACGTACACGGTTATTTCCAGTCGTTCGGTTCTGCCTATCTAGCTTCGGGAGAGTATTAAACCTTTGACATCGCCTCATTTTATTTTGCCTTCCCATAGCATCTCTCCAAGGACCTGCTGTTGTGTGCCTTGAGGCGTTATTAAAAAGCATATTCAAAACATCAGTTTAGCGTTTAGCCTAGATAAGATGCAGCAATGATAAGAAGTAACTTAGCGTTGGTTCTGCATTTAATGTTGTTTTTGCTCTGAAAGGAAAAGATGAAAAGATGTTGTTAGACATTGTGTTGGACCTGTCAAAGCTGTGTGTGGGGATGTGGCTTGTCAGAGGAGACTGGAAGTGACAGCTGGGATTTAAGCGAGGTGTCTGGCCGCTATCTTTCGGTGTCAAACGCACTAGGTTTGGCCCCTTTGGACGTCCCCAGGAACCCTGTCGCATCCCCAGCGGATCCTGAGCGGACGCAGCTGTGGGACCAGGAGTCACCATGTGATTAATCACCACTCGCTGTAACACAATGACGCACACACATATAGAGTGCACTGCGCCGCTGCAACGCTGCTCTCAGCCAAGAGGTCGACAGAGGGGACGTCCCTTGACACATGAAAATGCACGCGCCAGGCTTGCGTGGATTCCTCGCACATCCGTTCTTACACAAAACAATCCAGGAGAGATGTAAAATAGGCTCGCATAGCTTAAAGTTACTGATCAAAGCACAATTTTATGTCTAGAAACTTATTCTGCTGCTTCATCGAGGGAATAATGCAAACGCAACGGGAGGGAGTCGATTCGGGTTGATACAACAGTGATTTCAATTTCACCACGCTCTCATCAGATTCTTTTTTTTTTTTCAAGAGCTCAGTTTCCTGGCATGCTATGTGTGGGAGTTGCAAGGCCTTGCTAGTCAGACAGGAGGTCTTTTAATTGAGCCCTGCAAAAATGGAGACAGTTCAAAAGACATTGTGGATACTTCCAAATCTCTTGTCGATTCCAGGTCCTTTAGAGCTTTGCTGTTGTTTAAGCCTGGCTGCCTAATGAGCTTGCGTTAGCTTAATTAAACTTTGCCCATCAAGATCCTTGTCAATTCGTTTGGGTTTGTTGGAGGGGATGGCGGCATAATTGGGAAAATGGCCCCGGGTCCAAAGTGGAGAAGCGCGTTTTCGACGACGTCCCCAGATCTTCCCTGCAAAGCTTTCATGTTTTTCTTTCCCCTGGATTAGTCTCCCTTTTAAGTGCTTGGAATCTAATTGTCATAGCAACACAAACTACCACTTTAATGTCCTTTATCTGGAAATGCAAGAAGAAAGGTTGAATTTGGAGACAAAACACCTCGGCTGCCATGGTGATTGCTCACACGCTTACAAAAGCGGTCATGGCCGTGTGCATTTAGACGAGTACGAAGCACAGTGGCCTGAGCTCGAGGGTTATTCACACATTATTCTTAGAATACCTCCGCAGTGGTCCTGCATTCTCAAGAGAATTAATATAATCACGGGTGCATTAAACAACGGGGCTTGCGGCTATGCAACAAGTAGCCAACTGAGAGGATAACCAGGCCTTTAATTGACAGTACGGTGTCGCCTCATTATCCCTTTATTGGGTTATACAAATAAGGTAAAAGAAAACCCGGAGCTCCTCGTGGTAAGTTTAGCCTGAACCCGGGTCGTCATTTGCTTGCATGTTTTTAATAAAGGATATGAATTAAGGGTTCACACTTGTAGTTTGGTTCTCTTGGTTCTTGGTTCCAGACCTAAAAACTAAATTTAGTCCTGGTTTGCTTAGCGTTCACACACATTTTTAACACCGAACTTAAAGTTACAAAACAAAAGGCATAAGGAAAGTTCACAACTTGACTAGACAGCTTTTATGAAGTATATTTTGCGATGGAACTTACTGAACATCTAAAACAATGCCGTGTGTTGGGCTAAATGTGCTCATTGTATGATTATATGATGGTATTTTTTTTTTTACCAGCTGAGAACTCACAAAGAGCTTAAAGGAGACAAAACAGTATCAGGAATTCTTCCGTTGCACACAAACGAAGATCTGCTGCCTGTACCGAACTGTAATGGGCAACGTAGCTCCTATGACAAGAATATGACCAGGTATGCTTGATCATTCTGTCCTGTTTTTGGTTCATTTAGATTAAAGGAGTAGTTCACTTTAAAATGAAAATCACCCCATGATTTACTCACCCTCAAGCCATCGTAGGTGTATATGACTTTCTTCTTTCTGATGAACACAATCAGAGTTATATTAATAAATATCCTGACGCTTCCAAGCTTTATAATGGCAGTGACGGGGTCCATTGAGTTTGAAGCTCAAAAAAGTGCATCCATCCATCATAAACATACTCCACACGACTCCGGGGGGTTAACGAAGGTTAATAAAACTTTTATAAAGTAAAATATCTAGCTTCCGGCAGACCGCCTTCCGTATTCAACTTACGAAAAAAGCATAACTGGCGCGACATATCACTAGAACGTAGAGTAAGCATTTTGAACTGCGAGAGGCGTTACACTTTCTGTGTGAGTTGAATACGCAAGGCGGTCTGCTGGAAGCTAGATATTTCACTTCATAAAGTTTAAATATGGATATTTTTCTTACAAAACCCCATTGATTCGCTTCAGAAGGCCTTTATTAACCCTCCGGAGCCGTGTGGGGTACATTTATGAGGGATGGATGCACTTTTTGAGCTTCAAACTCAATGGACCCCGTCACTCCCATTATAAAGCTTGGAAGCGTCAGGATATTTATTAATATAACTCCGACTGTGAAAGTCATATACACCTAGGATGGCTTGAGGGTAAGTAAATCATGGGCTAATTTTCATTTTTAAGTGAACTACGCCTTTAAGACAAATTCACAGACGGCTTTGTCAGGTTTTGTTGGATCAGTGTGTTACCCATGTCTGTTGCTGTCTGTCTGAGCTTATTTTCACCGACTGAACTTCACAAGTTCACACTTACATATAAATAAATAGAGTAAAGGTTATACGTATTTGGAGTGCTGTGCGAGGGGAGGGCTCCGAGCTTGGAATTTGGCCCAAACCCAGAGTACTCCCCCCATTCCATGTTGGGATAGGAATAGTTAGAAGTGAGGAGATGGGGTGGTGGAGGGATGCTGGAAAACTCTTATGGAACAGAGGTAAGTCTGCTTATCTTGTTAAATGAGTTGATTAACTGAATGTGCTCCTCCCGTGTTAATTAGGTTAATTATCTGAACATGCTCCTCCCGAACTTTGTTATAAAAAAAACACATCAAATCATATGTTGAATTGGTGCTTGTCGGGTCGTTGCATTTACATATAAAAGGAATTAAAATAATCATAAAATAATCACAACATATGCATAAGAAATAAAAAATATCATGCATAAGAAATAAAAATAACAGTCATATTTAACTAAAGGCTAAAATACTATTCCTGACTACCTGAATCACTAAATTGTACGGAGGAGTTTTAGGGTATGTTTACACGACAACGATGCACTAAAAACAGGGGGGCATTCCAGAAAGCAAGGTTAACTTACTATCACATATACCCTGAACTCTCGGTTGATTAACCCAAACCTTGCTTACTCGAGGTATGCTGGTTCCAAAAACGAGTCCGGGAGTAAGTTCAGACAACTCAGAGTATGTTCCCAGTTCCCAGTTAACACACAAGACATTCTGAACAGAGCAACGAATTAATGATTCACCATGGAAACAGGCTTTTTGTTTAATGGCGATTTACATAACCTACTTAGTGCACATCGCTACCTATTTGGTGGTTGTGCAATCATTTTTTCAATCTCTTCATTTAATAAGTAATATTTATTCACTGAAAATAAGGATTATATTGTTTGTTTGATGCTAATTAATTGAATGCAATAAATTAAATAATAAACATATTTGAATTTAATTAACATTTAAACATTACCTTGTTATAATAGTGCTTTAGAATTAATATATAATATTGTATACTATATAACTGTAACTATATAACACATTTGGTTATATTAATATAACTCTATTAATTATATAACACGCATCTGAATACCTCTTAAGCATACTAACCCTGGAACATAACCTGCTCTGGAGCTCATACTGATTTCATTTGAATAAAGAAATAGAAACATCTAATTTCATCATTGCAACAAATACAAATACATATATAGATCAGGTTTTTGATTTAAGCTCTGCAGACAGATGAACAAACATGGCAGTGTTGATAATGAGTGTAGAACATAAGAAACATACAAATTGTCCAGCATCTGATATGGAATGCAGAGAGGCGATATGTGTAGGTGGAGATTACAGAACATTTAACATGTTGTTGCTTCAATATGAATACAGAATGAATAATTAAAAAGAAAATTGTCCACACTCCACTGTAAAAAAAAGCTGGAAAACATTCTTCTCCTGCTCACAAATAAATGTTTTCTCCCATATGGACATTTCACCATTTCATTTTGATAAAACTATTGTCAGATACACACAGAAACTCAAAGGTTTCCAGTAAAAGTTTTAATGTGAAGAAATTATGACAGAAATATATTACTACTGTACACTGTAAACCCGAATAAGTTGGCAAAACTCAAAAAAATTGAGTCAATCGGTTACATTTAAATGTTTAAGTTAAGAAATTTAAAGTTTAAGTAAGCAGAACTTGTAGATTTTTATTTTGTACTTATACATTTTAATTGCTCTTAACTTAAAATATTTGAGTAAGCTAATTCATACATTTAAGTAGGGATGCACTGATACCCCTTTTTTTCAGACCAAGTACAAGTACAAGTACTTACATTTGGGTACTTGCCGATACCAAGTACCGATATGAGTACTTAATAATACCATTACAGTTATTCTAACCATGTTTTATTTTCATCAGATGTTTTTCACTTTCTGACTGTAACAAAGTAAATATACAACTTGATGCTGTTGCTGACATTTTAACATTCAACTTGGTGTTTTCCTAACATGGCACTGCTACCCATTTCACATAAATGTAACCTGTAACATTCAGTGGATTTCAGTACCACACAACATAGTAGCAGAACAACTGAAATTATATGTTATCATATGTTAGTACAGTACTAAAGACTAAGCCTTTTTCGGAAAAGTGAGAGGCAGGTTCTGCATTATCAGCTATTCTGTTTTCATCTACAATGTGTGACACTGAGCTAGGAATGTGCGAGACTAGCCGACTAGTCGATTAAACGTTAGTGCTGCTGCTGAGTCGAATTACATTTTTTGCTTTATATTTTTTACAAAGGCTATGTTTAAATTACCGTTGTGTTAATGTTATATCTTGAAATTAATATATTATTTTGAAAAGTGTATATCTGCAGCAAAACAAAATCATTTAATTTTACCTCAGGTTTTGCATGCGTTGGTTTTCTCTGGCGCTCGCGGCGGCTTCAGAGAAATCTCCACTCGGAAGATGAGCAAGGTGAGGGAGGATTTTGAAAGCTTACACAAAACTTTTCTGTTTTCTTCCATGTCATGTCAAACTAGTATAACAATTAAGCTTGCTGCCTTGCTTAGGCTTGTTATACTACCGGTTATGAGGGACAATATGGTATGAAATTTTATATCGGATTAAGGAGAAACATTATGAATCAAACTTACTTTGCACTTGAACAGCTGCTATATCAACATCCCAAAGATATGAAAATACGGTTAAATAATGTATAGTTGTCAGTACACGACAAGCTTTTCTTGCGATTTTGCCGCCTGTTATGTGTGCAGACACTTTTCATACACAAGAAACGCGTTCATACCGGACCTGCAAGTAGTTGCCGTGGTAACGAACAACAATAACTTAACGTACTGACTTATGTGGACTAACTTTAATTTGAGGAAATCTGTTTATAATAGGCTATTAGGTTTGACTCATTGGTCCTGCGCTGCATATTAACTCAGTTGATTTGAATAAATATGTCTATAATGGCTAACGTACGTGCTTATGTGAAGGCTCAAGTTTAATACAATGATCATAATGCAAGGCAAGCATGTAATGTTATGGTTAGACTAGTCATTGTGCACATCCCTACTAAACAGCCTTTCACTTTCAACACTACTGCATGGTGCCGAGAGGTATCTGCGTGACGAGAGGTTAAGCTTGGTTTATACTCGCCGCATCTGCACTAGCACGAAGGTGCGCGTGGCAAAACTGAAGTTGAGAGCACAAGACCCCTTGTCACTTGGCGGTGTGCATGGCGAATTTTGTAACTTTCCGTGCGGCTCCGCATCCGAAGATGCGTTGTATCGGAGTAGTTTTACGAGTACGAGTACATGAGCGCAGTATCGGACCGAAACCCGAGTACTGGTATCAGTATCGGTGCATCCCTACATTTAAATTACAATTATCAACTTAAATATTTTTAGTAGTGGAAACTTGGCTAGCTTTAACTAGCTAATTCAATAAATGCTACCTTGCTAATTAGTAACACAATGCTTTGATAGCATTAGCATAGCATAGAACTTGCTGAATGAGTACAGCAATATAGAACATTTAACTTACAGTATATCTGTTCTCAAACTAAGCTCATGCTCCTCTTGTCATCATGATGGTAACCCTACAAAAACCAACATAACAGAAACTCTTCTAAATTAGCATAGCAAAACATTAAACACTACTGAATCTCCACCTTAACATTAAATTAAAAACATTATATAACACGCCATTTTAGCATTTACTCTACCTTTGAGTGTCATGGCATGCTGGGAAATAGAAATCCCAGCCCAGTTTCAGTTAAATTTAAGTTTGTCTAAACTAAAAGAAACAAGTTCACAAAACTCAAAACAATGAAATAATTCAGATTACTAAAAATGTGACAGTTTTGTGAAGTCAAAAGAAAAAGAAAGTTCTAAATTTGAGTTGGCTCTACTCAAACCAATTAATTATTTTGAGCGTTGGGGTTTACAGTAGAATGTAATTCTCAGAGTTGTAGTAGTAGTAATAATAATAATAATAATAATAAAAAGCATTATTTTTTGAAGGAATATCACAATTTTTGTCCATGTTTTAATTTAAACAGTAAACCTATGCTATTTGCTAAAAAAAAAAAAAAAAAAAAAAAAAAATAGAAGGAATTTTTACTTTTACTTATCTAAGCTATTGGAGGTCTCAACTACAAAAGTTTTAACGTGAAGAAATTATGACAGAAATATATTACTACTGTACACTATAAACCCGAATAAGTTGGCAAAACCTGGCAGATGGCAGATGAAAAATCAGGTGAAAAAAAAAAAAATCTATTAACATTGAAAAGGGATCAGAAGGATCATATCTCGCCATCAGAATGTCATAGCGAATTGTAGGTCTCTTCACTCAGGTCAACAAACAGCAGTGTTGGGGGAACGTTACTTTTAAAAGTAATGCATTACAATATTTCGTTACTTCCTAAAAAGGTAACTAATTGCATTACTTAGTTACTTTGTATGGAAAGTAATCCATTACATTACTTTTGCGTTACTTATTCTCACCTGGGCTGGGCTTGCTTTGTTGTTTTTTAATAACAAAAAAGTTCAATTTTTGGCAAATGTAAAGGCCCTTTTACACCAAAAGTGCAAAAGGAAATGCAAATTTACATCTGTACAGTAGAGGGCGCAGCTCAAACAAACCTTTCAGCGGTGCTGCTGTTCTGGATTGCAGAAGAATAGGACACAGGTAAAGAAAGTTCAACACTTCAACACTTCAGCAATAAAAACAACAAAAAAATGAAACAAATGTGATGTTTATCTAAAGTAATTTGTGCTTATTAGTATGGTTGAATTGGATCATCGAAGATCAGTAGCAAATACATTGGTTGATAAAGTGAGATTAAATACATAAAGTATATTTGTGTAATTTAACAATTAATTATTGCAGGTTTGTGTAGCATTCAGAGTTTGTGTTTCACTGTTTTTATGCATTTTGAGGTATACTGAATCTGTTTTTGTGCAAGTGATATGAGTAAATGCATGTTTACATTTATTCTAGAACTAAAATAACCATCATGTTCACACAGCGCACACAACACCTGCACTTACACCTGATTTCTCTCAACATGGAGACAGGAGAGCTGTCAGTCAATACATGGGAAAACAAAGTAACTTGCATTACTAATTTGAAAAGTAACACAGATATTTTATTGTAAATTTAAAAGTAATGTGTTACTTTGCTAGTTACTTGAAAAAAGTAATCTGATTATGTAACTCGTGTTACTTGTAATGCGATACCCCCAACACCAGTGGCATCAATTCACCAAAAGCCAAGGTATGGCAGACTCTGATGATGTCATCCAATTTTACTCCCTCGACGTGACAGTCCCACTTTTAATAGCCTACTTCACACAACGTTGTCCAGAATTTGAAAACTCAAAAGTCTGAAGTTTTGCAACATAGGAAAACTAAGACTTGATGAAAAATCTAAAAAGACATTAAATTACCAATATAGCCAGCAGAATAGTGACCAGCAATCACTATTATAACATTTAAAAATACATTTTTGTCTATTTTTGTAGTGAAGTATGTAGGAAAAGTCACAAAGTCTCATGAAAAACTCTTCAAATTGCGAATGAAATTAAACAGAGTAAAGAGTGCTTCATAACTATGGAAGCTGTCAGACAGTTCGGCGCAAACTCATGTGAAAACTCTCGTTTTAATCAATGAATCTGTCAAAACTGCACAATGAATCTTTTACTTGCATCATGTTTCCGCTTTGTTTATTATAATGAGAGGATTTGTGCTCGTGCAGAACTTAGTAAACTTGTGCTAAATATAAACTCATTCAGCATTTTGAAAGATACTGAGCGGATTCTTAAACCGGTAACTCTGAACACCGGTAACTCTAAACACCTCTGATTGGTCATTATTTTTTAACAGAACTTCCTGTAATTGGCTACAATACTCAACGTTTGTAAATAGACACATTGGCAATGCCGTCACTCACATGACACTAATATAACAACCAAATCGCTTTAATTTACTTACTTTTCTGTTTTATTTAACAATACAAATTATATGTTAGTAATACAACTCTGTTAATCCTGCAATAAAAATACAGTGGTGGTCAGAATTATTGGCACCCCTGGTAAATATGATCAAATATGGCTGTAAAAAATAAATCTGCATTGTTTATCCTTTTGATCTTTTATTCAAAAAATTCACAAAAATCTAACCTTTCATTGAAATAAAAGAATTGAAAGTGGGGGGGAAATCACATTATGAAATAAATGCTTTTCTCCAAAACACGTTGGCCACAATTATTGGCACCCCTAGAATTTTTTATGAGTAAAATATCTCTGAAGTATATTCCCATTAATATTTACATTTTTAGCACACCAGGTTGACTAGGAACATGAAATTGTCCAGCTATGATGTCTTGTTCCACAGGAGTATAAAAATGAGGAAACACAAAGGCCAAATTCCCTTAATCATTCATCACAATGAGTAAAGCCAAAGAATATAGTTCTGATGTGCAGCAAAAGATTGTTGAGCTTCACAAAATAGAAAGTGGCTGTAGGAAAATAGCTAAAGCATTGAAAATTCCCATTTCCACCATCAGGGCAATAATTAAGAAGTTCCAATTAACTAAAGATGTTATGAATCTGCCTGAAAGAGGACGTGTGTCTATATTGTCTTAATGCATGGCAAGGAGAAAAGTTTGAGTGGCCAAAGACTCTCCAAGGATCACAGATGGAGAATCGCAGAGATTAGTTGAGTCTTGGGGTCAGAAAGCCTAAAAAAAAATTTAAAAAAAATCAAACAACCCCTACATCAGCTCATGTTGTTTGGAAGGGATTCAAGAAAAATCCTTCTTGCTCATCCAGAAACAAACTCCAGCATATTCAGTTGTCAGATACGACTGGAAATTCAAAAGGGACCTGGTTCTATGATCAGATGAAACTATAAAAAGAGCTTTTTGGCAGCAAATCCACCAGATGGGTTTGGTGCAAACAGGGATAAAAAGTACCCCATGCCCACGGTTAAAAATACCACTGGATCTTTAATGTTGTGGGCCTATTTTTTTGCTGGAGGTCCTGGACATCTTGTTCAGATACATGGTATAATGGATTCTAGCAAATACCAACAGATAAAAAATCAAAACCTGACGGCCTCTGCTAGAAATCTTATAATGCGTGGTTGGATCTTCCATCAGGACAACGATCCAAAACAAACATCAAAATCAACACACAAATGTGTCACTGAACACAATATGAAGCTTCTGCCATGACCATCCCAGTCCCCTGACCTGAACCCCATAGAAAATGAGTGGGGTGAACTGAAGAGAAGAAGCATCAACATGGATCTGGGAATCTGAAGGATCTGGAGAGATTCTGTATGGAGGAATGGTCTCTGATCTCTTGTCAGGTGTTCTCCAAACTCATCAGGCGTTATAGAAGAAGACTCAGAGCTGTTATCTTGGCAAAAGGAGGTTGCAAAAAGTATTTAATAAAAGGGTGCCAATAATTGTGGCCAACGTGTTTTGGAGAAAATCATTTATTTCATAATGTGATTTACCCCCCAGTTTCAATTCTTTTACTTCAATGAAAGTTTAGATTTTTGTGAATTTTTTGAATAAAAGACCAAAAGGATAAACAATGCAGATTTATTTTTTACAGCCATATTTGATCATATTTACCAGGGGTGCCAATAATTCTGACCACCACTGTATATTACTTGCATTGATCTAAACAGGCAGCCAAGGTATGGCAGCCGCCACACCCTGCCATACTCAATTGATGCCCCTGCCCAACACTGACAAGCAGATATTCAGTAACACCCTAGTGACCATCTAGCGATGCATTAGCAAACAAAACACCACTCAGATCTTCTTCAGAAAATCACATCTGCACTAAATGACAATAGGTGTGCTTTTAATTCTGCCTGCTAACAAGTGTTTCTGGGGGTCTCGGATCATATTAATTAGTCCATTATTCAGGCTAAACTCACAACAGCTTCCATCTCTGCAGTAATTTTCAGTAAAATTTCCAACTTAATCTAAACTAGCAGGTGCATGTGCACAAGGGACTTCAACCTAAAACAAATTGCAACAAAAACACGTTCCAGATCTGATTATCTGGTCCCAGACAGGCTGCCAGATTGACTATAAATACTTTTTCAATTTGGACGATTAGAAGGGGGATCACTCTGAAGAGCTTGAGAGCTTTTGGGCCACGGCAGGTAATCCCTTTTTTCTGCTAAAAGCTAAATACCAGGAGGGGAGATCCATATCTATTCCCTTGTGTCTGGAGAAAAGTCTTATCAGTGCAACTTTCAGCATCACCAAAGAAACACTTGTTGCATTAAGACCACAAACGAGAAGAGTGGCGTATCATCATCAAAATGAAATTAAGGCTTGGACCAGTGAACTCTTTTTTATTGTATATCTGGACAATTAGACATCTACATCCTTTGTATGCATCTGAAGGAGCTTCCCTTATTATCAGTGCACCATGTGACCTCATGGATTACAGGATTAAACTGAGAATCATTAGTGACCAATCATGATTTGTCCACAGATAAGGGATGTCACATATGAGCAACATTGATAACACTATCGGATAATTTCTCATTATGCTAGCGAAATTACTCTGTTTTAAAACTGCACACAGGTTTGTCTTCATGCTCGAGACACAAAGAATATGACGTTTTCAGAAATGGCAGCGTGAAGAAACTGAAGATTACAAGAATAGCCACATAATTTGATGGTCCGGGGCTAACCCTCGCCGTGAACTGCATGTCAAGTAGCATCTGCGTAAAAATACCATCCAGGCTCATAAAACTTATGTTCCTCAGCGCTTCCTCGGCTGTCATCTCTAGATAAATGGCCGTAAGCTGATCTCCTTCACCAAGTCGTTGTTATTATTAATGATATTTTTTTGGCAATGTCACTCTCAGTCTCTTTCTTTTTGTGGACAAGGAAACGGATGAATTTCATGGCTGTTTGATGTGCAGCCAACAAACAGGAGCTTTTGATGTTTTGCTAATCACCTGCGAGCTGTCCAATCAGAATGGAGAGACCTTGTTGACTTTTAATCAGTGCGGCTTGTGACCCAATCTTGCTGTAGCGTCATATACGCCGACTCTGGAAAAAAAAGGAAATGGTTATTTGTTTTTCCCCACATCATGGCACCAAATAATGGATCCAGCTACAAGGAGCAAGAAAGAAATGGAAATCTTCAAATTCTTATTCAAATTCTCTCTTCTTTCTGTCAAATAACTGTTGTGGCCCTGTAATCAATCATATAATCATTGTATCAATTATAATCTGCTGTTGTTTGTTGTAACTCCATGAGTTATTCTTGGAACACCGCTTTGGATGTTTGGAAGATGGAAAAGAGATGAGGAAGGCTGTGAAACCAATTAAAACCAATCATGGCTTATCACTTTGATAAATATGCTTGAATTAATTCCATATTGCTGCACTAATGTGGAACGCATGTTTCCACAACCCTGTAATTAAAAGACTTGCATCACTGGAAGTCTTTGTTAACCATAATTTGCACCGGAGATTAATTATTTTCACGTCGAAATAATACAGAATAGGTCACTGGGTTTTATAATTGTTCAAATTGTTTTATTTCTTTTTATTTGCACTCCATTCACCTTTGTGTATATAATGGAAAAAATTAGACTTTGTCACAGTTATTCAGATCTAGGTATATATTTAATCAAATAAAGCAAGCAAAGTAATTTTTTTTAAACAAATTATACTGAAGACCTGATACAACACAGCTCAGAGATAATATACACCTGTCAATTAAAAAAATGTAATCAAATTAATGGCATGATATTCTCTAATTAAGAGAATTTTAATTAAGAAAACAAGGGTGCGTCTCAATCAGCTCCCTAGTTCAGTAGACAGGGCACTGATCAGGGAGACGGCCACATTCAAGTACACGATATACTGATTCACAACCTAGGAAACTAGGGGCTGATTAAGACGCACCCCAAGTGTGCCGCACACGTCCTGAAAAGTGAAGCCAAAGCGTTTCGATCACCCCCAGGTGGTCGGTCCCAGTATAGGTCATAACCCCGCCCCCTCCATGTATTCTAATGGGACGCAAGACAATTACACTTCAAATATTTTTTTTTCCAAAGATGGTTTCTTGTCATTTTAGGTAGTTTTTATCACGCTGATGTAAGTTCAAGTGTTCGTTTTTTAAATAAGTTTGGTTTTAGTTATTATTTGATGCTATAAAAACGGGGGTGTGACGTCATGATTGACAGCTGTGATTGACAGCTTCTCTGAGCGAAGTTGTCACTGAGGCACCAACCGACTTTTTTCGGGAGGAGATTGGAGCTTTAGCTTTAATTTCTACATTTTTTTTTCAGTCTATGTAAGAAAAATAAAAAATTATTTAATAATTAAATTACCAATATTCAGTGAGAATAGACATTACATTATTCTAAGTAAATCATTAAGATCCTACAAAATTGTCTTTAGTCAATAAATTGTATTTTTAATTGTTTTTGCAGCGTTTTTAAGGTCTTTGTCTAGTAGTTAAACATTAATCATTATTTGTAGTAAATTTACGTTAAAATTACAGGGCTAACACATTAAAGTCGTAAATTGCATGACGGTAATAACCTAAAGCAGCTCCCAAAACAAATGTGGTAGAAAAAAAAAAAACCCCAAAAGAACTAAAATCAAAGCTGGTCTCATCAAGACTTACACTGTTGCTTACACTGTTAATCAATGACTAATTGCTATTGAAAGCCTCCTGAATAAAAAATCTCCAGGGATAAAAGAGCGTTATATGTTCCTGACAGGCAAACTGCTTTACAAAAGCAAAAAGGAGCCTGTGTGGTGCATTGACCTATTGGATTTGATCATCTGAACACTGACTTCAGAAGCCAAAGCTTTAAAGCCCTTTAGTCACTGTAACGAAACAGAACACCTACGTCGTCTAACAGGACTTAAATGATCTTTCAATGCCAATTAACTTTTTACTGATTGGTGTATTGTAGAGTACAACTTAACAAGCTAGCAAATGAGATAGCGAGCTCTTCAAACCCACAACAAAAACGCCTGGGGCTCATTCAAGCACCAGAGGCAACTTTATGTCTGCTGACAACTTGATTTAACATCACTGCCTCTATTTATGTGTTCTTTTATCCTAGCAGCATGCAGAGCTGTGGTCATCACGGAGGAACTTATTGCTTTCGAGTTCATAAAGCAAATGAAAAGACAGTGCATGTATGTATTTGACCACAGCCAACTGACCTCTACCTTTCACTTTGTTTTGTAAAGAGGTGCTCGGGTACAAGACATAAGAACAAATGACCTCTAGCAGTGGATCTTATCAATTTATCCTCTTTAGTTTATTCATGTGAAGTTTTTTGCAAACCAAAGCAGACGATTACTGAGACTGGAAATACAGCAGCTTCCTATCACTGGCAAACTCGGACTGGAGTGTTCCCTCCAGAGGCGCCTTTACTAGGCCCTTAGAGAGGCCGTATTGCACTAGATTGCCAATGGGGGAGAGAAGGAGAAAGTTGGAGGACCTAACAACTCCCAGGTTTTAATTAAGACACATGTCTTTGAGGGCAGCGTTGCAGAAAGTTCACAGTGGCCTACTTCTGGCTGGGTATGCAGGGCCTTCAGGGGTTTCTCCTCAGTGGGACATTCAATTGATTACGACACTTCACAGCCGGGCTGGCAGAGAAGACCTTCTCCAACACTTTGGTTTCGTGCTGTGCAGACTTGTGATGTTTCCAGTTTGTCTTCGGCTGACTTTACTGATTTCTCTTCTTTTATTTTCTTTTAATTTCAAGGTTGTCCTCTGTGTGTAATGGAAAAATATATCATGCTGCCTTTAGAAAGAACTCTGCTATTAATAAAATACTGAATCACTACATTATATTTTTCAGTAATGAGTGGGTAACACCGCTGTTCTTGAAGTAATTAAACTCTGCGTCAGGTGGTTCTTTGCCTCTACGTTGTCAAAGTCCCTTTAAGACAAGTCATTTCATTCGGCGGCCATCTTTGAAACACCTCTCGGGCATGCAAGTGCAGCTCCTATCTCTTTGAATGGGGAAACATCAAATTCTCCAAAACTGTTTGCCAAGCTTATGATTAAATGTCATATTTGAAATCACCAATGAAATCTGACAACAACGGTCTCATACATTTTGTTTTTAAATGCTCGAATCATGACAAAAAACTGCATGTTTTCAGCCTGGACAAAGCTAATGCGCATGCGCAGTCCTAAGTGCGTGTCTCAGAGCACTGCCTGTTTCTATAGCAACTGGAGCTTTTAACGGCAGCTGCAGTGACGCTATGACTTTACTAATCAACGACTGGCATAATTAATGGAATTAGCACTCAGAAATGCATTTGTGACAAATACAAGACTTCGCATTGAATGACTGAAGAAGAAAAAATACAGGCTTATATAGGCAGAGTTAACAAGGTAAATAAGACACAACTGATGACAATCAGGGATGATGAGTCCGGGCGGTGAGTTCTGGGAAATGCAGTCCATGTTAGAATGACAATGAACAAGAAGGGCAGTGCCCTCTGGTGAACATCCAGGGCACACCAGCTGGTGATCGTAACGCTCTTATTTGCCTGGATATCAGTGTAAGGTTGCTATTTTATATTTTGCTATATCAGCTAAAATGTTTTAAAAATGAATCTAACAGTAATTATACAGCAAACCAGTGTAATAAAAAGCACAAAAAAAAGCTCAAAACTTGCCTACCTTAAATGCCACAAGTTCTTAAGTCAGGGACACTCTCAGAAAAAAGACAGAAAGATAAAATCAATAAACATGTTTGAAAAAGTTTCTATGGTTACTGTTATGCCTTCAAGTAGCTGTATAAAATACTCTATGGTAAATACAAGGACCAGCAGAAATTAAAAAAAGAAAAAGACTGATAATGAGAATGAAAGTGGAAAGGCAGAGAGGCTGCAAATAGAAAAGGATGAATAAAAACATCTGTAACAAATGCACATAATGTAAAAACTGCACATAACGTAATAAGAATTACATTATTATTGTAATAAAATGTTCATAATGTAATAATTTTCTCAAAATGTAATAAAATCTTGAGCTAATAATGTAATAACAATTTTTATATTATGAGAAATGGATTACATTAAAACTCAACAAAAACTGTCATATTGTCATAATTGTAATAGTTTTTAAAACATGAAAAAATCTTAGTATTCCTCTACAGTATGAAATTTTCCTGAATGAAATTAAGGTTTGTATTATATAGTATTCCTATCAAATTATTACTGTGCAAAGAGGAAAATGTCTGTATAGTGTCACATTTTACCTTTTTTGTTTACATGTAAGTCACAGCTAACGTCTGCAGGGAACACTAGCCGAACGACGCGCCAGCGCCACCAGTGATCTAGAGCGCGCACATACACGGTTTGTTCTTCTTTGTGCATCAATATAACAGACTCTCACGCGCTTACTATACGACTCCAGTACGTCACCAAAATTGCGCTTTTCAGAAACAATCGCAGAATACGACAGAGCTCGTGTTTTAAAGCAAAGCACACTGGAACGAACAATTCACTAAAAACGCAATGTGAGTCTCTATTCTCTCTGATATGTGTGATGTAATTAGCCTGGCCTTCTTTACATTAGTGCTGTTTTGGACTGTTTGAACGATTTCGATTACTGGATCACTGAACACTTTCCCAGAGATTAACGGCTTAAAATGGCCTGATCACAAACAGAGAAACAGAATCAGGTTAAAGAGTTAGAATGGAAATTTCCTCCTACCAGGGTTACAGGTGCTTGTAGATGCTCAGTGTGATTGTGATAAACTCCCGACTTCTAAGATCATCTAACTGCGTGACGAAAATTACGCTAATGACGCAGCTTAACGTACATCTGTAATTTATTTGCGTTAAATTATTTTAACGCGTTAAGGACTTTAAATTAATCGCATGCATTAACGCGTTAACGTTGACAGCACTAATATATATATATATATATATTCCATTTACAACTTACATCACATGTGGAAAACGTGAAATTCATGTATAATTTATATATATATAAAACACACACTGCAAATATATATTTATATATGCATATATGTAAACACACATATAAATCGTAGAAAGCTGAAAAACCTTAATGAGTTAATTTAAGATCTGAGGTCTATGTTTTCAAGTGGATATTTTGACATACAGACGCGCACGCCCGCGGCGAGTGATGACGCAATCGGTGACGACGCTCTCGTCTCCAACGACTGCTGACTGCGACTCTGCGCGAGACTTACGTCGGGAAAAAATTATCTGGAAAAAAACATCCATTCAAGATTGAAATGAGGTTTACTCATCAACATGTAATGCCGATCCATTTTTCCGAAATCATATTCATAACGCTTGTTCTATTTTGAAAATTGGCTGGAAAGTAGAAGTTCTGCGCACAAGCACCATTTGAACCTTAACGGCCCACAGTCACTGTACGCTGAGGAAAAGGTAAGCAAAAATGTCTTTTTATTAGTAGTTTTTATTGTTGTAATGTTTTATATTTAATATAGGCCTAATAACTTGATGAAATGACCCACTGTGGAAATAAAGTTTCATTGTGTTCTTGATGTCATCGTTATAGGAATTACACAGCATTCACACAGGGCCAATCCACAGTTCTTGATGACTTTCCTTTGTGTCTTGGTTTTTTGGTGTCCTTGAATAATTGACAGTACAACTTTCTTCAAAATACAAACTTGTTTTCATTTTCAGTCAATTAAGCCATGTAGTGTGTGGTTTGAAAAGGTTTGATTAGTTTTTCTTGACCTTCAGACCCTCTTTGGCAGCTAACTCCGAACTTGTTTTCAAATTTTAATATAATTATTTTCATTTCTTACAGACTATGTCAAGTTCACACAGCCACTGGAGACACTGAGATTAAGGTCTGCATGGCACAAAAATGAAAAGATCTCAGAAGATGAACAGAAAGGTGAACATCGTAACCTATTTATACTGTACGGCATGAGAGGATAATATGTGTCTGTAAGTTCCCTTTCAGTCGGTCACGTTCGACGTACGTCGGACGTCACCAACAAATTGGGATCACTTCTGGGAGCCCCTATCAGCTTCGAGTGTATAGAGAACGGGCCAATGGCCATTGGCGTGTGAGATTTGTATCTCGCGCTCCACCCCGCATCACGGGTATAAAGCGGAACCGGATGGCGCGCACATTTGTCATTCACTTCGGAGCCGAACAGGTATCCATGACGACTGTTCCTGCTACAGCAGAGAGAAAGAGAGAGAGCGAGAGAAGAGGCTTTTGTGCTGGGAGAGAAGGCACGTGCAGTGACGACCGCGAGCTCACAGAGATCGGTGAAATAACTGCTGTTCTTACAGCATTCTGATTGGTTCGGTGAGGGCGTTCCACGGTGAGTGCATACACAGGCATGCACTATTCCCTGTGTTTTGCCGCGGTCGTTCCCTGGGTGCTTCGGCACGTTAAAAGAGCTTCTTCTAAAAGAGCAACACGGGTGTGACATTGCGTCTTTTTCAAGATGTCATTCCACCCGTGCGTTTCTGGATGCGGTCGTTCCCTGTCACCAGCTGACGGTCACAATCGCTGCCTTACGTGTCTGGGTATTCAACACGCTGAGGCAGCGTTTGTGGATAGCTCGTGTTCCCACTGCGGGAACATGACTATCTCGACGCTTAGGTTGAGACTCGCCTACCATCGGGAGGGTGGAGTCCCCTTACCTATGCCCCGATCTAGTGCTATTCCTGCCCAGCAGAATAGACCTACTTCGGCGAATAGCCAGGGTGACCTGAGGATCACGTTTAGGGCACACCCGCCGAGCCAGCCTCCGTGGGCCCCTAAACCCTCTGAAGTGCCGCAGCCGGTTGAGCTTCCGGAGGAAGTCGCTGGCCCCTCCCGGGGTGGTCCAGCGGTAATCTTTGGAGCTCCAGCAGACGATAGGATGTCGATCGCTGCATCGGAGGGGGAGTTTCAGTCCTCGGGGGATGAAGACTCGGCTGCGTTGCCTCCCTCTGGGAGAGTGGCGTTGCCCAAGACGGACCCCGAGCTGACGGCTATGCTTTCCCGGGCCGCCGAAAAGGTCGGGCTCGTGTGGAACCCTCCACCGTGTCCCGAGCATTCTAGGCTGGATGATTGGTTTCTCGGGGCGGCTCGCGCTGGTTCTCAGCGTCCCGCCCCGGTGCCTTTCTTCCCGGAAGTGCATGAGGAGCTCACGAAGTCGTGGACGGCACCTTTTTCTGCCAGAAACCGGCCGAGTGGCTCCTCCTTCCTCACTACCCTCGACGGCGGGCCAGCCAAAGGGTACGTGGGGATCCCGCTGGTGGAACGGGCTGTTGCGATGCAACTGTTTCCGGCGTCCGCTTCCACCTGGCGTGGAGACCCACGCCACCCATCCAAGGTCTGTAAGTTCTCCTCCAGTCTGACTGGGAAGGCTTACAAAGCTTGTGGACAGGCTGCGTCCGCCTTGCATGCCATGGCGTTGCTCCAGGTACACCAGGCCCAGGCACTCATGGACATGCACGAGGGTAGACCTGACCCAGAGCTCCTCCGGGAGCTCCGGACGGCGACGGACCTCGCCCTCCGGGCGAAGAAAGTCACCATCCGTTCCATTTTTCAGGCGATGTCCACTCTTGTGGTCCAGGAGCGACATCTCTGGCTCAACCTGGCCGATATGAGGGAGACCGATAAGTATCGGTTCCTGGACTCCCCCATTTCCCAGGTTGGGTTGTTCGGCGACGCAGTCGAGAGCTTTGCCCAGCAGTTCTCGGCCGTCCAGAAGCAGACGGAGGTAATTAAGCACATCCTGCCCCGGCGGTCAGCTGCTGCCCAGCTGCCGGCCGCAGCTCCTCCTCCTGCTCGTCACCGAGGGCGGCCGCCCGCCGCCGCCCCCGCCCAGCAGCAGCCTCCACCAGGGCAACGCCGTGGAGCCGGCCGCGGGAAGGCCGTCCAGCCCGCTCAGGCCGCTGCCAAGCCAGGTGGCAAACGCCGTCGCAAGAGACCCTGAGACGGTTCGGTCGCTGGGAACCTGGCTAACGCTTCCCAGCCCGTCCCGCTGGCTCATCCGTACTATCAGACTCGGCTATGCGATTCAGTTTGCCCGGCGGCCCCCCAAATTCAGGGGCGTTCACTTCACCTCCGTGTCGAAGGAGAGCGTCCCCATGCTACGGGCAGAGATCGCAGTCCTACTGGCGAAGGACGCGATAGAGCCGGTCCCTCCAGCCGATATGAAGACAGGCTTCTACAGCCTGTACTTCATTGTACCCAAGAAAGGCGGCGGGTTACGGCCAATCTTGGACCTGCGGTTCTTGAATCGGTCCCTTCACAGGCTGCCGTTCAGAATGCTAACGCAGAAACGCATCTTCACGTGCATCCGTCCCCAAGATTGGTTTGCAGCGATCGACCTGAAGGACGCGTACTTTCATGTCTCGATTCTCCCTCGACACAGACCGTTCCTACGCTTTGCGTTCGAGGGACGGGCATATCAGTACAGAGTTCTACCCTTCGGGCTGTCCCTGTCACCCCGTGTCTTCACGAAAGTCGCGGAGGCGGCCATTGCTCCCATGAGAGAGCATGGTGTTCGCATCCTCAACTACCTCGACGACTGGCTGATTCTGGCTCAGTCGCGGGCGCAGTTGTGCGAACACAGGGACATGGTGCTCAGTCACCTCAGCCTGTTGGGACTTCGGGTCAACTGGGAAAAGAGAAAACTCTGCCCCGTGCAGAGGATCTCTTTTCTCAGTATGGAGTTGGACTCGGTCAATCTGACAGCGCGACTCACAGAGGAGCGCGTCCAGTCGGTGTTGAACTGCTTGAATTCGTTCAAATGCAGGACAGCGGTACCACTGAAACATTTTCAGAGGCTCCTGGGGCATATGGCATCCGCAGCCGCAGTGACGCCGCTTGGAATGCTTCATATGAGGCCGCTTCAACACTGGCTACACGACCGAGTCCCGAGATGGCTGTGGCAGAGCGGCTCGTTCTGTGTCTCAGTAATACCGAAGTGTCGCCAAACCTTCAATCCGTGGTTGGACCCTTCGTTTCTACAGGCAGGAGTTCCCCTAGAACAAGTGTCCAGGCATGCTGTTGTCTTCACGGTTGCCTCATCCGCCGGCTGGGGGGCCACGTACAACGGGCTTGCAGTTTCGGGTCTGTGGACGGGGCCTCAACTGCAATGGCATATCAATTGCCTCGAGTTGTTAGCAGTTCGTCTTGCGCTGGGCCGCCTCAAAGGACCGCTACGAGGCAAGCACGTTCTGGTCCGTACGGACAACACTGCGGCCGTTGCGTACATCAACAAACAGGGTGGTCTACGCTCCCGCCGCATGTCACAACTCGCCCGCCATCTCCTCCTCTGGAGTCAGAAGCATCTGAGGTCGCTTCGTGCCACTCATATTCCGGGCCTGCTCAATCGTGCAGCCGACGAACTCTCACGACAGCAAGTGCTCCCAGGAGAGTGGAGATTCCATCCCCAGGTGGTCCAGCTGATCTGGAGTCGCTTCGGGACCGCACAGGTAGACCTGTTTGCCGCCCCAGACACGTCTCACTGCCAGTTGTTCTATTCCCTGACCGGGGGGACCATCGGCTCGGATGCGCTGGCACACAGCTGGCCCCGGGGCCTACGCAAATATGCGTTTCCCCCAGTGAGCCTTCTTGCGCAGACACTGTGCAAGGTCAGGGAGCACGAGGAGCAGGTCTTGTTAGTTGCGCCATACTGGCCCAACCGGACCTGGTTCCCGTAACTAGTGCTCCTCGCGACAGCACCTCCTTGGCCCATTCCTCTGAGGAAGGACCTCCTGACTCAGAGATGGGGCACCCTGTGGCACCCGCGTCCGGACCTCTGGAAACTCCATGTCTGGTCCCTGGACAGGACGCGGAGGTTCTAGGTGGCCTACCACAGACTGTGGTAGACACCATCACTTCCGCCAGAGCCCCCTTTACGAGGCGCCTCTACGCGTTGAAGTGGAACCTGTTCGTCGAGTGGTGTTCTTCTCGACGAGAAGACCCCCGAAGATGTTCGATCAGCTCTGTGCTTTCCTTCCTGCAAGAGGGGTTGGAGCGAAGGCTGTCTCCCTCCACCCTCAAAGTGTATGTTGCCGCTATCGCCGCAAATCACGACATGGTTGATGGTAGGTCCCTAGGGAAGCACGATCTGGTCGTCAGGTTCCTGAGGGGGGCGAGGAGATTAAATCCGCCTCTCCCTCACTCTATACCCTCTTGGGACTTATCTCTGGTGCTAACCGCATTGCAGAGGGCTCCCTTTGAACATTTGCAGTCAGCAGAGTTAAAAATCCTGTCTTGGAAGACAGTACTCCTGACTGCATTGGCTTCCATCAAGAGGGTAGGGGACCCGCAGGCATTTTCGGTCGACGAATCGTGCCTGGAATTCGGGGCGGGTAACTCTCATGTAATCCTGAGACCCCGGCCCGGATATGTGCCCAAGGTTCTTACCACTCCCTTTCGGGACCAGGTGGTGAACCTGCAAGCGCTGCCTTTGGAGGAGGCAGACCCAGCCCTGGCTTCTCTCTGTCCCGTTCGCGCTCTGCGGACTTACGTGGACAGAACGCAAAGCTTCAGGACCTCAGAACAGCTCTTCATCTGTTACGGAGGCCAGCAGAAGGGAAAGGCTGTCTCCAAGCAGAGGATGGCCCACTGGATAGTGGATGCCCTGCCCGCTCGGGTTGAGGGCCCACTCAACCAGGAGTATGGCCTCTTCCTGGGCGCTGGCGCACGGCGCCTCGCTGACAGATATATGTAGAGCTGCGGGCTGGGCGACACCTAACACGTTCGCTAGATTCTATAGCCTCCATGTAAAAGCACATGTGAAAAAAGCACATGTGAAAACATGTTAAAAGCACATGTGAAATATGTGGATCACATGTGAAACGTGTTTTGCACATGGGAAATGTGTGCTTTTAGAACATTTACACATGTGAAACACATGTTTTCACATGTGAAGCACATGTTATCACATGTGAAACCCATTGGAATTCACATGTGAAATGTATATTCTAATGTGATTACATGTGAAACTCATGTAAACATTATATATTCCCATGTGAAACCCATGAGATCACACGTGAATCATAAAGATCACATGTGAAACCCATAAATTCCCATGTGAAACCCGTGTGATCACATGTGAAACCCATAAATTCCCATGTGAAACCCATGATTCCCATGTGAAACCCATGTAATCACATGTGAAACGTATATTCCCATGTGAAACCCATGAGATCACATGTGAAACCCATAAATTCCCATGTGAAACCCATGAGATCACATGTGAAATGTATATTCCCCTGTGAAACCCATGTAATCACATGTGAAACGTATATATTCCCATGTGAAACCCATGTAATCACATGTGAAACGTATTTTCCCAACATTAAAACAAATAATTCAAAAATTGAGCTTTTATTTAATTTCAAAATATGCAATACAAATTGAATGTTTAAAACAAACAAAGCAAAACCAAATATTAAAATTATACATGAAAAAGCCTTTAAATCGCAGATGTATAGGGCGTGTGTGTGTATTGTGTGTTTGTGAATGTGTGTTGTCTCAGTCCTCTGTGACTCCTTCAGCAGGCTTCCTGTTTTGGGATAGAAAAACAATCATAGTTTAGGGCAGTGCAAAAACAAGTCTATCCTGATCAAGTAAACTTTTATTTCTTTTCTTTCTGGATTTCAGGATTGTATCTGTTTTTTTCAAGTGATGACTGGTCTATATATCAGGGTTTCTGCAGGTTTCATCAAATCTAATTTAATGCTTTTTAATGCCTTTTTAATACCAATTTTTTAATTTTTAAAGTATATACATCACAACGCGCTTTCTTGGAAAAAAGTCGCAAAAGGGGTCTGAAAAGTCGCTAAGTTGGCAACACTGATGCAGCCTTCCGTCTCCAGGTCCCAGCCCATCGCTGTCCAAAACGCCGTTACGGCAGTTCCGTGTGTGTATCACACCAATGTACATATTTTGCGACAGCAAATCAAAGTTATTAATTATGAAGGCTATATTCAATATAAACTGGCTATCTAAAAAAAATGTAATGCCTGTAGGAATAAAATGTTATGCTTTGTAATGCCATTTAAAGCCTTAATTTTCGCAAAATCCATTTAATGACTTTTAATGCTTTTTAATGCTCCGCGGAAACCCTGATGTATATTGGCAGTAGCCAAATATATAAACAAGCAGATCCCGTGCACACCTACAGCATGCCCTCTAGAAGCCATCCAAAATGGAGTTCTAATGATTCTAAGGAGTTCTAGTGAGGTAAAAACATAGCCTATAATCATTTGCATCTGACTCCGAGTATTCTATTTATTATGTCTGTTGTAATGTAAATAATAAAGTATTAAAAACCGAAGCGTATTCCAACATGTAAGCGGGAAACGTCTCGGTTACGTATGTAACCCTCGTTCCCTGAAGGAGGGAACGGAGACGTACAACGGACGTCACCGACGAATTGGGATCACTTCTGGGAGCCCCTATCAGCTTCGAGTGTATAGAGAACGGGCCAATGGCCATTGGTGTGCGAGATTTGCATCTCACGCTCCGCCCCGCATCGCGGGTATAAAGCGGAAGTGGATGGCGCGCACATTTGTTTTTCACTGAGGAGCCGAACTAGTGACTCGGCCGTGCAGTGATGGTACAGCAACTGTGGCGACGGGACGTACGTCTCCGTTCCCTCCTTCAGGGAACGAAGGTTACATACGTAACCGAGACGTTCCCTTTCAGTCGGTCACGTTCGACGTACGTCGGACGTCACCGACGAATTGGGATCCCTATGGAAAACGCCACAGTTACTACCACTTCCAGCGCCCAGCGAAAGCCCCTCAGACCCCCGTCTGTTTGGCCGTGGGCAGTACAACATACGGAAGTCCCAGGGATGGCCCCGGCCAATGCAGGCGGGAGACTACACCGCACAGAGACGGCAGAGCGAGCTCTGCCAAGGGAAAGACACGGGCTCGCCAGGTCTAACACTCGTATGCATTGGTGGAACTTGTGTTAGGCTGGGTATCCATATGTTGTGACCCCTACGGCGGTCCCATATGTGTATTCTTCCACGGTACGGCTCCCTACGGCGAACCCGTGTCTTTCCCTTGGCAGAGCTCGCTCTGCCGTCTCTGTGCGGTGTAGTCTCCCGCCTGAATTGGCCGGGGCCATCCCTGGGACTTCTGTATGTTGTACTGCCCACGGCCAGTCCATACGTCTATATTCCACATGATACCTCCCTACGGGTAGGATGTGGCTTCCGCAGCGGCCCCTCGGGGCACGCTTTCCCAGCGTTATCCAATACTCTGCTGAGTGGGTCTTGCGGAACAGCAGCAGTGACTCTCCCTGCGTGAGTTCCCCACCCCAAACAGACGGGGGTCTGAGGGGCTCTCGCTGGGCGCTGGAAGTGGTAGTAACTGTGGCGTTTTCCATAGGGATCCCAATTCGTCGGTGACGTCCGACGTACGTCGAACGTGACCGACTGAAAGGGAACGTCTCGGTTACGTATGTAACCTTCGTTCCCTGAAGGAGGGAACGGAGACGTACGTCCCGTCGCCACAGTTGCTGTACCATCACTGCACGGCCGATTCACTAGTTCGGCTCCTCAGTGAAAAACAAATGTGCGCGCCATCCGCTTCCGCTTTATACCCGCGATGCGGGGCGGAGCGCGAGATGCAAATCTCGCACGCCAATGGCCATTGGCCCGTTCTCTATACACTCGAAGCTGATAGGGGCTCCCAGAAGTGATCCCAATTCGTTTGTGACGTCCGACGTACGTCTCCGTTCCCTCCTTCAGGGAACGAGGGTTACATACGTAACCGAGACGTTTCCCGCTTACATGTTGGAATACGCTTCGGTTTTTAATACTTTATTATTTACATTACAACAGACATAATAAATAGAATACTCGGAGTCAGATGCAAATGATTATAGGCTATGTTTTTACCTCACTAGAACTCCTTAGAGTCATTAGAACTCCATTTTGGATGGCTTCTAGAGGGCATGCTGTAGGTGTGCACGGGATCTGCTTGTTTATATATTTGGCTACTGCCAATATACATCAGGGTTTCCGCGGAGCATTAAAAAGCATTAAAAGTCATTAAATGGATTTTGCGAAAATTAAGGCTTTAAATGGCATTACAGAGCATAACATTTTATTCCTACAGGCATTACATTTTTTTTAGATAGCCAGTTTATATTGAATATAGCCTTAATAATTAATAACTTTGATTTGCTGTCGCAAAATATGTACATTGGTGTGATACACACACGGAACTGCCGTAATGGCGTTTTGGACAGCGATGGGCTGGGACCTGGAGACGGAAGGCTGCATCAGTGTTGCCAACTTAGCGACTTTTCAGACCCCTTTTGCGACTTTTTTCCAAGAAAGCGCGTTGTGATGTATATACTTTAAAAATTAAAAAATTGGTATTAAAAAGGCATTAAAAAGCATTAAATTAGATTTGATGAAACCTGCAGAAACCCTGATACATAGACCAGTCATCATTTGAAAAAAACAGATACAATCCTGAAATCCAGAAAGAAAAGAAATAAAAGTTTACTTGATCAGGATAGACTTGTTTTTGCACTGCCCTAAACTATGATTGTTTTTCTATCCCAAAACAGGAAGCCTGCTGAAGGAGTCACAGAGGACTGAGACAACACACATTCACAAACACACAATACACACACACGCCCTATACATCTGCGATTTAAAGGCTTTTTCATGTGTAATTTTAACATTTGGTTTTGCTTTGTTTGTTTTAAACATTCAATTTGTATTGCATATTTTGAAATTAAATAAAAGCTCAATTTTTGAATTATTTGTTTTAATGTTGGGAAAATACGTTTCACATGTGATTACATGGGTTTCACAGGGGAATATACATTTCACATGTGATCTCATGGGTTTCACATGGGAATTTATGGGTTTCACATGTGATCTCATGGGTTTCACATGGGAATATACGTTTCACATGTGATTACATGGGTTTCACATGGGAATCATGGGTTTCACATGGGAATTTATGGGTTTCACATGTGATCACACGGGTTTCACATGGGAATTTATGGGTTTCACATGTGATCTTTATGATTCACGTGTGATCTCATGGGTTTCACATGGGAATATATAATGTTTACATGGGTTTCACATGTAATCACATTAGAATATACATTTCACATGTGAATTCCAATGGGTTTCACATGTGATAACATGTGCTTCACATGTGAAAACGTGTTTTGTTCTAAAAGCACACATTTCCCATGTGCAAAACACGTTTCACATGTGATCCACATATTTCACATGTGCTTTTAACATGTTTTCACATGTGCTTTTAACATGTTTTTATGTGACCACGTGTTTTTATGTGACCACGTGTTTTTGCACGTGAAGTTCATGTGTTTTTTCTGTAAGGGCACTTACTAAATATTTTTGAGTATTTTATGACTGTAAAAGACTGACTTGAATAAAAAATATTGTATATGAACTGTTCCTATCCTATTTTAATATAACAGAGATTTTAGAGTGCATTTTAATTATTTAAAATGAAAAACCTTCAATATCAAATTGACTTACCCAGCATTTTCAAAAAAACAATCCAGCAAATGGGTTATTGTATAAAACCCACAAGCTGGGTAAAAATAACCCAGCATGTGTTCTGTCCAATATTTACTCAGCGCTGGGTTGCTAAATAACCCAGAAATGGTTGTTTTTAACCCAGCATTTTTTAGAGTGTACCTAAGCATTGTTGCAGACCATGTACATCCTTTCATGGAAACGGTATTCCCTGGTGGCTGTGGCCTCTCGCTCCGGAGCAGGTTATGTTCAGAGAGTGAGTTGCTATGGCTACTTACATACCCTGAAAGTTACCTCCGTTCTTGGAACCGAAAGTTGAGGTTATCATACCCAGGTATGTCACATAACCTGCTTTCTGGAATAAACCCCTGACCAACAACAACAACAACAAAAATTAGTTGAATCTCATATATGTCACAGGTTGCTCCACAAAGATGATGATGAGAGATGTAGTCTTTCAAATAGTCAAGTATCTTTAATAAACAACAGAAGAATCAAAGTTACAGTGTGTATAAACACAAACAACACCAGAACTAAAGGGCTTATATACACAAGATAATGAACTGAATCTAATTACTGAGTAACCAAGGTGACAAACTAGTGGCGGGAAACAGAGAACAAAGGTAAACAAACTAAGATAGCTAACTAAGGCAGGCAAAATAGGAACTGAATACAATGAAACCAACTATGTAAACATGCACTTGTTTACAATTTGACCATTGTGCTTTTGTTTTGCCTCTTGCAGTGGCTCATATCATTCTAAAAACGTCTAACAAGTAAAACACGCCTCTCTAGACCTTGCGCCTCTCCCCCCTTAACCCTGAAAGACCCAAATATAGAAAAAAACTGTAAAAACATTTTCCCACCTTTTACATTTTGTTGTAGGAGGCCTCTAATGCAGAAATAAATGGGTTTTTACATTTTCGACATTTTAGTACGTTTTTAGGGGAATGTTGTAATATTGCAACGTTGGGCCTGTTGGGTAGCAGAATTTCAGTGATTTCACTCACTGTCTGAATAAATGTAGAGATCATCTAAGGGTTCATTTGCAGGGTGTAATGATTATATTAGTAGCATATGTATACACTAATAATCACACAATATTAATAATTGGACAAGTCATATTTTAATGAAAAATAATTTATTATAAAAAAATATGTTCAGATTGTATTTACAAAACATGATGAACTGAATGAAAAGTTTGGCATTTATGTTATTTAGCTCTGTTCATAGCCATATTCAATTATGATAGTCCCAAAGGCAGTTCTTGTCCTCCGAGAAGCAGGGGTGGACATTGCACTTGCTGCAAAGTGTGTTGGTGTAGCCTTTACCACAGTGTCTGCAGCGTCCTCTATTTTGTTCATATCTTCTGACACAAACTTTCAGATATACTCCAGTGGTGTATTAAGGGAGATGGCATCATTAGTGATATGACCTGAAAAATCAGTGTTTGGACTGATAAAATCCTTTATCAGCCAGCGATACCTGTCACAGGGCATGGTCTGTGTTCTTCAAGTGACTTGATTTTGTTGGCATGATGTCCACATAATCATCAGATGGGTGGTCAATGGGTTGTTTATTTTACTTTTCCAGTTCACAGGCATCTCCACATTCATCTTCTTAACTTGTATCAGAATCCATTTCAAAATTACTGTTCCCATTTTGAACGCCATCAATGACATCATACACCTTGTAGATAATAAGGCCTTTCCTGTCTGGTGGCATTCTGAAATGGAAAAAAAAAACACTGGTTATTTTCCATATCCCAATGATACTTACACATTGTAAAGAATTCACACATTCCACAGAATTCACACAATACAGTCTGGCTAGCTTATTGTGCCCTCTACTGTCATGCTAATAGCACTATTACCCCCCACATTCCTGAACATTATCACCTGTCCCTCATGCAGGAAGCAGATATTTGGGCAAACAAAGCCCATAAAAGAAAACCGGACCAGTTAAGTATGTTTTATAAATAAGACACAGATAGTTTCAAATATTGCTACACAAATACTTTCAAATTCTCAAAGAAATAATTTATTCCTTAATTTAACTTGAACTTATTTAATAATAATTAAATGTTGATTAAAACTCAAAATTGTAACAAAGATGACATTTTAATACTTGTAAATTATCAAAAACATTGTTTCTATTAGTATTTACTTAACATGGAACAGGTGAGAAGTAAATTTCATTCATGTAATGCACAAGGTGCACATGCAAATTTTGCTACCCCTTTCACCCAGTGTTGTAAAATTACAACATTGACATTACAAGCTCAAAATCTAATATGATTAAAACATTCAACAGTACCTTAATATCTGCATGATCTAGACATATTACTAATCACATAAAAAAATATTTTGGGGCATTTTACTTACTTGAATGTTGATTTATCCAGTCCAGTAAAACTTCATGATGTGCTTCAAGTCAAGTTCGCAGGTTGTGTGAGTTCATGGCCAGGTAAACAGGCCTATTCACAAAATCTTCCATCCAATAGCATGAACAATAGGACCTATTAGCTGTGTAAATGTGGTCTTAGAGAGAAAAAAAATATCTACAGGTTTATTTTAGTAGATCTAAAATTGATGTTGTAATATTACAACAGTGGGCCTTACAGGGTTAAATCGCCTGGGAGAAATTGAAAATTAAAAGTAAATCAGGTCCAACTTCCGAGCAAAAGGAAATGCTAATCATCATAATGGTGAAATCAAATGAAGCACAGCAATGAAATATGGTCATTTTTATAGTAATTTATTGTCTTATGACAGATCAGTTCAAGTCAGTCCTGAACTGATTTTACATTTATATTATATGCCAAACTAGTCACTGTTAAATCAAACCCTGGAAAATATTTTATGACTGTGCAAAACACCTCACCGCTGCAGAAGCATCTCTGGTAGTGCAGAATTATGTATCACTGCATTACATATATGCCAAAGTCATCACAACATGCAGGGGAGTAAATAAAAAACACATACATATATAAAAGCACTTTGCTTGTTCTAAGAGACTTAGATGTCTTCACACAACCTCCTTCACCGGAGTAAAACATGTATGAAACCTAACGTGAAAAACATCAAGCATAAAGAAATAAAGAAAGATCTTTGAAATGAACTGATGAAAGCACAGTTTTAACATAAGAGTGTTGCAATGTACAGCACTTAGCTGTAAAGAAACAGTGTCTGAATCCGCTCTGTCTGAAAGACTGACCTCATTTAACGATGACTAAGCGATGGGAAGCCATTCATTATATGGTGATTTGAGGTGAGAGACTGCTGGGGCCTGTTTGGGAAACGGTGTAAGGATGGCGTTAGGTTGTAGAAGAAGTCATGAATGTGTGTAAAAAGCGCTCATGTCATAGACCTGGCCCGCATTTCCCCAGTTAGCGCTAATCTCTCTGTGTCCAACCACTCCGATGATCTAGGAACCGTGCCACCCTGAGCTGGATTAGTGGAGAGCTAACAGGATCCTCCCGTTTGTCGGGTGGAAATGGCACGGGGAGGATCGCGGGTGGGGCATTACATTAATTACAACCTTTAGAAAGTAGGACGGCTCTGTATTTCATGCACCGCTTCCTGGGATTGAGATGTGTGTGTGTGTGTGTGTGTGTATGTGTGTGTGTGTGTGTTTGTTTTACATACACCGTTCTCTCTTGGTTCCCATTTCTCGTTCATACAAAGTTAGTGGGTGCATTGTGGGTACCTTACCTTCTTTAAACACTTGTAAAAGAAAAGAAAAATCCCTTTATACCACAACTGAATGGTTGGCCTAAAGACTAACCAGTTGCCTGACCCTTCTTCCAAGTGTTTCTAAAACATAATGATCTTTTTCATATATGTTTTGGTAAGCTACTTTTTGCTCATGCTCAGAACACAAACACACACACACACACACACACACACACACACAAAACATTGACAAACAGCCGGTGGACATACAGCACACAGAGCATAACAGTATTTGTATCAAGAATGTGTAACCAAAAATTAATATGCCCTCATAATCATAATCTCTTCCTACATTTTTTTCTTGTTCAAGAAGCCATTTGACTCGGATATATGTCACAATAGGGAAAACAAGACGGTCACAACTTATATTTCATGCACATTTTAATAAGAATTGTGAAAAATAACAAATGAATTGTATTAAAAAATAAGATTGTGTTTTGTCATTTTCACAGTTAACTCATTTGCATAATTTCTTTTGTTAATCAGGTGCTAAAACGACACTATCAGTGGCTGCAATTCATTCCTAGTGAATTCCCCCCAGAATGTATGTGATGTGCTCTACACTCTTCAGTAGCTTCAATGATTTTATTTCCCAGTTTCATGATTCTATGGTGGACTGAAATGCAATACTCTGCTTTCTGTCTGAGTAAGATTCTTCATTAAATGGACTGAGGAACAGATCTATATCTGCAGCATAAAGCCCCTTCACCTCTGAGAGCAAAGAAAAGCCAACAACCTCTGTGAGGTTAACACATCCTGACAGTGGCCTCCTCTGGGCCAGAGTCTTTCGGCCAACTCTCTCTTTGTATCTGCTCAGCAAGGGGAGACATCTAGTAGAGATGAAAGTCTAAGCATGGGAGTGGAGCTTGGGAGATTAGTCCATCACCAAACTAGACTGTAAAATTTTAACCAATAACATATAGGTCATTGTAAGAGCAATGAGGGGGAAAAAGGATTGACAATTGTTTTTAAATGATATGGGTGATGGACATTTTCAATGCAACCACAATGTTTAAATTAATTTTTTGACTTTTGTCAGGTGGTACAATTAAATATTTATAAGTATATACAGTATATACTAGGGGTGGAACGGTTCAAATTACTCACGGTTCGGTTTTTATCACGGTTTTAGGGTCACGGTTTCGGTACGGTTTGGTATGTGCCATGTTCAGGGTAATTAGGACATTTGTCAAATAAAAATAAACAAAATAAGAATAAATAATCAAATTACAAATTACATACAATACAGCAAAGATGCTTAAAATAAACAGTGCTTTTCAGGTTTTTCAGGTATCTAACAGTGGTTTCCAGGTAATCAAACATAAAATAACATCGCATATTATAATCTTCACTGTATAAAATAAATAAAGATTATTATTGAAGTTACAAAAGTTATTTAGTCAAGAGCAGTGAGTGATTTCTTTGTAATTTGTTGTTTGATTAACATTAAAAACACAGACAGCATGAAAAGGCTTCTTTCCCTTTAAGTAATAATGCACGGAAAGAGTACATACTACACATAAACACGTCTTTCTCAACGGTTTACCTTTTACTTAAGACATAACCTACTATGTTTGCTAGGATTACTCACCAAGACTGGCATGTTGACATATTTTTTGTGTGAATTTGTCCGTTCAAGCGCAAGACTTGAAAGAGAACTCAATATTTGCGCGCTATTTGTGACGCGCCGTTGCACACACACACGCACGCACACACACACGCAAATCTTCTCTTGCTCTTGAATGTTTAAATTGGCAAGGCTTAAATGAGTTTAGTTTAAACAAAATGTGTGTTTCAGGTCTCACCAGCTCTCGCGTGATATCAACACTTGGGTGATGACGGTGTAAATGACTGGGTCATGGTCAAGCATGCGCACTCGCACTCGTACTCGCAATTTAAACATTTTGATCATCGCTGCTGTAATGTATTGGGAAGCCAGAATGTGTATCCATCGACAGAAACATACATTAACCTAACTCTGTCTATTTCACGCGTTATTTTCAAGAAACCATATTATAGATGCGTCATCAGATTTGAGATGAACCGCGGTGCAAGTGTGTGCTGAACCGTGGGTGGAGAACGGTACGGTTCGATTTTTTACCGAGAACCGTTCCACCCTTAATATATACCTCATTTTATTGTGAAATATTAGCAAAGCAACCCTTGGGGCCCTATCATACACCCGGCGCTAGTTTTTTTTTGCTAGTTTCAACCGGACGCAGTTATCATTTTCACGTCCAGCACCACGTTGTTTAAATAGCAAATGCACTCGTGCCCATCTGTTTGCCGATGGGCGTGCTGGTCTGAAAACGAGGTGTGTTCAGGCGCGTTGTTGGCGCGTTGCTATTTTGAGGAAACTGAAAACAACTGCGCCATTGACCAACAAAAACCTGGTCTAAAGTCAGTAGCGCAGTATTTTTTGTGTTATTTAAAGGGCGCGTTAGTAATATGCGCCTATAGGCGGGTGCACAACGCGCGTACGCTCTGCTTATTATACACACAGGGACGCATATTACGCGCAGCAGCACACGCCGTTTAACGTCGTTAAACTAGCAAAAGTGGATTCAGACATGTCCTAAGTGCACCTGCACCATGCGCTTCAGACCATGAGCTTAGATCGTTAAAATAGGGCCCATAGAGCGTCTACAGTGCCTGACACATTATTTTGTGGTTGTGTATTTTATTCATATTAATTTATAATTATTGCATTCTAGTGGCCAGGTATTAAGTAGTCTCAGCCTCAGACGTCACGTCCACGGACCGTTGGCTGAATGTCTGATGCATATGGCACACTTATCTGGAAACACTTCGGGAGTTTCGAAGTCGTCATCTGATTGGTTGAATTCTACAGGATGTCCGCGAGACGTGTGTGTTGTGTTCTTTAACGGCCCGCCTGGAAACAAATGTCGCGACTCAAAACTCCCTCGTAGAAGAAGAACGCCGTTGTGTTTACAACTGTGACAATGAGCACTTACCAGGATCAACTAAACGCTGTATTTTTAAAAGTATGTGAAGTTCGCGGCTCCACTGTTGCAGTAAACTTGAAAAACGTTCATGAATTAATAATTTATAGATGCATGACGGTCTGTTATTGCAGGGACATCAACTTTACATTTTCACACCCCTAAACATGACGCGGAACAAAACGAACTGTGATTGGTTGCGTTACATGTCAGTCAAACGTCCTCTTGGGCGGTCCTTGACCAATGAAAGCTGCGATGGAGTCCAGACCTTCTGCCGTCAGTCTGAAGGTCTGGCTACGCGAGACTAGGTATTTAGTATCTTTAGCAACTGATTTCACTTTTAAAGACAGAACAATAATCATACTAGTATACTAGTAAATGCTTTCAATACAATTACTATTCACAATCTAGTTTTCAGCCATTTGTTCACTTTGGCCTATTATTTGTTTGTTTAAATCAAGAATTTACATGGTTGCACCACATGAATGTCAGGTGTGCCACCTAACAACACTGATAATGCCAGGGAATATGCTGAATACTAGATTTTTTATTTAATTTTTTTTTCAATTACACAATATAACATTATATAATAATGTATTATAATCTTTTAAATGAATCATTTAAGTGAATGATTCAATGGCCTTTTCATAAAGACATTTACTTTCTTCATTACTAAGTGAATCAGCTGTTTCGAACAAATCAGTTGAATGAACGATTCAATGACTCACTCATTAAGACCTGATGCCACCTCTTGCCAGTATCATTATTAAACATTTCATTTTCAGTATTTTACATTTTAAGGGATCTTCATTTTTCCATCATTTCATATTTGTATATTCAAAATGTTATGTTTAAAATCTCATTATTTATGCAACTGCAGTGTAAATGCATTTATGCTACACCTGAGATGCATTAAAACTTGATAAATAACTCAAATACTTGATTCAAGTTATTTAACATTTAATTAAAATTAAAATGATACATACATGTATTTATGTTTACATTCATGTTTATTTAATTTATGTTATTTAATTAAATTTTAATTAGTTGGAACATAAGGGCATGCAAATATTTGCAGTGTAATAAAGGAATTACATGTGAATATATAATCCAGAGGGCAGAACTGAGTTTATGACTGAATGGAAACATCAGAGCCGTTCCCTATTTATTGCCAAATGGAGCTAGAATACTTTAAAGCCAAAACATTCAGCTGACACAAGCACTAGAGCAGTGGTTCTCAAACCTGTCCTGGGGACCCCCCACCAGTGCACATTTTGCATGTCTCTCTCATCTAACACACCTGATTCAACTCATCAGCTCATTAGTAGAGACTGCAAGACTTGAAATGGGTGTGTCTGATAAGGGAGACATACAAAATGTTCAGTGGTGAGGGGTCCCCAGGACAGGTTTGAGAACCACTGCACTAAAGGACACATCATATTTTGAAAGACCAACATATAAGCAAAAATGCAGGAAACTGATTTAAGCTCATTACCATCTCTGTGCATGTTTAATGAGCAGGCCTAAATTATGGATGTCATCAAACTTTTGTCATTACATTCCAACTGACACCATCTCAGTTTGTTCCTGATGTAGCCAATATCTGCCACGACTACGAGAGTCTTTCCCTCAACTGGCTTGTGTCAAGATGAAAAAAGGAGCCACTAAAAAGCTCTGAGTTTTAACAAGAGTTGGTTCTGGCATGTCCCACTGAAAAACTGCCTTTGCATGAATCACTGTACTTCACGTTATTGAGGGTAATGCCAATTGGGCTAATACGGTGTTTGAGCAGAGGGTGAGTTTACTGCAGCAGCACTGGAGAGACGACAGCCCTTTCAAAGGATTTCTGGGAACTTGGACAGAAAGAAGAGAACATCTAGGATGGGATGTGGGCTGGGTATAGGCTATAGCTGAGCTAGGCATTTGGGGTGCCTGACAATAATTTCTTAGAAAATGTTTCATATTTTATGCCAAAGTGGAGGTAGATTTAGATTTAATTTGAAGACACATTTTTATCAAAATGTGTGATGTGTCTAGTTTTACTAGTAGATGTGTTTCTATGGTTAAAAGCTTAACCTTTTATCATTTATTTTTTTCTATTTTTGCCTTGTGTTTAGGTTTTTACTCTCATCCCAGACCCAGATTTTCATGAAATATGAAAATCCATCATAAAAAATTATGAATCGCAATTTTTTAAAACCATCATAATCTGAACAAAGTGAAACAAATACAATCCACAGTAAATATCTAATAATAATAATAATAATAATAATAATAATTGACTGTAAATAAAACTTCTGTTTGAGCTCATATTAGAGGAATTTAAGGTAATAATACTGTATTTCTGTAAATATACATCGATCAGGCATAACATTATGTGAAGTGAATAACACTGAGCGCGTTTACATGCACGTTCTTAACTCGACAATGCAGGTGGTCATGTAAACGCGATAACCCGTTTTCCTTTATCGGAGTAAGGTCATAAACAGTTTAAGCATAAACCAATCGTCACAGCTAGATTTTTGCCCCATACGCTGTTTTCGCCCAGCATGTAAATGCATTAAGCTGATTTCTGTCGGTTTATTAAAGTGCGCATGTGTGATACATGACAGGAATGCGTCCTTACTGTGAATTTAAACGCATCCAGACAGAGCGAGCATTTTGCAGTAAGAAAGGAGGAAATATATCGCAAAATCAGACTCTTTCTTGACCCAAAAAATTATAAAAGTGCTCTCATCTCATGCAGCAGAAGAAGTGGTACAGTCAAAATGCTGCATCTGTAACTGCATGAAAGGATAATATATGAGCCGTAAGTTTCCCGCTGACATGTTGCAATACTCTTCATCAGTTTTTAATGCTTTATTTAACATCACAACCGACATAAATGAAATAGAGTCAGATACGCAAATTACGTTTTGACGTCACTACCGGGACATAACCTAATTTATTAATAAAGTCTTGTAAACATGGTTTACTTGCGATGTCGGGTTATTGGTTTGCATGTAAACCCGGACAACCGATCATTTCAATAAGCTGATTTTTGTGAGTTATCAGCGTACTGGTGTGCATGTAAACGTGCTCATTGATTATCTCTTCATCACGGCACCTGTTAGTGGGTGGCATGTATTAGGCAGCAAGTGAACATTTTGTCCTCAAAGTTGATGTGTTAGAAGCAGGAAAAATGGGCAAGCGTAAGGATTTGAGCGAGTTTGACAAGGGCCAAATTGTGATAGCTAGACGACTGGGTCAGAGCAGTGGTGAACCGGCGACAGGGTCATGGGCGGCCAAGGCTCATTGATGCACGTGGGGAGCTGGCTCGAGTGGTCCGATCAAACAGACGAGCTACTGTAGTTCAAATTGCTCAATAAGTTAATGCTGGTTCTGATAGAAAGGTGTCAGAACTGGACCACGGAGCAATGGAAAAAGGTGGCCTGGTCTGATGAATCACGTTTTCTTTTACATCACGTGGATGGCCGGGTGCATGTGCGTGGCTTACCTGGGGAACACATGGTGTTCTGCTGGGAAACCTTGGGTCCTGCCATCCATGTGGATGTTACTTTGACACGTACCACCTACCTAAGCATTGTTGCAGACCATGTACACCCTTTCGTGGAAACGGTATTCCCTGGTGGCTGTGGCCTCTTTCAGCAGGATTATGTGCCCTGCCACAAAGCAAAAATGGTTCAGGAGTGGTTTGAGGAGCACAACGAGTTTGAGGTGTTGACTTGGCCTCCAAATTCCCCAGATCTCAATCCAATCGAGCATCTGTGGGATGTGCTGAACAAGCAAGTCCGATCCATGGAGGCCCCACCTCGCAACTTACAGGACTTAAAGGATCTGCTGCTAACATCTTGGTGCCAGATACCACAGCACACCTTCAGGGGTCTAGTGGAGTCCATGCCTCAACTCGCCTCAACTCAACTCAACTCAGCTTTATTTATATAGACCATTAAAAACAACAATTGTTGACCAAGGTGCTGTACATTATATCAAGATTCAGCAACATATAGCACCATGTAAAAACATAAATTAGGACACAAAACAGACCAGACACAACACAAATCAGCTACAATTAAAAGCCAGAGAAAAAAGATAGGTTTTGAGTTTTGCTTTAAACTCATGCAATGCAGAGGCAGTTCTATTAGAGACAGGAAAGCTGTTTCAAAGTTTCGGTGCAGCAACGGCAAAGGCACAGTCTCCTCTCAGTTTCAGCCTAGACCGGGGAACATTTAACAATCTCTGGTTGGTTGACCTAAGAGACCTTCCAGAATTTTGAATGGATAATAAATATATTCCGGAGCTGATCCATTCAACGATTTAAAAACCAGTAGCAAAACTTTAAAATCAATTCTATAACGAATTGGGAGCCAGTGCAGGGATTTTAGAATTGGAGTAATGTGCTCACGTTTTCGCACACCCGTGAGGAGCCAAGCAGCTGCATTTTGTACCATCTGCAGACGGTTCAGAGATGCTTGATTAATACCCATATAGAGGGAATTACAGTAGTCCAGCCTTGTTGAAATAAAAGCATGGATCACCCGTTCAAAATTCTTAAAAGAAAGAAATGATTTTACTTTAGCAAGTACTCGGAGATGAAAAAAACTGGTTTTGACAATGGTATTAACCTGTTTGTCAAATTTGAGAGCACTATCAAAAAACACACCCAAATTTTTTACAAGTGGTTTCACACATGAAGACAAATGACCAAAATTTGCGCAAGGGGAGCTAGCAGCTTCTGAAGATTTAAAAACTATCATCTCAGTTTTGCCTTCATTGAGGTGAAGAAAATTTAGGGACATCCAGGCCTTTATATCCACTAGACAAGCCAACAGGGTATCCAAACCAACGTTATTCGATCCCAGAGGCAGATAGATTTGGGTATCATCAGCATAGCAATGAAAGGAGATACCATGTTTCCTAAAAATCGACCCCAAGGGGAGCATATACAAGGAGAACAAAATTGGAGCAAGAATAGAGCCCTGAGGGACACCACACATAAGAGGAGCTGCATTGGAAGTAGATTCACCAATCCTAACAGAGAATCTTCTACCATTCAAATAGGATTGAAACCATTTAAGGGCATTTCCCCGAATGCCCACCCAGTGCTCCAAACGTGAAATGAGAACAGAGTGGTCAATCGTGTCAAACGCCGCACTTAAATCTAACAGCACTAACACAGTGGACTTGCCAGAGTCCAGAGTCAGTAAAACATAATTTAAAACTTTTACCAAAGCTGTTTCTGTGGAATGGTATTTCTTAAAACCTGATTGGAACACTTCAAAAATCTTGTTTTTATTCAAAAAACTCTGTAGTTGGTGAAACACTATTTTCTCTAAGATTTTAGACATAAAAGTGAGATTTGAGACTGGCCTAAAATTTGACGGAATTGTCGGATCTAAATTTGGCTTTTTAAGAAGTGGACAAACAATGGCATGCTTCATGTCATCTGGTACCATTGCCGTTTCAAGGCAGCCGTTCATAATCTTTAGAACAGTAGGTCCAATCACCTCAAAAATTTGTTTAAAAAACCGTGGAGGAAGAACGTCATGGGGGGATCCAGAAGGTTTGAGCTGGCCTACAATAGCTTGTAAATCAGGCAGCGTTACAGGTTCAAATTGACTCAGGGTGTTGGTGTAAAATGAAGGTATAGAAAAATCATACGAAGAAAAAGAAGAAGAAGAGGAGATATTTGACCTAATACCCCTTATCTTGTCCATAAAAAATTTAAGAAATTTGTCACACATATCCAGAGACTCTGAGGGGAACAGTTCGGCAGAGGGATTAACAGCAGCATTTATAGTAGCAAAAAGTGCTCTTGGATTTTGACAGCTCTTTTCAATAAGGTCTGAAAAATATTTAGATTTTGCTGTTTTCACCACTTTCTGATATTGTTTCAGACTGTCCCTTAGTATTTCATATGAGACTTGCAGCTTATCTCAAAGGGTCAGGGCTGTTTTGGCAGCAAAAGGGGGACCTACCCAATATTAGGAAGGGGGTCATAATGTTATGCCTGATCGGTATATTGTTTAAATAAGTGTCTTTTATTACCTTATTTAACAGTAATCATAATAGTTGCACTGTTGCATCTCGCGCACTTTATACCCGTGGCTGTGTCCAAATCACACTATTATGTTTTTGAACTTTTTCAACTTTAGTTAGTGTGTAATGTTGCTGTTTGAGCATAAAAAAGATCTGCAAGGTTACAAAGCTCAAAGTCCACTCCAAAGGGAGACATTTTATTTAACAGAATCCACTTTCTAAGAACTACAACGAACGACTCATTTGGCGCCCACGGAATATGCAAAAAAATGGCCGAGGCCTGGTTGAGCTGCTGCTATGTCAAAGAGACGCTCTTTTCCAAAACTCATTTGTTTGACCTTCCTAAGGCTGACAAACTTAGAGTGGTTAAAATTTATTTTAAACACTGTTCCTGAACATTATAACCCCAGCGTTTATCTGTGTGCTGCACATTTTACGGAGAACAGCTTCCAGAACCACAATGCAGGCTACGCACAAAAGCTTCTCCTGAAATGGAGCAGTTCCCACTTTGTCGGGACAATCAGTTGTTTGTGGATCACAACTTGTAAGTATGTCTTATTATTCGTAGTTGTGTTTTCTATTAACAGTTCCGATTAGAAGTTTTATGTTGTTGCTACGATATAAACAAAGGGCAAAGCTTTGCCTCCACTAGCCAACATTAGTGTTGATATAGTGTTTACTGTAGCTTTTGTAAGCTCTCGCTTATGTAAGACTGTTCACCGTCCCTTAGGAAAATTAACCATGGTTTGTTAACATTCTGAAGTCTTGAATAGGTTTGAAATTGACGCCATCCTTAATATTTACCTTTAGTAGAGCTCGCAGTTATGGTAAGGGGCGTGACATTTCCCGAACACGCGCTAAGCGGTGCCAATCACAACACACTGGGCCAGCTAACCAATCACAGCACATTTTGTATTTCGGAAGGAGGGGCTTAATTGAAACAGGACCTAAAGGGCACGTTCAAGACAGAATGGGGAGAGAGGTGCTGTAATAATGTGAAATATGTGAAAAATATTGAGTTTTGAACAATCAAGCATGCAAGCATATTCTAGTAGGCTACACCCCAAAAACCAAAATCAAGACTTCGTAAAAGGGCATAATAGGACCCCTTTAATTTAGTAATACAGAAGTATCAACTCTTTCTCACAGCCTTTATTTAATTCAAACTTCTGTACTGGAATGTTTACAAGTCTTTCATCTGGAGTCTGAGTCAAGTCTGAAGTCTTTAAGCTGGAGTCCGAGTCAAGTCTGAAGTCTTTATCATTGGAGTCCGAGTCAAGTCTGGAGTCTTTTATCACGAGTCCGAGTCGAGTCTCAAGTCATTTCATGTAAAAAAAAAAAAAAAAATCTCATATTCAAAAATACATTTTTTTTTTTTTAGAATTTAGACAAAATATATGACCTTTCTATCATCTGTTTTGTTTGTAATAAAGGTCCTAAGATGTAAAGGATACATCCAGCCTGTTACGTTATAATCCATTATAATGTACAATACAATTGTCCTGACAACAAGACGAGTATTAGTCATTTTCAATGAGCTGAGTGGACACAAGATGGTGCCAGTCATTGATGACAGTCATTATCAGAAAATATCAAACCTCTGAATGTTTCCAGTTGTTTTAATCAATAGAAAACAGTATGCATGCTTATTGCGAAACGTTAAAATTTGCGCTTTAAGTAATACATGGATTAACATCTTTCTCTCTTTCTTGTAGACACATTAAGAGAGAAAAAAGCTGCAAAAAATCTTTATTTACTATATCAGTAAGGATTAAAGACTTGATTTGTTTTTAAAATATTCACGAGTCCTTTTTGTCGAGTCGAGTTAAGTCTGAAGTCTCTTAAAATGCGACTCGAGTCTGAGTCACTAACTCGAGTGCCCATCTCTGGTTTGGTGCATATTAGATACTAAGATACAAACCAAGTAATGTAAATGTAGTGCTAATTAGAATGAAGTGTAAAAAAAAAAGAAGAAGAAAGGGTTGAGAGTATAAATTCAGTAAGCAAGTGTGGCAAAGTTATAGCCCAGCAAAATTTTAACAGTTTACTCCAGGATGTTATCTAAAGACATCGTAAGATATCTTAGCTCACAGAAAAACCTGTATTCAGTGACAATTCTAAACATATTTCAAAGGTTATTTAAGTGCTGGTGTACACCGTACACAATGTTCCTGGATCAAGAATGCCAAGAACTCCAAAACAGGTCAATAACGCCAACCAATTTCTGCAGGAACAGCAACATGAGTCAGCTCACTCACCATGGACTACCACAGTCATACAGAGTTTAGTGTGGTGCACAACTGAGAGGTTAAAGTGCGCTCTATGTTGTTAGCGGGGCTAGAGCTCTCTACTCGTTTGTTTTGGCTCATTAAGTCAGTAATGAAGTATAGCCGAAGGGGAACTTCATGAGTAACAGCCCATATTTGTACTAAAGCGACAGCCTGCATCGGCTTTCCCTTAGTTCTGGACCGAATGCACATTTAGCTGATACATATGCAAGACTTTCCAAAGTCTCCAGTCGCTGAACCTAATGTGTGTTGTCATTTCAGTTAAGCTTATTATCTGCGTTCTTCCACTACCCCGTACTGAACCAAAACACAAGCAGACATCTGCCGAGATAGATTGCGGGCAATGTTTTGATATCTTAAGCGTGATATTTAGCGACAGTAAGTATGTTTTGGAGATGGATTCGATTGACCTTACACTGACACACTTTCCTGAGAGCCTTAATCTTCTGCACAGGAATTGCCGCCTGACAGAAACTACTAGGGTCACATCTGGAGTGCTATAGATTGTTTAATCCCTAACAAATGTCCACTGTGAGAGAGATCTATATACTCCTCTTTTGTAGCACTGGCATTTGATGAAAATAAAGGACCTCTGCGAGGTGAGATCATTAAAGTGCACACTATAAAAGCTATAAAAAGACCTTGTGGGTGGGGGGTAATTAAATGCATTGTGGCTGCTGAAAACGGTTAATTTGCTACGTTGTCTTTGGTGTTTTAGCGACAAAATATTTGCTGAATGTAATTTGCACAGTATAATTCCTGAATTTGCATTTCGGAGTTCTAGATTGTGGAGACTACTGCAATCTGGCAAATTTAACAGTTGTAGTGTAATTTCTGCCACAAGCAAAAACTGTATACTTTAAAAACTTTTTTAATGCAAAGTAAGTCAATAGTTTTGTTTACATGCACTAATCCGAATGAATACAATCCGATTTTAGATTCTGAAACACAAACCCTAAACTTTGCAATCCTATTCACATTTTCGTTTACATGTATACGTAACGTTCAGAAATAGACATTTAACATGAATATAGCCATTTTATAACCGTTTATGCCTTGATGACATACCTAAAGCTAATAAATATGTCAGAACAAATATTTTGTAAATATTCAGTCTCCTCCACTGACCAGTTCATAAGATATAAATAAACATCTGCACATTCATAAGAAGTCAAATGTACAAACCCGATTCCAAAAAAGTTGGGACACTGTACAAATTGTGAATAAAAACAGAATGCAATGATGTGGAAGTTTCAGATTTCAATATTTTATTCAGAACACAACATATATGACATATCAAATGTTTAAACTGAGAAAATGTATCATTTTAAGGAAAAAATAAGTTGATTTTAAATTTCATGGCATCAACACCTCAAAAAAGTTGGGACAAGGCCATGTTTACCACTGTGTGGCATCCCCTCTTCTTTTTATAACAGTCTGCAAACATCTGGGGACTGAGGAGACAAGTTGCTCAAGTTTAGGAATAGGAATGTTGTCCCATTCTTGTCTAATACAGGCTTCTAGTTGCTCAACTGTCTTTGGTCTTCTTTGTCGCATCTTCCTCTTTATGATGCGCCAAATGTTTTCTATGGGTGAAAGATCTGGACTGCAGGCTGGCCATTTCAGTACCCGGATCCTTCTACGCAGCCATGATGTTGTAATTGATGCAGTATGTGGTCTGGCATTGTCATGTTGGAAAATGCAAGGTCCTCCCTGAAAGAGACGACGTCTGGATGGGAGCATATGTTGTTCTAGAACTTGGATATACCTTTCAGCATTGATGGTGCCTTTCCAGATGTGTAAGCTGCCCATGCCACACGCACTCATGCAACCCCATACCATCAGAGATGCAGGCTTCTGAACTGAGCGCTGATGACAACTTGGGTTGTCCTTGTCCTCTCTAGTCCGGCTGACATGGCGTCCCAGTTTTCCAAAAAGAACTTCAAATTTTGATTCGTCTGACCACAGAACAGTTTTCCACTTTGCCACAGTCCATTTTAAATGAGCCTTGGCCCAGAGAAAACGCCTGCGCTTCTGGACCATGTTTAGATATGGCTTCTTTTTTGACCTATAGAGTTTTAGCCGGCAACGGCGAATGGCACGGTAGATTGTGTTCACCGACAATGTTTTCTGGAAGTATTCCTGAGCCCATGTTGTGATTTCCATTACAGTAGCATTCCTGTATGTGATGCAGTCCCGTCTAAGGGCCCGAAGATCATGGGCATCCAGTATGGTTTTCCGGCCTTGACCCTTACGCACAGAGATTGTTCCAGATTCTCTGAATCTTTGGATGATATTATGCACTGTAGATGATGATAACTTCAAACTCTTTGCAATTTTTCTCTGAGAAACTCCTTTCTGATATTGCTCCACTATTTTTCACCGCAGCATTGGGGGAATTGGTGATCCTCTGCCCATCTTGACTTCTGAGAGACACTGCCACTCTGAGAGGCTCTTTTTATACCCAATCATGTTGCCAATTGACCTAATAAGTTGCAAATTGGTCCTCCAGCTGTTCCTTATATGTACATTTAACTTTTCCGGCCTCTTATTGCTACCTGTCCCAACTTTTTTGGAATGTGTAGCTCTCATGAAATCCAAAATGAGCCAATATTTGGCATGACATTTCAAAATGTCTCACTTTCAACATTTGATATGTTATCTATATTCTGTTGTGAATAAAATGTAAGTTTATGAGATTTGTAAATTATTGCATTCCTTTTTTATTCACAATTTGTACAGTGTCCCAACTTTTTTGGAATCGGGTTTGTATGTTAAGTAGATCTTATTATAATAGGACTTCAGTAAGCATCAAGGCAATTATCAAGCAAGGTATTTTTGAATCTGATTGAGAAGATAGTCATATTCAAGTATAGTTTTTTTTCCCCCTATTCATTAGTTATTTCAGGTCTACACAATTCCTTTCAAACTGATCAAATTATACATAAAGTGTGACAATATTTTTAATTGTATTTAAAATACATAAAATGCTAGCCTAATTTCATGGCAGAAAAGACAGAAGAGGTGCCCATTTTATTTAAAAGAAAATGGAAAAATACAAAATAAAATGTAATTTCCACCACAGGATAAATGGAGATTTGATCATGATTTGATGAAATACCACCACCATTATTAATAGAAAGTATTTTTTCTTTTTCCTTTTTTTTAAATGGTTCCCCACTTGCTTTGCTTACATTAACTCTTCCAGGCAAATAGAGCTCAGTTTTGTGAATAGCAATGTATAATGATCCTAATTTGCATAGCAAAGAGATGTGTTTAGCCCAAATATGATTGACAATGTCCTGCGCAGCTGCATGCGGCTCATCTGCATGGGCAAAATACTCATCCAAACATAGACCTCTAAATACACTGAATTAATAATAAATTATAAATGTGTTCAGCATTCTGCAACAAATAGTTTTTTGGATTTTCTAGACTATTTTTAGTCGTAAAATGAGTGCATGTATTAAAACTTAAACTAGCGCTAAGACACAGAATCTGCCCTACCTAAATATATGGCCAGGAGCCGCTATTGGTCCTATGTTAAGCTGGTTAGTGGATAAAATTCAGATTTAAAAAAAAAAAACAAAACTATTAAATCACCCCTTCTGGTCCTCAACTACAAGACAGTGTTTAGCCTATTGCCATATGTGCACTCTAAACAGAAGGCCACTTGGCGTACAATTACAGCAGTTTGCCAAAAGAGCCAACTGTGCAATGTATTTTTCCTCTCAAAACAAATTCTCCCTGGGAAGAAGTGGCTGTCAAGCAATTTGGAAAAAGTGCAATTCCAAGAGACCGATTTTGACCAAAAAGGAAGTCGGTTCTATAGGCTGATCATTCTCCATCTATCGGTCTCTCTGTGTCACTCTCTTATGCTCTTTCCCCCTCTCGTCTAAGTCCATTCCGCTTTTCCTTTTTCGGAGACTAAAGCGCTCCATCACCGGATAACAGTAAAACCACTTTCTGCTGAGAAAAAGGCCAAGGCTATACTTTTGTGAAGGTCAGCTGTCATGTTGGCATGTCTGAGGGAAAGGACTAACCTGATTGAAAAAACCCAGCAGCCCGAGGGGCGAAGCCGCTTCCTGGGCGAAGGTGCAGTGGGTGTCCTTAGGCAAGGTGAGGGGTTACAGGGGCTTTTAGATTGAATTGTTACCCATGAGAAGAATGTCAAAGAAGTAAACAACGGAGGAGGCAGACTGCACCGTAAGCAGATGTTATTCACTTTGGGTTTATCTCGCCTTCTACCTGGCAAACAGCATAATCCGACTCTGGAATTCTCCGGAATTGATATATTTGTCAACCAAATCCTTTAGCGCATAAGACAGATGACTTTGAGGCGAGGCTCGAGACTCAAGAGATAAAATCCCATCTATAGCATATGCTAAAAGATAATAAACTCCCTTCATGAAGCTTCTGTCAGGAATATGAATGCTGTATAATAGTGATTTTCTTAAACAAGCAATTGATTGTGTAGTTTAATTAATGTGAGTGATGAGCTTTGACCATGGCCTGAATTCGTGCCAATAAGAGAAGCTAAATCATAATCGTGTCAGAGTGTGGCACAGAAACCATTACAGAAAATCAATTTCTCTCTCTCTCTCTCGCTCCCCCTTTTTCTATATCCTTTTTTTCTTGTTTGGAGCGATCCCCACCTCTCTCCCAGGTATCTCCTTTGAAGCATTTATTTATCGATTGTCTAACCCCCTCTACTTTGTTGTGCTTTTACTCTCTGCGCTCATCCTCTTTCGCTTTTTGTCGGGGATGGTTTTTGCAAATTTCCCAGCGGGCATGGTAAAGACACTTAAGAATTTTTCTGAACATAAGGCGGTTCAGTCATGAGTAGGGGGCTGTGTAAATGTCTGTTCCTTTTTCAAACTTGGAAGATTTTGAACTTTTTTTGATAAAAGATTTGCCAGCACAACAGGCTTTACTGAGAACACTTGTCTTTTAAAGTAAGGAGGAGGCTTGGGTTATAGTAGGTAACAGTTTGAAAGGAGTTACTATGATGATCAAGATACCTTGAAAAGGTAAATTTACACTAAATACAGTCAGGGCCATCCCAAACATGGTGCGGGGCCCAGTGCAATTTAGTCCATTTGCGATTGCTTCCCAGGGGTAGTGTGTGTGTGTGTAGAAAAACTAAATGAAAATGAAATGATGAAATTATTTTTGGTAACTGAAATAAAAAAAAAATTAACATAACTGGGAAAAACTGAGGATATGTTTACATGACAATGATGTAATAAAAACGGAAATGTTTTTCCTTTGCATTTTTTGCATACAGACGACAACGTTGATCCGTGAAAAGGACTAAAAACTCCGTATTATTCATGCCAGGCCAGTAGTTGGCGATGTCACTTTGTAAAGAAACACTTCACACCTATAGACTGAACATGTAATACGCATGCGCATGATGCCATGTTTTCACAAATTCTACATTTTCACAGTTTTCACAAATTCTTACACAGAGACGATAACAGTATTGTTTTGTTTGTTTTTTTGCGCACAAAAAGTATTCTCGTCGCTTTATTAAATTAAGGTCGAACCACTGTAGTCACATGGACTATTTTAACGATGTCTTTACTACCGTTCTGGGACTTGAAATTGGTAATTAAATGGCTGTCTATGGAGGGGTCAGAGAGCTCTCCGATTTCATCAAAAATATCTTAATTTGTGTTCTGAAGATGAACGAAGGTCTTACGGGTTTGGAATGACATGAGGGAGAGTAATTAATGACAGAATTTTCATTTTTGGGTGAACTAACCCTTTAATATTATATTATAAACATTGAATGTATGAATGTATTGTCGAATGCATAGGAAGTATGGCAGACAGAGATGGAGATGGTGATCGGTTTTGGGTCTTTTCTCCACACAGATCAATTGTTTGGCCTCAGAACACTTGGAATATTTGTACTTTTTGAATGAATTTTGCCTGTAGTCGTATCTGCCTGTTATATCCTGTGTTTTATATTAAATAATACACAAATAGGTAGGTTTTGGGGTGGGGTTGTTTTACGTGTTCAAATGTGTCTAAATAGCATAAATAAAAAAATAAATAAAAGTAAACAAAATAAATTGAGAATCACAATCCAACATGTCATAATGGCAATATATTATAACCCAATATAAATTTCATCATGATGATAACATTCCCATGCCCAACGCATCTGTATGACGCCAATGGCTTTTCATTTAAAGCAATGGAGTACTGTGCGTGCCGAAAAATAACGCTAAAGGGTACCCTGTGTGTTAAAAAGTGACGTCTAGGCGTCCTGACCACGCGTCAATATGTGACGAGTTGGGAGTGAGAACGTGTTGGAAACACAGGGGTATAAATACACAAGGGCTAACAAAATTACAATCAAGACTAATGAACAGGGGAACCAATCAACAAAAGGACTACAAAGGACTACAAAACCTAACACAGGAACTGAACATAGGCAGTGAACACAGAAACAATAGGAACAGAAAACATTTCAACTTTAAAGTCCCAAAACACAAGACAGGGGAAGTGAAAAGTAGCTTGTTATTTTACAAAACAATTACTACTTATTTATTGCCCATCACTGAATTCTTTAATATTAGCCTGTAGCCTCTAATTCTATTGAACTTTTGGGGTTGTTTAATGGAACTTGCACATTATTGGCTGGCACGTCTAAAAACATCTATTAGTTTTCACGAGGACCCAACTTAAAGATATTGCTTAGCTTTAGTTTTCCATTTCACCAACAGAGTCTGCTCTTAATCTTATTTTAGCTTTACAGTTACATTTAATGACAGAATAAATCTTATTATTGTAGATCTTGTTAGTCAGGATAAACCTTTGGCTTTACTTTTAACCCCACCATCCTTTCCTTGTACCAGTCAACACCCTCTTTCATGGTATTGCAATTTTTTAGCAACCCTAGATTTTTGGGAGCATTGTAAATTACTCACTCAAAGTAATTTACTCTCCCAGGCTAGTCAAGTTATATTTGTAGGCTCTTACCTTAGAACATAGCAAGGTCGTCATTACTGTTTTTTTTTTTGTTTTTTTTTCGGTTTCTTTTGATATTACTAGGCAACAAAGACCAATAGAACTGTACTGACATTTGCATTACAGATAGTGATCTTGCTGCCACAAGAAAGCTGAGAGGACAGCCAGATATGGCCTTGTTGTTCCGGAATCCTGCTAGATTTTCCCGCAGAATGCTTCTCAGCATTAGTGTCAGCTCAGCCATTTTACTGATACTTGTAATGATACCCAGGACTTTCTGAAGTTTAGAACAGCTTTGATACTGACTCCACAGAGCAAATACAGGTCATCAAATTTAAAAGGACAACCAAGATCTGCCCTGAACAAATGTTGAGTTTTAAATACAAAGTTCACCCAAAAAGTAACATTTAACTAAATTAACATAATTTATTCAACTTCATGTCATTCCAAACTTGTATGACTTTCTTTAAAGGTGCGGTATGTAGGACCTAGTGGCTGAAATGGGTACTGCAGTCCAAATTCGAAATATTGGAGAGTGTTGTTTCCCCCACCCACTCCTCCTCAGACTCGACGCTTGCCAGCTTGAGGACACGCAACAGGAGCGAACGCAATTGACAATGAAAGCCACACTGTAAGTTGATGAGTTGATTTATCCGCGTTTTAATAATCTCTCAATGCTGTGGCTTTTTAGGTCGGGTAGAATCTGCGATCTGGCTGGCTTCCATGGCAGCAATGCGCGGTGTTTTCCGCCAACTGGCAACCTGTGGTGTTGAAATACTATTGGGTAAATTGGCAAAGTGTGTTATCTCACAGACCAAAACAAAAACAGACATTCCAACACGGAACGCACATTTCAAATTTCAAACTGGCTGTAGCATTGTTTTTCTGAGAAACAAGTAGGTGAATTTAGCATGTTTCCTACATATCTGCAAGCATATTATGGTATTTTTATGTTTTAGTAAAATGAAAAACTTACATACAGCACCTTTAATCTGTGAAACACAAAAGGAGATGTTTGAAAGAATGTCAGTGTTGCTCTTTTCCATATAAAAACAGTGTATATTGCCAGAGTCTTAAAAGTAGCATGTTGACACCAGTTGACACATTTTGTGCATTATTGGACAGCATAACTCACCATTCACACTTTTTTTGTGTGGAAAAGAACATCTTGGACATTGTGAATTAACATGATTTTGAGTAAGTGACAAAGTTACTATTTGCTATATTTTCATGATTGCTACTGTCCACTAAATTCAGTTACCATGTTCAAGATTAAAACCTTTTTGGCCGGTATGTTGGTTGCTTAATGTCAGACCAAATTATAAAATTTAATAAAAGTATTTTTTTTAACAATGACATGCAGACAGCACCAAAGCTGCTTTGCACACAAAACCCAGATTACCTTGAATTTGAAGGCAGCTTGGCAACAGTGGAAAATTTTGGTCTTGTGGGGCCTTCATTAATCATAGTACGAGTTCATAGAGTGTACATTCAATTAATCACACCTCCGAAGAGGAATGTAAGGGCACTCTAATTAAATAAATGGGGTCTGGGTTGTGGGGTCTAATATTAAATCAATAAAAATACAAGAAGTGTACACAGTAACCAGACTGCCATCGAGCTATGGCACAGCACTGATCTTCTCAGGGTGAGAATATCTTTTCCTGTGCCATGGGAAACATAATATTTTAAAATGGCTGTTTATTTTAACTACGTGGTTTGAAGACACAATGTCATTGGACTGTTTGGGGAATGTGTCGGTGACAAATGGTAAATGACCCAAACTAAAAGCAACGATTTTTTAATGCCCATTTGGATGCTTCTTATATTTATGCATATAATGCTTGCACAGACACAGTCAAGATAGTTCACCTTATGCCGAAATGAAGTGTTTGCATTGCTGTTATGCAATGCTCTAAATAACACATTAGAATACATACAAAGACAAATGATTAATGGGTTCATTTACAGGTCATAAGAAAGCATTTTACCAAGATGTTTTGTACCTGCATCATACATTTACTTTGAAAATGCTACATCCTCATAAAATACATGTTTCTTTTCAATAGTCAAAAACTATGTGGACATATTTGCTTGGCAGAATAGAAATAATAATATGCTAAAATTCCTATAATATCATGAACAAAAATGTGCTGAAAAAAAACAAATTTAATTCATAATATCAATATTATAATTACTAAAACTTAATATAAAAAATATGCAGACCTATTAATAGTGAACAAAGTTTATAGAATATAACAGTACAACTTTGCCTTCCATTCTAGACACAAACTTGAGTACTTGTAAATAATGTAGATGCTAAGTAACTGAATGTTCTGCGAACTCTAAAGTTTGGAAGCTGAAATGTTTCGCCACATAATATCGCAGGCAGTGTAATTCTCTGAATCTTACTGTAGTTGACAGGACAAGGAAAGATGCCAGACAATAGGAGAGAGAAAGAGAGACAGAGAAAGAGCATTTTTTCTTCACACCCTCCCAGAGGGTAAAAACAGACAACTTAATGCCAGTATGATGAAATGGAGGTACAATTGTCCCTTCTCCTTTTGTTTTGTGGATCTCATACGGTGGAAGCATTTTTCCATCCACACAAAACTCTTTAACGGTATCTTGCTTAGAGATTACACATTACATCTTATTGTTCTGTGCCGCTCAATTGTTGGATAAGTCTATGATTGTGTGAAATACACGCTTATGAGGAATATACTACAAGTATAGTAGATTAAGATGAATATACTACAAGAATAGCAATATATAAATCCCCTGTGGTAGGATTGGGATTATCTTTTAGAAGAGCAGTAGTGATTTTGTGCTTGTTACATAAGAAACTGGCCTACTGCATCTTAAACAAGATCAAGCTATGCAAACTGTCAATCACCAGATCCACTTCATTAATCAGAATGGCAATAAAAAGTGCTGTAAATGTTCTCGAAATTCCACCAGACTGTATTCCCAGGAATAGACACGGATTTGTTTTCTACCAAAAAAAATAAAATATATATATATATATATATACATATATACATACACAGATCAGGCATAACATTATGACTATATTAGGCAGCAAGTGAACATTTTGTCCTCAAAGGCCAAATTGTGATGGCTAGACGACTAGGTTAGAGTATCTCCAAAACTGCAGCTCTTGTGGGGTGTTCCCGGTCTGCAGTGGTCAGTATCTATCAAAAATGGTCCAAGGAAGGAACAGTGGTGAACCGGCGACAGGGTCATGGGCGGTCAAGGCTCATTGATGCACGTGGGGAGCAAAGGCTGGCCCGTGTGGTCCGATCAAACAGATGAGCTACTGTAGATCAAATTGCTCAAGAAGTTAGTGCTGGTTCTGATAGAAAGGTGTCAGAATACACAGTGCATCGCAGTTTGTTGCGTATGGGGCTGCATAGCCGCAGACCAGTCAGGGTGCCCATGCTGACCCCTGTCCACCGCTGAAAGCATCAACAGTGGGCACGTGAGCATCAGAACTGGACCACAGAGCAATGGAAGCAGGTGGCCTGGTCTGATGAATCATGTTTTCTTTTACATCACGTGGGTGGCCGGGTGCCGCTTACCTGGGGAACACATGGCACCAGGATGCACTATGGGAAGAAGGCAAGCCGCCGGAGGCAGTGTGATGCTTTGGGCAATGTTCTGCTGGGAAACCTTTGGTCCTGCCATCCATGTGGATGTTACTTTGACACGTAAAAAACAAAAAAACAAAATCACCTTTATTTATATAGCGCTTTTTACAATGGCAATTGTTTCAAAGCAGCTTCACAGTGGTAACAGGAAAATAATGCAACGGAATTTGATTTGTCTGTACAGCCGCTCTGGTGAAAGCGGTGATGTCATCCAGCTCATTTTAATTATCATATAGTGTCAATGCGGGCAGATCAGTAATATAGTTGAAATTTAAGTGTCCCCAACTGAGCAAGCCAAAAGCCAAAGGCGACGGTGGCAAGGAACCAAAACTCCTTCAGGGCCAGAATGGAGAAAAAAACCTTGGGAGAAACCAGGCTCAGTCGGGGTGCCAGTTCTCCTCTGGCCGACGAACAAATAGTGTATGATTATGATTCTGGCACATTACAGGTCAGAAGTCATATTAGATCAATAGATATTCGTAGGATTATTCGAAAGATTGGAGTCGTCACGCCGGGGACGGGTTTAATGAGGATGTCGTGTCGATGCGGCATTTACAGGGGGGAGTTTAATTGACACGGTCTCTACAGACACTTCAGGGATATGGTCGTCATGTCCAGGCTAAGGTCCACCATCTGGTCTGGATACGGCCCGGATCCGGCCGACTGCAGTAAACCTCGGGATAAACAGAGAGACTAACATTAGCGTAGATGCCATTCTTCTTATGATGTAACGAGTACATCAGGTGTTATTGGAAGTGTTCCCGGTTCCGGCTGACCTAGTTAATGCAGCCTAAAACAATAATTTAACTGATTTGAATAATGGAAATTAAAAATGTTTTATGTGTATGCCATAGTAAAGAGATGTGTTTTTAGTCTAGATTTAAACTGACAGAGTGTGTCTGCTTCCCGAACAATGCTAGGAAGACTGTTCCAGAGTTTAGGTGCTAAATAGGAAAAGGATCGACCGCCTGCAGTTGATTTTGATATTCTAGGTATTATCAACTGGCCAGAATTTTGAGACCGCAATAGACGTGATGGAGTATAATGCGTTAAGAGCTCGCTCAAGTACTGGGGAGCTAAACGATTTAGTGCTTTGTAAGTAATCAGCAAGAGTTTAAAATGTATACGATGTTTAATAGGGAGCCAATGCAGTGTTGCCAGAACCGGGCTAATATGGTCATACTTCCTGGTTCTAGTAAGAACTCTAGCTGCTGCGTTTTGGACAAGCTGCAGTTTATTTATTAAACGAGCAGGGCAACCACCCAGTAGAGCATTACAATAATCTAGCCTTGAGGTCATGAACGCATGAACTAACTGTTCAGCATTTTGCATTGAAAGCATGTGCCGTAATTTAGATATATTTTTAAGATGGTAGAATGCAGTTTTACAGATGCTAGAAACGTGGCTTTCAAATGAGAGATTGGTATCAAAGAGCACACCCAGGTTCCTAACTGACGACGAGGACTTGACAGAGCAGCCATCGAGTGTTAGACAGTATTCTAGGTTACTACTTGTGGAGTTTTTTCTGAATTAAGTTGCAGGAAATTACTAGTCATCCAATTTTTTATATCAGCTATGCATTCTGTTAATCTTGTGAATTGGTAAGTTTCGTCAGGGCGTGAAGAAATATAGAGCTGAGTATCGTCAGCATAACAATGAAAATTAACGCCATGCTTCCTAATAATATCTCCCAGTGGTAGCATGTACAGGGTGAAAAGCAACGGTCGTAGCACTGAGCCCTGCGGTACTCCATACTGAACTTGTCTTCATTTACTGCTACAAACTGATAACGGTCAGATAAGTATGATTTAAACCATGTCAATGAAATTCCACTAATGCCAACATCATTTTCGAGTCTATTCAAAAGAATGTTGTGGTCGATAGTATCGAATGCAGCGCTAAGATCGAGTAACACTAACAGAGAGATACAACCACGATCGGATGATAAGAGTAAATCATTTGTAACTCTAATGAGAGCAGTCTCAGTACTATGATACGGTCTAAATCCTGACTGGAAATCCTCACAGATACCATTTCTTTCTAAAAAAGGAGCATAATTGTGAGTACCACCGTACCACCTACCTAAGCATTGTTGCAGACCATGTACACCCTTTAATGGAAACGGTATTCCCTGGTGGCTATGGCCTCTTTCAGCAGGATAATGCGCCCTGCCACAAAGCAAAAATGGTTCAGGAATGGTTTGAGGAGCACAACAATGAGTTAGAGGTGTTGACTCCAAATTCCCCAGATCTCAATCCAATCGAGCACCTGTGAGATGTGCTGAACAAATAAGTCCGATCCATGGAGGCCCCACCTCGCAACTTACAGGACTTAAAGGATCTGCTGCTAACATCTTGGTGCCAGATACCACAGCACACCTTCGGGGGTCTAGTGGAGTCCATGCCTCAACGGGTCAGGGCTGTTTTGGCAGCAAAATGGGGACCAACACAATTTTAGGAAGGTGGTCAAAATGTTATGCCTGATCGTTGTACATCCGAGTGAACGAGAAGGAGGGAAGTTAATGAGGGAAGGGCGCAGCCCAGATTACATTCATACTACTCACATTCATACTATATAGAATGTACTTTTTTTAGCGGTCGTGAAGTAATTGCTTATTCAAAATAAGTACCTACTCAATAGAGTATGCGATTTCGGGCGCAGCCATGGTATTTTTACCTGTCAAGCAGAAGCAAAGCAAGTTTGGCATCTTTCAGCCTCACTTTGGCAATGAAAACCTTTCCGATATTCCATTTTCTTTTGCTTTATTTAGTCAAGTCGCTATTTGGTTTCTTTATTTTCCACTGTCGTCCTTTTAACTTTTAAATCGTTTTTTTGATAGATGAGAAATCACAAACATTTTGCACTCTCAAACTCATGAAATGCTGAACTTGAAGTTTACGCTCTCAGCTTCCGGCTCCCCATATATGGACGCTCATAATGGTCAGCAGGTGGAGATTGCCTAAAAAGTCTCATCGTAGCCATTTTTATTTTACTGTTTATAGAGAGTGGGACTCATAGATCGGTGTGATATCTCAGGACAGTAATATTTCAATGAGTATGACAATTTTCTGCCTACCATCTCATAAAAAAATCTGTTAAAAAAATCACTCACAAAGAGCCTCCCTCCCTCCCTCAGTTGGACTTTTACGGCATGAGGACGCGTCTTCCGGAACAGGGGCGTACTGTAACGTGTAGTCAGTTTTGGTTTTGTTCCATTCCTGTTTTACCTGCCTGAGTTCCTAGTTAGTTTCCTTAAATATTAATTAGCTCTACACCTGTTCTGTTTCAGTCACTCTTCCTCTGTGTATTCAAGCCCTCAGTTTCATAATCTGGTATCGTCTTTATTTTACGTGGTTGTGCATACACCCATGCGTGACTAATATAATATAATTTATGTGTGCCTATGTGTTTGTCCATATATTAGGTAAAAACAGGCTGTTTCAGATATGAATAGCAATGCTGCCAGTTTAAAAATGCATAGTGTTAAAGTTGTGTCTTTTCTAAGTTTCATAAAATGAAGCATAGTTTACCCTTCTGCATGTGAATTTCACAGCATGGTTTGGTTAAGACTGATATAATTCTTTCTACAACAGTCAAATCAAATCTAAGTGCATAGCCAGGAGGTCAGACTTAGAGTCCTCACGTGCACACATCACACACACACAAAGGTTTTAGCAGTCAGCGAGTAACTATGTTACAGGCCCAGGATTGTAATGGATTTTTCTCACTAATCCCTGTATGTCCCTTCCCCATCCATATTTACCTCTGGATTTACACTTCAGTGATGGGGGTGCACACCATAATAATGCACCATAAACTTCTGCCTCGATGAGACTGACACCTGCTACTGTATATGTGAAGGTATTTTTATGCTTTATGTTTATTTGTATGCAGCATCCTTTTCCCTGTTCTCTGTTCTGTTTTTTGGGGGCAGAAAAGACAGAACTGCCCAAATTTGCTTCCAAGGCTAAAACAAGTTGAGGCTGAGGTTAGGATTACCAAAAGGCTTATATTCCAACAAAAATATTTCGCAAGAGGAATTAGATCCGGAAGGAGCCGGATCCGAGCACGTTCTCTCAGGTTTGATTCCACAGGGAGGACTACCTCCATTTCCAATGGAAATGATATATGAACCAGTCCAATTTACATGACTATACGCAATAAAAATAAGCATAAAGCGTGTCCTTAACTTGAAACCTATTCACCTTTTCTTTACAGCTATCACCTTAACCATGTAATCCCCTAAATCATCCAACACTTTTCTCATCCCCCTCCCTTTCTAGGTCGACCGCACCTCCTTATCACATACGGTTTATTGGAACTCTCCAACTAAAGCCTCAATAAATCCATAAGCCTATGAAGATGACAGTAGAGGGAATATATGATATGTGCTGAGAGTTGCATCCGTATGATAGTGCATATATGTGTGTGTGTGTTTGTAGCTAGGGAATGGCTCATACCTTGCTTTCTCCTTGTCATCCCTGCCAGGCGCATGACCAGTGGTGCATGAGTGTGTATATATATGTGTGTGGTCTGACAATACGACTTGTCCTCCGCTGTGTCCCACAGGCGTCTCCAAGAGAACGAAAGAGACAGAAAGAGACAACTAACTACTTACGGCAGCCTTCAGACACATGGGGCTTCGATTTCCTGAGTTAAAGGTGAAGTGTGTAATTTTTTTGATAGTAAAATACTTTCTCCTATATCTGTGTAATGTGCAGAGACAACCATAAGTAAGCTGTCCTTGGGTAAACTTCATGAATGGTATAAAGACTGTGGCGTGCAGCCCAACATGCTCAAAAAGGTACGTACTTGGACTTTTGGCCATATACCTGCAAAATAATAATGATCATTAAACAAAAATATATATATAATTTAAAAGATGTACCTATAATAATTTTCACCCCCATTTTTGAGCATTGATGTGAAAATGAATTTGTAGTTCAATGCTTTGGAATACAGACCTAAAGAGAATACAGACCTCTCTTTTTAAAGAAGACACTCAGTAGATTAATAGAAAGAACGTTAGAATGTTACGTTTATCGTAGAGCATTGAACTGTAAATTACTGAACAAAACATTTCCCCCCCATTTTACAAAATAATTTGGATTCTAAAATTGCTAGAAAATCAAAGCTGAATGTCTAATTAAGTTGTGTTCCAAATTTGAAGTTGATATCACAAAAACTGACTGTTTTCATGGTAACTCAATGTCCAATTTCAACATTTTTCACAGGATGAATTTTGAGTTTAAGCTTTCGAATGTTACCAATGATTTAAACATTTTTATAATTTTGTAATATAATTTGGTTCCCCTAGTGGTCCTTTTACCATAGATAGCCAAAATTGCTATTTTGGCATAATTTTAGTTAAAGGGTACATAACACACACAGTTTCTGTCCATCTCATGTTAATCTTGAGTACCTATAGAGTAGTATTGCATCCTTCATATCTCCGAAGAGTCTTTAGTTTTATCATATTTATAAAAGACAGATACGCTGTACCGATTCTTTCCGAAAACAGCCAAACTCGTGAAGGCGTGCAGTGGGCGGAGCTAAAGAACCACAAGCACACACACACACACACACACACACACACACACACACACACACACACACACACACACACACACACACACACACACACAATACATCATGGCAATATCCCTGGATAACTTTTGATTCACTATACGGTCGTGTTGTTTAAATTATATGCACTTACGCGCTGATTGCCAACAAAACACAGACATTTGATGTAGTTTCACTCACCGCCTGCGGTTTCGACTCGTGACCGCGAACAAACAAACACACTTGCAGAACTCCGTTGCTGCTCCGGAAAAACAAACTGCATTTACTGTTTCCTTAACGCTGGGTTATTTGGGAAGCTGAGCAAGGTTATCTTTCCGTCACAACCAAAAACACACTTCTTTAGTGACATTGTTGATTTTGTGGTCTAAAAACAAAATTCGGCTTCCGTGACCGAACGAAGCTTGTTGATGGGTGTGCTCTTGCTCTCGCTCTGGTTGATGTGCGCACACGCTCATCCGGGAGAAGTGCCCATACCAGGAATTCCGCCCTTTATGATGTCATACAGGGCCATACTCGAAAATAACTTTCTGAAACTTATTCGAATCCTGAAGGAGTGTATTTGGCACAGAAATACTCTGTCATACGTCCAACTAATTTTTTTGCAATTTTGGCCATGTTTAGCATGAGAATCCAACTCTTTAACAGTGTAAATACATCAGAATGCATGAAACAGCATTAGACCCCTTTAAATCACATTCTTCCATTCTGGTGTGCAATGCCCATTTTTTCCACAATTCAGTCAATTGCCATGGATAATATCATGTCCCACCCTACATTTCTGTTCTTATTTCACTTGGAAAAACATCCCATTACGAGTGTAAAATAGGTAGCAACTGGCAATTAACATCGATTTTAATGAATGTTGCAGCTTTATCAAAGACAAGATATGAATAATGGGAACGGAGTGGAGAGAGCAGGCAACGTCTTCAACGTCTCTTGTTTGTCTGCCGCTTGTTTTTGATAAACAGTTGCTTTTTAGAGTGTGAATGAGAGGTCTGTATTGATTTGCAGTTTCTTAAGATGCCCCTAAGGCAGAGGCAGCAGAGACTGGAAGAATAAAACAATGATTATGCATTTCTCTCTGTCTCGCTCCATCTTGTCTCCCACACAGCTAAGTCTGACTTCCCACCATCTGCTGACAAACCTCAGAGATACAGCGGCCCTCCTTGTCTGGTCACCATCTGACTATACAGCAGTCAAAGAATGATTTGCATGTTATTTGAATATCACACTGCTGACCCCGCCTCCACAGTTACAGAGCAGCGCTAAAACATTCAATGCTTCTTTTTTAACAATATAACAACTTTTATGTTTATTGGCATTTTTCACATTTGAATGCAGCCCATTCCAATCAGAATTTATAGTTCTGTTTTATAAGGGAGAATTAAATAAGACTGCATCTGAATCAGAGAGTGTTTTTGTTTCATAAAATTGCTCTTAACTTACTGACCTATCAGTTTTCTGTGAATAGACTGTATACGCATTAGAGAGAGAATGTGTGAGTGTGTGAGTAAGAGAGAATGAGGGAGGAACAGAATTTTTTTAAGCATGTAAAAAGCCCTATTCACATAATGGCTTTTTATGTGATTAATACCACCATTGACAAAATAGGCAAATGGATTTTTTTGTTCTGTCTGTGCAATATCCATTTGGATTTCTTCTGTGATTATAACCAGGGCAGATCCGAGCCTAATCCTGATGCCCCTGTCTGGATCTGCTCTCAGAGGTGAGGGTTTTGTGTGCAGGATTGGGCTTAACTCTGACATCGTTCCGAAATCTTCATAGCCACTGCGACAAGACAACATGGTGTGAGAAAGAGTTCAGTGAGGTGAATTTAAGTGAATATATTTTTTTTAAGTGAAAGAGTATTAAATGCCTCAAATGCTAATGCACAAAAGTAAGTTATTATTAGGAAGTTATTAGCATACTAAAATATGCAGGCCTTAAAAATGTGCAGTAATATAAACAATATATCACCTTTTATATCGACAATATTGTCTGTACCTGTACATTATATTGTCTGTACATAATGGGAATAAAGTGTTTAGCTGTTTTGTTAAAAAAATAAAAATGAAATGAAATAAAATAAAATGTTGTAGTGTGTTTATTGAAATAGCACTGAAGTCTGAATATATAACCCAATGATTACAAGTGGTCCTGTGTTAATAGCATCTGAGGGTATGTTTACACGACAACAATGTGCTAAAAACTTCGCTTACAGACGACAACGTTATCAAACTGTTCACACGGATCCGTGAAAACGACTAAAAACGCTGTATTATTCATGCCATGCCAGTAGTCGGCGATGTCACTTTATAAAAAAACACTTTGCGCCTATAGACTGAATGCATAATACGCATTGTGCATGACATCACCATGTTCACAAATTCACTTTTTTGTAGTTTACACAGAGACAATAATGGTATCGTTTTCAAAAACTTGCACTTTGGAACTCGTTTTCAAAAGGTTTCCTAACCTTAACCTATGCACAGTTTACATGCACAGCTCTTACTGGCCTACAGCCGTTACACTCACCCCCCTAAACCTCACTCCCATCCGGGTCATGGCACCAAATGTAACCGGTCCTACTCGACCCACTCCGAGCAGGATTCAAACCGGGGTCTCCGGCTTGGGAGACAATCGCGCTAACAAAGATGCTAAAGATCATAACCTCTAGCGTCAGACGCTAGCGCGCCTCTTGAGGCCAGGGGGGTAAGGTTAGACGTACAGCTCTTACTGGCCTACGCTACACCTAATAGTTTGTTGAGTTACAGATAGCAGTCAGTAAGGCAATAGCAACACTAGCAAAATGTTTTGTGTCGAGATACAGAGTTTTATGGAAGCCCGTTTCTGCCACAATTGAGTAAAAAAATATAATTCTTTAAGTCATAATAATGAGAAACTTTCTCGTAATAATGACTTAACATCTCATAATAATGAGAAACTTTCTCGTAATAATGACTTAACATCTCATAATAATCAGAAACTTTCTCGTAATAATGACTTAACATCTCATAATAACGAGAAACTTTCTCGTAATAATGACTTAACATCTCATAATAATGAGAAACTTTCTCATAATAATGAGAAACTTTCTCGTAATAATGACTTAACATCTCATAATAATGAGAAACTTTCTCATAATAATGAGAAACTTTCTCGTAATAATGACTTAACATCTCGTAATAATGAGAAACTTTCTCGTAATAATGACTTAACATCTCATAATAATGAGAAACTTTCTCATAATAATGAGAAACTTTCTCATAATAATGACTTAACATCTCATAATAATGAGAAACTTTCTCGTAATAATGAGAAACTTTCTCATAATAATGAAACTTTCTCGTAATAATGACTTAACATCTCATAATAATCAGAAACTTTCTCGTAATAATGACTTAACATCTCATAATAATGAGAAACTTTCTCGTAATAATGACTTAACATCTCATAATAATCAGAAACTTTCTCGTAATAATGACTTAACATCTCATAATAATGAGAAACTTTCTCGTAATAATGACTTAACATCTCATAATAATGAGAAACTTTCTCATAATAATGAGAAACTTTCTCGTAATAATGACTTAACATCTCATAATAATGAGAAACTTTCTCATAATAATGAGAAACTTTCTTGTAATAATGACTTAACATCTCGTAATAATGAGAAACTTTCTCGTAATAATGACTTAACATCTCATAATAATGAGAAACTTTCTCATAATAATGACTTAACATCTCATAATAATGAGAAACTTTCTCATAATAATGACTTAACATCTCATAATAATGAGAAACTTTCTCGTAATAATGACTTAACATCTTGTAATAATGAGAAACTTTCTCATAATAATGAGAAACTTTCTCGTAATAATGACTTAACATCTCATAATAATGAGAAACTTTCTCGTAATAATGACTTAACATCTCGTAATAATGAGAAACTTTCTCGTAATAATGACTTAACATCTCATAATAATGAGAAACTTTCTCGTAATAATGACTTAACATCTCATAATAATGAGAAACTTTCTCGTAATAATGACTTAACATCTCATAATAATGAGAAACTTTCTCATAATAATGACTTAACATCTCATAATAATGAGAAACTTTCTCATAATAGTGACTTAACATCTCGTAATAATGAGAAATTTTCTCGTAATAATGACTTAACATCTCATAATAATGAGAAACTTTCTCGTAATAATGGCTTAACATCTCATAATAATGAGAAACTTTCTCGTAATAATGACTTAACATCTCGTAATAATGAGAAACTTTCTCATAATAATGACTTAACATCTCATAATAATGAGAAACTTTCTCATAATAATGACTTAACATCTCGTAATAATGAGAAATTTTCTCATAATAATGACTTAACATCTCATAATAATGAGAAACTTTCTCATAATAATGACTTAACATCTCGTAATAATGAGAAATTTTCTCATAATAATGACTTAACATCTCATAATAATGAGAAACTTTCTCATAATAATGACTTAACATCTCGTAATAATGAGAAACTTTCTCATAATAATGACTTAACATCTCATAATAATGAGAAACTTTCTCATAATAATGACTTAACATCTCGTAATAATGAGAAATTTTCTCGTAATAATGACTTAACATCTCATAATAATGAGAAACTTTCTCGTAATAATGGCTTAACATCTCGTAATAATGAGAAACTTTCTCGTAATAATGACTTAACATCTCGTAATAATGAGAAACTTTCTCGTAATAATGACTTAACATCTCGTAATAATGAGAAACTTTCTCATAATAATGACTTAACATCTCATAATAATGACTTAACATCTCATAATAATGAGAAACTTTCTCGTAATAATGACTTAACATCTCGTAATAATGAGAAACTTTCTCATAATAATGAGAAACTTTCTCGTAATAATGACTTAACATCTCGTAATAATGAGAAACTTTCTCGTAATAATGACTTAACATCTCATAATAACGAGAAACTTTCTCGTAATAATGACTTAACATCTCATAATGAGAAACTTTCTCGTAATAATGACTTAACATCTCATAATAATGAGAAACTTTCTCGTAATTATGACTTAACATCTCATAATAATGAGAAACTTTCTCATAATAATGAGAAACTTTCTCGTAATTATGACTTAACATCTCATAATAATGAGAAACTTTCTCATAATAATGACTTAACATCTCAAAATAATGAGAAACTTTCTCATAATAATGACTTAACATCTCATAATAATGACTTAACATCTCGTAATAATGAGAAACTTTCTCATAATAATGACTTAACATCTCATAATAATGAGAAACTTTCTCGTAATAATGACTTAACATCTCATAATAATGAGAAACTTTCTCGTAATAATGACTTAACATCTCGTAATAATGAGAAACTTTCTCATAATAATGACTTAACATCTCATAATAATGAGAAACTTTCTCGTAATAATGACTTAACATCTCGTAATAATGAGAAACTTTCTCATAATAATGACTTAACATCTCAAAATAATGATAAACTTTCTCATAATAATGACTTAACATCTCAAAATAATGATAAACTTTCTCATAATAATGAGAAACTTTCTCATAATAATGACTTAACATCTCATAATAATGACTTAACATCTCGTAATAATGAGAAACTTTCTCATAATAATGACTTAACATCTCATAATAATGAGAAACTTTCTCGTAATAATGACTTAACATCTCGTAATAATGAGAAACTTTCTCATAATAATGACTTAACATCTCATAATAATGAGAAACTTTCTCGTAATAATGACTTAACATCTCGTAATAATGAGAAACTTTCTCATAATAATGACTTAACATCTCAAAATAATGATAAACTTTCTCATAATAATGACTTAACATCTCATAATAATGACTTAACATCTCGTAATAATGAGAAACTTTCTCATAATAATGATTTAACATCTCATAATAATGAGAAACTTTCTCGTAATAATGACTTAACATCTCATAATAATGAGAAACTTTCTCGTAATAATGACTTAACATCTCGTAATAATGAGAAACTTTCTCATAATAATGACTTATCTCATAATAATGAGAAACTTTCTCGTAATAATGACTTAACATCTCGTAATAATGAGAAACTTTCTCGTAATAATGACTTAACATCTCATAATAATGAGAAACTTTCTCGTAATAATGACTTAACATCTCGTAATAATGAGAAACTTTCTCATAATAATGACTTAACATCTCAAAATAATGATAAACTTTCTCATAATAATGACTTAACATCTCATAATAATGACTTAACATCTCGTAATAATGAGAAACTTTCTCATAATAATGACTTATCTCATAATAATGAGAAACTTTCTCGTAATAATGACTTAACATCTCATAATAATGAGAAACTTTCTCGTAATAATGACTTAACATCTCGTAATAATGAGAAACCTTCTTGTAATAATGACTTAACATCTCATAATAACGAGAAACTTTCTCATAATAATGACTTAACATCTCATAATAATGAGAAACTTTCTCGTAATTATGACTTAACATCTCATAATAATGAGAAACTTTCTCATAATAATGAGAAACTTTCTCGTAATTATGACTTAACATCTCATAATAATGAGAAACTTTCTCATAATAATGACTTAACATCTCATAATAATGAGAAACTTTCTCATAATAATGACTTAACATCTCGTAATAATGAGAAACTTTCTCATAATAATGACTTAACATCTCATAATAATGAGAAACTTTCTCGTAATAATGACTTAACATCTCATAATAATGAGAAACTTTCTCATAATAATGATTTAACATCTCGTAATAATGAAAAACTTTCTCATAATAATGACTTAACATCTCATAATAATGAGAAACTGTCATTACGACGCATTGTGCGCTTGCGCCACACTATCTACTGAGGCGCCGGTGTTGCTGATGCTGATTCATGCAAACAGTGGGCCTCCGTCGAAGCCCATTTCCTATGGAAGCCCATTTCCGGCAGTTTTTCTGTTTTCGGAACAATTGCAACAGAAACATGAGGTTGTGATCGGGCAGCAAATATAGTAAATATAGTACAGTAAATATAGCTTATACTCCTGTAAAAATGATATTGTATGTTTCAATAAATGGCGCACGTGACAAATTCAACCAGAGTAGCCTATTTAATCAATATCAGAATCAAAAGGAGCTTTATTGCCAAGTAGGCTATGTTTGCACACACAAGGAATTTGTTTTGGTGACAGAGGAAGCTACACAGAGACAACAGTACACAGATAGTAAAATAAAAAATAAAGAATAAAAATAAATTAATAAGATAGCACATATAATTCTTGCTGCCTGCCTCGCTTGATGTGCTGGAAGTTGCTGCCCGCATGTGCAAATTGCGCATGCGTGGATTAAGTCATAATTACGAGAAAGTTTCTCATTATTATGAGATGTTAAGTCATTATTACGAGAAAGTTTCTCATTATTATGAGATATTAAGTCATTATTACGAGAAAGTTTCTCATTATTACGAGATGTTAAGTCATTATTATGAGAAAGTTTCTCATTATTATGACTTAAAGAATTATATTTTTTTACTCAACTGTGGCGGAAATGGGCTTCCATAGAGTTTAGTGGAGCTTCCTGAGCTTCAGACACAGACGATAAAGTCCCGTCCTTACCTGCACCACACTATACTTTTGTGGGGGGTGGGGGTGGGGATTCTGCATATAGTGCACCGTTATCTTTTTCAGAAACAATTCAACAAAAATGTGTTAAAATTGTCCATGCTCTGATTACCTAATTATGTGTCACCCCTTAGGAAACAGTAACAGGGACCACAAGAAAATCATGAAAACGAAACAGAACATAAACGTGACAAATGTATTGTCTTTGAACTTTTTTCAGCCAATATTGATGTGCACGATGTGCATTAATCAGCATATCATGTAATTAATTAATTGAATTTACAAATTATTATTATTATTATTAGCAGTGTGTGCATAGTACTGTATATTTCAGTATGTATAAAATAATACATTGCAACATTTACAGCCTAAACATGAAATGTCCTCATCAGTATCATCTAGCTATTTTGAAAGAGACTTTTCCACCTTGAATTCTATTGAATCTATCAGTTATTCCTGGCCTCCATTTTCTGTGCCTGCTGATATCCTCTCAGTGTTCAAACATGGCTGTGTGGGCGTTTAGCCATTCGTTGTGCTCCACTGACTGCTCAGATTATCGCCATCCATCATTTGTTTACAATTTCATTTGGAAAATCGAGCTGTTTTACTCCCTGAAATTATAATTTGTCCCCAAGGCCACATAAGGTGAACGTCAGCTGTGTGTTGTTGTTTATTTGTACTCTTAAGATGCTTTCTCAAGTTGGAATCGACCTCTCTGGTCTGTGGTGCGCATCACATGGTACGCTGACAGACGTTCTTTGTTTTGCCTTTGTTTTACGCCTTGTCTTAACTTGTTTGCAAAGATGTGAAGGAGAAAGGGAGATGCCAGAATAGCTGGTGACTTACGTCAGTGTAAGAGCACGGTGGGAGGGATTGATGCTACAGGCCGAGGCTTTTGATGTCGTATGCAAACTTTGTCATTGAAAACGTTCTCTACACAAGCTCAGGTTCATAAATGAAAATACAACCTAAAAGATACAACCTAAAAAGTCTCTTGACCCTATGTACTTGTACAAAAGCATCACATGCTTCAGAAAACACTAGCAGCAGAGCGCTGGAATACTGCACATAATAGATAATTTTTTTTTATAAATAAATAAATAAATAAAATAACGTGTCATCAGACATAGTCTGACTCTATAATGAATTTAATTATATGATTTTTATTTGACAACAACAACAAATAATAATAATAATATTAATAATAATATTAACAACAATAATATTATTAAATAGTAGTAGTCATATATATTAGTACGAAGTACTAGTTTTATAATAATAATAATAATAATAATAATAATAATAATAATAATAATAATAATTGTACTATATAATAATATTTTTTAATAATTTCAGGATTTTGGGTCAAGGTTTGATGATTATAATATAATATAATATAATTAGTGCTGGGCAATCGATTAATCGATTAATTTATATATTTATATATTTATATATAAATATAACATATTTTTCTTAAGTAGATGCATGCATGTGTGTGTATTTATATATACATAATAATTATACACAGTACATACACATTTATTATGTAAACACAAACTTTTATTATGGATGCGATTAATCAATTGCCCAGCACTAAATATAATATAATATAATATAATATAATATAATATAATATAATATAATTTATTTAATTAATATAATATAATATAATATAATATAATAAATTAATTAATATTATTATTATTATTATTTGTAGTTGTAGTAGCATTAGTTTTATAATAATAATAATAATAATAATAATAATAATAATAATATTTTTACCTTCAGGATTTTGGGTCTTGGTTTGAGATTTGATGAACAATAAATTAAATTCATGAGCATTCTTGAAGAAATATTGCCATAAAAGTAGGCTCAGATGGAATATGCACACTTTTCTGCTGATTTTGGGGGAAGATGTGGAATGGATTTAAAAATGTCTTAATGTGGTAGCTGAAAATATAATAAAATTAGCCAAAATATTTAATGAATGAACACACAAGGGAACTTTGTGAAATATGGAAATATGCAGTGCTTCATATGGAATTCTGCAGGCGCATATTCCGTGCGGGCCTGCTTATACAACGTTAAAATTGAAGGTGGAACACGCATGCATGAGAAAATATGACCTATCTATGCATGATTTATGGGGCACTTGAGAATTATTGGTATCTGGTCTTGCTCTTTTAGAGATAACACAGACAGAAGCTTGTATCACTGATGGTGTTGGTAAGACACGCTGACCTACAAGTTCTGCTCATGCGTGAAACCACGGGGAGTTCTCAACAAGAGCCACTGTCTGTGGTTGCTGATTCCACTCGCTTGGGCCAAAAATTGAGGAAACTCAAGGGACAGCTTTATTTTTGAAGACATGGGATCATAGAATGCTATAAATCTACCATGTCCTGCCATATCCGACACAGTTCATCCATGCGTGGAATGATGTATGTCTGGAGAACATGTTACATAGATATGTGTGTGGATTCTCTATTCCTGTGGAATGTCTTCTAAACTGGCCCGTTTTGTGGTATTCAGAGTGAAACTGAACTAGACATAGTGTCCAAACACTACATATCCTATTTGCATGATGCTATCTGAAAGGATAATATCAGCCTACGTAACATATAAGACCTAAAAAAGAAAAAATAAATAAAAAGAAAGCAGAAACCCCCCTTAGGCTTAATGTAACAAAGCACCAAATCTTATGGGCTGAATTAGATCTTCTTTTGAACTCCTTTATTCTGACCCCAGCACTTTAATAATTCACTGTTGCATTCATTGCAGATTATTCACAGTCTCTAAAAGATATTCATAATCCATCAAGGAAAATGTTTAATATTCTGAATATTTTGTAGTAAAACATTTTAGTTTTTATTTTTAGATTAAAAGCTTAACATTTCAGAGAAAAAAACAATTGGACTGAACAAAAGACTTAGGGGTTTGATGTGGCATTTAGCGCACATATGAATGATTTATACTGAGGCATATTAATTATGTGTATAATATGTTTTTTTTTTTTTTCTCTCATCAAAGTTATCTTTATTCCTTGTGTTCTTTGATTAGTTCTTTGATTGATGTTCATTAGAATTACTTTCCTTTAATCTTTTTCTTTTATATTTGATCTAATTTCCAATAGCTAGTAATTTCTTATAACTTTATTGTACAGTGGGGAGAACAAGTATTTGATACACTGCCGATTTTGCAGGTTTCCCTACTTACAAAGCATGTAGAGGTCTGTAATTTTTATCATAGGTACACTTCAACTGTGAGAGACGGAATCTAAAACAAAAATCCAGAAAATCACATTGTATGATTTTTAAACAATTAATTTGCATTTTTTTGCATGACATAAGTATTTGATCACCTACCAACCAGTAAGAATTCCGGCTATCACTGTATAAAAGACACCTGTTCACACACTCAATCAAACAGACTCCAACCTCTCCACAATGGCCAAGACCAGAGAGCTGTGTAAGGACATCAGGGATAAAATTGTAGACATGCACAAGGCTGGGATGGGCTACAGGACAATAGGCAAGCAGCTTGGTGAGAAGGCAACAACTGTTGGCGCAATTATTAGAAAATGGAAGAAGTTCAAGATGACGGTCAATCTCCCTCGGTCTGGGGCACCATGCAAGATCTCACCTCATGGGGCATCAATGATCATGGGGAAGGTGAGGGATCAGCCCAGAACTACACGGCAGGACCTGGTCAATGACCTGAAGAGAGCTGGGACCAGAGTCTCAAAGAAAACCATTAGTAACACGCTACGCTGTCATGGATTAAAATCCTGCAGTGCACGCAAGGTCCCCCTGCTCAAGCCAGCGCATGTCCAGGCCCGTCTGAAGTTTGCCAATGACCATCTGGATGATCCAGAGGAGTAATGGGAGAAGGTCATGTGGTCTGATGAGACAAAAATAGAGCTTTTTGGTCTAAACTCCACTCGCCGTGTTTGGAGGAAGAAGAAGGATGAGTACAACCCCAAGAACACCATCCCAACCGTGAAGCATGGAGGTGTAAACATCATTCTTTGGGGATGCTTTTCTGCAAAGGGGACAGGATGACTGCACTGTATTGAGGGGAGGATGAATGGGGCCATGTATCACGAGATCTTGGCCAACAACCTCCTTCCCTCAGTAAGAGCATTGAAGATGGGTCGTGGCTGGGTTGTGGCTTCCAGCATGACAACGACCTGAAACACACAGCCAGGGCAACTAAGGAGTGGCTCTGTAAGAAGCATCTCAAGGTCCTGGAGTGGCCTAGCCAGTCTCCAGATCTGAACCCAATAGAAAATCTTTGGAGGGAGCTGAAAGTCTGTATTGCCCAGCGACAGCCCCGAAACCTGAAGGATCTGGAGAAGGTCTGTATGGAGGAGTGGGCCAAAATCCCTGCTGCAGTGCGTGCAAACCTGGTCAAGAACTACAGGAATTGAGGACGTATGATCTCTGTAATTGCAAACAAAGGCTTCTGTACCAATATTAAGTTCTGCTTTTCTGATGTATCAAATACTTATGTCATGCAATAAAATGCAAATTAATTACTTAAAAATCATACAATGTGATTTTCTGGATTTTTGTTTTAGATTCCGTCACTCACAGTTGAAGAGTACTTATGATAAAAATTACAGACTTCTACATGCTTTGTAAGTGGGCAAACCTGCAAAATCGGCAGTGTATCAAATACTTGTTCTCCCCACTGTATCTGAATTACAGTTCTGTCATGACAACTCTCAGAGAAATTGGCATGGTAATGGTAATAGGTATGGCAATGTTAATGTATTTGGTCTTGGTGGAATAGATCTGCTACGTTGCTGCTGCAGAGCAAGTACCGAGACTTGCTACTGCCAATACATACACAGACATTGCTGTGAGCATGTAAGACATGATGCTGCTGCACATGTAACATACATGAAATAACACCCCAAACAAATCAGGAGACAAGACATGAGAAAAGTGCATAGCCCTCCCCCACACAAACATCTTTTCCAGATATTTAGAGGCTGTACAGCCAATGGGAAATAAAGCTGCACAGTTGCACAGCTTTTCCCAGCCGCTCTAGATTTGGAGAATGGAGCACAGGTGTGCAACAGTTGAAAGAGACTATTGCTATACATCTGTAAAGCACTTTTCACCCTGCACAGTTGCACAGGTTACACGTGCAACCATACACGTGCTGTGTATGGGTGAGAAAACAATATCTGTATATGAACATAGATGTAGATGCAACAGCAACCAGTCAGCTGCGATACGTAGATGACGATGCGATCCCTAAAAAAATGAGTTAAGGACCTATCAGCCTGCACCATCTAGAGTTTCAGGCCAGTACTTGGTATTGATGGGCGTATGTGGCCTATAATGAAATCAAATGTAATGTTCAGAAATGTCTATATAATGTCTAATAAGAGCCAAGCTCAAAAATAGCTAAACACTAAGTTTTACTTGTTTTAACCACACATTATTGGTCAGGAAATTAGTTAAATTTAAGCAAATGCACTACTTGAAAATCCATTGCTGTCTCAGAAAAACATCAAAGACAGAATGAAACACGAGTTGCATGGTGATGCTCCAGAGCGGTGTTTTCGAAAATCTGATGACAAATAGGCCTATAATAATAAATGCACCACCATGAAGCATGGATGAAGAGGTGTCATTGTATGGGGAGCCTTTTTAACTGAACTTTTACCAGCTCTGGCTGGTAAACACCTTCGAACTGCCATTGCTCCATAGCGATTATGTAATAGGTAGGTGTGGCTCTGAGGCTCCGCCTTTCTTCTAATCTCTCGAGGTTTGGACGTGAACACACTGGAGAGCCACTTTATAGTAGAATATTAAGTTGTACTTCTAATTGAAAGAGACGCTGACACTATTTTTCATGTTTAATACTGTAAAGGTGCTTACTTTTAAACAATCTATTGTATAAAGTGGTATATAAATAGACGTGCAAACAACCACATTTAATAACATCCAATAAATGTGCAAACATCCACATCACTATGATCAGATGCATTCATGACTACTGTTTTCTCATCGCTGTCATATTTGTTGTTCTTATTTTGTTACTAAAAGGAAAGTGCACAGCACATATTGACATATTCATCTAAATGTCACATTCAGCAGTGTGGGCGGCGTCAGGATGTTCGTTAACAGTATATTTCAAACCCAGGGTTCTATATAGAACCCATTCTTTTTAGCCAAAAAATTACATTGTTTTATACTTTGGAAATTTACCAACATGCATGATAAATGTATCTGCTCTCAGTCAAGGGCAGGTTCCTTTTTAAAGAAATGGTAACATGACAAATATTGTGCAGTGTGCTAGATTACCCACCGACACATCTTACCATACTCTCCCCTATGTAGTCTGATCTGTCCTTAGGGGCTGCGCTTTATTAAAATAATAAGGGCAGATTTATTTCATCATTTCAATGACTGTGGATGAAATCAGTGCTGGAGTCTGTGTGGATCGCTTACTGTCATAGCCTAACAGCTAGCTTATTAAAAGCCATCCTGCCCTCTGGAAGATTCCTTTTTTGGGTAAGTTTCTGAAAATAAACTGATTATACAGACATAAATGTTAGTCATATGCTGTACACGCTCGTCCTGGTCTACCGAGAAGCACAGCAGGACAGATTTTTGCCAGTTTGACAGTATTTTTTTTCCTTTTCTGTAGGGAATGAAGCTTTTTATCTTATTGCCTGTTCAAAAACAATACAGATAATTGGAGATAATTAGCCTACCAGTGTTGTAATATGAAATAAGAAACAATCTACAGAAGGTTCTCAAAGGCTCCTATAGTGAGAAGAACATAAATTCCCAGAGTGGTAATTGTTGATGGCTGTGATGTGCAAAAGTACGGTTTATCAGTTCAGTCCTAGCATATGCTGATTAAAATGTAACTTTGAAGGTGGTGCAGAAACATTTCTCTTGAAATATGAATGTTGAACCTGACTGACCCAGTTCTTTGATCATGTTTCTCAGCCTAAAAAAATGCTGAATCCCTGAGGAACATAACCAACAAAGCATCATAGTTGGGGAAGTCTGAAATGATGCTTTGAAATGTTCCGGAGTCACAGATTTTCCAGCTGAGGTTACAAAATCGGCATCATTATTACGGCACAGAGGGATTAAACGTGAAGAAATCCACTCTGGAAAAATCTAATTTGCTTTTTAATTGCACACTTTGAACAATAAAATGCTTTATTCATCCGTACTACAAGTCTTCATGGCTGAGAGCTCTTCATAATGGCTTTTGATTACAAATTGAGATTTTAGATTCCAAATAAAGATAAATAATTGACTAATATTAATATCTAGTTCAGTCTTGAAACTAGATGGCGTAGGCAAACCCAGACAGCAACATAGTGTCGGACCAGATCCGGCCTACATCTGGTACGCATGTAATCCACATGTACCAGATGTGGCCCGGTCTCAAAGGAATAGGTCCTTTACAAGCAGTCTTCAAGCAATCAGATCATTACCACATGGCACAAGCTGATTGGCCTGCAGCCAATGAGATTGCTTGCTCAACATTTAAATCTGGTTCAGTGTTTTTCTGTAGTAGTCTAGTCTAGAGTTCCTCTGAAATCCTCCACCTCCCCCAGCTCCACCTGCCTAGATCTGCTACACAATAAAAAATTATTGTTGGTTTAACTTAAAAAAGTATGTTACCTGGTTGTCTTAAAGGGGGGAGGGGGTTGTGGGGGGGGTGTGCTAAACATGGCCAAAATTTCAAAAAACGAGCTGGACGTATGACGGAGTATTTCTGTGCCAAATACACTCCTTCAGGATTCATATATGTTTCGGAAAGTTTTTTTCGAGTATGGGCCTGTATGATGTCATAAAGGACGGAATTCCTTGTATGGACACTTCTCCCGGATGAGCGCGTGCGTACATCAACCAGAGCGAGAGCAAGAGCACACCCATCAACACGCTTCTTTCGGGTTACGGAAGCTGTCGGCAGCGCTGACATTTTGTTTTTAGACCAATGTCATTAAAGAAGTGTGTTTTTGGTTGTGAGGGAAAGATAACCTTGTTCAGCTTCACAAAGAACCCAGCTTTAAGGGAACAGTGGATGCAGTTTGTTTTTCCGGGGCAGCAATGGAGTTCTGCAAGTGTGTTTGTTTGTTTCCTGTCATGAGTCGAAACTGCAGGCGATGAGTGAAACTGCATCAAATGTCTGTATTTTGTTGGCAATCGGCACGTAAGTGCATATAATGTAAACAACACGAACGTATAGTGAATCAAAAGTTATCCAGGGATAATGCCATGATGTATTGTGTGTGTGTGTGTGTGTGTGTGCTCGTGACTCTTTAGCCCCACCCACTGCACGCCTCCACGAGCTCGGCTGTTTTCGGAAAGAATCGGTACAGCGTATCTGTCTTATATAAATATAATAAAACTAAAGACTCTTCGGAGATATGAAGGATGCAATACTACTCTATAGGCACTCAAGATTAACATGAGATTGGCAGAAACTCTGTGTTATGTACCCAGAGTTCACTGAAATTAAAAATTTGAGTTAATACAATGAAGGAGATTGGTTTAATAAATAGAAACTCAAAATATTCTGTTATCTGAACTACATTAATTATTTAAGTTGATTTGACAAAAGTTGTGATAAGTCAAGAAAATAATTTTTTACAGTGTATGGGATTTATGTATGTCTATTCACGAAGCAGCAGCATATCTTACATGCTCACAGCAGCGTGTCTGTATCTACTGGCAGTAGCAAGTCCATACAGCAGAATCCGTAGGAAAACAATGCCAGATTCATTACCATACTAAAACTATTTCGAGAGTTGTCATGATTGAAAGAGCTCTATTAATGGCTGAACTAAAATCATAAAGAAAACACTGGAAATGATTTAGTTCGGAGGTCTCAAACTACCAACTGGGAATATAGGGCCCCTCAAGTTTTAATACATCATCTTCAAATCCGGTCCACATTTTTCCTTATACATAATATATTAAACAGCTGATCATTACATCACAGCCAGATCGTGATGTTCCTGGTCTATTAATGGGACTGCAACCTGCCTCATCTGCAGGAGAAAATTGCAGTTCATCTCAGGCATCATTACTCCGCTAAAAATGCAGAGCAGTATACGAGGATGAGATGAAGCATTCAGCTCTGAAAAAATCAGTCTATGCATCAATAACTGTATTACTGTGCCAATAGTTATAATTCATGGCCATTGAAACATTTCTTTGTTGTGAGTATTCAACTGGCCTGTGATGCTGCCCCTTAGGTAATTTGAGTTTGAGACTCCTGAATTAGTTGATGGCAGTTTACGTTTATAGATTTTGAGTGAAGGCGAAATCAATTCAGCAGGTTTAACATTTGCTTTTCACTAATGTGAGCCGATTGTAGCTCTAAGTATTTCCCATTTAAAAGTAAAAACCCACTGTTTAACTTATCGCCACAGCAGGTACCCTAATGAATTTATAGAACCCCTCGTGTGCAGGGAGATACTGTAGCTTATTTCCAAACATCTGCTTAATTAAACATGAAATAGGTGTCATTTACAGTCTTAATCTGTCAACATTATTTATTTATCAATACATTTAACTTTTAATTAGGGAAATTAATCATGTTGATTCTGTCTAATTAAACATTACAGCATGAGCTGCCCTGACTGAAAACTGTACGGTATGACAAGGGCTGCAATCAATCTCATGCATTCAGGGTCCAACTAGTTGGCGATGAGGAGATAGTGCCAAGTTTCACCAGGCTCCAACAAACAGGACTGGAGAGTGTGCGGAAAGGTTTTATTATTTGACTAATTCAGGAAAACTTTGAAACCAAGAGCTAATTCCTTATGCTACAGGGGGGAAACAATTAGATGATTAATTCATTTGAACAGTCAATAGCATATACTGTAACAAATGATAAAACATACTTACTGGCTCTGATTCAGAAGTGCCAGATTGCCCTAGAAATGTTGGAATTGCCCCATGTTTTAGAAACAGCCTTTGTGCACAGCCGGCCTTGTACTGTCCCAGGTTCAGGAAACTGTCCTTCGTAAAGTGTGCCGTTCACTCACAAACATTTGAGTTGTACTGTTTTGGTGTGCTTATTCCTAATTGCGTCCACTTTCGGAAGGGCAAATAAACTGCTGCTTTTGCTTTTGCATAGAAACACACAGCGTCTCCACAACATGGCGTCGACAAAACTACTACGATAACTGAAGCCACGCCTTCTTTATTTGTGTATGCATTTAAGCGGCATTATGCAAATATTTCCACCGTGTGACATAGCTCGGTGAGGGAGAATTCGTTCGAGGTGTTTTAGCTAGGTCTGAATCTGCCTTCTCTTTTAGGCCTGGGACACACTAGACGATTTTTAGCATTATAATCCTCCGAATGCACACACTAGAAGATTCATCCAGACCGCGAGACCACACACCTGTCGATTATAGTAACATTTTCACAGTACAACAAGATCTCACGGACACTCGCGAGATCAAACGTGACTTGAGAAGAAAAACAGATGGAGGACGATCAACGTCGTCAGCTGGTTCTCTTGGCGTGAGTTTTGTTTTATGGGAAGAAAAACAAAGGAGAAAAAAAGAACATGGGTGATCTTTCTCAATACTCCACTTTTGTTGCATGTTTGTTACTGCCAAGTTTCAGCTATAGAAGCACGCAACATCCGGTTGGTGAAGCTTGCTCGCTCTTATTGGCTATCGCAGGTATCACGTCAGAGGCAGCCCAATCAAACATGTTTGATATTTACGATTTGGGATCGTGCGGGCTCCGACGCGATCGGGAGCAGTAAAATAATCGTAATGATACAACACAATTGAAGATTTTTTAGACAAAAACTTGTTTGCGGGGTGCAAATCGGGTCGCTTGGGGGTGCAAATCGGGTCGCTTGGGGGTGCAAATCGGGCTCAAAGTCGGGCTTAAAATCTTCCAGGCCAGGCTTAGACAGAATAAATTTTTGTGGGAAACTTTGAGCTTTGCAACTTTGCAGATATTATACATGCACAAACAGCTAACACACTAAAAAAAAAGGAAAACATGAAAACACATCATATGACCCCTTTAAATATATTTTGAACAGAAAAAATACATAAAAAATATATATATATACTGAAAAATATATATTTACATATATTTATATATTTTGGGAAATGTAAAATGGCCACAAATATATGTATATTATAGTCAAAATATATTTAAAATTCATCACTTACTGTATATTTTGCTAATATACACTGACTGGCAAAAAAAAAGAAAGAAAACATTTGCTGTTTGGATTTAAAGTGTCATGAAACCCACCCCCACCCCCCATGTTTTAGCCTGGTTGTTCACACCTGACCTCAGATTTGAAAAAGTCTCAAGAAATGGATGTGTAAAGCTGTAGAAAAAAAGAGTAGAAGGTGGGAAAAGGGGAGACAAGAACCAATAAAACACAGACCTGCAACACACTCAACAGACACATGAATATTAAAATATGACTACAAAGAAAAATATGGCCATATTCCAGGATGACAATGTCAAGATTCATCAGGCCCAAAAATTGATGCACGTTTTGATGGAAATAACATCACAACATTTATTTCCATCAAAAGGTGCATCAATTTTTGGTCAAGAATTTCAGAATGACAGGACAATCATTTATGAGACTTCTTCAACAGGAAGAACGGCTCGTTCCGCGCCTTATACATCATTATGCTATTTCTATGTCATTGCACATGCGCAGTACTTTCCAGTTTCGGTTTTCAATCTAATCAAGTGTTTCACATGTTCTCTCGATCGGATTACAAAAGGAATAAACCACCCCTTACAATTCGAATTAAATTTTAATCAGATCTGGCCAATTCATTCCGATTGATGTGTTAACGTGACTTTTTTGTTCCAATTGTGCTACCAGCCCGATTACGATCGGATTATTAGGGTCCATGTAAACACAACTATTGTCATCCTGGAATATGACCATGGTGTGTCTTCCTACATGGTTCTTTAAGAAATGAAAAGCTATACACACATCAATTAGGGTTAAAAGATCTGTTGATCCAATCATTAACTCTTAAGCATTTGCCTATTTAAATCCAAACAGTGACTTTTTTTTTGGCCGGGCAGTATACATATTAGCATAGCTAAAATTCAGTGACATATTAGCCAACAGCATTCGCATTGGATGTAAGCAAAACAATTTATTTGCATAGATATTAGCATAACAGTATGATTCTTCTGAGGAGCCATTATCATCAGAGCTCATCACTCTTAAAACTTAAATCAATGATAGATAAGCCGTTCTGTTTATACTGGCAATGTTGATATGCAGGACATACCTGCATCCATTAACTCTGCTTCTGACCCAAAAAAATGATATAGTACATCTTAAGAGTGGTGTGACACAAATCAAGACATGAAAATTGATGAGTTCCTGCTTTGATTGCATCTTTGATTGCAGCTATGTAAATGAAAAGGTCATTTATATAGGAAAGCAAGTCTTTGTAAGATTTAGAACAGAAACTATATGTTTAATTCAGCTTCCTCTAAAAGAAATGCTAATTTCCTTTTAGCATTAGCATTGCAAATTTTTTTAGTGCTCAAATTCCAAATGTAATGTGAAGTTAGCGCTTAGCATATAACGTGCAATGTAATTTCTCTGAGCTGAATCTTCAAAGGTCTTCTACAAACCTTTTATTGCTCTTCAAAAGTCCTTCAGGCATGATTGCATGCGTTTTAATTTCCGGTGTCGCACTACATCCACTCAAGCACTTAACATACCTGAACCAAAGTGACGGCACGCGACACGAGACCTTAATTTCTTTTGTCAAGAGTCACTGATGGAAGTCCACAGGTTGCCAACACGCAGTAAGAATAAATGGCAGACGCTTACGCCTGCTGACACACTTATGTATCATTTGCAGCTGCTTTGCGTGCAATAGACAAAAGCATTACTTAAACTTTTACTTAAGGTGACGGCTTCCTTTTTTTTATAAAATTTCTGACTTATCACAGGAAAAGAAGTCTTTGTACACCAAAACACACACACACGCATGCACGCACGCACGCACACTCACACACACTCCATTCACGAAGGATACAATTTAAATGAATTTTAATTTCAAATGAAAATTATTTATTCAGCCTAATTTTGTGCAAAACCTATATAATTTTCTGTCTTCTTCTTCTTCTTTTTTTTTTTTACAGAATATCCAAGGTACTCTTTTCTATACAATGAAAATGTGTAAAAAAAATTACGATCATGCTACAAAAGTGACTAAAAAATAATAATAAAAAATTAAATAATACTAATAATATATTTATAATAATATTATTATTACTATTATTTATATTATATATACTGTATTTGCTTCCTGTCAGGTCTACATACTATCCTGTCCCAGTAAAGACAAATATATAAAATATAACATATAATAGTACAAGTAACAGTACATTGTAATTTATACTATTTATATATTTATAATATATATGTAATACAGCATATTATGGAATCTTGTTTCCGCCACGGAATAAAACAATTTAAAAGATAATTGCGACTTTTTATCTCACAATTGTGAGATATAAACTATTAGTTATAAAGTCAAAATTGCATGATATAAAGTCAGAATTCTGACATTTTGAGTTTATATCACGCAATTCTGACTATATCTCGCAATTCTAACTTCTTTTCTCAGAATTGTGAGATATAAACTCGCAATTGCGAGTTATAAAGTCCAATTCTGAAGGGAAAAAACACTGACTTTTTTTTCGCAATTCTGACTTTATATCTCGCAATTCTGAATTTATAACTCGCAAAAAAAGTCAGAATTATGAGATAAAAAGTCGCAATTACCTTTTTTATATTTTATTCTGTGGCGGAAACAAGCTTCCATAGCATATTGCTGTGAAAGGCACTTGTTAAAGGCAGGTGTTAATAAATGTAATACATTTTGAAGATTACAAAAGCTTTAACAGAATCCTGCTATGTCGACGTTGCATGAATAAAAGTCCCTACAGCAATATTTCCCTTATAAGATTAGCTTAAAATGTAGGCTCAAGATTTATCTGGAACGCTTATAAATTTACAAATAAATGATTTGATTCAGGAAACAGAATGATTATCTGTACTTGCCAGAGCTGCTTACATAAAGTCTCAATATAACGCATCCAGCACTTATGCACCCAATCTGTGCAATGCACGCTTACATCCATCATGCATTAGAAAAGCCCTGTTTCCACAATTATTCAAATAACTTGGCGAGAGAAGGAGACCATGCACAGTGGATTACAGGGTGCGAGGAGACATCATAGGGTTTTTTTCTTCTATTATTACTCAATACAACAGACCACGTAACTTTCAAAGAGTACAGTTCCTTTCAACTCAACATTTCTGCAATAAGCGCAACAATGACCACCTACTTTTTCAGCAGTCTTGGTTCTGGAAATAGTTTCTCCATTAATTTTCTCCACAGGGATTTGAAATAATTCTTCAATAAAGAGTAATAGTCATGAATTAAACCAACCAGCTCTGAGATGAATCGCACCATTCCAGTCTTTGATTAGAACCAAAAAGAATATGAAAATTGAAAGAAAAAAAAAGTAGCATTACAAAATAACATTGTGTTATGATGTTAGCTACTGTATATGACAAGGAATTTATGATTCAGTGCAAATGATGTATTATAAACCATAAAATGATGGTATAATATAAAATGAATGACTTATCATTGATTGTAAGTATAAAACAATACATTTTATGTTTATTGCAACATATTCTAAGCAATATCACGAGTAGTCGTGCGATATCACTCTATATCAGCACGGCTGTGATTCGGCCATTACCGTAGGTAATCACAACGTGCTGATATACAGCAATATCGCATGGCTACGAGTGTGATATTGCATTTATACAACAGTTCGATGGCACAAGTGTGTAAATAAATCAGAAACAACAACGGAGTGTCTTTAAAATCTCTTCTGTGCAAAACTACTTCCTTCCGCCACGGATTCAAATCTCAAGTTAACAGTTAAACAGTTGTGACCAAGCATCCGTTACTAAACAACACTTTAGAACTAGTAACGAAGAAATGCTGAGTCGCTTCATTGAAGCCTATTGTATTATGTAGAGTAGAGTATTATGAGAGAGAGATCGACTAAAGGAGTGTATTACCTGCATCTGATATAGCATTCATTCTTCAGGTCGATGTCCATAATATTATATCCATTAAAAAATCAGTTTGAATGTCCGCTGAGGAAAGCGATATCTTTGTCTTTGTCCTTTTAAAAGATTGACAGCGCTAAAACAACTTCCTTGTTTACAACCAGTCACTCATATAGACAGTCTTTGCCACCATCTAGTGGTTTAATAATGTAACTGTCACTGAAGTCGACTATTGCAATCACTGACGGACCCTTTCTCAATACCAAATACGGCATATTTATATAAAATAATATTTATTGAACAATAGTATTTAAATTAACAACAATAGCCATTATAAAAGACAATAGGAAATAAAACACAAGACAACAATTCAGTCAAATGTACAAAAGCAGCACAGCTAGTAGGCCTACAGGACTTAAGTTAAATGCCTAAATATAAAGTTATGAAACTTAATTTTCCCCTTAACCAAAATCGATTTGCTCTGGAGCATGTAATAGATTAATAAGACCAAAGATTGCCCGTTTGATGTACCCCAAATGAATTATATCTGTTTAACCACTATCTACATAAGAGACAGCGGCAAATTCCTGAAGGACTGGCCAAGATGAAGCTGTTCTCGGCGGGTATATGAGCGCTGAACGGCCGCTGACGTCCTGGAGCTCGCATCTGCAAAAACATCTGAACAAATCGTAAAATAGGTGCTATGTTTATATATGAGTCACATATTTGAGGTCTAAATAACTACAGAATATATATAGAATATAATATAACTACATGAAACAACAACAGTAGTATTTTTAAAACTTATGGTGGATTGGCTCAATAGCCATGACAGTCGCCGCAAGCGGAGTGATACAAACGGTGAAACGGTTTGAGTGATGATACTTGGTGAATATCACACGGCTGGAAAAGGGTCTCAGCCAATCAGATTCAAAAACCAGAAAGAACTGCTGTATAAAGATCCATATCCCACTACTATGAGTGTGATATTGCATTTATACAACAATTTGAAGGCACAAGTGTGTAAATAAATAAGAAACAACAACGGAGTGTCTTTAAAAACCCTCTTTTGTGCAGAACTACTTCTTACGCCACGAATTCAAATCATTCTAAAACGTCACTAGTAACGAAGAAACGCTGAGTTGCTTAATTGAAGCTTATTGTATTTTATACAACAGTTCATCCTGGTTTACTAGAACCATGCCTGTTGCACTCCATACTGACATCTATCTGATATTTCTGTCTCTACTGTACATTTTCTGTCTCAATTAATCCTGCAGCAATTGATTGACAGATCTAATTTCTGCTCCCCCTTTTCTCCCCTCTCATTATCTTTCCTTCCTCTCACCACTTCCATTATTATCTTTCAATTTTATTAAACATCTCTCAACATCAATGACCGCATATATCTGCAGTTTCATCTATCGCATGGCAACTGGGGTTCTCGTGGCGCAGACCACACACAGTCATCACTCTTGTAGTTATGAATGTGTAGCAGAGGGTTAAACGGAGTGGGCTGAACATGTTTCAGCCATTATCACAAAGGCACTCAGTGTACTTTCAAATGTCGAAAGATTTGGTTTCTGAAATTACAGCGGGAGAGTCATTCATATGGAAATTACATCCCTTTCCTTTGTTGCTCCCTGTTTTCATGCTGTGTTGATATGTGGGTATTCTAAGTCACACTGTATTTTTTGCATAGCCATAGGGTGCACCATGAAAAAGAGTAGGCCTATTAGTTTTCTTTCTTTCTTTTTTTACTCGCTGCTTGTAAAATTAAGCTTTTTTTTCTCTTTTTTCCCCTAATGCTAATTATTTTATTATTGTTGTTGTCATGAATATGTATACAAATTGGTCTATTTTTGAAGAAATGATGGTCTTTCTGATGTTAATTACGAACTCTGGGTTGAGAAATGCTGCAACGGTAAAACATTACAGACATGTGTAAGTTATTGCAATTTCACTAAAGGGCTCTTTATTCAACAAGACCGCTGATGTGATCTTTGAAATACACAGCCTTGATTATGTCATGAGTCATGATGCGTAGTCTAGCATTCACCATGTAAATGATCTACAAGTGCTGTTTGAGATCTACAGCTATCAGTAATCTAACATGCTAATTAGCCAGCAATACTTCATTAAGATTCAAGGGATGCTTTTAAAGTACTGCAGTACATAATACACATATAGAATAAACCAAAACATTTTCAACCCAAGGGCTGGGTAAATATAGGACAGAACACATGTTGGGTTCATTTTACCCAGCAAATTGGGTTGTTTATTTAACTCAGCATAATGGGTTGATTTAACCCAGCATAGTTGATTCATTTTTACTATAATACTAAATAAAAAAAAATTAAAAAAAAGTTTTTACTTCATACATGAATTAATGTCTACACTCTAAAAAATGCTGGGTTATTTTTTTAACCCAAATGCTGGGTTCAGCCTGCTGGGTCATTTTATTGGGTTATTTTTTAATATTTTTACCCAGTGCTGGATAGTTTTTTGTAACTCAGCTTCTGGGTCATTTTTATTGTCAATACAAATGATGAACCCCCTCACTACCCAGAGCTGGGTCAATGTAACCCAGTGTTGAGTAGTCTGTGCCAAACCGGTTAAACTGGATACATTTGTCAACGGTCATTTTTGTGTTCTGCTCTAAGAGAAAACGTCTCGGTTACGTATGTAACCCTCGTTCCCTGAGGAGGGAACGGAGACGTAACGTCAGTGACTGACGAATGGGGGTTTCGCCTAGAAGCCTATCATCTTCGAGATCTAGAAAACGCCCAATGGCAGTGCCAATGCCATGGGCATGCGGAATTTGCATAGCGTAACTCCGCCCCACAGCGTGGGTATATAAGGAAGTACGCTGGCAACATCGCATTATGTTTACCTGCTGAGGAGCCAAGACTGAACTCCCGGCCGTTCCAGCGGTACAGCGGAAGTGGCAGAGGGACGTTGTGTCTCCGTTCCCTCCTCAGGGAACGAGGGTTACATACGTAACCGAGACGTTCCCTTTCGTTCAGTCACTCCGAGTAACGTCAGTGACTGACGAATGGGGGTCCCAATGTAATCACGCCACTCGGCTGTCATCCAGTGCCCTGCGTAAGCGTGAGCTCCCTGTCGTAAGCTAGTACGGACGAAGGACTCCCACTTAACACAGGAATACCAAGGTACACTGGGAAGCATATTCCAGGTGGAAGTATGCGCCAAGCGCCTACCTGTAGGGAGGACTTAAGGATACACATATGACCCGCTCAGGGCTACATATGGAGAACTCTGGGGTAACCAGCCGAAGGTGGAAGAAATTTTTACCCCCAGGGGTGGCAAGGGGCTTGCCAAGGGAAAGACACATGCTCAGGGAGGCTTACAGTGGAAATACACATGTGGGGGTCGCCCAACGGGGGAACCATGCACACGGTGGCACCTAGCCTAACATGAGGGCCTGACCGAGTGGGCAGACGTACTGGTGTCGGCATCAACAGTGCTGGAGGAACTCAGGGTTTCAGGGAACTCACCTGAGGAATATCGCACGTATCCAGTCCGTAGAGTGGAATGGCGAGCAAGCGAAGACACCTGAGCCTAGTCCATTACCGGCCACTAGTAGAGGCGAGTACATGAGAGGACACTGGCTCCACTCGGAGATTATAGAATCTGGTGAATGTGTTGGGTGTCGCCCAGCCTGCAGCTCTGTAAATGTCTGTTAGCGAGGCGCCATGCGCTAGAGCCCAAGAGGAGGCCACACTCCGGGTGGAGTGAGCCCTGACCCCTAGGGGGCATGGACGCCCCTGCGTCTGGTAAGCCAAAACAATGGCGTCCACTATCCAGTGAGACAACGTTTGCTTGGAGAGAGCCTTTCCCTTCAGCTTCCCACCATAACAGACAAAGAGCTGGTCTGAGGTCCTGAAACACTGCGTTCTGTCTACGTAAGCACGGAGGGCGAGTACTGGACAGAGCAGTGTCAAGGCTGGGTCTGCCTCCTCCAAAGGCAGCGCTTGCAGGTTCACCACCTGGTCCCTGAACGGAGTGGTGGGAACCTTGGGCACATATCCAGGCCGGGGTCTCAGGATCACGTGAGAGTTGGCCGGCCCGAATTCCAGGCACGCTTCGTCAACCGAAAATGCCTGCAGGTCCCCTACCCTCTTGATGGAGGCCAAGGCGATCAGGAGCGCTGTCTTCATAGACAGGAACTTAAGCTCGACTGACCGCAATGGCTCGAAGGGAGCCCTCTGCAGAGCACTTAAGACTACTGAAAGGTCCCAAGAGGGTACGAGGGGAGCGCGAGGAGGATTCAGTCTCCTCGCTCCCCTCAGGAACCTGATGACCAGGTCGTGCTGACTTACCTTTTTCGTCTCCACAAGGTCGTGGTAGGCTGATATAGCGGCTACATAAACCTTGAGGGTGGAAGGAGACAGCCTTCGTTCCAACCCTTCCTGGAGGAATGCGAGCACGGACCTGATCGGGCATTTCCAGGGGTCTTCTCGGCGAGAAGAACACCAGTGACGAAGAGGTTCCACTTCAACGCATAGGCGTGTCGAGTAGACAAGGCCCTAGCGGAAGTGATGGTAGCCACCACCTGCGGTGGTAGGGTACTCAAACCTGCCACGTCCCATCCAGGAGCCACACGTGAAGGTTCCAAAGATCGGGACGCGGGTGCCCAATACGGGGCGACCAAAAGGACCTGCTCCTTGTCCTCCCTGATCTTGCACAGAACCTGTGCGAGAAGGCTCACTGGGGGAAACGCATACTTGCGGAGGCCCGGGAGCCCTCGGTCAGGGAATAAAACAGGCGGCAATGGGAAGCGTCGAGGGAGGCAAACAGATCTACCTGTGCGTCGCCGAACTGTTCCCAAATCAGCCGAACCGTCTTGGGATGGAGTCTCCATTCTCCAGGAGGTGGCTGAAGCCGTGAGAGCTCATCGGCTGCACAGTTTAGGACTCCCGGGACATGGATGGCACGAAGGGACCTCAGGTGCTTCTGACTCCATAAGACGAGATGGCGGGCGAGTTGAGACATGCGGCGGGAACGTAGACCACCCTGGTGGTTGATGTACGCTACTGTGGCCGTGTTGTCTGACCGGACTAGCACGTGTTGACCCTTGAGCAGCACTCGGAAACGGTGCAGGGCGAACCGTACTGCCAGCAACTCGAGGCAATTGACATGCAGGAGGCGCTGGGGTCCTGTCCAGGAGCCCGCGGCAGCATGTCCATTGCACATGGCACCCCAGCCCGTGGTGAAGGCATCTGTTGACACAACAATATGCCTGGAAACTCGTTCTAAGGGCACACCGGCCGTAGAAAGCTGAGGTTCGACAACGGGGTGAGGGTCTGCAGGCAGGCCCGAGTCACTGGGACCCGGAGCGTGCCCGACTGCCATGCCCATCTCGGGACTCGATCGCGAAGCCAGTGCTGAAGCAGTCTCATATGAAGCAATCTGAGCGGCGTTACCGCGGCTGCAGATGCCATATGCCCCAGGAGCCTCTGAAATAACTTCAGTGGAACCGCACTTTTGCTCTTGATTTGACGAAGGCAAGTCAGCAGTGACTGCGCGAGTGTCAGCAGTGACACCTGGCGACCGAGTCGATACTGAGAAAAGAGATCCTCTGCACTAGCAGAGTTTGCTCTTTTCCCAGTTGACCCGAAGGCCCAGACGGGCTAAGTGCTGGAACACCAGGTCTCTGTGTTCGCACACCTGCTCTCGAGAGTGACTCAGGAACAGGCAGTCGTCGAGGTAGTTCAGGATGCGAACCCCGTGTTGCCTGAGTGGAACAAGGGCTGCCTCAACAATCTTCGTAAAGACGCGAGGGGACAGAGCTAGCCCGAATGGGAGGACCGCGTACTGATATGGAAGTAGGCGTCCTTCAGGTCGATCGCTGCAAACCAATCTACTGGACGAACGCATTGGAAAAGGCGCTTCGCTGTCAACATCCTGAACGGAAGCCTGTGAAGGGATCGGTTCAGGACGTGCAGGTCCAGGATCGGTCGTAACCCACCGGTTTTCTTGGGTGCAATGAAGTAAGGGCTGTAGAAGCCGGACTTCATCTCGGCTGGAGGGACAGGCTCGATCGCACCCTTCGCCAGCAAGGTAGCAACCTCCGCATGGTGGCCATGGTGTGGCGGACTCCCCGGAAGCGGGGAGGAGCCTGAGCAAACTGAATCGCATAGCCGAGCCTGATGGTCTTCTCAACCCAGTGGGACAGTCCGGGAAGCTCAAGCCAGGCTCCCAAAAACTGCACCAGCAGGGTCGTGCGGACCACAGACGTACCCCGGGTGGGGCAGGCGTGACCGGCCCGGACGTGGGAGGCGTAGTGTCCCGGTGTGGGGGCACGGTCATCAGCCGCGTCCTGACAGAGGAGACCAGGGAAGGACGCGCGTTCCACTGGGGTCTGCTCTGAGAGGAGACTGGTGTCAGAGAGGGACGAGAGTGGCGTGGCCCGGGGGCGGCGCACACTGCCATCGGTCTCTGGGTGCTCAGGGATGGGTGAGTTAGTTCTTCCACATAGGGTGCTGCTGACCTGGGGGCCAGCAGCTGAACAGAAGATTCTCCCCCGGCCCTCCACCGGGGGAAGGAGTGGCCCTGCTACCAACTCCTTGGAAGAACTGCCCATCCCTGAGCTGTCCACGTCAGGAGCACCGCTAGCCTGGCGTTAGGCGGGCTGCGGGGCTGGGAGCGGACGGGGCGCCTTCCTGCGACCACCCCACGACGCGGCCCGGAAAGGGCGGCGGGAGGGTCGAAGCCGCAGGAGGGCGCCCTTGGCGGCAAGCAGATTGAGGCGACTAAGCCGGCGGCTGAGTAACAGCCGCCGGGGCAGTACATGTTTAATGGCCTTAGTCTGCTACTGGACGGCCGAGAACTGTTGGGCGCAGTTCTTGGCCGTGCCGCTGAAGAGGCCAGCCTGGGAAATGTGAGCATTGAGGAACCGGGTTCACTCAGCCTCTCTCATATCGACCAGGCTGAGCCCCGTCTCTCCTGGACCACAGCTGTGGACATCACCTGACCCAGGGAGTGCACGGTCACCTTCGTCACCCGGAGGACGAGGTCGGTGGCGGCACGCGGCTCATTAAAAGCCCTGGGACAGCTCTACCCTCGTGCATGCCACGAGCATCCTGGCCTGGTAGACCTGAAGGATGGCCATGGCGTGCTGAGAGGCGGCGACCTGCCCCGCAGCTCTGTAGTCCCTCGCCACCAGAGTAGATGAGAACTACAGGCCTTGGAGGGGTGCTTAGGATCACCGCACCACATTGAAGCACTCTGTGCAAGGGGGGGGTGGGGCCCGAGGAATACTCGTCGGGGTTTATGCCACACCGCAGCCCTCAGGTCACCCTGGCCACCAGAGGGGATAACTGGGGTGTGGCAGAGTAGACTCTCCCTCCATACAGGGGTCATTGAGTCTCGACCGTGATTGCAACTGAGCGTCAACAGGGGGGACCCCAGTGTACCCTTGGCCGCGGCCCCATCGAGGGCAGAGAAGACGGAGGAGGCTGCAGAACAGTCGCGGGAAGACAATGGGGACTTCCAGGACCACGTGACCTCCTCATGTATCCCGGGAGAGAAAGTAATTGGGGGCGGGGCCCAACAGCTGTCAGGACGCGTCGCACCCAAAGACCAAACATCCCCCGAGATGACATGGCTGTCAACTCCGGGTCGGACTCGGGCAATGCTGGCACGCCCGAAGGCAGCAGCATAGCCGAATCTTCATCCCCAGAGGACTCCAGCCCACCTTGAGATGCAGCGATCGACATCTCATCGCCAACTGGAGAGCTGAACGAAACACACGGGGCGTCCGCAGACGGTCCCGCTGCTTCAGTCCGATCACTCGTGGGTAGCGATGTGCGAGAGGGGGGTGTGGCCCGAGGAATGATCGTCGGGGTTATTCCACACCGTAACCCTCGGGTCACCCTGGCCACCAGCCAAAGTACCATCTCTCTCGGAGACGGTAGATTGGGGTGTGGCAGAGGGGACTCTCTTTCCTTGCGGAGGTCATTGAGTCTCGACCGCAACATCGCGATGGTCATGTTCCCGCAGTGAGAACATGACTCATCCACAAACGCTGCTTGAACGTGCTGAAGCCCAAACACGTCACGCAGCGATTGTGCCCATCAGATGGCAACAGAGATCGACCGCACCCAGAAGTGCACGGGCAAACCGTCTTTAAAAAGACGTGCCACGTGCGAGCTAGTTTGTGAGAGGGAGCTTCACAGCGATGCCGAAGCGCCCAGGGAACGAATACCAGCTGGATGCAGATCACTGCACAGATCAGCAGGCAGGAAGTAAACACTCGCTGGAACGCGCCATAACACCAAACACCGACTGGAAAGCTGCTCGTCTCGAAGAAGTTTGACGATATACTCAAAAGGCTTAAGGAGTGAAGAGATAGATGCTCTTGGCTCCGAAGCAGAAAACATAATGCGATGTTGCCAGCGTACTTCCTTATATACCCACGCTGTGGGGCGGAGTTACGCTATGCAAATTCCGCATGCCCATGGCACTGGCACTGCCATTGGGCGTTTTCTAGATCTCGAAGATGATAGGCTTCTAGGCGAAACTCCCATTCGTCAGTCACTGACATTACTCGGAGTGACTGAACGAAAGGGAACTACCTGAACGGGGAAAATTCCTGAATGAAATTAAGGTTTGTATTACACTGTATTCCTATCAAATTATTACTGTACACATTTTGCCTTTTTTGTTTACATGTACAGTATGTCGCAGCTAACGTCTCTTTGGAACGCTAGCCGAACGACGCGCCGGCGCCACCATGGAAGTTTCACGGCCATCAAACGCATGCGCGACCCGGGCTGAAACACTATGCGGCATTGCTGTTGTATGTAACAAAGTTGCCGTGCGCTCCAGTGACTACTATAGGAGCGCTATTAATCTAGTGCGCTAGCATTGCAGCTGTGATTGCGCTATGCCTATGTGTTTGACGGGTTGAAACTTAAATGTCTAACAGGCGAGATGGCACAAGGTAAAGCAGTTTTTTACGTTTTTATTTTCAAAAATAAATATATATAAGATTATCATTTAATGAACTGGAACAGCCTACTGATACCAGTTTTCTTCCCACAGATTCCCATTGACTGCTGTTGCTGCTCCTGTCATGTCCTAAATCAGTTTTTGAGTATTTTATGATTGTAAAAGACTGACTTGCCATTGAATAAAAAATATTATATACGAAGTGTTCCTGTCCTATATATAACAGAGATTTTAGAGTGCATTTTTATTATTTAAAATGAAAAACCTTCAATATCAAATTGATTGACCCAGCACTGTCAAAAACAACCCAGCAAAAGGGTTATAAAACCCATGTATAAAATATGTATAAAACCCAACAAGCTAGGGTAAAAATAACCCAGCATGTGTTCTGTCCAATATTTACCCAGCACTGGTTTGCCAAATAAGCCAGAAATGGTTGTTTTTAACCCAGCATTGTTTAAAGTGTAGGGTTAGGATTAATTTAAATCCTCTAAACTTTAAAATACTTGACAGAACCACTGGCTTGCATGATAATTCCTTTATTTTCTATCATATTTTACAGTATAGCATATTTTATATAGTTTTAATACATATTGCCAACATTTAAGCTCGTTTAACAAATATTAGAAGTAAAAATTAAACATTTAGAAGTAATTCAAGTGTAATCGACCAGTCTCTGTTGGTGCTGGATCGGTGCTGGATCTCGTGCCAGAACTTGCATCATGTTCAGCGGGTTTCTCTCGTAGCCGAAGTATGCAGTGACTGGCACCATAACCTGTCCATAAACAATCAGTGTACAGTTCTGAGAACGTCTCGGTTACGTATGTAACCCTCGTTCCCTGAGGAGGGAACGGAGACGTAACGTCAGTGACTGACGAATGGGGGTTTCGCCTAGAAGCCTATCATCTTCGAGATCTAGAAAACGCCCAATGGCAGTGCCAATGCCATGGGCATGCGGAATTTGCATAGCGTAACTCCGCCCCACAGTGTGGGTATATAAGGAAGTACGCTGGCAACATCGCATTATGTTTACCTGCTGAGGAGCCAAGACTGAACTCCCGGCTGTTCCAGCGGTACAGCGGAAGTGGCAGAGGGACGTTACGTCTCCGTTCCCTCCTCAGGGAACGAGGGTTACATACGTAACCGAGACGTTCCCTTTCGTTCAGTCACTCCGAGTAACGTCAGTGTCTGACGAATGGGGGTCCCAATGTAATCACGCCACTCGGCTGTCATCCAGTGCCCTGCGTAAGCGTGAGCTCCCTGTCGTAAGCTAATACGGACGAAGGACTCCCACTTAACACAGGAATACCAAGGTACACTGGGAAGCATATTCCAGGTGGAAGTATGCGCCAAACGCCTACCCGTAGGGAGGACTTAAGGAAACACATATGACCCGCTCAGGGCTACATATGGAGAACTCTGGGGTAACCAGCCAAAGGTGGAAGAATTTTTACCCCCAGGGGTGGCAAGGGGCTTGCCAAGGGAAAGACACATGCTCAGGGAGACTTACAGTGGAAATACACATGTGGGGGTCACCCAATGGGGGAACCATGCACACGGTGGCACCTAGCCAACACGAGGGCCTGAGCGAGTGGGCAGACGTACTGGTGTCGGCATCAACAGTGCTGGAGGAACTCAGGGCTTCAGGGAAACTACCTGAGGAAAATATCGCACGTATCCAGTCCGTGGAGTGGAATGGTGAGCAAGCGAAGACACCTGAGCCTAGTCCATTACCGGCCACTAGTAGAGGCGAGTACATGAGGGGACACTGGCTCCACTCGGAGATTATAGAATGTTGGGTGTCGCCCAGCCTGCAGCTCTGCAATGTCTGTTAGCGAGGCGCCATGCGCTAGAGCCCAAGAGGAGGCCACACTCCGGGTGGAGTGAGCCCTGACCCCTAGGGGGCATGGACACCCCTGTTCAGGTAAGCCAAAACAATGGCGTCCACTATCCAGTGAGACAACCTTGCTTGGAGAGAGCCTTTCCCTTCAGCTTCCCACCATAACAGACAAAGAGCTGGTCTGAGGTCCTGAACACTGCGTTCTGTCTACGTAAGCACGGAGGGCGCGTACTGGACAGAGCAGTGCCAAGGCTGGGTCTGCCTCCTCCAAAGGCAGCGCTAGCAGGTTCACCACCTGGAACGGAGTGGTGGGAACCTTGGGCACATATCCAGGCCGGGGTCTCAGGATCACGTGAGAGTAGGCCGGCCTGAATTCCAGGCACGCTTCGTCAACCGAAAATGCCTGCAGGTCCCCTACCCTCTTGATGGAGGCCAAGGCGATCAGGAACGCTGTCTTCATAGACAGGAACTTAAGCTCGACTGACCGCAATGGCTCGAAGGGAGCCCTCTGCAGAGCACTTAAGACTACTGAGAGGTCCCAAGAGGGTACGAGGGGAGCGCGAGGAGGATTCAGTCTCCTCGCTCCCCTCAGGAACCTGATGACCAGGTTGTGCTGACTTACCTTTTTCGTCTCCACAAGGTCGTGGTAGGCAGAAATAGCGGCCACATAAACCTTGAGGGTGGAAGGAGACAGCCTTCGTTCCAACCCTTCCTGGAGGAATGTGAGCACGGACCCGATCGGGCATTTCCAGGGGTCTTCTTGGCGAGAAGAACACCAGTGACGAAGAGGTTCCGTTTCTGTAGACAGGGCCCTAGCGGAAGTGATGGTAGCCACCACCTGAGGTGGTAGGGTACTCAAACCTGCCGCGTCCCATCCAGGAGCCACACGTGGAGGATCCAAAGGTCGGGATGCGGGTGCCAAAGGGTGCCCCGTCTCTGAGAAAGGAGGTCCTTCCTCAGAGGAATTGACCAGGGAGGGGCTGTCGCAAGGAGTACGAGTTCGGAGAACCAGGTCCGGCCGAGCCCATACGGGGCGACCAAAAGGACCTGCTCCTTGTCCTCCCTGATCTTGCACAGAACCTGTGCGAGAAGGCTCACTGGGGGAAACGCAAACTTGCGGAGGCCCCGCGGCCAGCTGTGCACCAGAGCATCCGTGCCGAGGAAGCCCTCGGTCAGGGAATAAAACAGGCGGCAATGGGAAGAGTCGTGGGAGGCAAACAGATCTACCTGTGCGTTGCCGAACTGTTCCCAAATCAGCTGAACCGTCTGGGGATGGAGTCTCCATTCTCCAGGAAGTGGCTGAAGCCGTGAGAGCTCGTCGGCTGCACGGTTCAGGACTCCCGGGACGTGGATGGCACGAAGGGACCTCAGGTGCTTCTGACTCCATAAGACGAGATGGCGGGCGAGTTGAGACATGCGGCGGGAACATAGACCACCCTGGTGGTTGATGTACGCTACTGTGGCCGTGTTGTCTGACCGGACTAGCACGTGTTGACCCTTGAGCAGCGCTCGGAAGCGGTGCAGGGCAAACCGTACTGCCAGCAACTCGAGGCAATTGACATGCAGAAGACGCTGGGGTCCTGTCCAGGAGCCCGCGGCAGCATGTCCATTGCACATGGCACCCCAGCCCGTGGTGAAGGCATCTGTTGACACAACAAAATTGCCTGGAAACTCGTTCTAAGGGCACACCGGCCTTAGAACTGAGGTTCGACCACGGGGTGAGGGTCTGCAGGCAGGCCCGAGTCACTGGGACCGGAGCGTGCCCGACTGCCATGCCCATCTCGGGACTCGATCGCGAAGCCAGTGCTGAAGCGGTCTCATATGAAGCAATCTGAGCGGCGTTACCGCGGCTGCAGATGCCATATGCCCCAGGAGCCTCTGAAATAACTTCAGTGGAACCGCACTCTTGCTCCTGATTTGACGGAGGCAAGTCAGCAGTGACTGCGCGCGCTCGCTCGTAAGCTGCGCGCACCTGGCGACCGAGTCGATACTGAGAAAAGAGATCCTCTGCACTGGCAGAGTTTGCTCTTTTCCCAGTTGACCCGAAGGCCCAGACGGGCTAAGTGCTGGAGCACCAGGTCTCTGTGTTCGCACACCTGCTCTCGAGAGTGACTCAGGAACAGCCAGTCGTCGAGGTAGTTCAGGATGCGAACCCCGTGTTGCCTGAGTGGCACAAGGGCTGCCTCGACAATCTTCGTAAAGACGCGAGGGGACAGAGCTAGCCCGAATGGGAGGACCGCGTACTGATATGGAAGTAGGCATCCTTCAGGTCGATCGCTGCAAACCAATCTACTGGACGAACGCATTCGAAAAGGCGCTTTGCTGTCAACATCCTGAATGGAAGCCTGTGAAGGGGTCGGTTCAGGACGCGCAGGTTCAGGATCGGTCGTAACACACCGGTTTTCCTGGGTACAATGAAGTAAGGGCTGTAGAAGCCGGACTTCATCTCGGCTGGAGGGACAGGCTCGATCGCACCCTTCGCCAGCAAGGTAGCAACCTCCGCACGCATGACAGGGGCGTTGGGCCCCCCATGGTGTGGCGGACTCCCCGGAGCGGGGAGGAGCCTGAGCGAACTGAATCGCATAGCCGAGCCTGATGGTCTTCTCGACCCAGCGGAACAGTCCGGGAAGCTCAAGCCAGGCTCCCAAAAACTGCACCAGCGGGGTCGTGCGGACCACAGACGTACCCCGGGTGGGGCAGCGAGGCGGCGTGACCGGCCCGGACGTGGGAGGCGTAGCGTGGACGCGCGTTCCACTGGGGTCTGCTCTGAGAGGAGACTGGCGTTAGAGAGGGACGAGAGTGGCGTGGCCCGGGGGCGGCGCACACTGCCATCGGTCTCTGGGTGCTCAGGGATGGGTGAGTTAGTTCTTCCACATAGGGTGCTGCTGACCTGGGGGCCAGCAGCTGAACAGAAGATTCTCCCCCGGCCCTCCACCGGGGGAAGGAGTGGCCCTGCTACCAACTCCTTGGAAGAACTGCCCATCCCTGAGCTGTCCGCGTCAGGAGCGCCGCTAGCCTGGTGTTAGGCGGGCTGCGGGGCTGGGAGCGGACGGGGGCGCCTTCCTGCGACCATCCCTACGGCGCGGCCCGGAAAGGGCGGCGGGAGGGTCGAAGCCGCAGGAGGGCGCCCTCGGCGGCAAGCAGACTGAGGCGACTGAGCCTGCGGCTGAGTAACAGCCGCCGGGGCAGTACATTTAATGGCCTTAGTCTGCTACTGGACGGCCGAGAACTGTTGGGCGCAGTTCTTGGCCGTGCCGCCGAAGAGGCCAGCCTGGGATATGTGAGCGTTGAGGAACCGGGTTCGCTCAGCCTCTCTCATATCGACCAGGCTGAGCCTTGTCTCTCCTGGACCACAGCTGTGGACATCACCTGACCTAGGGAGCGCACGGTCACCTTCGTCACCCGGAGAGCGAGGTCGGTGGCGGCACGCGGCTCATTAAGAGCCCTGGGACAGCTCTACCCTCGTGCATGCCACGAGCATCCTGGCCTGGAAGACCTGAAGGATGGCCATGGCGTGCTGAGAGGCGGCGGCCTGCCCCGCAGCTCTGCAGTCCCTCGCCACCAGACTAGATGAGAACTACAGGCCTTGGAGGGGTGCTTAGGATCACAGCGCCACATTGAAGCACTCTGTGCAAGAGGGGGGGTGTGGCCCAAGGAATACTCGTCGGGGTTTATGCCACACCGCAGCCCTCAGGTCACCCTGGCCACCAGCCAAACATCCCGTCACGTGGAGAGGATAACTGGGGTGTGGCAGAGGGGACTCTCCCTCCATACGGGGGTCATTGAGTCTCGACCGTGATTGCAACTGAGCGTCAACAGGGGGGACCCCAGTGTACCCTTGGCCGCGGCCCCATCGAGGGCAGAGAAGGCGGAGGAGGCCGCCGAACGGTCGCGGGAAGACAACGGGGACTTCCAGGACCACGTGACCTCCTCATGTATCCCGGGAGAGAAAGTAATTGGGGGCGGGGCCCAACAGCTGTCAGGACGCGTCACACCCAAAGACCAAACATCCCCCGAGATGACATGGCTGTCAACTCCGGGTCGGACTCGGGCAATGCTGGCACGCCCGAAGGCAGCAGCATAGCCGAATCTTCATCCCCAGAGGACTCCAGCCCACCTTGAGATGCGGCAATCGACATCTCATCGCCAACTGGAGCGCCGAACGAAACACACGGGGCGTCCGCAGACGGTCCCGCTGCTTCAGTCCGATCACTCGCGGGTAGCGATGTGCGAGAGGGGGGTGTGGCCCGAGGAATGATCGTCGGGGTTATGCCACACCGTAACCCTCAGGTCACCCTGGCCACCAGCCAAAGTACCATCTCTCTCGGAGACGGTAGATTGGGGTGTGGCAGAGGGGACTCTCTTTCCTTGCGGAGGTCATTGAGTCTCGACCGCAACATCGCGATGGTCATGTTCCCGCAGTGAGAACATGACGCATCCACAAACGCTGCTTGAACGTGCTGAAGCCCAAACACGTCACGCAGCGATTGTGCCCATCAGATGGCAACAGAGATCGACCGCACCCAGAAGTGCACGGGCAAACCGTCTTTAAAAAGACGTGCCACATGCGAGCTCTTTTGTGAGAGGGAGCTTCACAGCGATGCCGAAGCGCCCAGGGAACGAATACCAGCTGGATGCAGATCACTGCACAGATCAGCAGGCAGGAAGTAAACACTCGCTGGAACGCGCCGTAACACCAACACCGACTGGAAAGCTGTTCGTCTCGAAGAAGCTTGACGATATACTCAAAAGGCTTAAGGAGTGAAGAGATAGATGCTCTTGGCTCCGAAGCAGAAACATAATGCGATGTTGCCAGCGTACTTCCTTATATACCCACATTGTAGGGCGGAGTTACGCTATGCAAATTCCGCATGCCCATGGCATTGGCACTGCCATAGGGCGTTTTCTAGATCTCGAAGATGATAGGCTTCTAGGCGAAACCCCCATTCGTCAGTCACTGACGTTACTCGGAGTGACTGAACGAAAGGGAACATATTTTAATATCATAAGTATTTATATTCTGTATCTTTTTGAATAAAATCATACAATTTTATGCAAGGCAGGTGTTTCCATCGCGCGAAAAGACAGACGCAACACTCGTTTAGGTGACTCACATCGCGCCCCTGTATGTTGCTTTGCATAAAATTAAACGATATACAGAACAATAACGAATTTATAGATAAAATCAAATGTACACAAACCTGTATTTTACTGAAGACATGCACCAATTTGATGGAGCTGCACTGCTCTCTCCTGAAGAGGTCGCAAAAAGCCTGTGATAAATAACTCAACCCCTGGGTTGTTATGTCTGACCCAGGATCTGGGTAACACAAAATCTACCCAAACACTGGGTTGTTATGTCTGACCCAGGATCTGGGAAACACAAACACTACCCAAACACTGGGTTGTTACGTCTGACCAAGGATCTGGGTTACACAAAATCTACCCAAACACTGGGTTGTTATGTCTGACCCAGGATCTGGGAAACACAAACACTACCCAAACACTGGGTTGTTACTTCTGACCAAGGATCTGGGTTACACAAAAACTACCCAAACACTGGGTTGTTACGTCTGACCAAGGATCTGGGTTACACAAAAACTACCGGTAACACTTTACAATAATGTTTCATTAGTTAACATTAGTTAATGTATTAACTAACATGAACTAATCATGAGCAGTACATTTGTTACTGTATTTGTTAATCTTTGTTAACATTAGTTAATAAAAATACAGCTGTTCATGGTTTGTTCATAGTGCATTAACTATGCTAACAAGATTTTAATAAAGTATTAGTAAATGTTGAAATTAACATTAACAAATATAAATAAATGCTTTATTAGTGCAGTTCATTATTCATAGACTCGGTGGAAAACACCCTGGGGACGACCGACGAGGAAACCAGCACGATGATGGAGCCACTGGAGGAGCTGCAGAGTGGATGAGCCAGCACGAGACCGGAGGCCCAGGAGACCGAGGTGGAGCCGCGGCGACAAGCGTCTGAGGTGGAGACGGAAGACCGCAGGACAGAGGCTGAGCCGGTGGGACCGAGGAACGAAGGCGGAGCAGAGGGGAAGGCGGAGCCAGACGAAGCCGAAGGTGCAGGCAGGTCGACAACTGACCAAGGCGAAGCCGGAGAGATGAGGGAGCCCGGAGAAGCCGTATGGCCGCAGGTTTCCGGTGGAGCCGAGGGAGGGAGGAGCCATGGCATAGCCAAAGTGTCGACGGGCCGTGGTGGAGTACAGGGTGCAGAGACTGGCTGAGACTCTGCGCTGGCTGGAGCTGATGGACTGAGGACACGGAGCGGGTACACACAGCATGTGGGGCGAGCAGAGGGGCTGAAGGACAGCAGTGATGGTGGGGCTGAGGAACTGGCTCAATGAGGAGGCGGGAGAGGGAGGCTGGGCGGGAATTCCGAGGATGGAGACGCTGGAGAAACAGGGAACACAGGAGATACAGGGGGCACTGGAGATACAGGGGAACAGGGTATAACCTCTCCAAAAAAAGTCCATTAAATTCACCTCAAAAATGTCCTTCAGTTCCTCTAAATAGCCGCCAGAGGTCCTCGTTGCTTCCACCGCAGCGGGGTGGTGGGCGGGGCTCTTTTCCCAGCCCACTAGCTCTCCAAGTACTCCCTCCACAACGCATGATGTTGCCGGCTCACGCACTTGGTCAGACCCTCGCTGTGGTCCGGGCTCCGGGGCGATGACTCCTCTCAACCTCTGCCTGTGTTCGGGCTCGTCGATTGCGGCAGGCCGGTCTCCACGGTCTGCGGCGGGCACAGGCAAGTCCCTTGTGCCGGTCGTGGTCGGTGGTGGATGGGACTGGTAACACTGTCCTCCTCAGCGGGGCCGATGGTAAAGGGCGAGTTGTTGGATACCAGTACCCACTCCATGAATGCGGTGAAATCCTCCTTGGGACCGCCCGCTGGAACGTGTGCTTTTGACCGCTCACTCAGGCCAGCATAGTAAAAAGCACAGAGTGAGTGGTCAGGGAAGTGTGTCTGCCACGCAAGGTCCAGGAAGTCCCGTGTATGGGTTTCCAGCAGACGGTCTCCCTGCTCCAGGTAGAGAAGGTGAACAGCGGGAAGGGCCATGGGGAAACGGGGAAAAACTAAAAAAAAAAAAGGGGAAAACGCCACAAAAAAAGGTCTTAGGTCCGTCGATCTGTTACAAACTAGGTGTATCAAAACTCACGAAGGCGAAAGAGAGCTTGGAACAGGAACTTTAATGAAGAAACTCACAGGGAACACTCAGAAACACCAGTATACATAAATGTCGACAGACAAACACTGAGGGAAAACTGAGGACTAAATACACAGGGCAAACAAGGTGATGACTAGACTAATTAACAAGACACAGCTGGGACAAATGAACTCATAATGACAATGGCGGGAAAACTGAACAAAGGAACAAACTCAAAGACAAGCAAAACAGACTAGACATGTAACAGTCTGAACCAGGATCTGGGAAACACAAAAACTACCCAAACACTGTTGTTACATCTGACCCAGGATCTGGGTTACACAAAAACTACCCAAACACTGGGTTGTTATTTCTGATCCAGGAGTTGGGTAACACAAAAACTACCCAAATACTGAAAAAATAACCCAAAAAAAGGCTCAACCCAGGATTTGGGTAGAAAAAATAACCCAAGATTTTTTTAGAGTGGAATATTCAGTCAAAACAGCCCACCGCAAGTATCTATGATCACTACAGAATATGATATATTCTTAAAGGTTCTTTTTTAGTATTGATGGTTACATAAAGAATCTTTAACTTCCATGAAACCTTTTCATTCCACAAAAGGTTCTTTATATTGGAAAAAAGTTCTTTGGATTATTAAAATGTCCTTCACACTATGACAAAAAGGGCTCTTTTAAGAACTGTTCACTGAAAGGGTCCTTGGGGAACCATAAATGGTTCTTCTATGGCATCACTATAAAACCCCCCCTTTGGAACCTTTATTTTTAAGAGTTTACTCATGTAGGATTGTTTTTGTTTATTTAATCTTCCACCAAGCAAAATCATAAATCTGTTTGCTTGGAAACGAGTAGTAAATCTTTCCTAAATCAGCTACATAATTCGTAGTATCATTCATGTTTGTAGCACTTACGTATAATATTTTGAAAAACACCTTCCCATTGGAGCAGTAATAGTGTTTGAAATACTAATGCTTGCCTTAGCAAGCACTGCTAATAATTAAAAATTAAGTCCTGAGTTTTTTCAGTTAAAAAAACATTTGGCGTGCTAACTCTAAAGCATTATTAAATAAAATAGAATAAAAACCAAACCTTCCCCTCAATAAATGTTTTAACACTTTAAGCAAAATAAGCAGCGACAGGTTGTTCTGGTAGTGCAGGTAAATGGCCTATTACATATTTTTATGCAAAAAAGCATTTTTTTTAATCAATTCAAAGATTCTGCTAAAACCCATACAAATACACCCAAATTTTCTTCTAATAATGAGAGTAAAAGCATCTTCATCTGAAGCCAGTCATTTCCTAGATAATTGTACATCAACATAATCACACGCTTTGTGTACGCACAGCCGTCTCTTAGGACTTCTCTGCAAAATCTCTTTTGAGCCATATTACTGGCTCTTGACTCAATACGCCTGCCATTTTCTCTTCAGAAACATGATTGATGCCAAAACAATACTTGGTCTTGATACATTGATTGATTACCATGAAAAGAAACAAGCTGCTCTCAGAAAATAATTTCTTTGTGGCACAGAAAACAGGTTAATATGGGAGTGTTAAGGCGACAATGGACAATTTCTCTAGCGTTAGTCCATCTAACGCCATGGCAACAAGGGAAGGTGATTAGAGGGTAGCTTTCTTTGATATTGTAATGGGTTATCTGTGTTTAAGTATCTGTATTTGAGATGGTCCTGGCCTTTTCTCAAACCTCACCTGCAACATCCTGCGCAACCTCCACAATGGGGCCATCCATTTTTCTCTGATCGCCACAGCGAGGTGTCGAGATTGTGGAATAAACCGTTTTCCGCCTGTGTCTTCAGCCCTGAAGTATTGAACTACTCATCAATAATGGGGTTGAATGAACACTGGTATAAGACGCTTGTGAGCTATCTCTCCCTTGACATGACATCGCCCCCAACATTACTGATCTGAGATCTGAGGACTGTCATCATATCATTGAAGGTAGAAGCAAAGAATCCCTGACACCAATGTTCTGCCCTCTGAGGGAAGGCCCCTCTGGGAAAAAGTTGCTCATACATTATCAATGGGTGCCCGCTTCTCCTCTGTGCCCTCAGAGAGTCATCCTGCCAACCCTGCCACCTCCGGTGCTTCTGGATGCAGCAGTTTACAGCGAGTTCATGTCTCAGTGTCCGCCCGGAGACGTTGTGGCACTGGGAGGCTTGTCCCCTCCAAGGAGGGTTTTAGAGAAGCCTGCTTGTTTGCTCCCTGACAGTCATCTGCTTCAGGCTGCCAAACAGACTACTCAGAATAGACCAGTCTCGAGGTCTCGTTCCCTTAGTAGACTATTTGGCAGCGTAGAAAACAAATGTGTCTGAACGGGCCATGCAGACTATAGAAAGAAGTTACAGAATTCAGTTTGGTTGTCGTCCACCTTGTTTCAACAGGATTTTACCCACAGTGGTTGGTCCCGAGCAGGCTCAGGTGAATGAACAAAAGATCAAGTCTCTTTTGGCAAAGGAGGTAATAGAATAGAGATGCCGGCTTTCACAGACACAATTTTATTGTCCGATATTAGATATTAGATGTTAACTCTGAAGTTAATTGTGACTCAAATCAGATCCGAGGACTGGTTTATCACAATCAATCTCAAAGATGCATTTTCCATATATCCATCCTTCCTTATCACTGGAAGTTCCTCAGGTTCGCTTGCGGGGGAGATGCTTACCAGTATCGGGTTCTGGTTCTCTCTCATGCATCCAGCCACACTGGGGTTGGATGCCATGGTACAGGTGTGACCGAGGCTCCGCATGTACAAATTTTCCCCGATCGCTCTGCTCCTGGGAGTTCAAGACAGAGTTCGCCAGGACGGCATCAGTCTACACCTAGTAGCCTTGTTCTGGTCAGGCCTAGTATGCTTCTTGGACCTGATGTCTCTCCTTGATGGCTCTCCCTGGGAGACTCCCGTCAGGAGGAACCTTGTCTCTCAGACAGGGAGTGCTATCTTCCACCCACTATCTACATGTCTGTGATCGACTTGCTTCGGCCTATCAGAAGTTGACACTGTTTGGTCAAGGTGTGCTTTATAGCTTCCTGGCCAAGGCGGATCCTTGTACACGCTACGCGATGACATCTCTCCATGCCATTGGACTGATTTTAATACATGCTTTAGAGCTGTCAAATTAGAATTTTAAATATTTGTTGAATTTAAAATAGAAATTGTAACCAAGCCGTTCACACAACCAATTTTCTGTGCTGCTTTTCGATTGTTTTCTATGTAAACAAGCCCTAGACGGATATCTTTGACCGCTGCACTCGTGTCTTGCACAAGAGAGCCACATGTTTAGAAAGCCATGTAAAGTTAAAAGAAGTTCAACTTTATTTGAAATTTATTTGATTTATAAATGTTAGTTTAAACGTTATGCACTATTTTTTGTACAGACAGTCATGCTATTTCATTGCTTTGAATAACTATTTAACGGTGCATAAATATTTTGCTCATTGCGCCATTGTGGCTTGTAGCTTTTCCCCCATAAATGAAATTATGCCTTTTAAATTGGAATATAATTCAAATATTAGTAATATTTAAGTATAAAATTCGAATTCAAAAAGCCATTTTGACAGCCCTGACATGCTGCAAAACGCAATCATGCAGAAGTGTTCCCACAGCGTCAACATGTGACGCAGCATATCGTTCCCTTCTCAGGAAACCAGGGTTACAGTCGTAACCGAGGCGTTTTCAGTAAGTTTCCCTTGTTTTTCATTGATTGTTTGAGTCATTGCACTTGTCATTCATTCCGTTGATTCGTTTCTCTTTGTATTTAAGCTCTGTGTTTTGTTCAGTTCATTTGTCCGTTCATGTCGCTTAATACTCGATTGTTCTGTTCCAGTTTTCTTCACTGCAACCGACCATGACAGATATCCCTTTTGTGTGATGTTTGGTAACCTATAGTTATAGAGCCACATGATTGGCTGTTAGTTTCTAAGCATTTAGCCATAACATTCTAACACTGTATCGTTTCACACTGTACAAGCAAAAGCGATGCTAACCCTGCTCCGGAGCAGAGTTTCATAACCCCGGGTAAAAAGCGATGCTAAGTGTGATAGTGTTCCTTCACCTGGGGTTAAGGGCAGTGTGAAAAGCCCCATTGAATTAAACGTGAAATTTTTAAGGAATAGTATTTTCTTGTAAAGCATACTCCAATAATCTTTGTTTTATTTTAAACTTTGAAAAATCTTTTTTTTTTTTTACAGTGTACTTTGCCTGTGTCATTGTGGCGCCTTACTAAGGGTAACTGTAGTATCAAAAATACATCCCAAAGTATCTATATTCTTCATAAAACTGCTACTTCATTCCAGTTTGGTGAAATGTAATGGGCTTGCACAGTATTACTAACAGCTTGCTGCAGTGTAAAGACTAAATTTAGTGAAGAAAATGGATATACAGTGGGGAGAACAAGTATTTGATACACTGCCGATTTTGCAGGTTTGCCCACTTACAAAGCATGTAGAAGTCTGTAATTTTTATCATAGGTACTCTTCAACTGTGAGTGACAGAATCTAAAACAAAAATCCAGAAAATCACATTGTATGATTTTTAAGTAATTAATTTGCATTTTATTGCATGACATAAGTATTTGATACATCAGAAAAGCAGAACTTAATATTTGGTACAGAAGCCTTTGTTTGCAATTACAGAGATCATACGTTTCCTGTAGTTCTTGACCAGGTTTGCACACACTGCAGCAGGGATTTTGGCCCACTCCTCCATACAGACCTTCTCCAGATCCTTCAGGTTTCGGGGCTGTCGCTGGGCAATACAGACTTTCAGCTCCCTCCAAAGATTTTCTATTGGGTTCAGGTCTGGAGACTGGCTAGGCCACTCCAGGACCTTGAGATGCTTCTTACGGAGCCACTCCTTAGTTGCCCTGGCTGTGTGTTTCGGGTCATTGTCATGCTGGAAGACCCAGCCACGACCCATCTTCAATGCTCTTACTGAGGGAAGGAGGTTGTTGGCCAAGATCTCGCGATACATGGCCCCATCCATCCTCCCCTCAATACAGTGCAGTCGTCCTGTCCCCTTTGCAGAAAAGCATCCCCAAAGAATGATGTTTCCACCTCCATGCTTCACGGTTGGGATGGTGTTCTTGGGGTTCTACTCATCCTTCTTCTTCCTCCAAACACGGCGAGTGGAGTTTAGACCAAAAAGCTATTTTTGTCTCATCAGACCACATGACCTTCTCCCATTCCTCATCTGGATCATCCAGATGGTTATTGGCAAACTTCAGACGGGCCTGGACATGCGCTGGCTTGAGCAGGGGGACCTTGCGTGCGCTGCAGGATTTTAATCCATGATGGCGTAGTGTGTTACTAATGGTTTTCTTTGAGACTGTGGTCCCAGCTCTCTTCAGGTCATTGACCAGGTCCTGCCATGTAGTTCTGGGCTGATCCCTCACCTTCCTCATGATCATTGATGCCCCACGAGGTGATATCTTGCATGGTGCCCCAGACCGAGGGAGACTGACCGTCATCTTGAACTTCTTCCATTTTCTAATAATTGCGCCAACAGTTGTTGCCTTCTCACCAAGCTGCTTGCCTATTGTCCTGTAGCCCATCCCAGCCTTGTGCATGTCTACAATTTTATCCCTGATGTCCTTACACAGCTCTCTGGTCTTGGCCATTGTGGAGAGGTTGGAGTCTGTTTGATTGAGTGTGTGGACAGGTGTCTTTTATACAGGTAACGAGTTCAAACAGGTGCAGTTAATACAGTTAATGAGTGGAGAATAGGAGGGCTTCTTTAAGAAAAACTAACAGGTCTGTGAGAGCCGGAATTCTTACTGGTTGGTAGGTGATCAAATACTTATGTCATGCAATAAAATGCAAATTAATTATTTAAAAATCATACAATGTGATTTTCTGGATTTTTGTTTTAGATTCTGTCTCTCACAGTTGAAGTGTACCCATGATAAAAATTACAGACCTCTACATGCTTTGTAAGTAGGAAAACCTGCAAAATCGGCAGTGTATCAAATACTTGTTCTCCCCACTGTACACTCACCTAAAGGATTATTAGGAACACCATACTAATACTGTGTTTGACCCCCTTTCGCCTTCAGAACTGCCTTAATTCTACGTGGCATTGATTCAACAAGGTGCTGAAAGCATTCTTTAGAAATGTTGGCCCATATTGATAGGATAGCATCTTGCAGTTGATGGAGATTTGTGGGATGCACATCCAGGGCACGAAGCTCCCGTTCCACCACATCCCAAAGATGCTCTATTGGGTTGAGATCTGGTGACTGTGGGGGCCATTTTAGTACAGTGAACTCATTGTCATGTTCAAGAAACCAATTTGAAATGATTCGAGCTTTGTGACATGGTGCATTATCCTGCTGGAAGTAGCCATCAGAGGATGGGTACATGGTGGTCATAAAGGGATGGACATGGTCAGAAACAATGCTCAGGTAGGCCGTGGCATTTAAACGATGCCCAATTGGCACTAAGGGGCCTAAAGTGTGCCAAGAAAACATCCCCCACACCATTACACCACCACCACCAGCCTGCACAGTGGTAACAAGGCATGATGGATCCATGTTCTCATTCTGTTTACGCCAAATTCTGACTCTACCATCTGAATGTCTCAACAGAAATCGAGACTCATCAGACCAGGCAACATTTTTCCAGTCTTCAACTGTCCAATTTTGGTGAGCTCGTGCAAATTGTAGCCTCTTTTTCCTATTTGTAGTGGAGATGAGTGGTACCCGGTGGGGTCTTCTGCTGTTGTAGCCCATCCGCCTCAAGGTTGTGCGTGTTGTGGCTTCACAAATGCTTTGCTGCATACCTCGGTTGTAACGAGTGGTTATTTCAGTCAAAGTTGCTCTTCTATCAGTCGGCCCATTCTCCTCTGACCTCTAGCATCAACAAGGCATTTTCGCCCACAGGACTGCCGCATACTGGATGTTTTTCCCTTTTCACACCATTCTTTGTAAACTCTAGAAATGGTTGTGCATGAAAATCCCAGTAACTGAGCAGATTGTGAAATACTCAGACCGGCCCGTCTGGCACCAACAACCATGCCACGCTCAAAATTGCTTAAATCACCTTTCTTTCCCATTCTGACATTCAGTTTGGAGTTCAGGAGATTGTCTTGACCAGGACCACACCCCTAAATGCATTGAAGCAACTGCCATGTGATTGGTTGATTAGATAATTGCATTAATGAGAAATTGAACAGGTGTTCCTAATAATCCTTTAGGTGAGTGTATATGGGTAGGGTTGACTCTCTCCTCTTGAGTGACTTGTGTAATGGGCACTTTACAACAGTCCCGCGTTGAGAGATTATCTTGGAAACTTAAAAACTGCCTTTTATGTAACTCAAGCAAGTGTATGGATTGTGATCGTAGTGCACAAAGGGATCTATTGTGACACACATGCTTCAGGTAATGAGCGCAAAGAACTGTAATTTCATCGGCTGATTACAGATGGTAATTAAGACACTGATCCTGCAATTATTCTAAGGCAGATATTGCATGCCTGGAATACTGTTCTTTATGAAACACATCCTGATCAGATGAGCCACGTTGTAAAATAGCACATAAACACACACCTGTGACTGCCACATCGCAAATGAGATCACTTCAGAATCTAATTTGCTTCCCCTAGACATAAAAAAGATTAAATGGAGAGCAAATGGGGATTTTTGCTCAGTTCTGTTACTTCTCAGATGTTTCTCTAAAAAAAGAGTCTAGATTAGCCAAGATATTAAAGATTGCAGATTTCAATATAAGCTCAAATCTTTCTGACTTAAAGTTCTTCAAGATCAAATTATCTGAGTTATCCAAATTATATTTATAGTTCTCTGTCAACAATTGTCTAGTTTGTTTCTGATTTCATTTCTCCTGAGGAGAAACATCTCAGACAACGCTGATACCTAAAGGGATAGATCACATAAACATGAAAAATTGGACATTATTTACTCTCCCTGATGTTGCTCCAAACTTGTATGACTTTCTTTGTTCTGTGGAACATAAAATAACATATTTTGATGAATGTTGGTAATCAAACAGTTTTGGTAAACATTGAATATACATAACAAATACAATGGAAGTCAATGGGAACCGAAACGGCTCTGTTCTTTTTTTTTCATGTTTGAAACAACATTAGGGTGAGTAAATAATAAAATAATATTTATTTTTGGGTGGACTATCACTTTAAATTAAAACATAACTGAGAAATGTAACTGAACCTCTAAGGGGACATGGTGATAGAAAAAATATGAGATGGGAGGAAAAATTATATTTTAATGTTTTTGCGTTTTGCAAGCAAAAGTATTGTGTTCCCCTGAAGCCTTGTATTCACTCGCAAAACTTTTGTATTCTCTCCCCCCTCACCATATTGTATAAATGTTCTGTCTTTGGTCATTGGACTGCAACCATAACCTATTTTACTTGCCGGAAGAATTATGATTATTATTATTATTATTTTATTTTTTTTAAAAAGCATTATTTTTCAAATCATTATTTCATTTTTTTTTTTTTATATCTTTTATTATATTTCACCACTTAACACTAGCATACCAAGCATTATACAGTATACCACAGTCCTTTTCAGGTCATGGCTCACAACAGCCCATAACCACGGTAAATCACTGTGACATGCAGCCTTCAGTGGCTTATTGCTTATTTTCTTTTGTGAGAAGGCAGTATCCAATGCTCACTGGTTTTATTATTGATCAATTATCAATCACACCAAGGTAAATATTGATAGAAATTCTAGTGATGCTTGTCTGTGTTCAGTATTCTGCCTGGGAACACACACCGATCAGGCATAACATTATGACCACCTTCCTAATATTGTGTTGGTCCCCCTTTTGCTGCCAAAACAACCCTGACCCATCGAGGAATGGACTCCACTAGACCCCTGAAGGTGTGCTGTGGTATCTGTCACCAAGATGTTAGCAGCAGATCCTTTAAGTCCTGTAAGTTGCGAGGTGGGGCCTCCATGGATCGGACTTGTTTGTTCAGCACATCCCACAGATGCTTTATTGGATTGAGATCTGGGGAATTTGGAGGCCAAGTCAACACGTTGTTGTGCTCCTCAAACCATTCCTGAACCATTTTTGCGTTGTGGCAGGCCGCATTATCCTGCTGAAAGAGACTACAGCCACCAGGGAATACCGTTTCCGTGTAAGAGTGTACATGGTCTGCAACAATGCTTAGGTAGGTGGTACGTGCCAAAGTAATATCGGCAGGTTTCCCAGCAGAACATTGCTCAAAGCATCACACTGCCTCCGCCGGCTTGCCTTCTTCCTATAGTGCATCCTGGTGCCATGTGTTCCCCAGGTAAGCGACGCACGCGCACCTGGCCAGCCAGGTGATGTAAAAGAAAACCATAGACCGTAAAAAAATAGGGATGATTTCACTACCTTCTACGCGTCTTCACTACCTTCAACTTAAGAAAAGTGAAGCCACCAACGTCCAAATATGGTGCTGACATCTTGCGCAGATTTGGGACCGAGTCTGCGCAGTAGTGACCTCGGGACCGGAGTCTGCACAGTAGAGAGCAGGAAGTAGAGCCGTGATATCAAAAGCACACCCACACTCTCACAGATGCAGAACAATTAATTATGTTGGTGTGAAATAAACAGTTATGGAAATGTAGAAATTAAAGCTAAAGCTCCAATCTCCTCCCGAAAATCCCGAAAAAAGTCTGTTGGCGCCTCAGTGACAACTTCACTCAGAGAAAATGTCAATCTCAGCTGACAATCATGGCATCACATCCCCCATTTTTATAGCATCAAATAATAACTAAAACCAAACTTATTTAAAAAACGAACACTTGAAATGAAATCAGCGTGATAAAAACTGCCTAAAATGACAGAAACCATCTTTGGGAAAAAATTATTTGAAGTGTAATTTGATTGTTTAGTTTGTCTCGCGTCCATTAGAACAGGGGCTCCCAAACTTTTCCATCCCAGGACCCACCTAGACAAGTATAATCCATCTCAAGACTCACCAAAATAATTTTAAAGCATGAATGTGGGGTGGGGGTGAGAGGCGTTAATTCTCTTTAGAGCAGTTTTTATTTTCCTTGTCATAGTATGAATGGCATACAAGTTTAATTGCAATACAAACTTAGGGTACATTATTAAAATTTTGATAATAATTAAAATAGCTGCCTAATGGCTATGTTGAAATAATGTGAAGAGTAACCGAGTAGTTTCTGCATGCTGCCTCAACTGATTTACACAGACATGGCAGAACAAATTTAAAACAAATGAAAAAGCAGCCTACTGTAAGCTTAATCTTAACCAAAAGTTTGATATGACAAAAAAATAGAATATTAAAAAAAATGTCAATACTAACATGGTTTCATTTCTTCATTTACTAATGTCTCTATGAACGTGATTTTTTTAAACATTAATGAGAGACATATACATTACAGTATAACTGAAAGCTATATCAATTTCAACATTTATTAGGCTTTTAAAAAATAACTTTTAATTTAAGTGAACTTAAAACAAACATCACATAAACCCATTATAATAAATGTCATACAGTATTTACCTGTGATATAAATATACAGAAATTGAAGTTATCAAACAGTCTGCACTGCATAAATAATAAATTAAATATAGTTTAATTCTCATTAAAGCTACTGTTTTCTCTGTTCCCTTTGTTCTGTGATTAACATTAATGACAGACAGCATTAATGGCTGCTGTTCCTTTAAGATCTGCTGCCGTCGAACGCGGGTCTGACGCGCTGTCACGCGCATCTAATTTTCTCTCAACTCTTTAAGTTCAGTTAAGACGTTATTTAACTCATTTAAGACTGCTCTTATGAGGATACTCGACAAAACGGACACTTTGGCATAATTCTGTGTGTTATTGTTTGTTCAAGAGCGAAAGAGAACTTGATTCTGGTGCGCTGTGTGTGTGTCTCACAGACAGAAGTCCCACATTCACAGACGGCGTGTATGAGCGCGCTCATATATATAAAGTGAGTAAACATAGTAAGTGACCCGCCAAATTGGCTAGTGATTTGTCAGAGTTAGCCGCCACAATTGATTTTTACCATTTGGCGGGTTGGTGGGTGTTAATTTCAAATCCTGTTAATAATGAAGCTGCTCTTCATGAGCACGCGCGCTTCATGAAACACAATGCTGATATATTTATAAATTAAATTACAGCCTTTACAATTTGAAAACCGCACTGACTAAGTAATATAGCGATTTATATTTAATGTTGGCATATTGTGCAACCCCAGACTAAACTTTGTTTGTTGTGTGTGTGTCATTCACTGAAACGTAAATTTAACTGCAGCCAAGTGACTGTGATGTGTATTCTGACACTATTCTATCAGAACCAGCACTAACTTCTTGAGCAATTTGAGCTACAGTATCTCGTCTGTTTGATCGGACCACACGGGCCAGCCTACGCTCCCCACATGTGCATCAATGAGCCTTGGCCGCTCTCCATGGCCCTGTCGCCGGTTCACCACTGTTACTTCCTTGGACCACTTTTGATAGATACTGGCCACTGCAGACCGGGAACACCCCACAAGAGCTGCAGTTTTGGAGATGCTCTGACCCAGTCATCTAGCCATCACATTTTGGCCCTTGTCAAACTCGTTCAAATCCTTATGCTTGCCCATTTTTCCTGCTTCTAACACATCAACTTTGAGGACAAAATGTTCACTTGCTGCCTAATATATCCCACCCACTAACAGGTGCTGTGATGAAGAGATAATCAGTGTTATTCACTTCACCTGTCAGTGGTCATAATGTTATGCCTGATTGGTGTATATATGCATGAGCTGCACAATTGTATAGTTTTACTTTTACTTGTGTTTACCCTTAATTAGAGTTTAATGGTGTAACACAATTGTATTATTTAGTTAGTTATGTCACACCTAGGCTGAGTCATTTATGCCCGGCTGGTGCAACTGGCCCCTGTTGCCTTAATATGAAGGAGGCTGAAGAAACAGTTGCAGAAATCTACCCACCAGAGTGATGTTTTGAGGTTTGTGCAGGAAGGGGGTCATCTTCTTGCAGTGTTATATCAGCAGCCTGACGCAAACACCTCTACCTTCCCTCTAAATAAATATCTAGACAGACAGCTGTGTCAGGAGATGAGTAACTACACATTCTCTCTATGAAACACTATCACTCACGGGCACAATTGCATTTTCCACCCCTCTTCAGCCTTTTCATGCAGCGACCGCTCATGTTTGCAGCAATCTTGTACATGCACCTGCAAATGCAACAGCAAATTTTCTATTGTGGTTGTTATGAAGTGCTTTGATTGCTATGAAGGCTCATTGTTATCTCTTTCTTTGTACAGAAAGCCTTGCGAAACATGCCTTGTAATGGAAGTATCCATCAGTCACCACAACTCATTTAAAAAACAGAAATAAAACAAAGGGCTCGTAGCATTCAAATACATTTTTGTGCATTACACTTTTGCCATCAAGGACAAACCCAGCTAACAAAAAAATGTTCTAATAATGTTTTGCTAACGTTCCCATTAAGTTTTGAAAGCATTATATCTGAATGTCACCTGAATGTTTTTTAAATGTTTTAAAAATGTTTTTTCTTGGTTATATGAACGTTATATGACCATTCCATTTTATCATTTTGCAAATGTTACTTTTGAATGTTCTCTGAACATTCTGAAACAAGTAGTAACATTGAAAAAAACTTTAGGTGAACATCCAACTAAATGTTTCAGAAAGAAACCTTCCAATGAAGGATGTATAAATAAAGTTTTTGTGCTAACATTTTGAAGACATTATTAAAGACCATATAACTTTGAATGAACATTGTATTAATGTTACTAGAAGAACGTTTGTTTATAATGTTGACAGAATCTTTGTGCTAACGTGCTAAGAATGTTTTGTATTATATAAACATTATAGTGGCCCATTATGACCTCCTCTGCTTATTTCAGGTAATTAAGAGTCTTTTGATTAATGTACTTAAAGATGGAATTTTTTTCATAACTTTCTGATGGAAAGGTAAAGGTCTTTTGATTGTAATACATCTGCATATCTAATGTGTCACAAACATGTCTACTGTGGTAAAGAATGAGAGGATTTTTAAAGGGGTGGTTGATTATGATTTCACTTTTTTAACTTTAGTTAGTGTGTAATGTTGCTGTTTGAGCATAAACAACATCTGCAAAGTTACCACGCTCCAAGTTCAAAGCAAAGGGAGATATTTTCTTATATAGAAATAGTTTTTTAAGGACTACAACAAATGGCTGGTAGGGACTACAACAAGCGTCTTCCCGGGTTAGTGACATCACAAACCCTAAAATTTACATAAACCCTGCCCCCGGGAACATGCAACAAAGGGGCTGCTTTAGAGAAGAGGAATAGTTGTTGTAGTAGAGCACATTTAGGAGTCTGCTCAAGCTGTCGCATCCGTCTTTTCACAAATTTTTGCAATACAGTACGTAACACAAATGCAATAGCATGTCATAAAAGCAAGATGACAACATTAGTTATAACCAGAATTAAACTAAACTACACCTGTTCTACACTCACCTAAAGGATTATTAGGAACACCATACTAATACTGTGTTTGACCCCCTTTCGCCTTCAGAACTGCCTTAATTCTACGTGGCATTGATTCAACAAGGTGCTGAAAGCATTCTTTAGAAATGTTGGCCCATATTGATAGGATAGCATCTTGCAGTTGATGGAGATTTGTGGGATGCACATCCAGGGCACGAAGCTCCCGTTCCACCACATCCCAAAGATGCTCTATTGGGTTGAGATCTGGTGACTGTGGGGGCCATTTTAGTACAGTGAACTCATTGTCATGTTCAAGAAACCAATTTGAAATGATTCGAGCTTTGTGACATGGTGCATTATCCTGCTGGAAGTAGCCATCAGAGGATGGGTACATGGTGGTCATAAAGGGATGGACATGGTCAGAAACAATGCTCAGGTAGGCCGTGGCATTTAAACGATGCCCAATTGGCACTAAGGGGCCTAAAGTGTGCCAAGAAAACATCCCCCACACCATTACACCACCACCACCAGCCTGCACAGTGGTAACAAGGCATGATGGATCCATGTTCTCATTCTGTTTACGCCAAATTCTGACTCTACCATCTGAATGTCTCAACAGAAATCGAGACTCATCAGACCAGGCAACATTTTTCCAGTCTTCAACTGTCCAATTTTGGTGAGCTCGTGCAAATTGTAGCCTCTTTTTCCTATTTGTAGTGGAGATGAGTGGTACCCGGTGGGGTCTTCTGCTGTTGTAGCCCATCCGCCTCAAGGTTGTGTTTGTTGTGGCTTCACAAATGCTTTGCTGCATACCTCGGTTGTAACGAGTGGTTATTTCAGTCAAAGTTGCTCTTCTATCAGCTTGAATCAGTCGGCCCATTCTCCTCTGACCTCTAGCATCAACAAGGCATTTTCGCCCACAGGACTGCCGCATACTGGATGTTTTTCCCTTTTCACACCATTCTTTGTAAACTCTAGAAATGGTTGTGCGTGAAAATCCCAGTAACTGAGCAGATTGTGAAATACTCAGACCGGCCCGTCTGGCACCAACAACCATGCCACGCTCAAAATTGCTTAAATCACCTTTCTTTCCCATTCTGACATTCAGTTTGGAGTTCAGGAGATTGTCTTGACCAGGACCACACCCCTAAATGCATTGAAGCAACTGCCATGTGATTGGTTGATTAGATAATTGCATTAATGAGAAATTGAACAGGTGTTCCTAATAATCCTTTAGGTGAGTGTATATTCATGCAGCATATATTCTCTGGCTCTGAAGGCATCTTTCAACATTTCCCACACAAGCGATGTATAGATTATCATGACAGAATATGCTTATCAATGACTTGAAGATAGTTAATTCCACATCAGCTATATATATTCATCAACTAACCATTCAGAAAAATCCTTTTGCATTCTATGTTGTCACTTTTTCTTGAGTCTCTCCATCATTGTCCGACTCCGGTTTGAACATAAAAGTCCGAACAGCTTTTGACCTTTTCAGTGTGTGTGTCTGCATGAGGTAATCAGAGCTGCTAACTTGAGCTCTTGAAGCTCTGCCCTCTTACTGAAAGGGGGCCGGGAGCAGCAGCTCATTTGCATTTAAAGGGACACACAAAAACGGCGCCTTTTTGCTTACCTTTAAAAAGACAATTTTAATAGGCTATAAAAAATTATCTGTGGGGTATTTTGAGCTAAAACTTCACATACACACTCTGGGGACATCAGAGACTTATTTTACATCTTGTAAAAAGGGGCATAATAGGCCCCTTTAAAAAATGCCTTGAAGAAAACATAAAATTGCACTTACTGTAGCAAATAACTCTTACGTTTGTGAATAAAGTACAGTAATTAAGCCTAAAGGAAAGGAAGCATGTGTGCACTAAATTATCTTAATTAAAAATTCCTTAAAGGGCACCTGTGTGTACACAACCACCCTATACTGGTAAAAATCCACCCACTCTTTTTTTTTTTTTAATCCCCATAAATCAGTGGTCTTAAACTCAATTCCTGGAGGGCCACAGCTCTGCACAGTTTAGCTCCAACCAGCTTCAACTCACACCTGCTTGAATGTTTCTAGTAATCCTGAAGACCTTGATTAGCTGGATCAGGTGTGTTTGATTAGGGTTGGATCAAAACTGTGCAGAGCAGTGGCCCTCCAGGAATTGAGTTTGAGACCACTGCCATAAATTATAAACAGTGTCTCAGAACAAGCCGTTTGCAGATTCCTGGCAAAGTGATGTCACATTGTACAGGCCCCATCCACGAGTGTTGATGGACACTGCCGTATTAGCATAGACCCCGCCCTCAGAGAGCTGTACACAGTCCGCCATGCTTATCTCCTCCCAGAGCACTTAACAGCAGCATTCAAGTAAGAAATGAGCAGTGAGTGATTTTGTGTTTATCTTTTGTTGTTTGATTCATATTAACAGTATATAGCAGTAGGTACTGTATATTACACTGCTTTCACTTTAATACACAGATCTAATATACACATGGGATTTCTGTACTTGCTGCATACGTGCACAGACATAACCAACTGTTTTCATGTGAACTTTGTGTGTTTCTGACATAACCTTGTGTGCATTTGACAGTTTAATCGCAATAACACATAAAAGAGAACTAGTCTAGTTTAATAGCCTACTCACGGACTCGCCGACATCCAGCTTCTGTGCGCAAGCATCTTTAAAACGCATGCAGATGATAATATTTCATGATGATGAAGAACTGCAATGTCACGTGAGCGTGACATAGAGATGATCATAACCAAACAGATATATCATGTTTCAGTTTTCATTCGTGTGTTCACGAGTTGTGAAGGCTCCGCCCTCTGGGGTGGGGAGCAGCAGCTCATTTGCATTTCCCAATAAGACACTGAACTATAAACATCACATTGACTCGGTTCACCGCCAAAATCTCTAGTGTGAAAGTGTTGTAAAACTGGACATCACTGAAATGAGATTTATCAAACCAACACAATTCCTTTTAACCTTAGATGCCATCTATGAAACAAACATAAATGCCCATAGGAGCGAGATACTGCTGTTTACTACTGATGATATACTGCCCTGTGCAGAGTTAAAGCATCATGTTGTGACAGATCTAAATTTATCCGAAGATATTAAATTTTAGTCTGTTCAGACACAAAGCTGTATCGCTTCAGAAGATGTGGAATACACCGCACAAGTCATATCAATGATATTTTTATATATAATTTCATGGGGTTTAGTCCTTACTTAAACTCAAAAGGTCCAGTTCCAATTCCATTTTAGCAAAAGCAGTCAGTGCATTATTTGAATTTTTGTTCCACAGAAAAAGGAATTACAGGTATACAAGTGAGTAAATGATCAAAATCAAAAATCACCTTTATTTATATAGCGCTTTTTACAATGGCAATTGTTTCAAAGCAGCTTCACAGTGGTAACAGGAAAATAATGCAACGGAATTTGATTCGGCTGTAGAGCCGCTCTGGTGAAAACGGTGACGTCATCCAGCTCATTTCAATGATCATATAGTGTCAATGCGGGCAGATCAGTAATATAGTTGAAATTTAAGTGTCCCCAACTGAGCAAGCCAAAAGCCAAAGGCGACGGTGGCAAGGAACCAAAACTCCTTCAGGGCCAGAATGGAGAAAAAAACCTTGGGAGAAACCAGGCTCAGTCGGGGTGCCAGTTCTCCTCTGGCCGACGAACAAATAGTGTATGATTATGATTCTGGCAACATTACAGGTCAGAAGTCATATTAGATCAATAGATATTCGTAGGATTATTCGAAAGATTGGAGTCGTCACGCCGGGGACGGGTTTAATGAGGATGTCGTGTCGATGCGGCATTTACAGGGGGGAGTTTAATTGATACGGTCTCTACAGACACTTCAGGGATATGGTCGTCATGTCCAGGCTAAGGTCCACCATCTGGTCTGGATACGGCCCGGATCCGGCTGACTGCAGTAAACCTCGGGATAAACAGAGAGACTAACATTAGCGTAGATGCCTTTCTTCTTATGATGTAACGAGTACATCAGGTGTTATGGGAAGTGTTCCCGGTTCCGGCTGACCTAGTTAATGCAGCCTAAAACAATCATTTAACTGATTTGAATAATAGAAATTTAAAAATTTTTTTTATGTGTATGCCATAGTAAAGAGATGTGTTTTTAGTCTAGATTTAAGCTGACAGAGTGTGTCTGCTTCCCGAACAATGCTAGGAAGACTGTTCCAGAGTTTAGGTGCTAAATAGGAAAAGGATCGACCGCCTGCAGTTGATTTTGATATTCTAGGTATTATCAACTGGCCAGAATTTTGAGACCGCAATAGACGTGATGGAGTATAATGCGTTAAGAGCTCACTCAAGTACTGGGGAGATAAACCATTTAGTGCTTTGTAAGTAATCAGCAAGATTTTTAAATGTATACGATGTTTAATAGGGAGCCAATGCAGTGTTGCCTGAACCGGGCTAATATGGTCATACTTCCTGGTTCTAGTAAGAACTCTAGCTGCTGCGTTTTGGACAAGCTGCAGTTTATTTATTAAACGAGCAGGGCAACCACCCAGTAGAGCATTACAATAATCTAGCCTTGAGGTCATGAACGCATGAACTAACTGTTCAGCATTTTGCATTAAAAGCATGTGCCGTAATTTAGATATATTTTTAAGATGGTAGAATGCAGTTTTACAGATGCTAGAAACGTGGCTTTCAAATGAGAGATTGGTATCAAAGAGCACACCCAGGTTCCTAACTGACAACGAGGACTTGACAGAGCAGCCATCGAGTGTTAGACAGTATTCTAGGTTACTACTTGTGGAGTTTTTTTGTACAATGATTAAAAATTCAGTTTTTTCTGAATTAAGTTGCAGGAAATTACTAGTCATCCAATTTTTTATATCAGCTATGCATTCCGTTAATCTTGTGAATTGGTAAGTTTCGTCAGGGCGTGAAGAAATATAGAGCTGAGTATCGTCAGCATAACAATGAAAATTAACGCCATGCTTCCTAATAATATTTCCCAGTGGTAGCATGTACAGGGTGAAAAGCAACGGTCCTAGCACTGAGCCCTGCGGTACTCCATACTGAACTTGTGTTCGGTGTGACATCTCTTCATTTACTGCTACAAACTGATAACGGTCAGATAAATATGATTTAAACCATGCCAATGAAATTCCACTAATGCCAACATCATTTTCGAGTCTATTCAAAAGAATGTTGTGGTCGATAGTATCGAATGCAGCGCTAAGATCGAGTAACACTAACAGAGAGATACAACCACGATCGGATGATAAGAGTAAATCATTTGTAACTCTAATGAGAGCAGTCTCAGTACTATGATACGGTCTAAATCCTGACTGGAAATCCTCACAGATACCATTTCTTTCTAAAAAGGAGCATAATTGTGAAGACACTGCCTTTTCTAGTATTTTTGACAGAAAGGGTAGATTTGAGATTGGCCTGTAATTGACTAATTCTGTAGGATCAAGTTGCGGTTTTTTAATAAGTGGTTTAATAATAGCCAACTTAAAAGTTTTTGGTACATATCCTAATGTCAAGGATGAATTAATGATATTAAGAAGAGGATCTATGACCTCTGGAAGCATCTCTTTTAGTAGTTTAGTCGGTATGGGGTCGAGCATACATGTTGTTGATTTTGATGATTTAACGAGTTTAGCCAATTCTTCTTCTCCTATAGCAGTGAATGAATGTAATTTTTCCTCAGTGACACTACAATGCACTGTCTGATGTGATACTGTAGTAGACGGCTGCATGGTTATAATTTTTTTCCTAATACTATCAATCTTACAAGTAAAGAAGTTCATAAAATGATACAAGAATTTTCATTTTATTAGGTGAACTGTTCATTTTAGCTATTCAGCCAAAACTAACGTTTATTCATTCTAACAACATAATTCAAGAAACAACACGATTTAAAAGCATTTTCCTAACCCTTTATATTTTAAGCTATGCTTTGTTCATTCAAATGAAAGTGAGCACTGTGAGAATGATAAATAAGTCTTGTTGATATACCATGTGATACAAAGTGAAATAGATGAATCACGCTGTTTGGCTCTATTTTTTCTTTTGCGATATCTCAGGGAGAAAGAGATTGGAATCTGGGATTCACGCAAAGCTCGCCGCTGTCACAGTGCCTTCACTTTAAAAGACACTACCAGCTTTGAAGTTAACAAGTTTACACTGAAAACAGTATGTTGCGATACAATTTCAGTGATAACAAAAGAAGGAACTTCACCCCTTTTATCTGCCTCTGTTTTTTTTTTTTTTTTCTTTAATGTCAAACCGGACACAATCCTAGCAAATGCAATTTTCATCATTTTACTATTTAATTTGAAAAGGTAAACCTTGAAGGAACTGAGGCGCAATTGCAGCTGTAAAGGTGAGTAATATTAGGCTGATTGCCAGTAATAGCAGGATGTGTCGGCTGGAAAAGAGTCCGACAATTAGAATTCTGATGAGTGGACTTTCAAAGCAGCATGAAATAACCGTGTGTCTCCGAGGTTAAATTGCTGGTCACCAAAACCAGAAATTATTTGAAGCATCAAGAGGAACGGTCTCATGTAAAATGGCAGCTCATGCTAAACGTGGACAAACTGTATTGGCAAAGAGCGACAACAATAGCAAACCATGGGCAGATGGCCATAGATGTGCTAATTGGCTTGAAAAAAAATGCAGCTTTAAAAAATTATCGTAGAATTGAAACAGGATGATTATCCAATCTGAATAAAACGTAAGCTTTACAAAGCTGTAATTTATTTCAGACCTGACATTTGAAAACTGTATCCAAGGCTTTCAAATAAACACAAATAACCTGATGTGAATTGCACACAACCTAGACATCAGAAAAAGTAATGCAGTTGGTATATTTTTCAACTCATCTTGATAGCTTTACATCAAGAAAAATACTTTTAGACCACAACTTTATTGCCAACTGTTGCTAGCACATGGATGCCATTAGTTTGTATTGCTTTGAGTGCTTATATTACTGCCAAGGAATAAGAACCCATTTTGCAGGCTAGCAGCACCCTATTGTGAAACATACTCTACTAATGTTCCCATACACTGGAATTATAATGGCAATAAGTTTGGGAGTACATTTTGCAAAGTAGATTTTCACATTTCGAATAGAACACCTCCTGTGCAAACTTTAAGGTTTTCATATACAAATACACACTATTGTTTGCTTCATCAGTGAAACAAATATGCTTGTATTGAGTTGAGACCTTTCCTATGACATATTACACATGACCAATCTGTATGATAATTTAACAGATTACTTTTACGATTTATGTCACACTTTATATTAGGGTCCAATTCTCACTATTAAAGCAACACTAGGTAACTTTTGGTGCTCTAGCGGTTAATAAACAAAACTGCATGTATCTTGTGGAAGAACATTGTAGCCGGAGCTACTTCTCTCTGTTTATGTCTATGACGAGTCACGCAGGTACTGTGCTACTCCACAGCGGTGCAACCCGAACCGGACTAAAATAGTCCGAATATAAACACTTATTATACACCGATCAGGCATAACATTATGACCATCTTCCTAATATTGTGTTGGTCCCCCTTTTGCTGCCAAAACAGCCCTGACCCGTCGAGGCATGGACTCCACTAGACCCCTGAAGGTGTGCTGTGGTCTCTGGCACCAAGATGTTAGCAGCAGATCCTTTAAGTCCTGTAAGTTGCGAGGTGGGGCCTCCATGGATCATGGGAATTTGGAGGCCAAGTCAACACCTCAAACTTATTGTTTTGCTCCTCAAACCATTCCTGAACCATTTTTGCTTTGTGGCAGGGCGCATTATCCTGCTGAAAGAGGCCACAGCCACCAGGGAATACCGTTTCCATGAAAGGGTGTACATGGTCTGCAACAATGCTTAGGTAGGTGGTATGAGTCAAAGTAACATCCACATGGATGGCAGGACCCAAGGTTTCCCAGTAGAACATTGCCCAAAGCATCACACTGCCTCCGCTGGCTTGCCTTCTTCCCATAGTGCATCCTGGTGCCATGTGTTTCCCAGGTAAGCGAGGCATACGCACCCGGCCATCCACGTGATGTAAAAGAAAACGTGATTCATCAGACCAGGCCACCTTCTTCCATTGCTCCGTGGTCCAGTTCTGATGCTTTCGGCAGTGGACAGGGGTCAGCATGGGCACCCTGACTGATCTGCGGCTATGCAGCCCCATACGCAACAAACTGCGATACACTGTGTATTCTGACACCTTTCTATCAGAACCAGCATTAACTTCTTGAGCAATCTGAGCTACAGTGTCTTGTCTGTTTAATCGGACCACACAGGCCAGCCTTCGCTCCCCACATTCATCAATGAGCCTTGGCCGCCCATGACCCTGTCGCCAGTTCACCACTGTTCCTTCCTTGGACCAATTTTGATAGATACTGACCACTGCAGACCGGGAACACCCCACAAGAGCTGCAGTTTTGGAGATGCTCTGACCCAGTCGTCTAGCCATCACAATTTGGCCCTTGTCAAACTTGCTCAAATCCTTACGCTTGCCCATTTTTCCTGCTTCTAACACATCAACTTTGAGGACAATATGTTCACTTGCTGCCTAATATGTCACCCACTAACAGGTGCCGTGATGAAGAGATAATCAGTGTTATTCACTTGACCTGTCAGTGGTCATAATGGTCATAATGTTATGCCTGATCGGTGTATGTGTACCATAGTGATTCAGAATAAGACAAAAACATGGTTTGGAAAATGGATTCGTGATGTACTCGCTCATTATATAAATTTAGTAAATTTTGAGCACAAGAAAGTTACATAGTGTTGCTTTAGCTAACTATTGACTATGACTTTTGCCTCAATAAGCTCCTAATTTCTGCTTATTAATAGTTATGGTAGTTGTTAAGTTTAGAAAGTTTTGGATAAAGGGATGTAGAATATTCATGCAGAATAAGGCATGGACGGGACTATCCCTTTAAGAATCACCTGTTATAGAAAAATGAGGTCTTCTAAATTTGAGCCATGGATATTATGATTGACATGGTGAAGATGTTGAGAAGTGGTAACATATTCTCAAAGAAAATTGCTCTCTCAAACAGTAACCCCTCAATGTTTTTCCAATAATTCACCCAAAGAAAAGAGATCTCTTCTCTCAGTACTTGAGGCTCCTCTTCAGACAGCCGACAGCATCTATGACCAATGGTGCAAGGGACTGGAGCCTCCCTATGGCCGTCTGCATGCTGCGTTGGTGATTATTTTTTCCCTGAGTCATTAGACCCCTACCAGTGAAGTCCATGCCCTGCTGGGACCAATGTGTCTTGATAAATTTGCCCTATTATGCTGATAAATTAGTCCATCTCCAGAGTGTTCGAGGGCTCTCTGCAGCTGTGACTGGGGGCAAAGCTTCTGTCATTACACTCTTTTAAATGTCATTCTGTTATTTTCCCCGAGCTCAGAAAAAAAAATGAGACAAGATGCAGAATTGAGAGGAGAGTATGAAAGCGGTTTCACTCTTAGTTGTGCTGCGTTCACATTAAATCTAAATAGAAGTTTGTATACAGTGGCACCAAAAAGTCAAATTTCACTTAATGTTTATGAATGTTGTTATATTGTATAGCAAAATATCAAAGTAAATGGCACTTCCTTACTATACATAAAAGATAGCAAAAACACACTTTTTAAGCTAATGTTGGGGGGGGGGGGGGGTTGTTTGTCAGTCACCGTGTGCAAATCAGAAAAAACTTCTGCAAAAAAGTAATTTATGAATTAATAATCCATATGTTAATATATATTGGAATACATGTATTTATAGTAGGAATACATGTATTTATACAATTGTTTAACACGCAGTACATATATTTATATTATGCAACATTAAACAATTGTGTAAATACTTGTATTCCAACTTGGAGCAGTGTAAAGATGACAAAAAGTATTTTGATTGAAGGTAGTCATAAAAGTTGCTCTTACAAAGGCATATAATTCACAGTATTTAATAATTCATGATATTTGTTAAAAATTCTTTATATAAAATTAAAACTTATATACTGTCACAACATACATGCAAAAGTAGTTGAAGACATGATCTAAATGCAGCAGTTTTGAGGTTTTAATTACAAAAGAACTCAGGACACAGGAACACTGAAACAGAACATCAACGTGAACGCAACAATAACAGACAACTGAACTGAAAGAAACACAGGGCAAAAATAGAGCAGACAGAGGGCGAAACTAACTAGATAATTAACACAACACAAATGAACTAAGGAACCTAATCAATTAGTAACCTAGGAGACAAACAGGAAGGGGACTAGGATGACAAAACTGAGGCCCCATACACACGGAGATGCGTTTAGCTGTATACGTAAAAATTTTGTATCATATCAGCGCTTCGTCCAGAGGGATCCGGTGTTTTGGGAGCCTGAAACCGCTATTTTTTGAAACTGGGTCCCGGAGTGGATAAATCTGAAAACAGCACCCTTGCGTTTTCGTGTACAGCCAATCCGTATATTTTGTGAAACGATGATGTCATCAGCCCACATCTCGACACATGCTCCAAGTCTTCTCCGTTTTTAGTGTATCTCTGTGGCAGAATTACAGCACCACATACTGGTCTGGCATGTATACTACCTCGTTTTGAGTTGGTTTCAGTGGTTTCGTGAGTATGCAGATATTTCTTGAGACAATGCCGTGTTTACGGAATTTTTTTTTAGAATGAGGAAAAAACAAACTGGAACGCAGCATCTGACTAGTGTCGAGATGTGGTGATGACATCATAATTTCACAAAATATACGGATTGGCTGTATACACGAAAACACAAGAGTGTTGTTTTCAGATTTATCCACTCTGAGAACCAGTTTAAAAAAATAGCGGTTTCAGGCTCCCAAAACGCCGATATGACACAAATTTTTTGGTAAAACTTTACAATACGGGTGCACTAATATGCATTAATTCACGCTTAACTAATGCATAGATAATCATGAGTTAATGTATGACTCATGAAGAACTAAACCATTTATTAATGATTACTGCATCAGCAACTAATGAAGATTCTGCATGATTAATAGATTAAGTAATCATTAAATTGTTATTAGTTAAATGTGTCATATTGTATTAATTTCACTAATAACATATTATATTAACTAATAATGTAAATTCATATGTTAATCACCATAATGGTTGAAGCCATGCATTTCAACTTCCAGTTGTCTGCTTTAATTAATCATTAGATAATGATTTGCAAAGGTATCATTATGTTATGACTTTACTTGTTGAGGCACATGACTATTAACTAATTTAAAATTAATTCAAAAGCTATAACCACAATGACATATTACTTAACAATTAGTTAAGTCATGTGCCTCAACAAGTAAAGTCATAACATAATGATACCTTTGCAAATCATTATCTAATGATTAATTAAAGCAGACAACTGGAAGTTGAAATGCATGGCTTTGACCCATTGTGGCAATTAACATATTAATTTACATTATTAGTTAATATAATATGTTATTAGGGAATTAATACATGATGTCATATTTAATTAATAGCAATTCAAATATTACTTAATCTATTAATCATATAGAATCTTCATTAGTTGCTGATGCAGTAATCATTAATAAATGGTTTAGTTCTTCATGAGTCATACATTAACTCATGATTATCTGTGCATTAGTTAAGCATGAATTAATGCATATTAGTGCACCCGTATTGTAAAGTGTTACCAAATTTTTACATGTACAGCTAAACGCGTCTCTGTGTGTACGAGGCCTAAATAACAACCTAGAAACACCGACATGAACAGAACAGATCAAAAACGAAGTTTAAACATGAACAAATAATACAACTTGTGTCCAAACACTTTTTAAGGCCACTGCATCTAGAAAAGTGGTACAGTATATAAAGATTTAAAAGAATTTTACCATTGTGTACCTCTATTTTTCTGAAATATTCTAGACAATATTCAATCAGCCAGATAAAACTTCAGACTAAAGAAAACAGGTGTTGATACAGCATGACTTTACACATAATGTAAAAAGCAGCGTTTTAGCTGTGGAGAAATGGTCTGCCTTTTTAGCTTGACAAAAGCTATGAATCGTTGATATTCCGATGTCCTCTTTTATATATATCAAAGTGGGAATGGCTCCACCTGTATTGTTATTGCATCTGTTTGAAATCATAATCCGTTATGTAGAATGTTAAGAGCTCATGCTGGTAGGAATAAAGAAAGGCTGCATTATTTACCACAACAAATTCTCCAGGGATACTATGAAAATCCTGTTTACTTTGAGTAAACATATTTGTGCATCGCAAGGAGAGAGAGAAAATAACCTCTAACAAGAGCAGAAAACTTTCCCAGAATGCTCCTACTCCTACTCCTCTCCACTATTAAAGTTCACAAAAAGGTCATTTTGGCTTTCAAACACCCTCTTCTTCTGGTGCTCTGGGCTGTTAAATGAAGCTCCTCTGTCCTGTTTTTTTTTTCTCGCAACCATTATTAAGTTTAACAACTATGTATGTTTCTAACAGAAAATCGGTAGCGGGGCATCAGAAAATGTTGGCCTCTGGATTCCTCCTTGACATTGTCTGTTTTCACAGTCATTCGCTATCAGATGGCCTCTATTACACAAAACCTTTAGAAGAACCTGGCAACGATGCAGCTTTAAAGGGCACGAGTGAAAACACACACAGAATAATTATGAAGCCGCTGACCTCTTGCTCGCGCAGCATACGCCATTGGCAAACATCTGTAGCAGATTACACGGAGAGTGTGTTTCGTATTTATGCAGTGTTTTGGGTATTGAATCCTACACTTTACTTAAGAGGAACCTGATTTCAGGCCTTATCCATTATCGATAACTCTTTAAGGATTCGAGTTACATTAAAATGCAAGATTTGAAAGCCTTTTTTTGGGAAATGCAAACTCTTGGAAGTAGCTAACAAAAAAGAACACTGTTTATAGGAGCATGAGAGTAGCACAGCTGTTTGCAGTAATGAGCTATTTTGTCCATCAAGTAGCAATGTGTTTTTTTTTTTCACACTTTAATGCTTTTCCGCTGTGCAAAATGGAATAGTAATCAAATGTGCTCACATAGAATAGGTCATTTGGAAAATGCCCAAATGATGCTTGATGTGGTCTTGAAGTCACACTTTCTTCACTCATGGCTTCTGGTTTGTCGTCTTATGATTCGGAAAGGGGATTCTTTGATCCATTTAACCCTTCCATCTTCTTTTTTATAGTGATCACTATGTTTTCTACTTGGTTATATACATTTGCTTATGTGCCCCACTCAGAGCTGGGAAATCTGATTCAGTTGATTGAATCTCTTCATTCAGATGGTTCATTTAAATGAACTGGTTCAAAGGATTAATAGATTCATCTAAATCCTTCCATTTTTATAGTGATCACTATGTTTCTACTTGGGTATAGAAATTTGCTTGTGTGCCACTATCACAGAATTAGGAAATCTGATTCATTTGAGTGAATCTGTTTATTACGATGGTTCATTTAAATGAACTGGTTCTAAAAGTTTCATAGATTAATTTAAACCCTTTCATGTCCCTTATTTTCACTTGGTTATAAGTTTATCACTCTCATAGAGCTGATGAATTGTATTTGAGTGAATCTGTTTATTTACAGTACTGTAAAATATTGGGTTACACTTTATTTTAAGGTGTCATTGTTTAATTATATATTTAAGTACTGAGTAATATTTAGTAACTACATGTACTTACTATAGGGTTAGGGTAGGATTAGGGTTTGGTTGAGGGTTAGTTGCATGTAATTATGCATAATTTACTGTTTTTACTATGGTAAGTACATGCAACATATGTAACAAGGACACTGTAAAATAAAGTGTTACCAAATATTGTAAAAAAAAAAAAAAAAAAATGAATGGCTTAACGGCAAGTTCCTTTACTAAATACAGGGGGAAAACTGTAAAAGATCTAACCGGACATTTCATGTAATTTTACAGTAAAATACCGTTTGTACATTTTTTTAGTAAACAGAACAAGTCAACTTATAATTTACAGTCCCTGCGTGACACTTCACATTAAAAGGTATTTTGTTCCATAATTATGTTTCTTAATAGTTTTTGTTTTTGTCATGTAGTATTTGTGTTATGTTTATTACCTTATTTAAGTGCTGTGTGTTACCATGGTGTTTTGTGTCTACTTGTGATGAACTTGGATTTTTACTGTATTTTTTTTACAGAATTATTCAGGTTTTTTTTAAATATAAAATCAGTGTGATTTTTTTTTGTTTTCACATGTAGATGATTAATTGCTTCAAAAAATTAAATTTTTGTCAGTATTACAGTATGTAGTGTTGCTAAATATTTTTTTTAAATAGGAAGCTCAGAAGCAAAAGTAGTTTTTGCTTCTGAGCAAAAAGTAGTTTTAAAGAAGCTTCCACCACTGCAACATAAGTCAGTGGTCTCATACGGTAACAAGAAATGATAACATTTTGTAGTGCTGATTGAGCTAATCGAGCAATGGAATAAGAAATGCTCTACTACATAAGCAGCTTAAAGGTTCTCTCGGGCCCACTTCATGTTTAAATGCCCCAGCGGGGTGCCTAACCTTTCAGCTGAAGAGGTTTTCCACTGGACTTTCTAGGCCCCGCAAGCTGGACTTTAAATGTCTCATCCCACCATTTCAGTACAGGGCAGATGATGACATCTAGAATGACACATATTTTCTTTGAAAGGGACAGGAACTGAAGGAGTGATCAAGAGAACAGTGTCTTGACCTCTGATACTACACTGTAAAAAAAATCCGTAAAAATACAGTACAATGTACCGTAATAATCTGAAGGAATTTTCCGTATTTGTGTTTTATAGGTCTTTACCCGTATTTTAAATTACGCATTGCATTGTGGGAACAAGAACTGGTCAGCGCGAAAAAAGCGAGACGCAAGCGCCATTACACACGCAGATGATCTCGGCCAAAGTTTCTTTTTAAAGTCGGATTTCGGATTTGTAACACTTCTGTGGTAAAAAGTGAGAATTATATTTTGTTAAATGTCAAATACGCTGTTTACGTAACGTTATTTAGTTGTCATTTGGCTTGTTTGGCAAATGAACGCGTGAACCGTCGCGTTTATCATTATATGCATATCGTCACACATTGAAAGATTTAGTTCATACTCGTGGATGTTCCCTGATTGTATACGTGTTATAGTGTCTTCACTTGTAAATGTTTATTAACTTTTATTTGTCGGTGATGCTGTTTATTTCGTGCTGAGCGTATCATTTCAAGCATCCAGGTGCAGTAACGGTAACCAGTTGTGGCAAAGTGCCGTAACGTTAGGCCTATATTGTGTTTAGAGCAGTTTAATGCCTTCGTACAACACTTTCTTTGTAAGTTGAATACGGAAGGCGGTCCGCCGGAAGCTAGATATTTTACTTTGTAACGTGTTAAATATGGATATTTTTCTTAGACAAACCCATCAATTCACTTCAGAAGGCCTTTATTAATCCCCCGGAGCCGTGCGGATTACTCTTATAATGGATGGATGTGCTTTTTTGGGCTTTAAATTTTGGGCTGCCATTTACTGCCATTATAAAGCTTGGAAGAACCAGGATATTTTTTAATATAACTCTGATTGTATTCATCTGAAATGTCATATACACCTAGGATGGCTTGAGGGTGAGTAAATCATGGTCTAATTTTCATTTTTTGGTGAACTATCCCTTTAACTGAACTGAACTGATTTTTTTTACCCAATTAGTTCACCCAAAAATGAAAATTCTGTCATTAATTACTCACCCTTATGATGTTCCAAACCTGTAAGAATTTTGGAATACGAATGAAGATCTTTTTAATGAAATCTGAGAGCTTTCTCTCCCTCTCTTAACAGCCTACGCAACTACCACTTTCAAGGTCCAGAAAAGTAGTATAGAGATCATAAAAGTAACACCATGTCCTAACCAAATGCGATAAGATTCTAGCAACAAGCAGTTTTTCTGTCCACACCAAACACGATGTGACCACGTGATGAGATAGTCAATCAATAACCACAGCCAATCAGAAGAACTTGTGGGCTGGCTCTCTTTGCAAGCGCACAGCAGACAATGAAATGGTGTAATATATTTATGATTATGCCGGCATTGGCCGATGCTGTTCACGTGAGCACCACGATGCATGCGTGATGCTGACGCAGGAGCTGACCAACGTCAACAGCGTAGGAGACTGACACAGACACGATGTCTGACACAGACACAAACACGATGTGACCACGTGATGAGATAGTCAATCAATAACCACAGCCAATCAGAAGAACTTGTGGGCTGGCTCTCTTTGCAAGCGCACAGCAGACAATGAAATGGTGTAATATATTTATGATTATGCCGGCATTGGCCGATGCTGTTCACGTGAGCACCACGATGCATGCGTGATGCTGACGCAGGAGCTGACCAACGTCAACAGCGTAGGAGACTGACACAGACGAGAAGAAATTGTTAAAAAAAGTCGTTATTTTTGTTTTTTGAGCACAAAAAGTATTCTCGTCGCTTCATAAAATTAAGGTTGAACCACTGGGGTCACATGGACTATTTTAACAATGTTTTTCCTACCTTTCTGGACATTGAAAGTGTTATTTAAATTGCTGTCTATGGAGGGGTCAGAGAGCTCTCGGATTTCATCAAAAATATCTTCATTTGTGTTCTGAAGATGAAAGACGGTCTTACGGGTTTAGAACGACGTGAGTAATTAATGACTGAATTTTAATTTTTGGGTGAACTAACCATTTTCCTATTGTGTTCTCTTAGGGTACGGACACACCAAACCGACGGCAAAGAACTAGCGCTGATGAAAGCCGACTGTGTTGGGGCAAAAAAGCTGCGCTTGTACACTCTGAACGGACTACAGCTGACTGTCAACTTGCAAACGCGTTCTGCGCCTGTGTGTAAGGAGACAGCTGTCTATCGCTTCATAGATATTCGTCTATATTCGTCATTCAGAAAGGGAACCCATCATTCAGAAAGGCTGCAGATACACAAACCATAAACAAAGCGCCTGCTTACCGTTTTGAATAACAATCATGCTGATCACTTTCTTTGTTCCACTTCGCTCATGTTAATATTAAAATATTCACACTCAGGTAAGATGATGTAAACTTAGAACAGCCTTCTGTCTGTACTGTCTGGACTTCTTTGCTCACTGGAACATTTCACTCTACTATTGACTATACGTCTTTAGCAATTGTTAATGATACAAGCAGCAACCCTGTCTTTGCATTCTGTTTGTTTGCTGCTTTCTTTTTTTATTGTATTGCATTTGAAAATGAAATAAAATGAAAAAAATATATACTTTACCCATTTAAATTGAATATTTAAGAATGTTTACATAATATAAAAATAAACCATTTTCAATGAGTATATATTGTTCTTAATTTATTTGCTACCAAGTATATGCTATAATTTTATAGAAATTTCTGCATACGGAATGTCCGTGAAAGTACAGTAAATGTACTGTAAATCTACAGAATTTTCCGTTTTAGAGTTGAAGGAAATGTCCGTAACTATAACGGAAAATGTACTGGTAATTTTCTGCCAGTACATTATCCGTTTTTTTACGGAAATTGTAGTTTTTTTTTGTACCAATTCCAAAAAGGATTGAAAAGAACTGGCCCACCATGTAAAATTAGAGGACATTCTGTGATGCTAGAAATTGCAAAATTGCAGTCTCAAAGTTTTGTGTGTGTGTGGACACACAGGTACTGGCTGGGACGTGGGGGGTGGGTTCAGCAGAAGAAGGAGAAAACAGTCGTTGCAATGATGTTTATGTGCGTGAATAGCGGTTGGCACTCTGCCTTTATAAAGCGGCACCGAATGAAAATTCCACTGAATCGTTCTTTTTCAGAGTGTTGACTGAAGAAGTCACCATCTGCACAAGCCCAACATAGAATGTCGTCGCTATAGAAAAGCACGTCTTCGGGGGACGGCATCACAAGCTGCTATTTTGAATGCGTTCCTCCGCCATTTTGTAAAATTTTTGGTGAAATTGTTTGGGGGGTACGATAAAAAAAAGAACTACTGCATTAAAGGGATTCAGAAACGCTTGTAATTAGTGACACCGGTGGCCGTTAAGTGAACTGCAGTCAGCAACTTACAGCTCGTGCTCGCACTCGTGCACACATAACGTACTGAACTGAACGTGATTCAATGGCCCAATATACTCACAGTGAAGTTCTGTTTTGTTATTTCCGTTTAAAAATAAAAAGTTGGAAACACATTTAGCGATATACGTTTAACACACATCCAGACGCCGTCCATGCTGCTGAGAGTGACGGTTAGATGAATACCTATGTAAATATGTGCTGCACGCTTTCCTTTCAATAACAAAATAAACACACAAAAAAATGACAGCAGTTAAGAAAGCAGTTAAGAAAGCATCTGATCATAAAATTTACAATCAAAAATGAGGTAATCAGTTACATCATATTTTTTAAGTTAAGAAATTTAAAGTTTAAGTAAGCAAAACTTGCAGATTTGTATTTTGTACTCATATATTTTAATTTGACTTTAATTTAACTTGAAATATTTGAGTAAGCTAATTCATAAACTTAAAATTATCATGCAATCTCAAATATTTTTAGTAGTTGAAACTTGGCTAGCTTTAACTAGCTAATTCAATAAAAAAATAAAAATAAAATAAAAAATACAATACAATAAAAAAGAGAATAATACATGAAAATTCTTATATATAGCCCCTTTAATATAACTTTATAATTATTAATTATACGGAATGTGATTAATTAAATTAATATAAAATTAGCATAATAGTAATATAAAATATTTAGTAATTAAATATGGTCATTAAAGTTTTTTAAATGTATTATTTTATATTTTATATATTATTTTATGTCAGATTCTATATCGGATTCGACATCACTTCAGTTCAGACCATTTCCAATAAGCTTTCTGATCAGTTTTTAGAAATCACACAGAACAAAATAAAACAGTTAATATCAATATTAAATAAATGACTAAAAGCCTAAAAACAACATTGCATATATTTCATTAATCAATAAGTGAATGCGTTCATTTTGATAGTTTTTCCAGACACAAACATGCATACAAATGACATTCAAAATGATAAAAATTCAAATCGACAGTCCTGTACATTAGATCGTTAAATTACTTTATTTCTGATCTCATCATCAAAATTTTTACAAAACATTTTTTCTGACAATAATATACTCAAAGAAGAGCCACATTTTTGCATTTGGAGCAGGTCTTCACAAAACTGTTTTCAATCCGCGTACAGATGAAAACAAAAGAAAACAACAGCAAACTAACAGAAGGGTTATAACAATGCATATTTACATCCCACAGAAAAACAATAACCCATAGCCCGAGACCAGGCAAAGCCAGAGAAACATGATTTTCATGGAAGTTAATGGGCCTACAGAGGATGAAGTGGAAGGTTAAAACACAGGGAGAGAATACAAATGAGAGACAATATTGCTTTTCATTGTGTTTTTGCCCTATGTAATCCATTAATAGATTGAGTGGGGGGAAATGAATCAGAACCAAAAAGCCAAAATTCACTTGAATCGTTAGTTTGAGTTCTCCATAAATCATCAGGGCCCAGATCGTTGATAGCTACACAATTAGTAGTGATGTCATGCCTCTTTCTACAGCATTGTATTTCAATTCAAAGGATGGTGCTTGAGGTCTCAGCTGAGCACCGGTTTCTTTCATACAAATCGGCTCTGCTTTACAATTAGAACAAAACATCCAACTCAAGATGTTATGCTGAGGAACCTTGAACATGCTTGATGGGTTTGCAGTCAGCCAGCTTAACAGACATCATTTTAACAAAAGCGCTTTTTGCTGTTGATACATCAAGTACTCGGGTAACAGTGAAAACAGATATATGGGAACTACTGCGACAAGTAGGCCTACTCTAAAGCAGTCAAAATACAAAATCAAAAGTGTGCCTATGTCAGATCCTTTTTCCTGCAGACGACACTCAAAAGTGCTAGACCGACAACTCAGAATCAGCATGAAATACATAAAGCAATAAGCTTTATTCAGTGTAGAAGAAATACTGAAACTGGAACAAAAACAAGGCTGTATGGGATGGAAGTACAGTCAATTCAGGATTGGTCAGGTTCAGGTTGGAGTGAGTTTTATTCCACAGTATTGCATTATGAGCAATTTTATATTAGTAATGAATGCCTTTTTTAGCATTTCAGAGGGAATTGTGTCTCTGTTCCAAAACCTAGCGTGCAGCCTACATAAGCAAGATTTTAAGGCATTATTGGCATGTTTGCGACATAAAAGCCGTTCCAAAAGGTAGGTAGCGTGATTAAGCTGCCTTCTAAAAGACCTACTTTTAGCTAGTTCAAAGGCATCTCCACACTTTGATGAGCAGTGGGAAGAAAAAAAAACTTTACATAATATTCTATAAAAGTCTACTTTGTTATAGACATTTGCATGTGTGCCCCTATCCTAGAGTTGGGAAATCTTTCAAAGAACTTTTCTACAGCACTTGGTTATATAAATTTGGCTATGTAAATGAGGCCGATGTGTGGCCCACTCATAATTTGGGAAATCTGATTCATTTTTGTGAATCTGTTCACCTAGATGTTTCATTTAAATCAACTGTTTCAAAAATGATACACTTTTTTGTTTGTGTTATCTAGGATGCACCTATAATGATTTTTCATGGCCGTTTCTGATTCCGATTTTTTACAAGCAAATGGGCCGATTGCGATAGCTACCGGTTGCCGATTTTTGTTGTTGTTTATTTGCTCTATTACAGGCCAAACTGGCCTTAAACACCAAAACAAAAAATCTCTGTAGCCATTTGAAATGAAAGGAAACCACTGCATTTTAATCACGATCCAAACAAATCCAAACTACACATTTTGGTTTAAATTAGATTGTATTATTTCAAGATTTAAAGTAAAAACAGAATGGTCTGACTTTAACTTTGTGAAATTATGCTACATTAAAAAATATACCTGCACAAAACAAAATCAAGACTGACTGAATGAATGAAAATGCAAATTCACTCTCTGACAGTAGGTGGCGCTTAGAAGTGATATAGTGTTTCCTTGGTTGCCACAGCATTGCACTTACACTACACTACTTTAATAGGCATTATATGGAGGTAAGTGGAAAAGAAAATACCACTGAATATTTATATTTTCCTTTCAATATTTCGAACATCGCGAACAGTGAGCTTGCTGTGCCTGGTACAGTAGGATACTATTTTCTCTGCTCGTGTTAACATTCTGTTACAAACTTCGCAATATTTTCATACAAATGACATGCAGTTTGTGTGCGGAACAGAGATCAGCAAAAGAATCGGTTCCGATTTATGGCCGGTTGATCGGTGCATCTCTAGTATTATCTAGTGTATGTTTTTAAACACTACAAAAAATGTGTTTCTTACTTAGTATTTTTGTCTTGTTTCCAGTCTAAATATCTAAAAATTCTTAAATCAAGATGCATTTACTAGATAAGTAAAATGACATGAGATATTTTTTCTTGTTTTCTGGGGGAAAAAAATCCAAATGAAGTGAGTTTTTGCTTAAAACAAGCAAAATTATTTACCAGTGGGGTAAGAAAAATAATCTTGTTTCTGTTTGAAATCTTGTTTTCCTACCTCATTGGCAGACAATTCTGCCTGTTTTAAGCAAAAACTCACTTCATTTAGATTTTTTCCCCTCCAGAAAACAAGAAAAAATATCTTTTTACTTATCTAGTAAATGCATCTTGATTTAAGAATTTTTAGATATTTAGACTAGAACAAAACAAAAATACTAAATAAGAAGAGCATGTTTTGCAGTGAATTGGTAGCTCAAAAGCAATTTCAAGTTTTGTAGACTATTTTTCCCCAAATCAGTGTGCTACGTGTTTTTATGCTTCCTAAAATATTGTGCTGTTAGCTTAGCGACATGCTAACACTCACATAAAAAGTGGATTTTAATATGTAAATCATTCTAAAACAGTCTCTTCCGATGTTTCGTGATGGTTAGGATGCTGTCTATGTAGGTGGTGAGGCTGCGTGCTAGATTTTAGAACAGAACTTTCGGCTCTTCGGCCCAATTTTCGCCCAACCATTCTGTCCAACATTCAGCTGCTAAACTACGACACTTGATGTTTAGATAGTTTGTGGGCTGGAGCTCTGGTTGAATGTGGCACATTTAGTAGACAGAGAATAAGTATGGTGACAGCGCCAAGTCCACAATAGCAGCAGATGTTAGCCCCATGGGCCAACCCCCGCACACTGACAACAGCGCTACCTCTCAGCCATGTGCAAGCCTGGAGATAAGCGATGTTTTTTTTTCTCCTCCAATTTCTGCACAGATGAGCAGATGTATGTGTTTGTGTGTTGTATATAGCTCCTTTCACCAAGACTTTTGCCCCAATGTTTATATGGCTGTGCAGCAGAGAAGAAAATGGCCAGTGAGCTGTAATTCCTTCCCTCTTTTTTTCTTGCAGGCCTTTTCTTGTCCTTCTGGATATTTGCATTAGACACTCATTTGAGAGTAACGCAGAAAAAGAAAAGTCTTCTCTGTTCCTTTAAATCCTACCCTTAAGGAAAAATGTGTTCCCTGAAGACAGTGGGACCCAAATCCCAAGGGGAAAATAAAAGAACAAGACCAAAACAAACAAATCGGAGGGGGGAAACTCTGTGGTTTTATTTTGTTGGAACTCTAGCTTTTATGTGAATGAACTGTATTGGCCTATTCTTTGTCTGTAAAGTGCTCTCTGAATATTAGTGAATTACGCCCACTTCCTCCGTTTTTAGAGAACATCCTTTGTGGACCGAGACGAAGTAAATGGAAAATTTGCATTTAGCTTGTTTGTTTTCTGCAGCTTAACAGCATCTGCTTGGATATTTTCAGTAAATCTTCCAGGAAAATGTTTTGCTTTGCAAACATCATTAAACATAGTTTTGATTTACCCTTTTCAACTTTTGTCATAAGAAACTGTGCCCACATATGATCCTTGTGGCAAACTGAAATCACCGCATAATAGAATGTGCGAGGCACTACATTTTTTAAAATATAAAATATTTTGGGCTCAAATAGGATTCATAAATTAAATATATACACTACCGTTTAGGTTTTCATTTTTTGAGAGAAGTCTCTTATGCTCACCAAGGCTGCATTTATTTGATAATACAGTAAAAATACAGTAATATTGTAAAATATTATTACAATTACAAATAAATGTTTTCTATTTTAAAATATTATTAAAATATAAGTAACTTATTTCTGTGATATCAAAGCTGAATTTTCAGCGTCATTACTCCAGTCTTCAGTGTCACGTGATCCTTCAGAAGTTACTCTAATATGCTGATTTAATGCTCAAGAAACTTTCTTATTATTATCAATGACAGTTTTGATGCTTAATATACCACAATAAGCTTTTTCAGGTTTATTTAATAAATAGAAAGTTCAGAAATACAGCATTTTTAAAATAGAAATCTTAAAGTTTTAAGAAAAAAATATGGTTGTGTATATATCAGGTTTTTCACATGGGCCAAATTTGACAACATACAGTATTTTTTTAAATAGTTATATTTATAAAAGCAATTTTAATTTTAAATTATGTTTGAATATTTATCACGTCACAAAGCCTGATTACCAAAATGATTCTATTTATAATCTATTGATTTTACCCAAAAGACAATATGAGGGGATAAATACTCCAAACGGAAACTACAAAATGTGAAAGACAAGCAAAGAGAAGAAGCAGGGGCGTCCTCAGCCTTACGTAAATGACCGTAAAGCAGCGAACTGTCAGAATAATGGGAAGAGACAGTTACATAAGGCTTCATGATTTGGCGACTTTGTGGAGGAGGAGAATCGTTGCTTTGAATGACGGTTTAAGAGCTTAGATTATCTAGTCAAGGTAACCCATCCAAATAGCTGATTGGATCGGATGCTTTCATACACATTCGTTTATTTTAAGAAAAAAATGATAAAATTATGCGGTTCTTCAAAAATAAGCGTATGCCAATTATTTTATTCAGACTGATACCTCACCAAGCAGACAGTCCCAGGGAAGTCTATAATACATGGATACAATTACAACACAATCTCATGGCAATGCCTGACTATTGTACTGTTTGGCAAATTGGTGGCTAATTCGTATGAATTTGTACAATCTCATTTGTATGTTTTCATACAATCTGCTTACACTCATGTACAGGTACACTATATTGCCAAAAGTATTGGGACACACCTCCAAATCATTGAATTCAGGTGTTCCAATCACTTCCATGGCCACAGGTGTATAAAATCAAGCACCTAGGCATGCAGACTGCTTCTACAAACATTTGTGAAAGAATGGGTCGCTCTCAGGAGCAAGTTTGGTGTGAAGGAACTTGACTGGCCTGCACAGAGTCCTGACCCAACCCGATAGAACGCCTTTGGGATGAATTAGAGCGGAGACTGCGAGCCAGGCCTTCTCGTCCAACATCAGTGCCTGACCTCACAAATACGCTTCTAGAGCAATGGTAAAAAATTCCCATAAACACACTACTAAACCTTGTGGAAAGCCTTCCCAGAAGAGTTGAAGCTGTTAACCAACTCCATATTAAACAATACGGATTAAGAATGGGATGTCATTAGAGTTCATGTGCATGTAAGGGCAGGCATTCCAAAACTTTTGGCAATATAGTTTGTTTACAGGTGGATTTCAGGGTGGACCTTTATGCTTACTTTTTTATAATAATTGTACAAATTCATACGAAATTGCCACCTAGTAACATAGTTATGTTGTCCTGTGAGATCAGGTTGAAAAATTATCCTTTAGCATTCCTATTCATCTCAATGGCAGTTGCTCTGCTGGTGCATTATTTATATATATACACACACACACACACACACACACACATATATATATATATATACACACACACACACACACACACACACACACATGTAATAATACTATAATAAATAAGTATTTATTTTAAACTTTATACATTTTATTTGTTATATCTTTATTTTATATATAATTTAATCAAATTAGAACTATTAGAATGGAATATTCTAGTTTCCCTAAACAACAGCCTGACATTGCCTTTTCAAATTCAGGACACAGAAAGTACTATGGATTTTCTGCAACGCTGCCACTGAGCTAATGTCTTGCTGTAAGGAGCGTTTTATGAGGTTGTAAAGTTCTTGCGACTTACTAAGAATTGAAATGCGGTGGGCAGGTAACCTTATTAGCGTTTACCTAACAACATCAAGCCTTTACTTGATACATCATGCATGAAGCCTTGGAGCAAAGTACAAGCCACTCTCACTGAACAAGTAGATATTATTTTAATTTGCCTGGGCTTCTCAAATACAAACCGAGGAGAAAGAGAGAGAGAGGGCTGGTGGTGGATCACAACAGTTAGGGCATATAGCAGAATCAAAGTATACATGACATCAATCTATCAATCTTTCAATTCTCAAACTGATGTCAGCAGTGAAGTGTTACAAAGAAAATGAGAATCTATGATGCTAATGAGATGAGGAACAGAATGAGACAGCAGATAGAAAAATATCAATCTTCCAAATGAGGGATCATATTGAGTCTTTCTAGAAGCGTATTCTTTGATCAGGATGCGCGTTTAAACAGCTGAGGCTTCTGTCCTTTTCACAAAACTTGTGTCAAAAGAAGCAAAACAATATGTTTCTTTATACTCTCTATTTACAAGATAAACATGTGAAGATAACTGGTGCCGGAGACCATCAGGACACGTTTCAAAATGTCTTTGATCGTCTTGACAGCGTCAGTTCTCTCGAAGAGATTGAGACATGACAGTGTGAAATCCGTTTCTTACCTCGCCAGCTCTCCATCACATTTCCTGTGACGTCTTAGTGGAGCATTGCGTTCGTTTTATCGATCCGTGTCCGTTACAAACATGCCATAGTAAAGTTCTGAAGGGGCCAAAGTAGTTACCGTGGCTCCTGAGAAGACGGGTGATGATGTCACCACCCGCTGTGGTTCCGGAGGCTTTGAACAGGTTGAAATTTGCAATATCCACACTAACCGTTGGTGAGGTACCATGTCCACATTCATTGTGTGAAGTCCAAACGCACAGGCACACAGGGTGAAAAAAAAACTGTTTACAGGCAATAATTCCATATTCAATGTTATTCAAAAGTCTTTTGAGGATTAAAAGAAAGAAAAACCAAACAGAACTTACACGACTGGACAATGGCTTGTAATGCCAGAGAGTTTCTTGATCAAAATGCTCGGCTGAACTACAGTGTGTGAACCTGCAAACTGAGTGATACTGAATCAATGTAATGTGACTACTGAACGACCATAGTAGTCTGTTAGACTAAGTAATAGTCTAATGTTCAAAGAAAAGCCACACATGAGCATCTGGTCTGCCTTAATCTGAACTCAAACTGAAAATGAACAGGCCCTCGATGACTATGGGAGACCGGAGGCTATTACAAGAGATCACTTTCTGCTTGAGGAAAAAAGTGTGATCGTTTCACTTTGTGAGAAATAACATCGATTTTTTTGAGGTGTCCTGTATTTTTCTTCTGTTGTCTAAAATTATGCCTTTAAATAAAACTTAAAAAAAAATCTTTATAATTGTGTGTATATTTTACAGGAATAATACATTTTAGTAAAAAGCATTTTTCCCACTTAGACATTTGTCATGTAAAAGACGTATCCTGTAAAGCTGAAATCGCTTCAGTAATAGTACTAGGCCTACATATTAGATCAATAATACTATTATTTTAATGTATGCTCTTATCGGAGATACGTTGGGTTAATAAAACGTTTTCTGTTATGTGTTATGATTGCCCCAAGTCACTGTCACAATCCAACCCATAACACTCTGACAATATTAAATTCAATTTAATGATATTATTACTTTTGGAACATATATACGTTTCTTACATCAAAACATGACATGTAGATTTGTAGCAGTAGTTCGAGTTATAAAGAGAAATTTCAATTACAGATGTCCCCGGTCTCCCATGTATCTTGCTGTTTCATCCAATTATAGCAATTTCATCTGTGTAGGTGCTTTGTTGAGTGACATCTAGAGTCAGAAAATCTCATGGGTTACACTCCATGACCTGAGGTGACTGACCACCTCTTTCTGAACTGAAACTTGGGAAATCTTGGTTTATTCAGCTCTTTGATACAACTGGAGGCTCTTATTAGAGGTTCTAGCTTTGTTATTGTTAGATCATTTCCTTCGATAATTAAAAAGCCATTTGAGAATGGTTCAGAAAGATAATTTTGGTCAGAAACATGTTTTACACAAGTATGTGAATGTAAACGCTTCTAGCTAAGCTCCATTTCACACATTGTTGTGTGCCAAAAAAATAAATTAAAGTATGTGGTGAATTGCCAGCATTTCCACCATCAGTTTTTCCATTTAGTGGCATAGCATAGCAACACTTTTCAATGACACATAGCTAGCTACCTCAATAATAACACATCCAGTGTAATGCCACCCCCTGGAGGTTTGTTACAACAGGAAGTATGCGTTGCATACTTGCGAAAAACGTGTTTCTGCCACTGTATGGTAACTCCAGCATGCTAACCGAGTGAGGGACGTTTGCTCCGCCCCCTTAGGATTCTTCCCTCTTGAAGCTGAAGTGTGTAATTTTTCAGTGTTTAACTAGCTAAATGCAGAGACAACTAGTATTTAGTAAAAAGTATGAACAAGCGGTTAATTTAGCAGAAACATAGTTTGTTTGTTTGAACATTCCGACCAGCCAACATAGCAACACCGGCTCAACCAATAGTGTACATTTGGGGGTGTGGTTTTCTGTTTTTCTGACCAATGGCAGATAAAGAGAGTGTTTGGGAAACCTTTTTGAAAACAGTCATTATTTTTGACACTAGTGGTTGCGGAAATTACACACTTCAGCTTTTAAACTTAATACACACAAGCAAACACACACATACACTATCTAGTTAACAGGTAGCCTTCAAACACAAAGCTTGGCGTTTTTCACTCTGCATTTCAGCACTGAATTCTGCAGAATTCAAAATCAGGCAACATGTCGTCAGTTGTAAACGCCGCTGGCCCACACATTACAGTACGCGTTAGAAACATACTGATTAATTTGATTACATTTTGAAAAGAAACACAAGCTTTATGTACATCTAAAGAAGCTTGATCTTTGGTACATGTGCACGCTGAAAGACCTTGCCGTGTGAGACTTCATTTCGATTTTAATGAATGCGTTTTTTATACTCAAGAGATCTTCCATCTGACATGCTCATGTCTGGACAGATCTGTCTTTTTAATCAAATAATGACAGCATTTATGAGCACTCCCTGGCAACTAAATGAAAATAACAGCGAGAGGCCTTTGAGCTCTGGTGAACATTAATTTGTTTCTTTTCATTCTCTCATTCTCACACTCTCCCTTGTCAAAAAAAAAAAAAAAAAAAATCCTTGTTTATTGCACATTCCCATTCATTCTTCACTCAGCATGGGAGAATCACCATTATCCATTCCTCGGAGAAGGCGTCATGTAGCGTCGGTACAGAGCGAGGGCTGAATGAAACCAAAGCCATATTTAACGTCTCATGCATGTTGCATTGGATTTCAATTTGCGATTGAGCAGAATGGAGACAACAGAACATGTACTGGCCTTTGATTCGGAACAAAGAAAAGATGGAAAAACACAAATGGAATCCTATTTTCCAGGATACACTACACTCCTCAACAGAAGTGTACCGTATGCCAGATCCTCGTGTCCTCCAGCGACGTTGTGGGAATGATTTTCTCTTCTCTATATTCGCAAGAAACAGTTAGCACGCAGCAGTATGCACAGTTTTCAGACGCTCAGCTGCGTTAATGCCGGCAGAATGTGGATCACCACCCAGGCACAGCCTCTTTTGAAATTACCCATCATGCCTTGCTATACGAGCGGGGCTGTTAGCGTCTAAAAGTGAGGGTGCTGGTGGAACGTTCTGTTGTTGGATAGTTAATGGAGCGTTCTGTCGTGGGGTAGGGGATGCTGGGCCCCTCCATGGGTGCTCTCTGGCTGGGTGGGGAGCAGGGTCCCACGGTGCCCGTGTTGATGGTAGGCACTGCCGGAAGGGCCACAGTCTGGATGGTGCTCCTCTCGCGGGGGGGAAGCTCCTCCAGCCCCTCCAGGCTTTGTGGGGGACCATCGTAGCTCATGTTGAGCCGCAGGGGTTGATGCGCCTGGCAGTAGTCCACAATGGGCTGCTCGTACCTGTAGAAGGTCAGAGTGCTCATCTGGTGAGGGACCTGTGGGGGGTAAAGTAGAGAGAAAGAAAGTTGAAGATTCTTAATTAGAATAATTAAGCCATCAACAGTCATTAAATCGTCATTAAAGGGAGAGTTCACTCAAAAATGAACATTTTGCCATTATTCATTCACCCTCAAGTCATTTTAGACCCGTATGACTTACATTTCTCAGTAGGACACAAAATGGGAAACTTTGTAGATTGTACTGGTTGCTCTTTTCCATGCAAATATAACGAATGAGGATTAGAGAATTTAAGCTTCAAAAAAAGCATGTGGTCCATTTGACTTATGCCCTATATTCCAAGTGTTCTGAAGTCTTTCAAAGCTTTTTGTGACAAGAAAATTTAAGTTGTTATTCACTGAACTCAAAAACAGAATCAGTCAGATTTGTGAACGAATCATTCAGTCTCAAACTGAATGAATAATTCTGATTCAAAAATGATCAGTCATTACTACTTCTCTCATGAAGAATTTTCAGTGAATTAATAATTAATAATTTCGTTAACACTTTACAATACGGTTCCATTTGTCAACATTAGTTAACCACATTAGTTAACATTAACTAATGATGAAAAATACTTCAAAAACATTTCTTAATCTTAATGTTCATTTCAACATGTATGTTAAAATCAAAAGTTGTATCTGTAAATTATTTTGGTAACACTTTCGTTTATAGGCTCCAATTCTCACTATTAACTAGTTGCTTATTAGCATGCATATTACTAGGATATTGGCTGTTTATTAGTACTAATACAGCACATATTAATGCCTTATTACTAACTATTAATAAGCACTAATTAGGAGTTTATTGAGGCAAAGTCATAGTTAATAGTGAGAATAAACTAAACTAAATTGTGACCATATTATTTAATGAAGTAACTGACTTTAACATGAACTAACAATAAACAGTTCTATTTGTATTAACTAATACTAATAAACGAACAAATACTGTAACAAATGTATTGCTCATGGTTATTTAATGTTAGTTAATGGTTTCAATAACGTTAACTAATATGACCCTATTGTAAAGTGTTAATCATTCAAACTGGAACTGAATTAAAGTTTCATTAAAAAGATCTGAATCAAAAGAATGATTTGTTCATGAATCGAACATTGCTACTTCTCTCATGAAAAATTTTCACCGAATTAATCATTCAGACTGGAACTGCAATAACGATTCATTCAAAAGATCAGATTCGAAAGAATCTGACATACTTCTCCCATAAAGAATTTTCAAACAACTTACATTTTGGTGTTTTTTTTATCCCAAAAAGCTATTGTATGACTAATATTGCACAAGTCATACAGTATGGACCACTTTTATGGTGCTTTTTTCATTCTGTAGCTTGACAGTCCCTGTCCTTATTCAATTTCTTTTATGGAAAAACAAAAAACAAAAAACAAAAACAATCAGGATATTCTATCTATTGATGTCTATCTGTTGAACCTATTGTGTTCCAAGTACAAATGAAGCAGGTTTGGAACGACATGAAGGTGAGTAAATAATGACATTTTTCATTTTTTGGGTGAACTCTCCCTTTAATTAGAGTAATTAAACCACCCCCTCACCACAAGAGTCATTAAATAGTCATAAAATATCTCCGATAATGATTCTACCACCAAGAGACATGCACACATTCCAACATCCCTCATCGTTCTCAGCCCACTCGCGACTTCCTCCTTTAAGCTCTGCTTCCGTCTGCATTTAGAAGCTGCCTCGTGGCGCCTCGTTTTCAAAGAGGCACCGCGCTGGTAGGGGTAATAGCTTTTTACACCGAGTGCAAACCCAGCATCTGTCTTGCTTCCCAGTGTGTGTGCTGTGCTCGCTGGTGACTCACTCTGTGTATACACAAGTGGCAGAACACACACACACACACGCACACACACAAACCCCCGCATAGGCTTCTGCAGCTATTCCTATGATAAGTGACACAAGCAAATATGACTTTCCATTTCATGCCGTGACTCGGGAGAGCCACTGTAGAGAAACATGCCACATGTGGCTGCCTCATGTGTACTGCAAAAAAATATTTTAATTTTACTGGGAAATGTGACAATGAACACTGATAAAATACTGACTGGTAAATGTCCTTAAAACTAGATACATTTTTGTTATTTAAATAAAAATGCATGAATTATTAAGAGATATTTTCACTCCTAAACTCAACAACATTCAGTTTGCAGTGTCTCCTTAAGGAATCAGTGAATAAATCAATCTTTTTATTTTGAGCTGTATCTTTTCAATGAACCAATTTATCCAGTTCACACATTGAATAATTGGTTAAAGAATAAAACTGAACTCAACTCACTGACAACTTCATTTGGTTCTGTTTCTCGCACAAAACTATCATATGACTTCAGAAGACTTGAACTATAGCATACGAGTCATGCATTTTATGGTGATTTTATCATCATTTTTGGAGCTTATAACAGCTATGGTCATTAAAAACGGTCTTCATATGGTAAAAAATCTTCGAAATATCTTAAATTTAGTTTCAGATAAGGAAGAAAGTCTTTTTGGAACAGATTTGGAACAACAGCATTATATATGATTTTTTTTTTCTTATGGGGGGTAAGATAAATATTAAAACTTGTTAAAATATTAAAGAGGACCTATTACGCTTGTTTACATTTTCATCTTTCTTTAGTGTGTAATGTTGCTGTTTAAGCATGAAAAAAGTCTACAAAGTTACAAAGTCACTCCAAAGGGAGTTATTCTCTATATAAGCACTGTTTCTAAATTCTCTGATTTTAGTGTTAGATCATGCCAAAATGTTAGATCAGATGGATCTCCACGTCAGAAATATCAAATATATTAGATCCGACCCAGATGCTCAATCCCTGCCAGATAATATAAGTCTTCTATCAGCCTGAGAGTTTGACTGAAAAAGCCAGGGAAGAGCAGAAGCAGGAAGCAAAGTGATGATAATAAAAAGAACAGAGTTTATTGAATAATCTTAGTTGCTCAGACTCCATCTGGATGTTTCAATGCTCAATGCTCAGACTTCTTCTAGATGTTACTACTCAATGCTCTGACTTCATCTGACCCGTACACTTCCAACAAGTGTTATTATACCAAGGGAAAAAACAATGGAAAATTACTGCTTCACAACATCGTCCTGTGACGTTAAAAACCTTGAAATGGAGACATTCTTTTATCTCCTGTGAAGACTAACATCTCTTCAAACCACACAATCATAAGATTAAACAACAATAGCAAGCATTGCAAGAGCAAGGAAACATTAAAATAAGTAATATAAAATATAAAACATAAAATGACATAATAATACAATGATGAATACGTGATTACATGATAAATGAAATGACAAATACATAAATGACTAATGATTATAAAATGAAATCATACAAAAAACTAGGGAAATAAAACACAACACAGATTTATGATTGCTCTCTTGAAGTAACACACACACACACACACACTCATGTTGGTGCAACTACATTATGAGGACATTCCATAGACGTAATGGTTTTTATACTGTACAAACTGTACATTCTATCCCCCTACACTACCCCTACCCCTAAACCTACCCATCACAGAAAACATTCTGCATTTTTACATTTTTAATAAAACATTGTCTAGTATGTTTTTTAAGCTATTTTTATTACGAGGACATAGGAAATGTCCTCATAAACCATGTTTACGTTGTAATACCAGTGTAATATCCATGTCATTATACAAATTTGTGTCCTCATAAATCACATAAACAAGCACACACACATACACAGGTTGCTATTGGGAATCCTTAGACCCTTCAATAGTCTTGAGTTTTCATCCAGGAAAGAACACGTCACACTGTTCCTCATTTAAATAATTCCTGCCTAAGGCATATGCAAAATAAAGGGGCGATGCCTAATTGAGTTGCATTAATAGTCACGGTCGTGGTAAGCTCTGTGACATTTCTGAAACACGCTCAAAGCAGTTGACCAATCACAACACACTGGTCCAGTCGACCAATCAGAGCACATTGCACTTTTCAGAAGGAGGGGCTTCATAGAGACAGGAACTAAACCAAAGTCCCTTTAAGAAAAGTCATTTCACTCGGCGGCCATCTTTGAAACGCCTCTCGGGCATGCAAGTGCAGCTCGTATCTCTTTGAATGGGGAAAAATGTTCGCCAAGTTTACGATTAAATTTCATATTTGAAATCACCAATGAAATCTGACAACAATTGTCTCATAAATTTTGTTGATAAACGATCATGACAAAAACCTGCATTTTTCAGCCTGGACAAAGCTAATTCGCATGCCTAAACGCGCGTCTCAGAACACTGCCTGTTTCTATAGGAACCGGAGCTTCTAACGGCAGCTGCAGTGACGTGATGACTTTACTAATCATCGATTAGCTCTTTCATTTAGAAGGCGGGGCTTATTCGCCATACTGGGCGTTGCATTTTCTCCCATTCATAAGTAATCGGAGTGCGCCGTCTTCCTATATATAAAGTCTTTGACTAAACAAAGGGTTACTGACAGACTGGGAAGAGAGGTGCTGCAACAACGTACAATATGTGAAAAATAATGTGTTTTTTGAACAATATATATTCTATGAAATCTTACTATCCAACACAGTTTTGCTTCTCAAGTAAACTAATCTTGTTTAAAAAAAATTCAGATCTTATTTTTGGAAAACATGACAAAAATATTGATTAAAAAAATATTTTTCAGTGTTCCCATCCCTCGTACCGTCACACACAATGACAAATCATGCTGAAACGAGTCAACATGTATTTTCACTGAACGACCAGGGTTCATTGCTTCTAAAGGGGCGAATTAGTGAACACTTAGAGATAGTGAAGAGCGACCGAGCATGATTACCGTCACCGAGCACTAAGCGAACATTAGTGACAAGAGAGCTCTGCCGGTGTGACAGACGAAGAGATTTTACAAAGAGACTCCTGACAGGAAGCAAAATAAATAAACAATGTCAAATGCAGGGCCGACTCTCAAGTGATAATGAGATGCGTTGTGTCAGCGGATTGGGTTTAAAGCTCTTTGTATGCCACAATTAATCCACTTCCCCATATTCCCCTGAGCAGAGCGAATAGCTTTTGCATGGGCACCAGCAGAATGCACAGCTACTTAAAAAACTGCTTTACTTAATGTGTCATGGGATTTGTTATGAAGAAATGGATAGTCATATAGGGCCAGTATAAGGGATGTCAAAAGTACTAAAGCCAATACTAAAATACGAAAAGCGATTTTACAAATACATGCGTATTTGTATGTGAAGAGCACTTGCTGTTTAAAGTGCCCATGTAAATAATAATAAAAAAAGATAAAAAATTGGACCTGTGCATTAGGTCTTGCAGTGTAGTCTAATAGACCTGCTGCTGTCTGTTATGTTATGTTATAAATACTAATCAAACAATAATATTGTCAAGATAAAATGCTCACTGATGTTGGCTGCAGAACTGTACAAGCTTCAAGTCTCTACAATCCAGTATAAACACAAATCAGGCTTGAAGAAAACAAAGTAATTAATTTTACTCATTTTGATTACAGGCCTGCTTCTCATTTAAACTCCAACAACATCCAATATTAATGCATTATATCTAATAATCATGCAGTGAAGACTGTGCCAATAATTTGAGTAGTTTATTTTACATTTGATTAATTCAAGACACAATGCTGCTTTAACATAAAATCTCAAACACTGATTCCATTGACTGTTTATTAATAAGCAAAACAGTTTTAATATTGGTTATCCGCTGATGGTTATCAGCAAATATCTGCTAATTAATTGGCCTGTCTGATACAGTATATCGGTCCTGTTGACAACATCAATCACAAAGAAGAAGCAATCTTGCAAAAGCACAGGAAGAGACTGTGAGCTGATCTATTAAATAATGGTTATTGCATTTTATGACTCATCTGTGTGTTTTGGAGACAACTGGGTTGGACCTTTTTTTTATTCTATGAGGACCCTCAGAAACATCAAAAAAGTACCAGGGTAAAAAGAGAGAGCAGTGCTTGCCAAAATCCAAAACACTGCCCCAGGTGGCTTGGAAAATAGAAAATGAATGAGAAAGAAAAACCAAACCATGTCAAAATGAAAAACCATTTGCAACAAATTTTTCTTCTACAATCTGACAGATTTTCTGATGGCTATTCTTCACGATATTCAATATATATTAGACAAATATGTATTTGTTGTTAAATGACCATTTTAACCAAACAGACATTGTTGCCAAGAAGATATACACTATATTGCCAAAAGTATTGGCAAACCCTTTCAAATCATTGAATTCAGGTGTTCCAATCACTTCCATGGCCACAGGTGTATAAAATCAAGCACCTAGGCATGCAGATTGCTTCTACAAACATTTGTGAAAGAATGGGCCACTCTCAGGAGCTCAGTGAATTCAAGCGTGGTGCCGTGATAGGTTGCCACCTGTGCAATAAGTCCATTTGTAAAATTTCCTCACTACTAAATATTCCTCAGTCAACTGTTAGTGGTATTATAACAAAGTGGAAGCAATTGGGAACAACAGCAACTCAGCCACGAAGTGGTAGGCCACGTAAAATCACAGAGCGGGGTCAGCGCATGCTGAGGCGCACAGTGCGCAGAAGTCGTCAACTTTCTGCAGAGTCAATAGCTGCAGACCGCCAAACTTCATGTGGCAACTAACCCTTCAGATTAGCTCAAGAACAGTGTGTAGAGAGCTTCATGGAATGGGTTTCCATGGCCGCGCAGCTGCATCCAAGCCTTACATCACCAAGTGCAATGCAAAGCATCGGATGCAGTGGTGTAAAGCACACCGCCACTGGACTCTAGAGCAGTGGAGACGTGTTCTCTGGAGTGACGAATCACGCTTCTCTGTCTGGCAATCTGACGGATGAGTCTGGGTTTGGCGGGTTTGCCAGGAGAACGGTACTTGCCTGACTGCATTGTGCCAAGTGTAAAGTTTGGTGGAGGGGGGATTATGGTGTGGGGTTGTTTTTCAGGGGTTGGGCTTGGCCCCTTAGTTCCAGTGAAAGGAACTCTTAATGCTTAAGCATACCAAGACATTTAGGAAAATTTCATGCTCCCAACTTTGTGGAAACAGTTTGGGGATGGCCCCTTCCTGTTCCAACATGACTGCGCACCAGTGCACAAAGCAAGGTCCATAAAAACATGGATGAGTGAGTTTGGTGTGGAGGAACTTGACTGGCCTGCACAGAGTCCTGACCTTAACCCGACATTCATCCCAAAACTTTTGGCAATATAGTGTGTCAACCCATTCTCACTCCCAAGGCGTCAAAATCTGAAGCATGGTCAAGTGCCTTCCGCGTCACAATGAAGACGCTAAAGGTACCCCTAGGCGTCACTATATCGACGCGCAGGGGTACTCCATTGATTTCAGTTGTTTGCCCAATACGTCAGATCAAGACGCATTTAATTCTTTGCATTTGTAAAAGCAGACATGATTTTATGAATATTTATAGGCTACTTTTATATTTTGGAGCAACTAACCCAACTCCTACCTTAAACCTACCCACTTCTCAACTATAGAAAACACGTAACAGGCAAATAAAAGTACAGTCACAGGTATTTATTGCAAAAACTGACCAAAAACAGTATGAAAGTATTAACTCATGTTGCATTCCAAGTCTTCTGAAGTCATACGATATCTTCATGTAAAGAACAGAGTTGATCTTAATGTTTTAGTTGCTGAAATGATGATCCCGCTGCTCCGTGAACACACGCACACACTCATTCATTCATATCTCATTCAAATGATACACCTGACTCTTGAGCATGACACAATCGGTCACAAGACACACAAGAGCCAATGCAATTTCACTATGAAATCTGACGTAACGTTTCTTCGGGTGGCAATTTTTGAAATTGCGGATGGAGACGCTGATCGCTTTTGGGGATTTTCTTCACACAAATCAATCGTTTGGCCTCGGAACACTTGGAATATTTGTACTTTTTGAATAAATTGTGCATGCAGTCATATCTGCCTGTTATATCCTGTGTTTTATATCATATAATACACAAATGGGTAGGTTTAGGGATGGGATGGGGCTAGTTTATATGTTGAAACGTGTCTAAATAGCGTAAATAAAAAAATGAAATAAATGTAAATAAAAGTATGCTGGCTGATTAAATTGAGAATCACACTCCAACATGTCATAATGGCAAAATCAAAACCCAGTATATAATTTCATCATGACGATAACATTCCCATGCCCAATGCGTCTGTGTATGACGGCAAAGGTTTCTCATTGAAATCAATGGAGTACCCTGTGCGTCGAAAAAAGACGCTTAGGGGTACCTTTAGCGTCTTCATTGTGACGCGGAAGGCACTTGACCATGCTTCAGATTTTGACGCCTTGGGAGTGAGAATGGGTTGTGTATGTATAACGCAATAATACTGTGATTTTCCTCGACATTCCTCCTCCTTTAGTTGGTTGGAGTGGAGTGGTTAAAACCTGCTTGCTATTTTCAAGCGACAAGCAAAGGTGGAGCAAGTTTTTCATTTTGATTAAGAAGACTTTGGAGTATTTGGAATAACATAAACAAATTAATTAATATTCATTAAGAAAGTAAACTGTCAATTTTGACTTTCTATTGACTGAAAGTGAATTTGGTTACACTTTATTTGGTTACACTATATTTTAACGTGTCCTTGTTACATTGTAACTATACAGTACATTTAAGTACTGAGTAATATTTAAGTAACTACATGTACTTAGGGCTAGGATTTGGGTTTGGTTTGGTATAGGGTTAGTTGCATGAAATTATGCATAATTTATAGCTATTACTATAGTAACTACACATAACATATGTAACAATGACACTGTAAAATAAAGTGTTACCGTGACTTCTATGATGAAGTGAAGTGTCACATTGTACTGAGTTATAATTTATGTCAGAGGTAAAGAGCAGTCATCCGAGAAGGCACATATTTAGTCCAGGATGTTTTTGCCACCGTGAATACAGTGGACTATCCAAATGAAAAGACATATAAATGATAAACAGGGTGAATCCTGTACAATGAGGTAGACATAACATTTGCGGTGAGGCAAACCTTTCTAATGAGCACTCAGTGATACCATAGCATTACCCCTTCACTCTCTCCAGCTCAAATTTACTCCATTAAGCTACATTTACTTATTACATTGTAGCCACTCAGTGGGTTAGTCCCATACACACACACACACACACACACTCACTCTTTCATAGCTATTCCTTCCTTCAGCCACTCCCAACAGATCTGCAGTGAAGTTGCATTGATTAATTATAATATATTAACTACTAACTGTTTCAGTGAATTCTGAACAGTGCAGGTACATAAATCTAGACTAATGTGTGTGTGAGGGAGAGTAAAGGTGTGTGACAAGTCATAACTGCACCATTCAGCACGGCAAAGTGACAGACGTGGACCTTAGTCAGGGTAGACAATATATTTAATTTAACACGAATGAAAAATGGCCGTTAGAGACAGACATACAGTCTGTTCAATGGGTTTCACTGTCTTACAGAAACAGTTCACTAAGAGCAGATGCTATGAACAGACTTATGGGTCAATTATTTATTAGGCTAATTCATTCAAAAATGTATACATGAGTTAAATACACCTCTTCTATGATGAGCATGTTTTAATTACTGAATTAAAATGATTTTTTTATATTTTTATAGGACAAAATCAAAAATATCAGGGTGACACAATTGTCCTGATATAATAATGAAGAAAGAAAAGTCTCATTAAAAAGAATATTCTTGAAAACCTTATTAAGCTGTTTGGCATCACATTTTATTATTGATTCTTTATAAGTGAAAAAAAAAAAAAAGTTTCACTACAAATTAAAAATTGAAAAGCATTTGTCCATCATGTGGTGTAACCGAAATGCAGAAACATGGTGAAAAAAAAGAAAAGAGGAAATTCTTTTTTTGTTTGTTTCAAAGCAGCTTTACAGGGATAAACAGGAAAAAAATATTCAATGATGCAAACAGAGTTCAATTCTGCTGTAAAAATAGTGTCATTGTTCAGCTGAGGTCAGTTCAGTTTAATAACTGTGTAAAGATCATCAAATATGAAATGAGTTGAATTCATCTATAAAGCAGCTCAGCAGAAAATAGTGATGTCATCGTCCAGCTCACAGATATGGAATGCCACGACTGCCAAAATTAAAAATAAATAAATACATAATTAAATATACAAAGAAATGTAAAAAAGCAAAATTAAATAAATAAATATATAAATAAATATACATAGAAAAGCAAAAAAACAAAAATAAATAATTATTTATACATTTATTTCCTTATTTATGTATATATTTATTTTTTTCCACATTTATTTATTTATTCTTTTATTTATTTATTTATTTATTTATTTATACATTTATTCATTTCTATTTTTATTTATTTCCACATTTCTACATTTATTTATTTCTACATTTATTTATTTTTACATTTATGTATTTCTACAATTATTTTTTTACATTTATTTATTTTTACATTTACGCATTTTTACATTTCTTTGTCCGTAGGGTAATGAGGAGGGCGTGGTTTACCTCAGACATAGCAATCAAGCTCAGAGTAGGCGAGGGCGAAGCGTTGAGGCTACAGTGACACCTTGTGGTGCGGCCGAAATACAATAAGTATAGCCTACTGACGTTGATACTGTCTGTGATGAATGACTTGGATAGGTATATGGCCAAAATCTTATATCACGGGTTAAGTCATATCACCCTAACTGTACTGTGTGACATGGAAAGACTACTCTTTATTCCGGACATGGCCGTAGAACATTGTCTGGTCTGGATTTGTAAAATGTCCTGGGCTAACAAACATGAACAGCAACATCTTCAACAGATCTGATAACAGGGACTCTGAAATGGAAGCGCTTAATATTTTCCATTACCGGTCAGAACATACGGAAAGGAAGCAGCGCACATATAGGCTACAGTGAAGTCGACGCAAGCATATTGATCAATGCATTTGAAACGAGACCACAAATTCACTTCACATTCATATTTCCTATTTGTACATGCACAACATGTGACAAACGCTTAAAATACAACGCATATTTCAAAGATCCAAAATAGAACAAGGCGTCGGTTACAGTAGAACATTTTGTCGCGTCGCGTCACTTCACGTGTGGACAGTCACAGCATCGCTGAGTATAATGGGTTTTTCTTGGTGTGGTCTTATTATTAATCACACGTCTTAGGCTATGTTATCAACTGGAAATATCCAGAATTAGATAAATCAAATGTGCCCATGGAAACGGAGCTGATGAAACACACACGCCATGCATTAGACATACACAGATGCATCATCTTCTTTCAAACAGCACCTGTCGAGTGCCCTCATATTTTTGAGGAGACACTGTGGCCTAAACGCTTCGCCCTCGCCTACTCTGAGCTCGATTGCTATGTCTGAAGTAAACCACGCCCTCCTCATTACCCTACAGACAAAGCAATGTAAAAATGCATAAATGTAAAAATACATAAATGTGGAAATAAATAAAAATAGAAATGAATAAATGTATAAATAAATAAAAGAATAAATAAATAAATGTGGGAAAAAATAAATATATACATAAATAAGGAAATAAATGTATAAATAATTATTTATTTTAGTTTTTTTGCTTTTCTATGTATATTTATTTATATATTTATTTATTTATTTTTGCTTTTTTACATTTCTTTGTATATTTATTTATGTATTTATTTATTTTTAATTTTGGCAGTCATGGCATTCCATACACAGAAAGGACACAGACCGTCAAGGTTATAAGTCTCTGAAAATATCAGTTAATTTGACTTTTTTTTTAAACCAAGGCTAGTTTAGGGTGTAACGTCACATTGTGCGATTCCCTCAAAACATAATATTATTTAAAAAAAATAATAATAATTCATGATATTTGAATGAATGAATAAATGAATGAATAAATGAACAAATGAATGAATGAATGAATGAATAAACAAACAAACAAACAAACAAATAAATAAATACATAAATAAATAAAAAAATAAAAAATACCATTCTAAAGTTCATTCTAAAGGTATGATTTTTTTTAATGTTTTTGAAAAAAGTCTATTATTCTCACAAAGAGTAAAAACAGTAATATTATGATATATTATTACAATAAAAACAGTTTCTATTTGAATATATTTAAAATTTAATTTATTTCTGTAATAAAGCTGAATTTTCAGCATCACTACTCCAGTCTTCAGTGGCACATGATCCTTCAGAAATCATTCTAATATGCTGATTTGATGCTCAAGAAACATTGTTTCTGTTGAAAATTGTTGTGCAGCTCAATATTTTTGGTGGAATATACCATATACATATACATTTTTTTCAGGATTCTTTGATGAACAGAACGTTCAAAAGAACAGCATTTATTCCAAATATAAAATTTTTGTAAGATTATAAATGTCTTTACTGTCAACTTTGAGGAATTTAAATTGTCTTTGCTGAAAAGAAGTATTAATTTATTTTTTTAAAATTATATTATTTAAAATCCAATTTTAAAAAAGATTTTTCCTATTCTTTATCTTGGAGATTCTAATTTGTCATTGATACTCTTGTTAGATTTCACAATTTTTTTCTGGCTTATTTAGTAAACAGCAAGTCAAACTTTTTATTGTTGGTCATGTATGCCTGAATTAGGGCTGGGCCGATAAACGATATCATATCGAATCGCGATAAAATTGATGTCGATAACGATGATAAGCTCTGGACATTTTTACTCGATATGGATTACTCTAACACCCAATCACACAGCAGAAATAAACGCGACAACAGCCAGTCAGCGTGCAGCTATTAGCTTGCACGTCAAAGTACACGCTCTACTGGCAAAGAAAACTCGACACGAGAAGGAAAAAATGAGTGGAAGCGGCGACGAATGTTAAATCGAAAGTGAAACTAACCTTGATTTATCATCCAAAGACGACGAATTTGTCGATAAAAGGTAGCACGAATTGTTACTCATTTGAACCGCGTCACACAGACCCTTTATCCGCTCGGGTCAAAGTCCAAAGGGATCGGTCTCGGTGATGCGACACTAAACAGTGCTGTGAGATCCAGTGAGAAAAGCGTGGATTCAACGAAAAACACAAATGTCTCGGTGATTTCAACTAATTTAAAGCCAGATTAAACAGCGCTGACAAACAGGAGAACCGATACAGTCAGAAGGCTTTTCGATCTACAAATCGCCATAATTTACCATGGATTTACTGTATATTCATGGTTTTAACTGTGGTTATCATGATCTAAATGTACAAACCCGAATCCAAAAAAGTTGGGACACTGTACAAATTGTGAATAAAAACAGAATGCAATGATGTGGAAGTTTCAAATTTCAATATTTTATTCAGAGTACAACATAGATGACATATCAAATGTTTAAACTGAGAAAATTTATCATTTTAAGGGAAAAATAAGTTGATTTTAAATTTCATGGCATCAACACATCTCAAAAAAGTTGGGACAAGGCCATGTTTACCACTGTGTGGCATCCCCTCTTCTTTTTATAACAGTCTGCAAACGTCTGGGGACTGAGGTGACAAGTTGCTCAAGTTTAGGAATAGGAATGTTGTCCCATTCTTGTCTAATACAGGCTTCTAGTTGCTCAACTGTCTTAGGTCTTCTTTGTCGCATCTTCCTCTTTATGATGCGCCAAATGTTTTCTATGGGTGGAAGATCTGGACTGCAGGCTGGCCATTTCAGTACCCGGATCCTTCTACGCAGCCATGATGTTGTAATTGATGCAGTATGTGGTCTGGCATTGTCATGTTGGAAAATGCAAGGTCTTCCCTGAAAGAGATGACGTCTGGATGGGAGCATATGTTGAACTTGGATATACCTTTCAGCATTGATGGTGCCTTTCCAGATGTGTAAGCTGCCCATGCCACACGCACTCATGCAACCCCATACCATCAGAGATGCAGGCTTCTGAACTGAGCGCTGATAACAACTTGGGTTGTCCTTGTCCTCTTTAGTCTGGATGACATGGCATCCCAGTTTTCCAAAAAGAACTTCAAATTTTGATTCGTCTGAGCACAGAACAGTTTTCCACTTTGCCACAGTCCATTTTAAATGAGCCTTGGCCCAGAGAAAACGCCTTTGGCTTCTGGATCATGTTTAGATATGGCTTCTTTTTTGACCTATAGAGTTTTAGCCGGCAACAGCGAATGGCACGGTGGATTGTGTTCACCGACAATGTTTTCTGGAAGTATTCCTGAGCCCATGTTGTGATTTCCATTACAGTAGCATTCCTGTATGTGATGCAGTGCCGTCTAAGGGCCCGAAGATCACGGGCATCCAGTATGGTTTTCCGGCCTTGACCCTTACGCACAGAGATTGTTCCAGATTCTCTGAATCTTTGGATGATATTATGCACTGTAGATGATGATAACTTTAAACTCTTTGCAATTTTTCTCTGAGAAACTCCTTTCTGATATTGCTCCACTATTTTTCGTCGCAGCATTGGGGGAATTGGTGATCCTCTGCCCATCTTGACTTCTAAGAGACACTGCCACTCTGAGAGGCTCTTTTTATACCCAATCATGTTGCCAATTGACCTAATAAGTTGCAAATTGGTCCTCCAGCTGTTCCTTATATGTACATTTAACTTTTCCGGCCTCTTATTGCTACCTGTCCCAACTTTTTTGGAACGTGTAGCTCTCATGAAATCCAAAACGAGCCAATATTTGGCATGACATTTCAAAATGTCTCACTTTCAACATTTGATATGTTATCTATATTCTATTGTGAATAAAATATAAGTTTATGAGATTTGTAAATTATTGCATTCCTTTTTTATTCACAATTTGTACAGTGTCCCAACTTTTTTCGAATCGGGTTTGTATGATACAATGGAAGACCAATGGTTAATTTTAATAAAACTCAGTCAGAATATTTAAATTTTACCATATAAAAATGAGGTTGTTACAATTTTTACAGATGTCCATGTCGCCCAGCCCTAGCCTGAATTCTATCCCATAATGCCTTTGGTCTCACCACAGGTGAGGTTTAAATGCTTTCTATTCAGCATTTGTAACGAATCTGCTGTTCTGTTCCCAGTCCCAGTGCTGTCATTTGGAATGGTACATATTGTGATGCTGCTTAAACTCACTGTCTCCTGCCCCATTACCCAGATGAAAACACCATGGCCAACTATAGTCAAATCGCTGGGCTGTTTGTCCATTACGGGTAACTATGACAGCATGGACTCATCAGTATGTGAGGGACGTGGTGTCTTTGCCATTCCTGTTTATTCAGAGCTTAACAGGGAATTCTTGTGCCCTGGCCACTAGTTATGCAAATTAGCACGCCCGCGTAGCATATTAAAGACGTACAGTCCAGCTAACACTTTGATTTGTTGCACGCTGCTGGTCTTAGAAGCGTGCCAACTAGCTGACAGCGAAGACTAATAGATTGCCTGCCGAGCACTGTAAGGAATCTATAGGGTTCATTCCCACCATTCAGGCCAAAACCTTTTTATTACAAGAAACATTACTGCTCTGCATTTGCAGTACATTCATGCAAGAGGACATTCAGTGCAACAATGTATTTACCATGTCTAAGAAGCTAAATAAGTATCCATGTATGCATGAGTCATCCTGCTACAGCTAAGCATGCACAGTATGGAATCTGCTAGATCGTTAGTTAATAAGGTGACAAGTATGATAAGCAATATTAAATCACTCAGGTTTACAAGCACAACCTGCATGTAATGGGACAATTCACAACTACACGTGAGAGGATGTTGCAGCGATAAATGGACACATTGTGCAAATGCGATTGTGCTGCAATTAGTATACATTATATATAATATACATTATATTATATATTATATAGTATACATAGAGCCGGTGCACCCAATAATTAATATTCTGTCATTGTTTACTCTTCTGTATGCTGTTATTTTTTTCATGTAACCAGAGGTGTCAAGTAACGAAGTACAAATACTTCGTTACCTTACTTAAGTAGAAATTTTGGGTGTCTATACTTTACTGGAGTAATTATTTTTCAGCCGACTTTTTACTTCTACTCCTTACATTTTCAGGCAATTATCTGTACTTTCTACTCCTTACATTTTAAAAATAGCCTCGTTACTCCTATTTCCTTCCGGCTTGTCATCGTTAAAAAAAAACAAACAAAACCTATCCAGATAAATCGTGCCATCCGGATAGAGTGAATTTGATTGTGGTTGGATGAGAAGTATAAACATATACCAATCCGACACCCTATTGGTTTGTACATGATCCATCGCACCTGCACATGACACAAATCACACACAGTGTTGCCAGATTGGATGGTTTTGAATTTGATTGTGCGAGTAAAAATGGGTTTCGGTGGACAAAATTTGGGCTGGTCAGTTCGGCGGTTTTCAAAAATCTAAATTGTATAGTCGAAATTGCTTAATAAACAAAACTCAAGTGTGCATGAACTCCATAAAATCAGTCATCATAACACACACAGGCCCACGAAGAGTCAGCTGCCGCTGGTGTTGACGTTGCCGACGAGCACGCACTTTCAGCCAATCAGCGATCAGCAGGCAGACGTGCTCATTCATGACTGACAGGTTTTTAGCGTGATAACTCGTAGCTGTATATTCAAGTGATCGCTATGCTAAAGTGCCATACATATACAGTAAGTTGTATCTACAGTAAAGAGTGGGAGAGTGATCCAACTCTCAAACGTGGATTGCACCTGTGACTCGAAGACTCTTTATAAATATAACCATGACTCCTGTCCATCGTCATATACACCCTCAGGACATCTGCAACTAGCAACCCCAACAGCTGCTGAAAGAGGTTTGAATCAACAATTAATCAATTCCCTTTCGAGGGAACTTCACACTGCGTCCACTAGGACTGCTTTGGGAACGCCCCCAGCGTGATTGTGTCTGATGCACGTATGTCAACTTAGCCAATGGCGAGAATGAACGTCACGGGCGGGTGACGTCATGACCAGGAAAGGATAAATACAGCTTTACTGCCTCAGCAAAGTGATCTGTGTCAAACTGTGTGTCCTATTTATTGTTTTCTGTCAAGTTACAAGTTACAGAAGCATTTCACAGTCATGGCGAACACATCTTCATTCAAGCAGTGTACTCCTCCATGTCCCCGTTTTCTGACGGGTGGAGATACACATGCTTTGTGAGTGATGTGTTTGGGAGTGGAGCATGCTTTATCAGCCTTCGATTGGGCTGATTGCGAGCATTGTGAGAGGCTGCCACTTCGCACGCTCCGCTCCCGCCTGTCACTCTTCGAGAAGAGTGATCAGGCTAGCATTCCCTTTGGATCTGGACCTGCTGCTGCCGAGGCACAGCGGAGAAGGACATCATGGGGATCACAGATGGATCTCGCGGCGGGGTTGGAGACGGGCGCGAGCACTCTTTCTCTGCCCTCACCTGGGGGATCTGTCGCTCAATCTCTGGTGTTGGAAGCCCGCGCTGCGGCTTCTTCCGCCCAAGGAGAGAGCTCGTCGCTTCAACACTCCAGTTCTGAGGAGGTGGAGTTGTTGAGCGTCGAAATGGTGGAAGATGATTTGCCATCTCTTTCCCCGAGCCACAGATTTATCTCTGAGAGCCACCAAGGAGACCGCTAGAGCTATTGGGCGGTCCATGGCAACAGAGAGACATTTGTGGCTCAGTCTGTCAGATATTAAGGATAAAGACAGGGGCTTTCTTCTTGATGCCCCGCTTGAGCCTTCTGGTCTGTTCGGCGACGCTGTAAACACAGTCGTCAACAGATTCCAGGAGTCTAAGAAGCAAGCGGAGGCATTTAAGAAATATCTTCTCAGCCCCAGCCCTCAAGCTCTTCAAATAGGCAGCAGCAAAAGGAGAGTGTCACATCTCGTGCTCCACCTCAGAGATACGGTGGGCCGGGTCGGCACTCTCAGCCCAAGCCTTCTAAGCCGAAGACCGATCTGAGGGTCGTGCTTCAGGCGAAGAAGGCTTCGGGCCAAAAGAGGTCCTGACGCCAGCAGCGTCAGGTCTCCGAGGGCCCCCCCCCCGCGGGGTGGATTGGTGTTCACCTCATTACACGGTGCCCTCAGGGGACCGTTCTGCCAACCCCGCCACCCATGGTGCTTCGGGGCGCAGCGGTTTCCAGCGAGCTCGCGACTCGGCGTCCACAGGACAATGTGTTACATTCGCAGCCTCCGAGGAGGTTAAAAACACAGCCAAATCGGTCAGGTTCTGCCAGTATGTTTCAGGCCACTGAGATGGTTGGAGTAAAAACATCAGAGACCAGCCTCGAGAGGTTGGTTCCCTTAGTAGATTTTCTGGCAGAGTGGAAGCTTCTACCAAATATATCGCTATGGGTCCTGCAAACAATAGAGAAAGGGTACAGAATTCAGTTTGGGTTCCGCCCACCTCGATTCAACGGAGTGCTGTTAACATTAATACACCCCGAGCGGGCTCTGATAATGGCACAGGAAGTAGAAACCTTATTAAAGAAGGAGGCTATAGAACAGGTCCCTGTACAAAACAGAGAATCGGGTTTTTACAGCCGATACTTCATAGTTCCAAAAAAGGATGGAGGGTTGCGTCCCATATTAGATCTTCGCCATTTGAATCGTACAGTCAGGAAACTAAAATTCAAGATGTTGACGTTAAGTCAAATTGTGACTCAAATCAGATCCGAGGATTGGTTTGTCACAATAGATCTAAAGGACGCATACTTCCATGTCTCCATCCTTCCACAACACAGGAAGTTTCTGAGGTTCGCTTTCGGGGGCAAAGCGTACCAATATCGGGTTCTTCCGTTCGGCTTAGCTCTTTCACCCTGCACGTTCACGAAATGCATAGATGCAGCTCTGGCCCCGCTCAGGCTGCAGGGCATACGCATTCTGAACTATATAGACGATTGGCTGATACTAGCACAGTCGGAGGAGATGGTGGTTCGGCATCGAGATGTCGTCCTTGCTCATATTCGAAAGTTGGGGTTGAGACTGAACGCAAGAAAGAGTGTGCTTTCTCCAGTACAGAGGACCACTTTTCTGGGCGTAGTTTGGGATTCAGTAGCGATGTGGGCAGTTCCTTCGCCCGCTCGCATCACTGCTATTTTATTGTGAAAAGAGTAAAGCTAGGCCAGTCACTCACTGTGAAACAGTTTCAAAAATTGTTGGGGTTGATGGCAGCAGCAGAGGCCAATGTAATACCTTTTGGCCTGCTGTACATGAGACCTTTACAGTGGTGGCTCAGGACCAAAGGGTTTTCCCCCCCGAGGGGGAACCCTTTTTGTATGATCAAGATCATGCGGCGGTGCGTCCGAGCCTTGGTTATATGGAAGAAAATTTGTTTCCTGTCCCAGGGTCCTGTGTTGGGAGCCCAGTGTCGTCGAGTCACTCTCACGACGGATGCCTCTCTCACAGGCTGGGGAGCGGTAATGGAAGGCCGTTCAGCTCAGGGTCTGTGGAGGGACCATCATCTTTCGTGGCACATAAATTGCCTGGAGATGATGGCAGTCTTCAATGCGTTGAAGTTTTTCCTCCCAGACCTGAGGGGCCATCATGTGTTGGTCAGGAACCACATCGGATAAGTCTACTGTTAGTTGCACCCAACTGGCCGAGCTGGATTTGGTTCTCGGATCTTGTAGCTCTGCTCGATGGCTCACCTTGGAAGATTCCGATCAGGAGGGATCTTCTATCTCAGGCGGAGGGCTCGATATTTCACCCCCGCCCAGAAATGTGGAACCTGTGGGTTTGGCCTCTGAGGGGGCCAAGCTCATAGAATCTGGTCTCTCAACTGAGGTTGTAGAGACCATCCTTAGCTCCAGAGCTCCATCCACGAGGAAACTATATGCCCTGAAGTGGAGATTGTTCACTTCTTGGTGTCGAGAACGACAGCTAGATTCAGTTAACTGCCCTATTGGTTCAGTGCTAGATTTTCTGCAAGATCGTTTCTCTTCTGGGTTGACTCCTTCTACATTAAAAGTGTATATGTCCGCTATCTCGGCTTACCATGCCCATGTGGATGATACCACTGTGGGGAAAATCCCATTAGTAACTCGTTTCCTGCGTGGCACCCAGAGGCTGAGGCCTACAGTGCGCACTACAGTTCCTGCTTGGGATTTGGCTATCGTGTTGGAAGGTTTATCATCGGCTCCGTTCAAGCCACTGGATACCATCTCAGAGAAGTTTCTGACTCTTAAAACTGTCTTCCTTCTTGCCATGTCTTCCATTAAGAGAGTAGGAGACCTTCAGGCCTTATCTGTATCCCCCACGTGCTTGGAGTTTGCACCGGGGATGGTAAAAGCTTTCCTTTACCCTAGAGTAGGGTATGATCCGAAGGTGCTAACCAGTGTTCCACGGCCTATAGTGCTGCAGGCTCTCTGTCCTCCTCCATTTGAGAACTCAGGCCAGGAAAAATTTAACCTTGTATGTCCATAGAGCTGCCCTGTGGAGAAAAGCGGATCAACTTTTTGTCTATTTTGGGTCGCATAACAGGGGTCGCCCTGCGTCCAAACAGACAATGAGCAAGTGGATAGTCGAGGCTATTTCACTGGCTTATGAGTCTTCTGGCCAGTAATGCCCTTTAGCTGTCAGAGCTCATTCTACTAGGAGTATGGTGGCCTCAAAGGCCTTGGTTTCCTTGGTGGGATTCCCTCAAGGAAGTCTGCGGCAGCCGGTTGGTCCTCGCCTCTTACGTTTGTAAGGTACTATGATCTTGACCTGGACGCAGCTCCAGGTTCATCAGTGCTTCTGTCCTGAATGTGCCACAGTTTCACACGACAGGCATTTTGGTTTTATGGCGTTTTGGTATATCGTTCCCAAAGTGGACGCAGTGTGAAGTTCCCTCGAAAGGGAACGTCTCAGGTTATGACTATAACCATAGTTCCTTGAGAAGGGAACGAGACACTGCATCCCTTTGCCATACTCCCTGCATCCCTTGGTCGATTTGCAGTTTAGCTGAAGCCAGTCGGGCCGGATGTGTATTTATCCTTTCCTGGTCATGACGTCACCCGCCCATGACGCTCATTCTCGCCACTGGCTATGTTGACATACGTGCATCAGACGCAATAACGCTGGGGGCATTCCCAAAGCAGTCCTAGTGGACGCAGTGTCTCGTTCCCTTCTCAGGGAACTATGGTTATAGTCATAACCTGAGACGTTTTGACCATAGACTGTAAAAAGGTTTTGACTGTGCTAAGTGCGTGTTCTATGCACTTCAAGAACGAGTACTGTAGTTTTGTCAAAGCAAAGCGCAACACAAAGGTAAGCGCATTGTTGTTATTTTTTGTTGGTGGATTATTGTACAGTACCAATGAATGACACATTTTGGCAGTGGTGTGTGCATTAACGTGTGTGAAATGCCTGTTAATTACGTTGCTTTTTCCGATCTCTTTTATATTGGGCACTTTTTGCACTTAAATTGGCTTATTCTTACTGTTGACATTGAAAATGATGCATGTGTTTTTCTGAGGGATTGCCGTTTTGACAGTTTCCACCTGGACATATAGTCATATTTGATCCGTTTTCCTGGGAAATTGATTTTTTTATCATCAACATTATGTTTTAAGGAGATAAAATGGTACTTATCAACCTTGATTGGTATGGCAATAAAATAATATCACATTATTTTGTCAGTGAAAGTTTTGGCCGTTTTTTTCTTGGAGTGGGCGGGTTTTGGTGAGCTTTTGGGCTGGAAATCGTTGACCCAATCTGGCAACACTGATCACACATGTACATTTACATTCCAATAAAGGTTACTGATAACATGCCTCTGAAGTTTGACTTTTTGCACCATTACAATACTTATAGGCAACTAGTCATCATATCTTCCGCTCAATGAAACACGTTAATGCTCAGTAGTACACATATATGGTTCTTTAATGTATTTACATTGTACTAAAATGCGTTCATTTTCAATGGGCATATATGCGGCTGAAACAGGTAGCCTAGTGCATCCCAAATTTTTCAGCATTAACATTTTAATATAACATTATAGTCATTATGGCCTTTAGAAAAATGTTTTTGAGGAGGTGGGGTAGTGCACTATAGGCCCCTGTGGCGTGGCCTAAGCTTTTGTCCTTAATGGCATTTTTTTCCTTACATTACTTTTACTTTTATACTTTAAGTAGTTTTGAAACCAGTACTTTTACACTTTTACTTGAGTCAAAAGCTTGAGTTGATACTTCAACTTCTACAGAAGTCTTTTAAACCCTAGTATCTATACTTCTACCTGAGTAATGAATGTGAATACTTTTGACACCTCTGCATATAACTCGGAACAATCGTTATCTCAACATACAATGACAAAAGGACTAAAATAAAAGGATGAAATAAATAAATACAAACATAAATAGGCAAGTATTTTAAGTTTGTATTTATTTATTTATTTCAGATCTCGGCAGCCATTGACTATCATAGTGGGGAAAAAATACTATGGTAGTCAATGGCTGCCGAGATCTGCTTGGTTACAAACATTCTTCCATATATCTTCCTTTGTGTTCAGCAGAAGAAAGAAATTCACACAGATTTGGAACAACTTGAGAGTGAGTAAATGATGACAGAATTTTCATTTTTGGGTGAACTATCCCTTTAAGTGGTGTAAAAGTATAATTGTGAGTATAAAAAAAAAAATTATGAGGTAGTTTATAAGAAATACTGTAAAGATACATTGTGAGACTGAGATATGAAGTCACAATTCTGAGGTATAAATTCGAATTACAAGAAATAAAGGTGCACAATTGCGATTGTTTTGCAATTGTTATGAATTTTAAAGGGCCGGTTCACATTAAAATGAATATTGTCATTGTTTACTATTCTCTCTGTTATTCTGTATATAACTCAAAAGAAGATTTTGTTTAACACTAGTTACACAGATCCCAGAATAAGATGACAAAAGGACTAAAATAAACAAATAAATAAATATTTTAAATGTTATAAAGCGGCTTAAAGCAATAAAATTGTGAGTATAAAACCGGTAATTGTAAGGTACTTTATACTAAGACACATTATGAGATACGAAGTTGCAATTCTGACATATAAAGTTGCATTTATGAGAAATAAAGTTGCAGTTGTAAGATATAAATTCACAGTTATGATATATAAAGCCACAATATGATATATAGTCACACTTAAGATAAACATTTTGAGTGTATTTTGAGAAATAATATTGCAGTTGTAAGATGGTCACCATTGTGAGAAATAAAGTAGCAATTGTAAAAAATAGTCACGTCATAAGGCATAAAATACAGATGAAGAGATATGATGTTGCAACTGTGAAAAAATACAGAAAATTTACCTTTTTATTAATTTTTTTATTCTGAGACTTTTAGTCCACGTCCATATTCAGATTAAAATTGACATCAATCACATCAAAACGCATTGGTTCGTGTGTGTAGTAACTGACTGTGACATGCCACTTTTAAATTCTGGATGCAAACTTTGCAAGCATGTAAATTTAGCTTTATGTTTCCAGTTATATAACACTTTTATGGTGCAACAGGTGTTTTTTTTTTTTTTTTTTTTTTGGAAGTTGGCAGCCCCTAGTTAGAATGAACTACTGTAAGGCAAGAGTTGCATAATGATTCTTTAGAAATGTCTACTTTTATGCTCCATGAAAAACGATGTGGGATGGAGAATAATAACAGAATTGTAATATTTGGGTGAACTATCCCTTTTAGTTTGTTTACAAAGGCAGTAAACAGGCACCATGCAGGGCAGGATGCGCAGTTACAAATTATCTTCACAATGGTTTGGCAGAAGTATTTTTGTCACTGTCGAGAGAGTTTAAATCATCCCTGATAGGGCTTAAAAGAGTTTGCATGCATGTGCGTGTGAGTGTTGCATCAGGGTGCGTGAAAATTTAATGCGACTGTTCTGTGTAGAGGAAGATGACACAGATGTTGCACGGGGAGCCCGTCTGACACTAAAGACACTAGACACACTTTCAACGAAGTAAAACACATGTCTGAGGGCGAGTTCGCTTGAGAAGCATGAAATTTAAACAAGTGGGAGGGGAAGAACATGTTTAAAAGAGAAAAGGGAATTTGAGGCTGAGTTAACCGTGACAAGTGTTTGCGTTCCATTTATATAACAGATGAACTCATACATTATCTGTTAGAAAGCTGAAAGGCTTATCTGCATTTATCCAATAAAGATCAGTTTGTGCACTGATCTTTGGGAAATGTTGTTGTAGTTGGTGTACGGTGACATTCTTAAAGAAATAGTGCATCCAAAATTTAAAAAATTCACCACAATTGCTCACCCTCATGTCATTCCTCCATTTCATTTGGCTACAAAAATTATTTTAATCAGTATTTTCTTTGTTTATCACCCCAACATTAAAATTAATTTTCTTTATTCTGTGGAACACAAAAGATATTTTGAAGAACGTTTCAGCTGTTTTTGTACATATTATATTTTTCCTTTAAAGGGGTCCTTTTACAAGATGTAAAATAAGTCTGTGAATGTAAAGTTTTAGCTCAAAATATCCCACAGATAATTTTTATAGCATGTTAAAATTGTCACTTTTTGAGGGTGAGCAAAAACGCATGGTTTTTGTGTGTGTCCCTTTAAATGCAAAAGGGCTGCTGCTCCCGGCCCCCTTTCAGGAAGAGCGCGAAACCTGCGGGAATGAGTAAAATTATGCTCAATACCCGCAATGCCGAAATTCGAGCCCTGATAAAAATACAAGATATGACTCATCTATGACTCCGCGCAACCATGTGTATCTCCGTTCCTTTTGTGGCAATACGGCATCTCCCATCATCCTTTGAAGAGGTAAGCTTTGTCTGCACGCCCAAAACTGCTGTGTCCATCCGTCCGAATCTACTTTCATTTTCACTCTGTCTAGCTGATGAACATTTCCAAAAAGTAAAAAGGGTTTTTGGCTCTGTGGCGGCCGCCCCTGTCAACTTTTAATCAGGGATATTGAAAAGGAGTGTGTGAACGGGCCTTCTTAAGCTGGGGCTAATCAGACATGCCTCCGTGAACTGGACAGAAGCCAGGCCTGTGTGAAGACCTCGCTCTGTCTCTGCCTTTGTTTCTTTCCCAACTACTTTCTCTCGCCCGTCTGATTTCATTTCAGAGAGGCAGATTATCTGAAATGAGGCATTCTATCTGGAAAAGAGCACTCAGGATAAGCCTTTACTGAAGATGCTTCTGTTTGAAAAGGATCGATGCGGATTGTCTCTTCCTCCCATGCATCTAAGTCCTGGCTTTCTGCTTTAAGGTGCTCTTGAGAAAGAACTACAAAGAATTTACTGTTCTTTGGTAAATGGACAAATCCCTAATTCTAATAAATGGAGCTGTGGACAACAGGTTGTGTTCTGCTGGCAAATCTTCTTGGAAAAAACATCGGTTTTATGTGTCCATTTAGTATGCTTCTCTCCACCTCTACTATAGTATCAGCCTCAGACGGTACGCCCACAACCTGTTCATTGACTGTCTGATGCAAATTGCACACAAAAATGGCATGGAACCACTAACTGGGATCTGATTGGCTGTTGCTACACCTCTTAAAGGTACAGTGTGTAATTTCTTGCGCCAAATGGCACAAAAAAGCGTTTCCAAACATACAGAAACCCAACAAGGTCATGCATTATTATATAGTTTTCTCAAGTTCACAAGTTATTGTATAGCCTTTTGAGTGTTTGTATTCAATTTAGTGCCACTAGTGGTGAAAGAAATTGCACAGTTCACCTATACAGGTAGTTTTACATTATTATTATTTTTTTGCAATTTTTGCAAAATGACATTACGATGCTTCTTCCACGTTTTGCACCACTTACTGGACATTTCACTCTGCACCACTTACTGGACATTTCACTTTGAGTGTCTTTCAAAGTGAAATGTTCAGTAAGTGGTGGAAAAAAAGCGTGTTCAGTTTTACAAACCCGATTCCAAAAAAGTTGGGACACTGTACAAATTGTGAATAAAAACAGAATGCAATGATGTGGAAGTTTCAAATTTCAATATTTTATTCAGAATACAACATAGATGACATATCAAATGTTTAAACTGAGAAAATGTATCATTGTAAGGGAAAAATAAGTTGATTTTAAATTTCATGGCATCAACACATCTCAAAAAAGTTGGGACAAGGCCATGTTTACCACTGTGTGGCATCCCCTCTTCTTTTTATAACAGTCTGCAAACGTCTGGGGACTGAGGAGACAAGTTGCTCAAGTTTAGGAATAGGAATGTTGTCCCATTCTTGACTAATACAGGCTTCTAGTTGCTCAACTGTCTTTGGTCTTCTTTGTCGCATCTTCCTCTTTATGATGCGCCAAATGTTTTCTATGGGTAAAAGATCTGGACTGCAGGCTGGCCATTTCAGTACCCGGATCCTTCTATGCAGCCATGATGTTGTAATTGATGCAGTATGTGGTCTGGCATTGTCATGTTGGAAAATGCAAGGTCTTCCCTGAAAGAGACGACGTCTGGATGGGAGCATATGTTGTTCTAGAACTTGGATATACCTTTCAGCATTGATGGTGCCTTTCCAGATGTGTAAGCTGCCCATGCCACACGCACTCATGCAACCCCATACCATCAGAGATGCAGGCTTCTGAACTGAGCGCTGATGACAATTTGGGTTGTCCTTGTCCTCTTTAGTCCGGATGACATGGCGTCCCAGTTTTCCAAAAAGAACTTCAAATTTTGATTCGTCTGACCACAGAACAGTTTTCCACTTTGCCACAGTCCATTTTAAATGAGCCTTGGCCCAGAGAAAACGCCTGGGCTTCTGGATCATGTTTAGATATGGCTTCTTTTCTGACATAGAGTTTTAGCCGGCAACGGCGAATGGCACGGTGGATTGTGTTCACCGACAATGTTTTCTGGAAGTATTCCTGAGCCCATGTTGCGATTTCCATTACAGTAGCATCCCTGTATGTGATGCAGTGCCGTCTAAGGGCCCGAAGATCACGGGCATCCAGTATGGTTTTCCGGCCTTGACCCTTACGCACAGAGATTGTTCCAGATTCTCTGAATCTTTGGATGATATTATGCACTGTAGATGATGATAACTTTAAACTCTTTGCAATTTTTCTCTGAGAAACTCCTTTCTGATATTGCTCCACTATTTTTCGCCGCAGCATTGGGGGAATTGGTGATCCTCTGCCCATCTTGACTTCTGAGAGACACTGCCACTCTGAGAGGCTCTTTTTATACCCAATCATGTTGCCAATTGACCTAATAAGTTGCAAATTGGTCCTCCAGCTGTTCCTTATATGTACATTTAACTTTTCCGGCCTCTTATTGCTACCTGTCCCAACTTTTTTGGAATGTGTAGCTCTCATGAAATCCAAAATGAGCCAATATTTGGCATGACATTTCAAAATGTCTCACTTTCAACATTTGATATGTTATCTATATTCTATTGTGAATAAAATATAAGTTTATGAGATTTGTAAATTATTGCATTCCTTTTTTATTCACAATTTGTACAGTGTCCCGACTTTTTTGGAATCGCGTTTGTATCTGAAACAGATGACCTTGAATCTGGCAACGTATTATTACATTGGCTGTTGTGCGTATTGTGGATTTTTAGAAATGAAATGTCTAAAAATTGAATGCTGTATTGCATTTGAAAATAACGCACCACCTACACTAAACCCTATACAGTAAACCTAACCGATAAATTCAACAGAAGCAAAAATGACATAAAAACATTTGCTGAAGCAAGCATGTAATTTTAGCTCTTTTACTGTGACTAATGCTTCACAGGACTCGTACCCAAGCTCTCCACGTCACAAGTGCAATGCTGTACATGGTGAGTTACTGAGTAAGTTTACTACATCAGAAAAGCCATACATATAGTGCTGGTTATCTGAAGCAAATGTCAGAATATATCATTTATACAAATCAATATCAATATATGAGCAATATCACATGAGTAGCCGTGCGATATGGCTGTATATCAGCATGACTGTGATTCGACCATAGGCACAAGGCTGAAAGCCTCAACAATAGCCATTATCAACAATAGCCACTATAAAAGACAATAGGAAATAAACACAAGCAAACAATTCAGTCAAACGTACAAAAGCAGCGCTCTAGGATTTAAGTTAAATATAGCCTAAATATAAAGTTATGAAACTTAATTTTCCCCTTAACCAAAATCGGTTTGCTCTGGAAAAAGTAATAGATTATTAAGACCAAAGATTTCCTGTTTGATATACCACAAATGAATTATATCTCATGTTTAACCACTATCCACAAGAAGAGCCAGCAGAAAATTCCCCAAGAACTGGCCGAGATTAAGCTGTTCTCGGCGGGTATATGAGCGCTGAACGGCTGCTGACGTCCTGGAGCTTTTAAATTTTAAAATAACGCACCGTTTATATAAATTTGTTTATATAAACAAATTTTAAAACAGGCGCTATGTTCATATATGAGTCACATATTTGAGGTCTAAATAACTACATTCTCGCCTAAAAAATCTTAAAGCTACATTTCGTGACAACAACAGTAGTATTTTTTAAAAATATGGTGGATTTGCTCGACCGCCATGACAGTCGCAGAAAGCGGAGTGATACAAACGGTGAAACGGTTCCAGTGCTGATACTGGGGGAATATCGCACTGCTCTCAGCCAATCAGATTCGAGAACCAGAAAGAACTGTTGTATAAACAAATATATAATACACAAATCATGCACTATGGTAAAAGTGTTTTGAGGTTATAACATAGCATTGTGCAAGGAACCCTGCAAAAATAAGTCTTTATTAATCAACAATCTGCCGTGTAATCATAATTTGAGTGAAAAGAAATACAAGTTTTTAGCGTTTTACTGCCACTAGTGTTCATTTCAGCTGGAAACTGCAGTGAATTGTATGTACACCATACAAAAATATCAGACCATAGTTCCCTTTCAGTCGGTCACGTTCGACATCACATCGGAACGTCACCGACCTTTTGGGATATTGCAATACGTTGGTGACGTTTCCGACGTGAAGTCAAACCGACTAAAAGGGAACGAGGGTTACATACGTAACCGAGACGTTTTCAACAATAAATGTCATAATTATTAAACTGTATTCATTTCTACTCATTAAAACCTGTGACAACTTGCCCTTACCTGGCATTTACTGAACAGAAAATTAAAACAATTTAACATTTTAGTTACCTTCTATAGTTCAAGCAAAAAGTTTGTTTTGGAGACAGAATTCACAAAAAATATATGAAAACTAGCCCTGGACTCCAGATCTATATTTAATTTTTTACAGATTTGACAATACTTTTTGCATTTTCTACAGAAGTAATGTAATTTGCCATCAAGATATATCCCAACCATTAGAAAAAAAGACCGATACCATATAAACAATATCATTTGCACCACAGACACACACATACACACCTTCAATTTTCTAAATCAGCCCACTTTCATTTACAGATTACAAAGCTGCAGAAGGGTTGGGGAGGTGTAGAACTGATATGTAATTATATTCTGGTGTAATATCTCTCCCACTCCCCTTGCCTGGTGTGTGATTACATTAGCAGAGAGCGGCAGTGCTGTTCTGTTCTGCTTTGCCTGCTGTGCTGTTGGGTTTGTTAACTTCAACATGTGTGTGTTCCTCGTTCACGGTGGGTTTAGACCACTAATCTAAATTAAAACGATAACAACAACTTATTTGGCAGTAATTAAGATAGATTTTGTACATTACAAAATGAATGAAGGAGCGTATGTTTTCATTTGCAGAAATAATTAACACAAGGCAGGAACGAGGGGAAAAACACCTTACAGACCTGTGCATGGAAGCAGTGAAATGTCATATTGGTACACTTGTAGTGATGATGACGGTATGAGCATTTTATATCACAGTAATGGTTTAAATCACAATAGCTATTTTTAACATAATAATCACTTATATTTTGATTGTTTGCTAGTGATTGGCAGAAAATGCCTATAGTCTGGGTGCCAGGGTTATTATTGTTAACTACAACCAGGGCTTGACATTAACACCCGCCAACCCGCCATTTGCAGGTGGATTTCAGCTGTGGCGTGTAACACAGTCACTCCCACTAGCCACCCTGGCGGGTTGAATTTTATTGTAGTCTTCTCAAAAGGCATCTGTTATAATCGCGTTGCGCATTATAATGCAATGCAATGTCTAATAATCAGAGACGTTCAGAATAGTCATCGCTGAAACGCCGGAGTTTTGTTCAGAGCGCGCTCTCACTCACTGAAATCTGCACTCTCATCCTAAACAACAAAGCAGAGATGCACGTGCGATACGTAGATTCAAGATCACAGCAGAACCATAGCGCATCTGATGTGACTGGCACAAAGTTGGCTTGACGTTGGACGAATTTAGGGACCATCTCTAACGTTACATACGACATTGGTATACACGTTTCTAACTTCAATAGCATTTGAAGAGAATGACTTACAGTCATAAAACCAAGTGTAAAGTGTTTATCTAGGTATCAGGTAGCCTATGATGCACACCTTTTAGATTTTTGATATTTAATAAAATAAACTGTCAGATCACATGAAAATATGGATATGTATTTCACTAGGCTACTGTATGGGCTCATACACAAAATATGCTAAATATGTCATAGCTGATAGAACACTGATGATAATATTGCTTGAGAATAAATTATATTTATATTTTATTTTTTTCAGACAAGCAACTGTTAGTTTCTCTGTCTAGATTAAGGAGCTTTATACACAACATTATCAGAGCTAAATAGGCCTATTTGATGACCTGTCATGTTATACATTTCATGTAGACTTGATTTGGGTGTGTACAGTGGTCATTTACATATAGCCAACAACAATATTTTGACCAGTGAAAATGCTGAGGAAAACCATTAACCACAGTGGCTGGTGAGCAAAAAACGTTAATGTTAAGCCCTGACTACAACTGAAATAAAAACTAAGGGTACATTTACACAACAACACGTACAGAGGACAACATTGTCAAAGTTATCCCTGGATTTGTGAAAACGACTAAAAGCACTGTATTATTCAGGCCAGTAGTTGGCGATGTCACTTTGTAAAGAAACACTACGTGGCTATAGACTGAACACGTAATACACATACGCATGACGTCACCGTTTTTGCAAATTTGTGTTTTTGTTGTTTACACAGAGACGATAGCGGTGCATTTTAAAACCTGTATTCAAACGTTTGCGTTTTCAGGCCCCCAAAACGCTGTTGTCGTGTAAATGAACGGCCAAAACGCATAAAGAGTTTTGTGTTTTTAGCTGAAAACGGCATGGTGTAAACGGCCCCTAAAATTAAACCCATAAAGAATTTTTTCAAAATAAAATATAAAGAAATCTTAAAACTTATTTTATTTCAGCAAGTTGCCAACACATAATTTCTCATGTTGAGGTACTACAAAAAAAAAAAAAATAATAAAAAAAAATAAATAAATAAATAAAAATTGAGAAATATAAAGACAAATTAAAAAAAAATATTCAAACACAAAACAAAATGACTATATGAATTAAAAATGTAAAATATGAATAAAAACTATAATAGTATATCAGTGTTGGACAGTTCTGGGAAGTAGCCAGTCATTTAAGCAAATACACAGAAATACCACCAAGTCATGTGACTAGACTATCAAGAATTTTTATGCAATATCCCAAAATATCCCAATATCCCAAAAATGGGGCTTGAGCCCCTGCCCCTTTAATCGTGAAAGTGCCCTTTTCGATCTCACCGCAGTGCCCCCGCGAATGCGATTTCTAATTTCTACCAGAGGCGATTTAACCAACACTCAACCCCCCCACCCCCCAAACGCGATTTCTACCAAGGGGGAACACCCCCCCCCGCCCCCACCTGGAACGCGATTGCCCCTGCCCCCGCGGAGGTCTGTGCACGCCACTGCTTCAGATACATGCACAGTGTAAACAAGCACTGCCATTTCTAACAGACCAGATTATCTCCCCTTTAAATTCTGAACTTTGACATTTGAGGTCATATTTGTGTGGATAAACCACATCACTGTATATGGATTCAGATGTCTGGTGGTACAGTTTGTGTTGAATGTTTGGATCAATATTGCTAATACAGACACACAAACCCATACTGCCTCACACAGAACTTCTTATCAAAGCCGAGCCTGTGTTGCTTTGATCTGATGTTCAGAGAGGAAGAGATAAGAAAGGACATCCACTCACCAGACCTTGACCTCAGGCCTATGGTGAGCAGATTGCAACCGGAAACATTTCACAAACATACACTGTTGCGATTAAAGTGTTTATTCACTAACAGCTGAAAAAGTTAAATAAAGTGAACTCTAATTTTCCCTTGCAATCTTCTAATAGTCATTTTCTGATTTCTGGCTCATCACCTCTTAAAATACTGCTAGTGATACTTCGAGCTGTTAGGCAGTTACCAAGGAAATGTCACATCTATTTTCTCAAGATCAGGTCGAGGAAGTGGATTTTGAGTGGATTGCCTTTTAACACTGAACTTATAGCTTTTTGTCCTTTTTGTGCTTGAGAACTGCTTCCTTTTGAGGCCTGACTGCTGATAGGCCGATAAGAAGTGATGTAATTTAAGAGTGTTTACAAAGAAACTGGATAGTGAGATGGAGGGTGGTCTAGCATAGCATCTGCATAGTAGCACATCAATGTATTTACATACCTTGTGATGCTTAAAGGGATAGTTCACCCAAAAATGAAAATTACCCCATGATTTACTCACCCTCAAGCCATCCTAGGTGTATATGACATTCTTCTTTCAGATGAATACAATCAGAGTTATATTAAAAAATGTCCTGGCTAATCTAATGTTAACAGATACAACTTTTTACATCTTAAAAATGTATTAGTAAATGTTGATATTAACATTAAGATCAATAAATGCTGTAGAAGTATCTTTCATTTTTATTTCATGTTAACTAATGTAGTTAGCAACTGAAACCTTATTGTAACCTTAATGATATTCAAACTCAAATTAAATCATTTTAATTTTGTGCAAAACACACAAGTCTCTGAGATATTAATGTCAGCCACTACTGTATGTCGCAGAAATAGAATAAAAAAAAAAAATAGAATCTCCTGTGACTCTTCACATAACAATGTCTGATTAATATAGAAAAGATATCTGTTATTGCACATCATCCCATTGTATCTGATTAGGACACAGTGTAAGGCATAACATCAAGAACTAAACTACACTGGAACTTTAAAAGTGCATACTAACTGTATCACACTCTTTTTTTAGGCCTGTAACTTTTCCAGTCGCCAATGAAAACCCAAAGTTGTGGGTTCATATTATTAGACGAGTACTCCAGATGTAAATTTAAATCTCTGCAGCATAATTTCATTTCCCTTTTGACTTTAGAAACCAACTCTCTTATATGAAACACCATTCAGCCACACTGGCTCTGGTGTGCAAATCTCACAGGGCACAGATTCTTCTGATTAGACCAGAACCCTGAATTACACTGCAAAATTAAAATGATCAGAGCCAGAGCCTTGAGAAATGTCCGGAAAAGACACTCAATTATACACCAATCAGCCGGAGGCACCTCGCTTTTAACTGCTGATTTATACCCTTCACCAGGCCTCTGACTGGGCAGGAGTGGCAAGAAGACCACTCGCCCCCTCTCCGCACACAGCCGGAGCTTCTCGGTCGCCCATAATGCCATGCTTCAATCCTCAGTCTGGTGACACTGCCTGATTTCCATCCATTGACATTTTTGGGAAGGGTGATCATTGGGATTCTGAACAAGTGCCAGACCTTTTCAGCTGCTGTTTGTGGGCGTAATGGAGAGAGAAATTGAGGGAAGGAAACTAAGAAAGACTGAGAAATGGATGCAGGAGAAGGGGGAAATGGTGAAATAGCACATAAATATAGGGTTGACATTCATGAAAAACCTTGAAATATCAGGGAATTTAAAAATTATAATTTCCAATGTCAGGTTCTTTTCTTTCTTTTTTTTACACCGTTCTAAAATATTGAATTGATATTTAACCATTTTACATTTAAAGATATTCTTAATTAATTTAAAAATATTCTAATTGATCCCCTGTGTGAGTTACACGAATACACAAATATAAGTAAATGTATTTTGTGTTTTAAATTTTATAATAATGAGTTGATCATTATTTCGCCAATCATTATTACATATTCGGGTCTTTAGCGACCCGGATCTATATCTAACACGGATGGATCTCTACCTGTCACGATAATATAAAAATCTCCTAATATTAGAGTAACAATTACAGAAGAATAAAATAAAGCATATTTTGTTACCTTTTGGAGATTGGAAGGGTTCAGTTTGAGCAGATGTTTTATACCATCATCACTGTTCCCAGTACATTCAGCATCTGGCTCATATTCACAATCTCAAACATATCATCAAAACTATTATTTTCAACATCTTCAAAATCAATATTTTGACAGTAATATTTGATTGCGTTCAGCACTTGCTCTGCAGTAAATTGCTGAGCCATTTCAAGTGTTGCTGATGATACTTCCTATTCTTTTGTTCCCTTTCAGTTGGTCACGTTCGACGTACATCGGACGTCACCGACGAATTGGGATCACTTCTGGAAGCCCCTATCAGCTTCGAGTGTATACAGAACGGGCCAATGGCCATTGGCGTGCGAGATTTGCATCTCGTGCTCCGCCCCGCACCGCGGGTATAAACAGGAAGCGGATACAGCGCACATTTGCCATTCACTTCGGAGCCAACTGTGTGCTGCTGAAGAGTGTTCCTGTATTATACAGAGATAATCAGAACGAGAGAGGAGAAGCTCTGAGTGTTGGTGTGAAGGCACAGCAGCGAGGACCGCGAGCTCACTGAGAGCAAAAACTGCTGTTATTACAGCAACTCTGTCAGTTCGGTGGGCGTTCACATTACTCTGAGTGCAAAACACAGGCTGCACTATTCCCTGTGTTTTTGCCGCGGCTATCTCCCTGGGTGCTTCAGCACGTTAAAAGAGCTTTTCCCCTAAAAGAGTACACGGGTGTGACACTGCATCTTTTTCAAGACGTCATTCCACCCGTGCATTTCTGTATGCGGTTGTTTCCTGTCCTTATTGACGGCCACGACCTCTCTCACATAAGCATGTTGAGATTGCATTCGTGGGTGATCCATGTTCTCTCAGGAGAACATGATCACGTCAGCGAGCTGTTCGTCTCTCCTTCCTCGTAAGGTTTGAGCGTTCAGCACGCCATGTGCCGTCTAGCTGCCAGCTGACAGCGCAGGTTGTCTCGGCAACCCAGCGCGTCACTCAGCGCTTTAGATGCGCGGTCAAGACTCGAAACCTCAAACGGGGCTGAGTCCCTTCGCCTATTCCCCAATCTAGTTTCTCTTCTGGTGCACCAGAAAAGGGCTACTTCGGCTAATAAGCCTGGGTGACCTGAGGATTACAGTGGGGCTTCCCTGCCGAGTACATCTCCGTGGGTCCCCACTCCTCTATTGCATCGCGAGCATGTTGAGACTGTGTTCGTGGGTGGTCATGTTCTCTCATGAGAGCATGGCCACGTCAGCGCGTTGTTCGCCTTGCCTTTTTCATAGGGGCTTGAGTGTCCAGGGCGCTGTGTGCCGTCTGACGGCCACGCTCACTGTCTCACATGCCTGCTGGTAGCTTTCAGATGGAATTGCTGGTCTTTAAAAAAGGGACCTAGCGTTTCATTTGGGGCTCTAGCAGAGGACAGATGTCAATCGCTACATCCGAGAGAGGGCTGTTATGTGCTGAAAATGAAGATGAGGCTGAGATTCCCACTATAATAGTGTGTGCTCATGCTGAATCAGATTCCCGGGTGGCTGAGGTGTAGTGCAACATGTAAATCGCCTTCGTGCCAGTGGTACCCAAAACTTCACTAAAAGAGCTGTTTCCAAAATCTCTGGGTGCCAAGAGAGTGCGCTTGGCGGTGTACGACGCTCCCATGCCTTGTCACCCTCTGGTGCCTCTCTCATCACCAGCAGGGGGTGCTGGCTGTGTCCAGGACGCACACAAGAGGCCTCCTCACACTCGTGCGCCCCCTCAGCGGAAGCAGGTAAGTGTTGCATTGCACACTCAGACCCCACTTCGGGCCGCTATGCCGCCCGAGTCGGGTCCCTGCGCTGCCCCGCTGGGAGCCTGGCTAGCGCTTCCCAGCCCGTCCCGCTGGCTCATCCATACAATCAGACTCGGCTATGCGATTCAGTTCACCCGGCGGCTCCCCAAATTCAGGGGCGTTCACTTCACCTCCGTGTCGAAGGAGAGCGCCCCCGTGCTACGGGCGGAGATCGCAGTCCTACTGGCAAAGGACGCGATAGAGCCGGTCCCTCCAGCCGATATAAAGACAGGCTTCTACAGCCCGTACTTCATTGTACCCAAGAAAGGCAGCGGGTTACGGCCAATCTTGGACCTGCGGTTCTTGAATCAGTCCCTTCACAGGCTGCCGTTCAGAATGCTAACGCAGAAACGCATCTTCAGGTGCATCCGTCCCCAAGATTGGTTTGCAGCGATCGACCTGAAGGACGCGTACTTTCATGTCTCGATTCTCCCTCGACACAGACCGTTTCTACGCTTTGCGTTCGAGGGACGGGCATATCAGTACAGAGTCCTACCCTTCAGGCTGTCCCTGTCGCCCGTGTCTTCACGAAAGTCGCGGAGGTGGCCATTGCTCCCATGAGAGAGCGTGGTGTTCGCATCCTCAACTACCTCGACGACTGGCTGATCCTGGCTCAGTCGCGGGCACAGTTGTGCGAACACAGGGACATGGTGCTCAGTCACCTCAGCCTGTTGGGACTTCGGGTCAACTGGGAAAAGAGAAAACTCTGCCCCGTGCAGAGGATCTCTTTTCTCGGTATGGAGCTGGACTCGGTCAATCTGACAGCGCGACTCACAGAGGAGCGCGTCCAGTCGGTGTTGAACTGCTTGAATTAGTTCAAACGCAGGACAGCGGTACCACTGAAACATTTTCAGAGGCTCCTGGGGCATGTGGCATCTGCAGCCGCGGTAACGCCGCTCGGATTGCTTCATATGAGGCCGCTTCAACACTGGCTACACGACCGAGTCCCGAGATGGGCGTGGCAGAGCGGCTCGTTCTGTGTCTCAGTAACACCGAAGTGCCGCCAAACCTTCAGCCCGTGGTCGGACCCTTCGTTTCTACGGGCAGGAGTCCCCTAGAACAAGTGTCCAGGCATGCTGTGGTCTCCACGGATGCCTCATCCACCAGCTGGGGGGCCACGTACAATGGGCTTGCAGTTTCGGGTCTGTGGACGGGGCCTCAACTGCAATGGCATATCAATTGCCTCGAGTTGTTAGCAGTTCGTCTTGCGCTGGGCCGCCTCAAAGGGCCGCTACGAGGCAAGCACGTTCTGGTCTGTATGGACAATACTGCGGCCGTTGCGTACATCAACAAACAGGGTGGTCTACGCTCCCGCCGCATGTCACAACTCACCCGCCATCTCGCCAAGCATCTGAGGTCGCTTCATGCCACTCACATTCCGGCCTGCTCAATCGTGCAGCCGACGAGCTCTCCCGACAGCAAGTGCTCCCGGGAGAGTGGAGACTCCATCCCCAGGTGGTCCAGCTGATCTGGAGTCGCTTCGGGACCGCACAGGTAGACCTGTTTGCCACCCCGGACACGTCCCACTGCCAGTTGTTTTATTCCTTGACTGAGGGGACCCTTGGCTCGGGTGCGCTGGCACACAGCTGGCCCCGGGGTCTACGCAAATATGCGTTTCCCCCAGTGAGCCTTCTTGCACAGACACTGTGCAAAGTCAGGGAGGACGAGGAGCAGGTCTTGTTGGTTGCGCCGTACTGGCCCAACCGGACCTGGATCCCGGAACTAGTGCTCCTCGCGACAGCACCTCCTTGGCCCGTTCCTCTGAGGAAGGACCTTCTGACTCAGAGACGGGGCACCCTATAGCACCCGCGTCCAGACCTCTGGAAACTCCATGTCTGGTCCCTGGACGGGACGCGGAGGTTCTAGGTGACCTACCACAGGCTGTGGTAGACACCATCACTTCGGCTAGAGCTCCCTCTACGAGGCGCCTCTATGCGTTGAAGTGGAACCTGTTCGTCAAATGGTGTTCTTCTCGACGAGAAGACCCCCGAAGATGTTCGATCAGTTCTGTGCTTTCCTTCCTGCAAGATGGTTGGAGCGAAGGCTGTCTCCCTCCACCCTCAAAGTGTATGTTGCCGCCATTGCTGCACATCACGATGTAGTTGAAGGTAAGTCCGTAGGAGAGCACGATCTGGTCGTCAGGTTCCTGAGGGGAGCGAGGAGATTAAATCCGCCTCGCTCTCACTCTATACCCTCTTGGGACTTATCTCTGGTGCTAACCGCACTGCAGAGAGCACCCTTTGAACCTTTGCAGTCAGCTGAGTTAAAAATTCTGTCTTGGAAGACAGTACTCCTGACTGCATTGGTTCCATCGAGAGGGTAGGGGACCTGCAGGCATTTTTGGTCGATGAATCGTGCCTGGAATTTGGTCGATGAATCGTGCCTGGAATAACTCTTATATAATCCTGAGACCCCGGCCCGGATATGTGCCCAAGGTTCCCACCACTCCCTTTTGGGACCAGGTGGTGAACCTGCAAGCGCTACCTTCAGAGGAGGCAGACCCAGCCCTGGCTTTTCTCTGTCCCGTTCGCGCTCTGCAGACTTACGTGGACAGAACGCAAAGCTTCAGGACCTCAGAACAGCTCTTCATCTGTTACGGAGGCCAGCAGAAGGGAAAGGCTGTCTCCAAGCAGAGGATGGCTCACTGGATAGTGGATGCCATCGCCTTGGCGTATGAAACCCAAGGCGTGCCTTGCCCGCTCGGGTTGAGGGCCCACTCCACTAGGAGTGTGGCCTCTTCCTGGGCGCTGGCGCATGGCGCCTCGCTGACAGATATTTGTAGAGCTGCGGGCTGGGCGACACCTAACACGTTCGCTAGATTCTATAGCCTCCGTGTAGAGCCGGTTTCTTCCCGTGTGCTCGCTTCAAATAGCCAGTAACACCGAAGTGCCCGCTCTTGTGTCGGCTTGCTGCGCCATTCCCCTCCTCATGGACCGGATGCGTGCGCTGATATGCTCCAGTCGAGTTCCCCAGGTTGGCGAACCCTGTTGAGTTCCTCCGCAACCCACGGCAGTCAGACGTGGCGGAGCGTCCGACGCCAAGTCTAACACTCGTATGCATTGGTGGAACTTGTGTTAGGCTGGGTATCCATATGTTGTGACCCCTACGGCGGTCCCATATGTGTATTCTTCCACGGTACGACTCCCTACAGCGAGCCCGTGTCTTTCCCTTGGCAGAGCTCGCTCTGCCGTCTCTGTGCGGTGTAGTCCCCCACCTGCATTGGCCGGGGCCACCCCTGGGACTTCCGTATGTTGTACTGCCCACGGCCAGTCCATACGTGTATATTCCACATGATACCTCCCTACGGGTAGGATGTGGCTTCCGCAGCGGCCCCCCTGGGCACGCTTTCCCCGCGTTATCCAATACTCTGCTGAGTGGGTCTTGTGGAACAGCAGCAGTGACTCTCCCTGCATGAGTTCCCCGCCCCGAAGAGACGGGGGTCTGAGGGGCTTTCGTTGGGCGCTGGAAGTGGTAGTAACTGTGGCGTTTTCCATAAGGATCCCAAATCGTTGGTGACTTCCGACGTACGTCGACCGTGACCGACTGAAAGGGAACATCTCGGTTACGTATGTAACCCTCGTTCCCTGAAGGAGGGAACGGAGACGTACGTCCCGTCGCCACAGTTTCTGTACCATCACTACATGACCGAGTCACTAGTTCGGCTCCTCAGCGAAAAACAAATGTGCGCTGCATCCGCTTCCTGTTTATACCCGCGGTGCGGGGCGGAGTGCGAGATGCAAATTGGCCCGTTCTGTATACACTCGAAGCTGATAGGGGCTCCCAGAAGTGATCCCAATTCGTCGGTGATGTCCAACGTACGTCTCCGTTCCCTCCTTCAGGGAACGAGGGTTACATACGTAACTGAGACGTTTTCTGCCTGCGGTAACTATGAGTGAAACGACACTTCATCATTGTGTATCAGACATTGCCACCTTGTGGAATAAAGGTGAATTGCACTTATTCACTCATCAAAGATTAAATTATTGTTGTGCAGAAAAAATATACTTACACTGTTACACATCTCAGGTCCTTAGCGACCATATACAATATTTTACAAAAAATTGAGGAATATTAAGAAGGTTGAAGTCTAACGTTAAAAAATGAATGAGGAGGTAGTGAATGACGTCCCGTTGTATGTTTATATACACTACCATTTGGGGTCAGTTCATGTTTTATTTATAAAAGAAATGAATTCTTTTATTTAGCAAGGTTGCATTAAATTTTATTAAATTTGTAACAATGTAAAAGCATGTCAAATAGATGTTGTTCTTTTGAACTTTCTACTCATCAAAGAATCCTGAAAAAAAAGTATCACGATTTCCAAAAAAATTGAAAGCAGCACTTTTTTCAACATTGACAATAATAAATGTTTCTGAGCACTATAATCAGCATATTAGAATGATTTCTGAAGGATTATGTGACACTAACGACTGGAGTAATGATGCTGAAAATTCAGCTTTGCCATCATAAATTACAATGGAAATATTATGGTTATTTTAAATCGTAATATTTAAATAGTTTTTACCGTATTTTTGTTTAAATAAATGCTGCCTTGGTGAGCATAAGAGACATCTTTAAAAATCATTAAAAATCCTAAACTTAAATAAAAAAAGTCAAATTAGTTAAGTCTGAGAATCATGTAGTGCGTAATCTTTAAGTTTTGGCTGAAGCTTTTCCACAACTCCCTGCAACTGTGCCATTAGCCGTAACACAATCTAATGTTTAGCTCTGAGTAAATCTCACAACCTAAACCTGACATCTGTATTGTGATGGTATACCTGGCCAGTTTAATCCGAGCCTAGGCCCAATATTTACCCTTCTCTCTCCAAGCACATCCACCAAGATCAGATTTGATGTGACAGGAGGGCTAGCCAGGGCACGCTGTTCTGAAATCAGAACACCTCTGTAGAGACTCTTACTTTCAGCGCATAGGGCCAAAGAGCAGCTCTGAGGCTGAGAAAGAAGCGGTGGGAGTATCATTCAGCGTTCTGCTCTGGAACTGTAGAGCACACCATCAAAGTCAGCACCATATTCTCCAACATATCAAGTGAAGAACTATTTCTCGCAGCCAGATGAAGAGCTGTCTTGGAGCAAAAGTGTTTTTCTATAGGAGATTTTTTCTTCAGACTGGAATAAAGCCTCATTTTGTGGTCAATGGTTTTGCTAGAAGAAAGTCACCAGAGGACAACACAGCTGAACGTCTTTGGAGCAGTCAAACAAGCAGTTATCAATGGTGGTTATTAAAGTTTGATTAGAGTCTGCTGATGTTCTGTGTTTTGCAGGCTTGCATAAGACTGCTCACACTCTCTATGAAGGGTCACAATGAGGTTAAAGGGAAAAAGACCACTTAGTGTTTTGGGGTAATTGCAGCTCTAGGGGTTACTCAACCTTCCATTCATCTTGCAACGGAGCTGCACCCCTGCTGTGCCTTTCAGATAACACCGGAGGAACGACAGATCAGCAGCGGGAACCGCTGAAAGAGAGTCATTTTCTCCCAATATGTGGTCGAAGTTGAAGGCATTGTACGGGCATTACTTTCCTTGCCTAACAAAGAGTTTCATTTTGGTTAAGTAATACACTCTGAAATGAACTTTCCATGCCTGCCAATGTGCGAAAAATTAGAAAAATATAGAATTATTAGCTTGCGTATTTGTGATCATTGTACCACATCATATATTGGTATGGTTTATGGGTAAAACTTTACAATATGCTCTCATTTGTTAACATTAGTCAATGCATTAGCTATGAACTGACAATATATATTTTACAGCATTTATTACTCTATAATGTTAGTTAATAAAATTACATTTGTTCATTGTTTGTACATGTTAGTTGCATTAACTAATGTCAACCAAATAGGACCTAATTGAATTTGATTAAAATTTACTATAATTGGATTTAAAAAAAACAACAACTTACCATTATTATTTTTTTTATTTAATTTTAATGTCGCTTAATTCTATGCCAACATCTTCCATTGAGGTCGAATTTCATCCTATCTAGGATGTGCAGCAGTCATACAATAGAAAAACACATTCTGCGGGTCCCTGAGGTGAGAAACAAGTTTTACATTTAGATTTGACAAGATTTTTTACTTTGTAACACTTTGCTGACTCAGAGATTTTATTTGTTGACTATGTGCAGATCTGTAGTCGCAAATAGACATACATAAGCCATTGCTTTAGTGAACAACTCACTTTTTTTTTCATGACCTTTTAAAAAAAGTGCCAAGGGACGAGTATCATTGGAGTAAACACAGTAGGATGTAAGCGAGATAAACACCTTCTCGTGGTTGCACAGGTGAAACTCAGATGTTGTTATCGATTTGAAGCGTAAACATGCATAATACATTCCTAAAGCACTTCCGCATACTTAATACTCACACATGCATTCTTAATGCATCTCTCTGGATTTGTTGCTGCAGTTCTGGAAGTGTCACATCTTTCCCACTGGAGATTTAATAATGCAGTTATATGTCTGTCCAAAGCTATTTATCTCAGAAAGCTTCTAATCCATAATGTATTGTTTTATGCTGCCAAGGCACATACGATTCAGACAATAATGAAGGAATTTAGACTATTTTAATCAGAATGGACACAACTAAATCTTTCCCCGCCAGCGTTTTTGAAAAAAGTCGCCAGCCACCGCCAGAATTTTTGGATCTTTTTCACAAAAGTTTCATGGCCCCCAAAATATGTTGTTGTATGAATATATGAACACGCAATATGTCAAAAGAAAGAACTGACATTATTCTTTTTTATCAACACTTGAATGTGGGTAAGTTTCATAAAAAAGCAACAACTTGAGCAAAAAGCTGAGAAAATCAAGTTTTTGTCAAAGACTGCATCCATATCAGATTCAGAACGATGATCAAAACATAGATGGAGTAGAGTCCATCAACACCCCCAAAACTTTCACAGTCCTTTACCTCGTCCTGGGTCGACATTTCATTTAGTAACATTAGGCAGTTTTGATTTATATGCTGTTTAATACTGATGATCACATTATTGTACATATGCATCTGCTTACATATGATATAGTTTGTTTCTGCTTCTTTTATGCCTGTGTTTTGATCAGGAGATTCAGTACTCTTTTAGAAGATGTGTAATAGCGCCCCCTACCGTATAACAGTGAAAACACAGAATGCCGGAAATTTTCCGTCAATGGCGGGGAAGCGTTTTCTCACAAATTACGGAAATTTCTGTCAATGGCGGGGAGTTAAGACCTGATCATTTTTATATGTTAGAAGTTGAATATATTCAAATGGGGGTCTGAAGGTGAGATAAAGTTGAGCTGCTTGTTTCATTGTCCCTCCCACGTTAAAATGAATTTACAGTGGTGGTCAGAATTATTGGCACCCCTAATAAATATGATCAAATATGGCTGTAAAAAATAAATCTGCATTGTTTATCCTTTTGATCTTTTATTCAAAAAATTCACAAAAATATAACCTTTCATTGAAGTAAAAGAATTGAAACTGGGGGGTAAATCACATTATGAAATAAATGCTTTTCTCCAAAACACGTTGGCCACAATTATTGGCACCCCTAGAATTTTTTATGAGTAAAATATCTCTGAAGTATATTCCCATTAATATTTACATTTTTTAGCACACCAGGGTGACTAGGAACATGAAATTGTCCAGCTATGACGTCTTGTTTCACAGGAGTATAAATATGAGGAAACACAAAGGCCAAATTCCCTTAATCATCCATCACAATGAGTAAAGCCAAAGAATATAGTTCTGATGTGCAGCAAAAGATTGTTGAGCTTCACAAAATTGAAAGTGGCTGTAAGAAAATAGCTAAAGCACTGAAAATTCCCATTTCCACCATCAGGGCAATAATTAAGAAGTTCCAATCAACTAAAGATGTTACGAATCTGCCTGAAAGAGGACGTGTGTCTATATTGTCTTAATGCACGGCGAGGAGAAAAGTTTGAGTGGCCAAAGACTCTCCAAGGATCACAGATGGAGAATCGCAGAGATTAGTTGAGTCTTGGGGTCAGAAAGCCTAAAAAAAAAAAAAAAAAAATCAAACAACCCCTACATCACCTCATGTTGTTTGGGAAGGATTCAAGAAAAATCCTTCTTGCTCATCCAGAAACAAACTCCAGCATATTCAGTTGTCAGACACGACTGGAAATTCAAAAGGGACCTGGTTCTATGATCAGATGAAACTATAAAAAGAGCTTTTTGGCAGCAAATCCACCAGATGGGTTTGGTGCAAACAGGTATAAAATGTACCACATGCCCACGGTTAAAAATACCACTGGATCTTTAATGTTGTGGGCCTATTTTTTTGGTGGAGGTCCTGGACATCTTGTTCAGATACATGGTATAATGGATTCTAGCAAATACCAACAGATAAAAAATCAAAACCTGACGGCCTCTGCTAGAAATCTTATAATGCGTGGTTGGATCTTCCATCAGGACAACAATCCAAAACAAACATCAAAATCAACACACAAATGTGTCACTCAACACAAAATGAAGCTTCTGCCATGGCCGTCCCAGTCCCCTGACCTGAACCCTATAGAAAATGAGTGGGGTGAACTGAAGAGAAGAAACACCAACATGGATCTGGGAATCTGAAGGATCTGGAGAGATTCTGTATGGAGGAATGGTCTCTGATCTCTTGTCAGGTGTTCTCCAAACTCATCAGGCGTTATAGAAGAACTCAGAGCTGTTATCTTGGCAAAAGGAGGTTGCAAAAAGTATTTAATAAAAGGGTGCGAATAATTGTGGCTAACGTGTTTTGGAGAAAATCATTTATTTCATAATGTGATTTACCCCCCAGTTTCAATTCTTTTACTTCAATGAAAGTTTAGATTTTTGTGAATTTTTTGAATAAAAGATCAAAAGGATAAACAATGGAGATTTATTTTTTACAGCCATATTTGATCATATTTACCAGGGGTGCCAATAATTCTGACCACCACTGTAAGTAAGAATAAATAATATGATGTAAATGTATATGATTATTTTAATGGCCTTGCTATTTAAAGGGATAGTTCACCCAAAAATGAAATTACCCCATGATTTACTCACCCAAAAGCCATCCTAGGTGTATATGACATTATTATTTCAGATGAATTCAATCTGAGTTATATTAAAAAATGTCCTGGCTCTACCAAGCTTTATAATGGCAGTAAATGGCAGCCCAAAATTTGAATCTCAAAAAAGTGCATCCATCCATTATAAAAGTAATCCATACCCCCTCCAGGGGATTAATAATGGCCTTCTGAAGCAAATCGATGGGTTTGTGTAAGAAAAATATCCATATTTAACACGTTATAAACTAAAATATCTAGCTTCCGGTGGACCGCCCTCCGTATTCAACTTACGGAAAAAGCATAACTGGCGCGACGATGACGTTGGACGTATCGTTAGCATTTTGAACTGCGAGAGGCGTTACACTTTCCTAAGTTGAATATGGAAGGCGGTCCTCCGGAAGCTAGATATTTTAGTTTATAACGTGTTAAATATTTTTCTTACACAAACCCATACTTTTATAATGGATGGATGCACATTTTTGGGCTGCCATTCACTGCCACTATAATGCTTGGTTTTCAGTGGCATAGGTTTTAATTTTTACATGAATACATGCATTTTTACGGAAACTGCGTAGGAGACTAACACAGGCTAGAACGAAATTGTTGAATAAAGTTGTTATTTTTTGTTTTTGCGCACAAAAAGTATTCTCGTCGCTTCATAAAATTAAGGTTGAACCACTGTAGTCACATGGACTATTTTAACCGATGTCTTTAACGATGGCCTTGAAAGTGTTAATTAAATTGCTGTCTATGGGTCAGAGAGCTCTCAGATTTCATCAGAAATATCTTAATTTGTGTTCCGAAGATGAACGAAGGTCTTACGGGTTTGGAACGACATGAGGGTGAATAATTAATGACAGAATTTTCATTTTTGGGTGAACTATCCCTCTAACTAACATGATCTAACCATGAGCAATACATTTGTTACTGTATTTGTTAATCTTTGTTAACGTTAGTTAATAAAAATCCAGCTGTTCATTGTTTGTTCATGTTAGTTCAGAGTGCATTAACTAATGTTAACAAATACATTTCATTTTAATAATGTATTAGTAAATGCTGAAATTAACATTAACTAAGATTAATGCATGCTGTAGAAGTGCAGTACATTATTAGTTCATGCTAACTAATGTTAACTAATGAAACCTTATTGTGAAGTGTTTCCAAAATAATATCAAAATGAATTTAAAAAAAAAATATTTGCAAAGAAATTTGACTTTAGACTGAAATTTTATCCGTTAGCAAGATTCACCCAGCAATATTATTTTTTCTTTTCTAGTGAATATACTAGATATACTTTCCTGAGAAGTTTACATTTTATTTAATGGCCTTTGGCACTGATTGGCTGTTACCCTCTGAATCTGTCTCGATAGACAGTGGAAGACCAGAACTAGTGTCATTTTCTTACTCTGACAGCAGCCGCACCGCTGATGAGTGATTGGATCAAGGTAGATTCCTTTGAAATATCTCTCTGCATCTCTTTGTTTCACCATCATACCATTCATCATTCTCAGGTGCCACCTCTCCTGCCCCTTTCCATCACCTCCATCCTTCCTGTTCCACTGTTTCCATAGTGATGTGTGCTTGTGCCCATAATGACTAAGTATCTTTCAAAGAGGCTGCAGGGACTGGCAGGAACCTCTCTAATTCCTCACCTTTTAAGAACAGTCCATAGAGGACACAACAGCATCAGAAAATGCAAAGTGTCTGTATAAGGGTGTATAATGTTAGCATGCCCCTTGTGTAGGTTAGCCACATCAAAACAAAGTGGTAAAAACCTGTTTAAGAGAAAAAGATCTTTAAAGGGATAGTTCACCCAAAAATCAAAATTACCCCATGATTTACTCACCCTCAAGCCATCCTAGGTGTATATGACATTCTTCTTTCAGACGAATACAGTCGGAGTTATATTAAAAAATGTCCTGGCTCTTCCAAGCATTATAACGGTAGTAAATAGCAGCACAAAATTTGAAGCTGAAAAAAGTGCATCCATCCATTATAAAAGTAATCCACACGGCTCCGGGGGGTTAATAAAGGCCTTCTGAAGCTAAGCGATGGGTTTGTGTAAGAAAAATATCCATATTTAAAACTTCATAAAGTACAATATCTAGCTTCCTCCAGACCGCCTTTCGTATTCAACTTACGCAGAAAGTGTAATACCTCTTGCCGTTCAAAATGCTTACGCTACGTCCAACGTTATAGTTACGCTGGTTTTTTCATAAGTTGAATACAGATATATAGATATTTTACTTTATAAAGTTTTAAATATGGATATTTTTCTTTCACAAACCCATCGATTTGCTTCAGAAGGCCTTTATTAACCCTCCGGAGCCATGTGGATTACTTTTATAATGGATGGATGCACTTTTTTCAGCTTCAAATTTTGTGCTGCTATTTACTACCATTATAATGCTTGGAAGAGCCAGGACATTTTTTAATATAACTCTGATTGTATTCATCTGAAAGAAGAATGTCATATACACCTAGGATGGCTTGAGGGTGAGTAAATCATGGGGTAATTTTCATTTTTGGGTGAACTATCCCTTTAAGTTAAATTTTACTCTTCTTTAAAAACCTGGAACATCAAAGGAGACCAATCTGCATTTTTTTCCCCATACAATGACAGTGAATGGTAACCACAAGCGTCAAGGACGGTTTTCATTGAATAATGTTTTAAATTTTAATCTGTTTGTCATACAAAGCTATTACATGACTTTAGTAGACTTTTAGTAAAGCGCACAAGTCATATGGACTATAATTATGATGATATTATGGTGTTTTTTTTGGAGCTTGACAGTTCCTGGTCACGATTTACTTTTATTCCATGGAAAATAGCAGCATAAACATTCTACAAAACTTCACATTTTGTGTTTCAAAGGTTCAGATCAACATGAGAGCAAGTCAGTGACACAAATGTTCATTTTTGTGCAAACTACCCCTTTCAGAAATGCAGGGAAACACAGATTTCTTGGAAGAAACCTGACCGAATGAGACAGAAACAGTGAGGGGGCGCATTGGGGAGAGAAAATAGGGGCTGCTACATCTGCTAAAGCAGAGGAAAAGAGGTTTTTTTGCCCAGAAAACAGAGGGGGAGGCTAGCAGAGATGAAGAGCTAAAGCAAGACTGATCCAGAGGAAGAAGGTGGAGGGGGGGATGAATGCAGAAGAGCGTTGAGCCGTGGCCTGTGTAGCAGCATGTAGGCACTCGTTACTGATGTGGCAGAAAATATGTGCCGACAGGAAACGAGGATGCCAGCTGTCCCTCGATTATGACATTACCACGCAAGAATGGGCGACAACAAAATCATATATGACTCACAGACAATGAATAATAGGGGCAAGAACCATGACCTTCTAGCCCGCATTAGGTGCCACATACAACCTCCCAGCCTCCCTATGCAAGACCAACACTGCAAATAAACAATGACATTAAACCATGATGAGAGGCTTGAGGGATTGCATTGACACACAATAATTAATAGCAATTAAAATGAGTGTCTGTGCATGCAAAAATCACATCTGGAACAGCTGAAAGCAATGCCTCTAGCAAAAAGCTTGTTTTTTTCCTGCCAGTAACCATGCAAACATCCAAACAACAGCATTGGTGTGTGGGCAGCAAACATTAGTATGCGGATTATTTTTTCAGCATAAATGACCTTGCCTTTAGAATCTACTGGTGCAGAACTGTAGGGAAGTGAGAGAAGTCTAACACCATAACACAAGCATCATACAAGCCTATATGTTCACTTATATGAATACTGCGTACTTTGAATCATCGAATACTTAAATGCAAAAGTTCTCCAGGATTCAGACGGACGACTTTAGTAGTTAACTTGCAGCATGAGCGATGCAATGTCAAGTTAAAAATAGTTCAACTTTTTAAAATGCGCTCCATAACCTCTACATTCTGTTCCCTAGCTGGGCCATGAAACCTTGTTTTAACCAAGAACACAGTGGTACAATCAAACCAAAAATTATTCAGACACCAGATATAATTTTTTTCTAGTGGGTGCAGGACACTATAGTTCATTAATAAGTGAGGATAGCAAAATAAAGTAAACTGTGACATATTTTACCCAAAAATTCTTCATACAGTGGATTACCAGTAAAATTGACAAAAATCTGGGACCAAAATTATTCAGACACTGACCATGTTTTGCTTAAGTGTTTTTTCTTTAATTGCTAATGCGACCTTTTACACCACAGACTGAACAAAATGAAGCATTGCTTGTTAATTGGTTGACCTAAATTGGTATTATCTAATTGTGTACTTAATTTTAACAGTTGACAGCTGATTGGTTGATTGTAATCCATTACATACCTTTCTATCAAAGTTATCTGACATTATCAAGATGAATTTGTTCTGACACAGTTTAACTCTGCCAACCAACCAACCAACCAACCAACCAACCATCCAACCAACCAACCATCCAACCAACCAACCAACCATCCAACCATCCAACCAACCAACCATCCAACCAACCAACCAACCAACTAACCAATCAATCAATCAATCAATCAATCAATCAATCAATCAATCAATCAATCAATCAATCAATCAATCAATCAATCAATCAATCAATCAATCAATCAATCAATCGAAATCAACAACAACAATGAAATGTATGATCATTATTATTATTTTTAACTCTTTTAACTGCTGTTAAATTGAGGATTTTTTTGGGTGGCCCTGTGAGTACAGACTCCCCATAATCCTCCATTCGAACAGCATCCCACTGTGAGAAAGAGATTATCATACAGTATTCTGTTTTATTCTGTCTCCATGGGGGGATCAGCCCTTGTGTTTATACAATGAGCTGTGGACTCCTTTTTTTAAAATGCATTGTAATCCGCTTCCTGCAGCCAACGCAGTTGTGGTAATGTAGTTACAGATGGGAATTGCCATTAGATGAGAGAGAATGGGCTATGTCCTTGGTACTTGTCAACTTGGCAGTAACACTATTTTCTGCAGATCGTGTCCAAAAGTTGCTTTGAAAACACTAGCATGGGGCAAGAACTGTGGCCCAGCAAGCAACCTCTGCGATGCAATCCGCATACCAGAATGTGCACGCTGCTAGTTTGGTCCCTCCGGGAACGTAATCTCTAGAGAATAATGTTCAGCATATGAGACAGGGGAGAGCCATCAAGACTTAGCCATGTACCCCACGGCACTGGAGATCATGCATATTTCATGGAAATGGCAAAAACAGACAGTAAGGGCTGCTAGGTCTCTCTGTGGTGCTCTTGAATGACAGCGGCAGAGGATTGGTGGGTCATGTTTGGTAAGCAATATTTTAAAATAACATAATAGACTTATATGGCTTTTTAAAGGTATTTTGGAGAAATCTATGAATATCTGAACTCTTACATGAGGGAATAAAATATAGAAAAATGAAATGCATTTCTTGCATGGCTGTTGTCCATAATGCAATTCAAGATAACACACAAAATAAATAGCCTACCAAAACTGCTTCCAATGCAGTGTTAATGCTCAATTCATATCATGAGTCACTCTCTCTCTTTCTCTCCCATTCACACACACACACACACACACACACACACACACACACACACACACACACACACACACACACACACACACACACACACACACACACACACACACACACACACAGACAGAGACACACAGACACACACACACACCATGACATCAATAAATGCAAAAGACTGGAGAGATTCAGAATCCCTCTAAGATCTTCTCTTATGTTTTATCCATGCTGGAATAATTGCCACAGCTGGTTTCAATCATCCTTTTCCATCCTTCTGAAGAGCATTAATGACTTCACATCACATAAGTAAAGTAAAACATTGATGTGCACTGCATCCTTCATATCTTAAATTGCATGTGCAAGGACACTCTTACAGAGACGTGTGTTCTTTTCTCCTGCTGAGTCCACCCCTCTGTCTCTAGGCTGGAGCATGTTGCTAAAAGGTTGCTAGGGTGTTAAACAAATGGCTGCCTGACCCTCAAGTCTATGGCATTCTGTTCCTGAGATATATCTTTCATTTCAGCGCAAGTCTATGGGATTTTTTTCATCAGATTTTTCTTTCGCCAGGCAAAAACTGTAATGTGGACTGCCTAGAAATGTAATAGCACAATAAGCCGCACGATTTGAGGTATCATATACGGGAAAAGTTATGTGCCAAACATTTTGTCTACAAGAAGAAAAATAATACACCTTAAAGGGATAGTCCAGCCTGAAATGAAAATAAAGTCATCTTTTACTCACCCTGCTGTTGTTCCAATACCCTATGTCCTTCTATCTTTTTCAGACCTCAAAAGGAGAAATTTTGAAAAACGTCTTCCACACGCTCCTCCATATAATGGCAGTGAATGGCAACCAGGCTAAAACTTTACAAAAAGGATACAAAAGTATCACAGTGAGACGCGCGCCATATATGGAAAGTGTTCAGGAGGCATACTATAAGGTTTTGCGAGAAAGAAACTTTATTATTCAGTCAAAATACTGAGCTCGGCCGTTACTCTGTGCGCGTAACGCTCCTGGGAGTGCGTGTGAGCCGTCAGTCAGGAGACGCTCACGTTTTTCAAAATTTCTCCTTTTGAGGTCCGAAAAAGATAGAAGGACATAGGGTATTGGAACAACAGCAGACTTTCAAAAAAAGAAAAGGAAATACTCTTCCAATGTTCAGCCAAAGAGGTAGCCATGCCCCAAACTCAGGACAATGGTTGAGCCAATGTTATTGAGTCAGGTCACTTAAACAAGCTCAGTAATCCTGAAAGCCCCACAGAACCAGTTTCCTATGAAATAGCTCACTTGTATTCGTCTCTGCACATTAAACTTGGATAGGAGAAATTATTTTAACATTGAAAAAAATTATTTCTGCTATTGCACTATAGCGCTGGCTGGGGTTATGTGGACTTAGGCATCAACCTACTTTGAAGATTTATGATTATACAAATGTGTGTACCCAAAGTGTGCTTCATTTAAACTGTAAACAAAGTCTAAGTTGAGATGGCAATGCTCTGCAGTTTGTTTAAGGCCATCTGCTGAGAGCTTTGCTTTTGCTGTGTGATGGATTTAAAGCTTTTCAAACGCCACAGTGGTTTTAATCTCAGTCGTGGCGCTGTCTCAATGCCCTCTGCCTTGTGCGCTTAGTAAGTGTTGGCCTCTACGAGAGTGTTGAATATAAGAGAAGTGCACTGGCTGTTTTCTCAGCAAGGTAAGATATGGTGCACTTTTTATTCCCGGCATCTTCGAGAGCTTTAGCTATAACTTGGGTAATGGGATCCTTCCGTATAGGTGAGGCAGCAATCAGAAAAAGCAAGAAACTGGGATTGAGAGGGGGATATAGAAGATGAGGTGGAGGCAGGAAAGACATAAGAGACACTGAAATTCTCATTGACATTTGAATAGACTGCAATGGCGTTTCAGAGGCTTAGAGTGTGCACAAGCTAAAAAGCCAGTGAATAAAAATATCATGTCAAGAAGCCAGAGAGATGCAGAAAGACATCGATAGATAGAGTGAGAAGGGGGGTAGAAAGAAAATCACCACTAGTGGTGATTTTCAATCCCCCCCTGTCATCGTGAGTGGGTGTAAAGTTCAGCCTCCTCACAAATTGGACGGGGGAATTTGTTCTCCCTTGACATTCTCTACGGAGGTGTCACACAGAGGAGCTGGCCGTCTGCTCTTTGGAGGAAGATGACAGGGGCATTGTCAGGCCAGGAAACACAGGCCCCACTCCCCCTGTGCTATCTGTTGTACATCACAACACGAGGGCAGCTTTTTTGAATGCCGTAGCTTGCCTCGAAACAGCAGGGTGGAGAGGGAAGCGATGTAGGCACTCAAATGGACTCTCGTGAGAGGCTGTTTGGGGATCTGCAGATAAAGAGGTTGTAGATCACGGCGTGTTTTGGGGAATAAGGTGAACGTTCATCTTAATTACCTCCCTGACATCTCACAGCTGTCCGTGATATTTGCGAGATACCTGAAAATGTGGATGATGAATCCCTGCGAGGGTTTGGAATGTCTGAAGACAGAGGGATCCTGTCTCGCTCTATACCAATCTCTTCATCAACCACATCATCATTTCTCACACGCAGCTTGCGATGGTGGCCACATGGGACTTGGTAGGAAACTACCCACCCCGCCCCGATCCGACACAATTTTGCATGCTTCGCAAAATAAACTCTGCTCTATCATAGACACCTTCCAAATTAACTGCGACAAAAAGAGCTAGGCACGATCCCCCGACGTTTCTGGCTTATCACAAAATGTCTGGTCATTAGCAGATTTGCCAGTTAACACAAATGTGCATGCTTCTCCCAAAGGGACACATCAAGGTTCGACGTTTGCATACTGCTGCTTTTCTGAGGCGAAACCAACTAAAACCAACTTGATTACTGCATGCTGCTGAAACCAACGAGGTCAATAGTATCTGGTAAAAGCTGTTTGTTAGAATTCACATTGATCTGAATGGTAGCTGCTCAACTGGTGTGCAATTTCAAATCTGTTATCTTCACTCATGGGACCACAGAACAACTCCTACAGTCCTATGCTGTGATTAGGTAGTTACCATTTAGCATCTATTTACATTTATGCATTTGGCAATTTCCTGCAGAGTTCAGCTCCAACACACCTGCCTGGACATTTCTAGTTATCCTGAAGACCTTGATTAGATACAGTGGGGAGAACAAGTATTTGATACACTGCCGATTTTGCAGGTTTGCCCACTTACAAAGCATGTAGAAGTCTGTAATTTTTATCATAGGTACTCTTCAACTGTGAGTGACGGAATCTAAAACAAAAATCCAGAAAATCACATTGTATGATTTTTAAGTAATTAATTTGCATTTTATTGCATGACATAAGTATTTGATACATCAGAAAAGCAGAACTTAATATTTGGTACAGAAACCTTTGTTTGCAATAACAGAGATCATATGTTTCCTGTAGTTCTTGACCAGGTTTGCACACACTGCAGCAGGGATTTTGGCCCACTCCTCCATACAGACCTTCTCCAGATCCTTCAGGTTTCGGGCTGTCGCTGGGCAATACGGACTTTCAGTTCCCTCCAAAGATTTTCTATTGGGTTCAGGTCTGGAGACTGGCTAGGCCCCTCCAGGACCATGAGATGCTTCTTACGGAGCCACTCCTTAGTTGCACTGGCTGTGTGTTTCGGGTCATTGTCATGCTGGAAGACCCAGCCACGACCCATCTTCAATGCTCTTACTGAGGGAAGGAGGTTGTTGGCCAAAATCTCGCGATACATGGCCCCATCCATCCTCCCCTCAATACGGTGCAGTCGTCCTGTCCCCTTTGCAGAAAAGCATCCCCAAAGAATGATGTTTCCACCTCCATTCTTCACGGTTGGGATGGTGTTCTTGGGGTTGTACTCATCCTTCTTCTTCCTCCAAACACAGCGAGTGGAGTTTAGACCAAAAAGCTCTATTTTTGTCGCATCAGACCACATGACCTTCTCCCATTCCTCCTCTGGATCATCCAGACAGGCCTGGACATGCGCTGGCTTGAGCAGGGGGACCTTGCGTGCACTGCAGGATTTTAATCCATGATGGCGTAGTGTGTTACTAATGGTTTTCTTTGAGACTGTGGTCCCAGCTCTCTTCAGGTCATTGACCAGGTCCTGCCGTGTAGTTCTGGGCTGATCCCTCACCTTCCTCATTATCATTGATGCCCCACGAGGTGAGATCTTGTATGGTGCCCCAGACCGAGGGAGATTGACCGTCATCTTGAACTTCTTCCATTTTCTAATAATTGCGCCAACAGTTGTTGCCTTCTCACCAAGCTGCTTGCCTATTGTCCTGTAGCCCATCCCAGCCTTGTGCAGGTCTACAATTTTATCCCTGATGTCCTTACACAGCTCTCTGGTCTTGGCCATTGTGGAGAGGTTGGAGTCTGTTTGATTGAGTGTGTGGACAGGTGTCTTTTATACAGGTAACGAGTTCAAACAGGTGCAGTTAATACAGGTAATGAGTGGAGAACAGGAGGGCTTCTTTAAGAAAAACTAACAGCTCTGTGAGAGCCGGAATTCTTACTGGTTGGTAGGTGATCAAATACTTATGTCATGCAATAAAATGCAAATTAATTATTTAAAAATCATACAATGTGATTTTCTGGATTTTTGTTTTAGATTCCGTCTCTCACAGTTGAAGTGTACCTATGATAAAAATTACAGACTTCTACATGCTTTGTAAGTAGGAAAACCTGCAAAATTGGCAGTGTATCAAATACTTGTTCTCCCCACTGTAGTTCAGGCTAGAGCTAAACTGCAGTGGAAGGTGGCAGGACTGGACACCCCTGAGGTGTACAGAACATTTTATCAGTTCATGCATTCCCTCAACACGGTCTCACTCCTATTCGTCACATATTGACGCTTGGTCAGGACCCCTCAGTGTCACTTTTTAACTTTTTCGTTTTCCGACGCACAGGGTACTCCATTTGATTTCAGTTGTTTGCCCAATCCGTCAGATCAAGACGCATTTAATTCTTTGCATTTGTAAAAGTAGACATGATTTTATGAATATTTATAGGCTACTTTTATATTTTGGAGCAACTAACCCCACTCCTATCCTAAACATACCCACTTCTCAACTATATAAAACACGTAACAGGCAAATAAAGTATTGTCACAGGTATTTATTGCAAAAACTGACCAAAAACAGTATGAAAGTATTAACTCATGTTGCATTCCAAGTCTTCTGAAGTCATACGATATCTTTATGTGAAGAACAGAGTTGATCTTAATGTTTTAATCACTGAAATGATGATCCAACCCGCCGCTCCGTGAACACACACACTCCACTCAGTCATATCTCATTCAAATGATACACCCGACTCTTTAGCATGACGCGATCGGTCACGAGACACACGAGAGCCAATGGCATTTTACAATCAAAGCTGACGTAATGACGCAATTGGTCACGAGACATACGACAGCCAATGCTGTCAAAGCTGACGTAACGTTTCTTCCGGCGGCAATTTTTGAAATGTGTTCATGATCTTCGGCGGATGCTGATCGCTTTTGGGGATTTTCTTCACACAAATCAATCGTTTGGCCTCGGAACACTTGGAATATTTGTACTTTTTTAATAAATTGTGGCTGCAGTCATATCTGCCTGTTATATCCTGTTTTTTATAATACACAAATGGGTAGGTTTAGGGATGGGGTTGGGTTACGTGTTCAAAACGTGTTTGAATAACGTAAATAAAAAAATAAATGTAAATAAAATTATGCTGGCTGATTAAATTGAGAATCACACTCCATGTCATAATGGCAAAATCATAACCCAGTATATAGTTTCATTATGACGATAACCATGCCCAACGCGTCTATATATGACGCCAAAGGTTTCTCATTGAAATCAATGGAGTACTGCGCATCGAAAAACGACGCTAAAGGGGTACCCTGTGGGTTAAAAAGTGACGCCAAAGGGAACTGACCAAGCGTCAATATGTGACGAATAGGAGTGAGACCGTGTTGATTCCCTGGGAATCGGACCCATGATCTTGGCATTACTAGCACCATGCTCTGAGTTACAGAGAGGCTAACAACAAGGGTTAACTGGGCTATACTAACCAGCCAAACATTAACCACTTGGCAGAACCAGAGTGCAGAGTCTGTAGCTGTCCTTGGTCCTGAAACCTCTGCAGTTCAATAATTGAGTTGTACTGAACCAAACACAGCGGGTAACTGTCCAGGGTCCTGAAAAGTAGTGCACTACATATCTGTCCACCATTCTAGCCAGATGTCTGAACTCGGCTGGCTCGTATGAGAATCAGTGTCAGTAGGTTGGCACAACAAAACAGAGAACAAAGAGAACACGGGCGGCAGACGCACCATGTTGAGACGTCATGCGACCGGATTATAGGCAGAGTGACACTGCAGAAGCCCTAATCCTTATCTGGGAGATTAGGAAAACATGACACTGTGCTCATCAAATCGTTTTTATCATCCAGATGTTCTGGTCTCCAAATTTACAAAAATGTGGGCAAATTCAAGGAGAAATGAATCTGTCTGGAAGTTACTGTCTGGCATCATTGCCCCACATTGCCTCAACACCCTTAAAAAAATGCCATAAGGGAATGCAATGCAGTTGTCTGCATTAGACTAAGAAGATATCTTCTTTTGGCATAATTGATAAGTTTGAGACAATTTACATGCAACCTGCCCTTTAAATAGTATCAAACAAAATTAGTGTCTAACTCCAAAGTCTGACAAAAGAAGTATGCATTGTCTTCCTCAGGCCCCAAAAGTGGTTCAAATATGTGCACTGAAAAGTCCTGAGGGGTTTGTCGAGAAGGTTTTGGATGAGGATTTAATGGAGCGATAGTAGAGGAAGTCATGTAAAATTAAGCACCAGCACAAGACGAACGAGTCATTGTGACCCCTTAACCTAATGTTCTGACTCTGACTTCAGTTCTGTCTGATTCTTTCTTTGTATGCTTAACATCTTCAGGAACAATAGATGTTCAAAACACAGAAAAATATGGTTGTCAGTCATGTTTTTTAAAGTTTTAAATATGGCTACAAGGGCTGTGTTTGATAGAGCGCTTCATTTGAATACAAGAACAGCATTTAAAACATGGAAAATGTGCTGAAATTAATGAATAGAATAGAATATATAAACTAGAACAATGTTTGATCTGGGCCACAGAGGAACATAACTGGAGTTACCTGATATCAAGAGATGTAATCCCCCAGTCAGAGCTTCACACTTGTGCAATATGGAAATATCTGCTAAGTGTTTTATTTATTTATTTTCAACTTGGCATATGGTACCAGGTGGGGAGTGCCAAATGTTAACATGAAATCTATGCCATTACCTATATTGTTATACAGTGCGACAGAGGCCCTTCATAATGCAGAGGGCAACTGTCTGCTCTGCCTATTGTTAGCAATGGCCCTATAGTATGCAGAGTTTAATAAACAGCTGTTATACTAAATTCTGCTGAGGTGAAATTTAGTGCAGACCCATATCGTGATATATAACATATCATGGCCTCTGTATCAGGATACGTATTGTATCGTGACTTTGTTGCCGATACACAGCCCTAATGGCTACGTTAAAGCAGTTCGGTTATAAACAAGAGTGATGACTGCATTTTAGAACTGAAGTGACTCCTACTTTTTTCCTGAGATGGAGAGATGGGCTGTGTCACTCAAAGGTTTTACATCCAATCACTGTTTTCCACATGGAACTGCTCCCATAATGTTGTGGTCTGTATGTGACCCAACCGCTTTAATCTAGTCTTATAAATTAGAAAAAGCTGCTGTCAATTAAGATTTGACAGATGATCTTGTACCTCAATTAGACTTGTCTCAGGGGTTTTCAAGCTAGGGTCTGGGGCTCCCCATGGGGCCACAAGAGGGTGCTAATGGGTCCGAGGTGCAGAGAAAAATATATAAATAATAAAATAAGTTAAAATTCACAGAATTTTACATTATTATGGTTTCATTCAAACTGAATTGACAGCCATATTAGATTCAAGTTTCTCTTCACGCTTATACGCTCTAAAGATAGAAAAAATTGTCAAATTAATAGAAAGTACAATTTTCCAGATTTTACACATATATTTGCTTTTTAACAGCATAAATGACACTTTACCCACTTACCAAAATCTTTAGCCTGTTTACCAAAAAAAAAAAAAAGTAAAAAAAAAAAAAAATACCTTGCTAAAGTTTCTGACCCCCTCATTCTACAATTCTACAAAGCAAAAAATAAAAATGGAAAAATCATAAGTGTTTGTCTGCACACATTTCTTGCAACTATGCCCTAAGGCAAAAGACACATGCTGCACCTGTACCGCTGTCATCTGGAATTGTGTGATGGGACTCAAATTAAGTCATTACTACAGGCATACTTCCTTCTCCCTGATGTACGTACAGCAACCACAGAGAATTCCGCTCTCAGCCAATTCTACGTGCATGGGCTCATTCTCATGCTAACATAAACACATGCACACTCCGGAGTCCTCACGGGACTTTCCCAGAGTCTTAAAATTCGGTTACCTTTCATTTTATCTGCTCTGAAAACCATACAAACACATTTCCCATATCTGCAGACATTGGGATGTGCAAAACCATGCTCAAAAACTAGGCTTTCCAGAATGACTACTCGACTAATTCATATTTAGTACACACTGGATGCTTAAAGGTGCAGTGTGTAGCCTAGTACTTATGAGGATCTATTGACAGAAATGCAATATAATATACATAACTATGTTTTCAGTGGTGTATAAAGACCTTACATAATGAACCGTTATGTTTTTATTACCTTAGAATGAGCCATTTCTATCTACATACACCACTGGTCCTCTTACAGTGAAGTCGCCATTTTGCGCCGCCATGTTTCTACAGTAGCCCTAAAGGGACTAACTGCTCTACATAGCGCTAGCTACTCTCTGCTGTCTCAGACGACGACATCTTTGTCCTGTGTCGGCCACCGTAGCTTCTCTATGTGCTTCGAAAGGGAGGGGTGAGCGGTGGGCAGTTGCAATTCACAACCTCACCTCTAGATGCCACTAAAATTTACACAGTGCACCTTTAATCTGGTTTCGCCAAATGAGTTTCTTATGGATTGTTTACATAAAATGTGTCCCGTTCAATAACTGAATGTACAGGAACGCAAGGGGCTCTGTTTTTTTCCCACCTAAAAATGTTCCCTAAATGTTCCATTGTACTACAATGGTATTTTGGACCTGCACTATGGTATTATTGAAAGTACTATGGTATATATTATAAAGTATCACAGTATTACCATCTGAGACCATAAATGTGCCACGGTATGCCGTAACAGTACTTTTTTGTTAGTGTGTTTTTTGTTTGTTTTGTTATTCTGTTAGTATAGACTTTGATAATGTAACCATTTTGATTTATCCCTAGCTTTTTGGTAAAAAAAAACACTCTACCCAGCAGGCAACTAGCCGTCTGAACTTTCTCATACATCCAGCAAAGCATCATTCAGTTCCGTTGACTTCGTTACCATGAAAACATTCTCATGAGAGAGCCTTTCCCCCTCTCCCTGAATGCATTCAGAAATCAGGGGACATGTTCATACGCATGGGCGCTGTGATAAAGTGCCCAATTCCACTATTGCAGAGTCTACGGCAGAAAGCCTTGCCTTCAGTGTGTTGTAATTGTGATTCTTATTTCAGAGTGTGAGCCTTCAGGCTGCTCTTTGGTTTATTCATGAGTTGGGTTTGAGGATGGGAGTGGTGGAGAAGAATCTTTAATTTTACTATCAGCCCAGGCCTGACATATCTATGTGAAGAAGCCTCTAATTAAAGTCAAAAGGAACATTGACCATTTTCTAATGGAATAATTCAGATGAGCCTTGTTTGTCCATGCCAGTCTCTCATCCTCCATTCTCATTCATTAGAATGCATTACACTCGTGTGATTTCTGGCAGCTTGTATTTGCTTCAAGATCACAAGCCAGTGTTGCCGTCAAAGAGAATTGCACTCGCTCTCTCTCCCTCTCAAGTGTGTTTGCCAGTTGGTGCACGAAGCGACCCGATGAGGAAAGCTAGGGATTATGTTCTCTGGTTAAAGGGATAGTTCACCCAAAAATGAAAATTCTGTCATCATTTACTCATCCTCAAGTTGTTCCAAACCTGTATGAGTTTCTTTGTTTTGCTGAACACAAAAGAATATATTTTGAACAACTAAACAGACCATGGACCCCATTGACATCCATAGTATTTTTTTGTCCTACTATAGAAGTCAATAGGGGTCCATCAACTGTTTGCTTACCCATATTCTTCAAAATATCTTCAGTGTTTAGCAGAAGAAAGAAATTCATACAGGTTTGGAACAACTTGATGGTGAGTAAATGATGACAGAATTTACATTTTTTGGGTGAACTATCCCTTTAACCCTGTAAAGCTTGACATATAAAATCATTTTTGAAATGGAACAGTTTATTTTATACAGTTTAAAAAAATATACCATATTTGATACATCAGGCTCATATAGTATGATATAGGAGAATATGGAGCTCATACTCATACTTAATTTTATTCAGATGCCCCAACTGAGGAAAAAACCAACAACAATTTGGTGAAATTAGATCAAATTCTGATTTGTTTTGTAATATAAATCGATGGGATGTTTATAAAAGTATCTGTTGTCACTCTATATCTTCCAATAATATATCAGTAAAAAAACGATATTTAAATGCTTAGTTTTATGATCAAAACTCTGTCGTTTTCATTATGGGAGGCAAAACATATAATGCAATGCAATAAAATGATGATTGAGAGATGAACAAATAAACATTCCTCAAAAGCCTGATGTATCATACTTGATACTCACATTTTAACATGCTTTTTCTAAAAAAAGTATGTACGGATAACCAAGTAAACCTAAGTTGCTTTAGTCCAGTAAGTGTTCTTCTTGAAATATTACTAACAATATAAAAGTTGTTCTTAAGTTTACTTTATATAAATCAGTAAAGATTTCACTGCACAAAACAGTACAAATATCAATCAGATGACAGAAAGCGGATTGTGTAAAAGTGTTGATCATGGTCATAATTTAGAGGCCTTAGAAATTTGTGTATCAGAATCAACAGAACCCAGCAAGCAATAGCCGTCATTTCACCATCTCGGTTAACTATAGACCCGATATAGTCCGGCTATGAGTAACCCACTTCTAAAATCAAAATCAAATCACCTTTATTTATATAGCGCTTTTTACAATGGCAATTGTTTCAAAGCAGCTTCACAGTGGTAACAGGAAAATAATGCAACGGAATTTGATTCGGCTGTACAGCCGCTCTGGTGAAAACGGTGATGTCATCCAGCTCATTTCAATTATCATATAGTGTCAATGCGGGCGGATCAGTAATATAATTGAAATTTAGGTGTCCCCAACTGAGCAAGCCAAAAGCCAAAGGCGACGGTGGCAAGGAACCAAAACTCCTTCAGGGCCAGAATGGAGAAAAAAAACCTTGGGAGAAACCAGGCTCAGTCGGGGTGCCAGTTCTCCTCTGGCCGACGAACAAATAGTGTATGATTATGATTCTGGCAACATTACAGGTCAGAAGTCATATTAGATCAATAGATATTCGTAGGATTATTCGAAAGATTGGAGTTGTCACGCCGGGGACGGGTTTAATTAGGATGTCGTGTCGATGCGGCATTTACAGGGGGGAGTTTAATTGACACTATTGTCTCTACAGACACTTCAGGGATATGGTCGTCATGTCCAGGCTAAGGTCCACCATCTGGTCTGGATACGGCCCGGATCCGGCCGACTGCAGTAAACCTCGGGATAAACAGAAAGACTAACATTAGCGTAGATGCCATTCTTCTTATGATGTAACGAGTACATCAGGTGTTATGGGAAGTGTTCCCGGTTCCGGCTGACCTAGTTAATGCAGCCTAAAACAATCATTTAACTGATTTGAATAACAGAAATTAAAAATGTTTTATGTGTATGCCATAGTAAAGAGATGTGTTTTTAGTCTAGATTTAAACTGACAGAGTGTGTCTGCTTCCCGAACAATACTAGGAAGACTGTTCCAGAGTTTAGGTGCTAAATAGGAAAAGGACCGACCGCCTGCAGTTGATTTTGATATTCTAGGTATTATCAACTGGCCAGAATTTTGAGACAGCAATAAACGTGATGGAGTATAATGCGTTAAGAGCTCGCTCAAGTACTGGGGCGCTAAACCATTTAGTGCTTTGTAAGTAATCAGCAAGATTTTAAAATGTATACGATGTTTAATAGGGAGCCAATGCAGTGTTGAAAGAACCGGGCTAATATGGTCATACTTCCTGGTTCTAGTAAGAACTCTAGCTGCTGCGTTTTGGACCAGCTGCAGTTTATTTATTAAGCGGGCAGGGCAACCACCCAGTAGAGCATTACAATAATCTAGCCTTGAGGTCATGAACGCATGAACTAACTGTTCAGCATTTTGCATTGAAAGCATGCGCCATAATTTAGATATATTTTTAAGATGGTAGAATGCAGTTTTACAGATGCTAGAAACGTGGCTTTCAAATGAGAGATTGGTATCAAAGAGCACACCCAGGTTCCTAACTGACGACGAGGACTTGACAGAGCAGCCATCGAGTGTTAGACAGTATTCTAGGTTACTACTTGTGGAGTTTTTTTGTCCAATGATTAAAAATTCAGTTTTTTCTGAATTAAGTTGCAGGAAATTACTAGTCATCCAATTTTTAATATCAGCTATGCATTCTGTTAATCTTGTGAATTGGTAAGTTTCGTCAGGGCGTGAAGAAATATAGAGCTGAGTATCGTCAGCATAACAATGAAAATTAACACCATGCTTCCTAATAATATCTCCCAGTGGTAGCATGTACAGGGTGAAAAGCAACGGTCCTAGCACTGAGCCCTGCGGTACTCCATACTGAACTTGTGTTCGGTGTGACATCTCTTCATTTACTGCTACAAACTGATAACGGTCAGATAAGTATGATTTAAACCATGCCAATGAAGTTCCACTAATGCCAACATAATTTTCGAGTCTATTCAAAAGAATATTGTGGTCGATAGTATCGAATGCAGCGCTAAGATCGAGTAACACTAATAGAGATATACAACCACGATCGGATGATAAGAGTAAATCATTTGTTACTCTGATGAGAGCAGTCTCAGTACTATGATACGGTCTAAATCCTGACTGGAAATCCTCACAGATACCATTTCTTTCTAAAAAGGAGCATAATTGTGAGGACACTGCCTTTTCTAGTATTTTTGACAGAAAGGGTAGATTTGAGATTGGCCTGTAATTGACTAATTTTGTAGGATCAAGTTGCGGTTTTTTAATAAGTGGTTTAATAATAGCCAACTTAAAAGTTTTCGGTACATATCCTAATGTCAAGGATGAATTAATGATATTAAGGAGAGGATCTATGACCTCTGGAAGCATCTCTTTTAGTAGTTTAGTCGGTATGGGGTCGAGCATACATGTTGTTGATTTTGATGATTTAACGAGTTTAGCCAATTCTTCTTCTCCTATAGCAGTGAATGAATGTAATTTTTCCTCAGTGACACTACAATGCACTGTCTGATGTGATACTGTAGTAGACGGCTGCATGGTTATAATTTTTTTCCTAATATTATCAATCTTACAGGTAAAGAAGTTCATAAAGTCATTACTGCTGTGCTGTTTACAAACATCAGAAGGTGAAGCTTTATCTTTGGTTAATTTAGCCACTGTATCGAATAAATACCTAGGGTTGTGTTTACTTCTAGCCAAAATAACCTTGAATTTGGTTACATGTCGTTTTTGCCAAAATAACTTGCGAGATGTATGATATTCCATCATGTAAGCAAAGTCAACAGTGATTACAAGGTGCTTGGTTTCATTTCTTTGGTTAGACTAATACATTTTCACTGACAGCCCAAATCTTGCCTTGTTTTAACCTAGACGTAAACACAAAAGTGCTTGCTGGGAAGGCTCCATAGGGTTAAGCAGAGAAAGTGAGCTCAGTTGGCTTTTCACAGTGATGCTGGAGATGAGCAGAGGTAACTGCAGGTAACACACTACACAATAGCTTCACAGAATCTAGGTGTGAAAGAGGGGATGTCAGAAGAGGACATGGATATAATCTACTGTAAAAACGGCACATTAAGAGCCTGTTCTACAGTACACATTTCTGTGTGGTTAAAAATGTCTTTAAACAGATCTCAACAGCCCAATTATGTGATCTGTGATAGCAGTGAATAAAGTCACTACTAACCATCGACCAAAAACGCTGCAAATCAGGCTAATCTGATTAGGACCACCTCAGGGCATATTATATTGAGTTACTGTCTGTATTAAATCTCATTTTGAAAATAAATACAAAGATTAAACAAAAATAACCATGAAGCAATTAAAATGTCAGTAAACTTATCCATATAAATATTTAACAGATTGGCCAACAAACTTACTTTTCCTCCATTCCATTAGTGCAGATACAGTACATGACGAATGGCTTTAACTACCATATCAAAGCTTGTGGAAAAACCTAAATGGGAACCCAGTCGAAGCGAGACCTAAATTCGCAGCACTTTGTGGAGGATGTCAAGCAACGTGGTTCCTTTGCGGCTTGTGAGTGAGTTTCACTAAGCCTTGGAGACAGATGCCTCTCTAGTTCCCACTCACTTCCCTCTTCGCCTAGCGTAGATGTTCATCCAGTGGTTTTTCTGAAGACGCGCTGTCAACATAACGACATGACAAGGATTCATGAAGCCTGACGGAAACGTTATCAAATATGCATTAACTATCTCGACTAGCAACATGGAGTCCCTCGCAACATTTGTCGAAGTGAGCCGTGTTGAGTGAGTCATGCATGGTTTGTTGCCGTTACGGGACGTTGGGGAGATGTATTATTGAAAAAAAAACAAGAAAAAAAAAAATGTTTTAAAGTTACTTTTCTCTTCTGCGTGGTGTACATTTGCTCAAGTGATCAATCAAAATCTCTTGAGGTGTTTTCTGAAATGTTCAAATTTAGCACTGCTACATCCTTATTTCCATTAACACCTAGCTAAACCCGTTAATGAGATTCTTTAACCTGTGCCTAATTAGGACAGAGGGAGCCGATGTGGGATTTAATCTCCCAGGATTTAGCTTTGATCATCCCTTAACCCTGAGCACAGCCCTGGGGATCTAGTTTTAGCCCACTACTGCGACCGTCCAGGGTGTGAATCGCAGCGGGAAGTGTCTAAAGTCGGGAGGCCTGTGGTTGGAGATGAAAGCCAAGATTGGGAATACAAAGGCGAAACGAAGGACTTTGCTACTAAAGGTAAGTCTATTTACAGCAACACCGTCTGGGGAGGAAGAGAGAGAACAAGGGAGTGGAAAAAAAAGACAGCTTCGGGAAACCTTTCCCCTGATTGAGGAAAAAAACAAGGTGAAACAAACAAACCAAGCACATGAAATGCAGTGAGAAGAGCTTCAAAGCCTGCAGGTTGATTTAGCAATTAACTTCATTAGCATATGGTTGACTTAAGTACGTGGTTTTAAAACACAAAGGCGTCTTGTCGAAAAACAACACAGGATTATGCTCAGAAAGAAATCATACATGACAGTGATACTGTTAAGTAACACTAGAGATACAATGTTCATTATACTAAATACTCCTAAATACTGTATTTCTTAGAACGTAGCACCCGAGTTAGCATTTCATACCCAAGAGTGTGAATACACACAGGCTGTCTCTAATGGTTTCCTTTCGCGTTTTTCTGTTTCTACGCTCATGCTAAAAACTGAGGTGCTTAGCCAAATCACTGAGGCTTGAAGAGCAGAGAGGGCTAAATTATTTACACTCAAATGAGGGCAACACTGACGACTTGCACGCTGTTAACAAAAGAGCCGGGACATTTACTGCAGTTATTTACCCTGGCAAAACTTAAGCCAATTAATGAAGTTCACTCAAAAAAGACAAGGTAAAGTAGCAGCTAGCAAAAGCAACAATAAACAAGCTCTTAATAAAGGGACAATGTCAACAAAGTGTTCTGCTGTTGCTAAAGCTAAGGTCATAAGTCCCTTACAAAAAGTACTTTAGTAAAAATAACTATGGTATTCTGGTAAAAAAAAGTATGCAGAGTCATAGAAAAGCAAAACCTTCTTAGTGAAAAAAAAACCTATACCAAAATGCATTTATTTCATGCTAAGTATACTACAAATCCATTAACACATTTACTGACATGTCGCTTGAGACTTACTGATATAAATATTATAATTAAACTTTGCGGAGTACATCTTTCTTGCACAAAGCACATTTATTAATATCAAGCTTAAAAAGTGTTCTAATATAATTATTAGTAAGGATAGTATGACCACTGTATAATATCAGTCTTTAAATGCAGTATATTTAGAGTGTACCTAAAGTATAGTTCCACTTTAGCACAATCAAATATACTTAAATATATCTTTAGTTGGACCTCAGCACTTAGCATAAAACTTAGCATAAAATAAATGTATTTCAAATACATTTTAGTTTATTTATTTTTCACTAGGGCTGTCCAAAATGGCAGATAAAATGAGCAAAATTACCTCATTGGCCAATACCAAAATGTTTACCAAAATGACCAAATATATACTAAAATTTAAAGGTAGGATAGGCAATTTTGGAGCAGCTAGCAATAGCAAGCTACCGAATGCAATGATTGGACGAACACTTTTTTGGTCCTGAGACTTCCACATAAGATATATGTACATTTTTTAATATTTAGACCACTTCTATTATAGCTATCAGGATGTGAAGAGAGTTTCAACCAGTATAACAAATAAAAAACACTGCTAAAAAGGTATTATTTTAACAAAGAATTGTGTGTACTGTGTGTTTTTATGTTTATTAGTGTATAATGACATTAGCATAGCAACATGCTAACGTAAAACTCTACTGAAAAACAACAGAGAATCGATTTTATTCATTTTATGTTTGAAGAGCTTTATTTTTACAGTTGCCACCAATGTAAGGTGCTACAAATCTGTCACTTATAACGTCTAATGACAGGTAGGATGCTGCATTAATAGCAGAAAACAAGGCAGCTCACTAGGTTTTGAAACAGAGCCATTGTTTTCAAAAATTTGTGCTTACTATAGTTAGTTTTATAGAAGAATATCTAATCTCCCACTGATCGATATGATTGCACTGCAAAACCTACAGTAAATTTTCAGATATAAATGTAGTTTGCTGTGCCTAATGTTTTGTGTCATAAATCAATGCTAAATGGCTAGCTTCGTTTGATAATTCAAGCTCTTGGCGCACGGTGCAGCAGGCTGTATTTGACAGCTGCACGATTTGACTCCAAAGTCTGTTTTCCCTGGGCTTCCTGAAAGAGATGTTACTCCCTGCGCTCAATAGGGGGACGTTTTTATTTGGCACCAGACAAAGTATTATCCAAATGCACCTATCTACATCAGATAACCTAGCAGCTTCAGTCTGTCTCTGGATTTTTCCAGTTCAATTTCCGTGCAGGAAGTCCTCAGAGACGGCAAATTATACAGTCCATAGCAACACAGGTGCAAGCTGGCTGATATACTGAACAAAGCAGCAAAGCAGCAAGGCCACCCAGCATCATCTCAGGGGAGGGAGAAAGCAGATAAAATGACATTTATCCAGACATTTATTTTGCGGATTAAAAGATTAGATGGGTAATGCAACAATGTATATGAGACATATGATGACAAACAGTAGCATTTTTTTTTAAACCGGAGATAGGTGCTCACCCACATATCCAAGGCTGCAAACGTACACACTAACAAAAATGACAAAATGATAGACATGGTTTTCTCTCAGACATGTGTCAATTTTCAAAGGCGCGAAGCGACTTGTGACTGAAATGGGATGCAGAGCGGATCTCTCCATCAAAACAACATAACCTTGATGTCTGCAGTTCAATAGTTCCCGTTTGAGCTACACACCATTTACTCTACCATCTCTGGCTTCCTGTGGATAAACAGGTGAAAGAGAAGTATATAGAAGAAAAATAATAGCGTGGGAGACATAGGAGGTAAACAAGCAAAGAATATTCAGGAAGAGAAAAATGACAAAACTGACAGATGGGGTGACAGACAGACAGAAGATCAATGGGTTTCTGACAGGACTCTACTGACAAGACAGCTACATTAACAATGCTAATGTGTTAATGATTGTGACATATGATGCAGTTTTAGATCTGTGGGAAATATATAAAACACCAATTTTGAATGTGAATCTGTGGTGCAGTGAAGGAGTTACATACTGAATAGACATTGGGTTGTCTGAACCTTTTCAAAAGTTTTAATTTTAAAGGTTATCCACATACAAAGATCCCTTGCAAGGAAATCAGGCTATATATTTTCATGTATTAACAATATACATTACTCTTCAAAAGATAATAAAACTTTATTCTACGGGGCTGTTGAATGCTTGAATCTGATTGGCTGATGAACGTTCTAAAGTGTGCAATTATTTTCAGGGAAACGCATGGCAAAAGTAGTTCAAAGCAGGTCTTGACCACATTACAGTTCCATATCACTTTGCCAAATGATTTCAGTTATTTCAAATGTCTTTACAGCATACAACAGCAAAAAAAAACTAAACCCACAGCGACACTGGCCAAGCAAAGAAATATAGTAAACAATAAGATAAAAACGACAAATTATTTCCATGTTTTTTCCACAAAATTACTCTCTTTCTCCCGCTCTCTCTGCTCTCCCACTCAAACACACACACATACACTACGGACACACACCCGCGCAGAAACGTGTTGTCAGCGCTGCTTAAAATAGCGCTATTTTATCAGTAAAATAGTTTAGCAACTTAAAAGCTACATGACATTTCTCATTAGTTAGTTAATAAAGGCGCTGTTCTTACAGTTTCGTATTAGTAGACGCTGCTGCTGAACACTGTTGAAAGAGATGCACAGACTGAGGTAATTCACATATGCTCTCTCTCTCTCTCTCTCTCTCTCTCTCTCTCTCTAATAACTCACCGCATCAGTCTGCTATCAGTGGCTCAAGCCTCCATTACTAGCTCTAAAATGACGTTTGGGTTTAGATGCGTAGAAATTAGTCCTGCACACGAGAGCGTTTTAAGGACAAAACCTGACAAATGTCTTGAAATAAATCATCTGAACAATGTTTTGTGGTGTAGTATTCGTAGTATAAGCAGAATAATTGACTCCGCTTCGTGTCGTGACCGCATTACCACCTCGGTGTGCATTATTTTTCTAATAATTCAACGGCCCGTCGTCAATTATTTCTTACTTTTGACATTTTTGGTTTTTATTTGTTCCTGTTAAAATGTTTCATAAATGTTCTCATTGGCCACTTCATTAGATGATTCACCTAATACTAGGTCTGATGCGTCTAGTGCTTTGTGACGTGTGTTATCCAGCTGGAAGCAGCCATGACAAGATAGACAGAATGTGGCTATAAAGGGCTGCACATGGGCAGCAACAATACTCAGGTACGCTGTGACATTTAAACAATGCTCAACTGGTGTTAAGGGCCTAATGCGTGCCAAGAAAATATTTCCCACATCATTACACGACACTACAAGCCTGAACGAATTGACACAGGGCAGGATGGATTCACGGATTCAATGTTGTACACCAAATACTGACCATAGCAAACCCTATATTTTCCTGTTTTTAACTGACAGAAGTACAATTTGGAGGGACCGTTTGCAGCTGTAGCTCATCATATTCAAGGTTTGATTCAAGGTACATTCAGAGATTCTCTTCTGAATAGCACTGCTGTAATGCTTGGTTACTGTCGCCTTCCTGTCAGCTTCAACCAGCCAGTCCATTCTCCTCTGACCTCTCTCCTTACCAAGTCATTGTCGCCCACATAACTACCGCTCACTGGATGCTTTTTGTTGTTTGCAACATTCTCTGAAATCCCTGGAGACTCTCATGCATGGACAATCCCTGGAAATTTTTTCTAAGATTACATTTTTTTCCCCATTTCTGTTGTTTAGTTTGAACAATAACTGAACCACTTGATCACATGTACCGCCCAATGACCTCTAGTGGCCTGTGACTTGAAGTCTGGCATTTTGTAGAAGTGGTTTTGATTATAAAGTGCACCAAATTATTTCATTATCATGACCATGGGTTAAATAACAGTTAAGATGACAAATACATGCTGTTAAGAAATAATCATGTTTTATAACAGTTATTTAAAACTTAAATGTAATTTAAGTATTTATATTAAATGTAGAATTTTTCATATAGTTAATTTTTATGAATATTTATTAGTGCTGTCAATCGATTTAAAAAATTAACAAATTAATTGCATATTTTTCTGTAATTAATAGCGATTAAGCTCGATTAAAAACATTGGAGTTTTTAATATTTGTATATTGTAATAATTTCACAGTTACTCTCTAAATGTAGAAACACCTTACAGTATATTTTAAATATTGTTTTTAATGGCATCTTTTTATAAATGAAGGCCAGTATCACTGATACTAATACTGCTACTGATTTTTTAAAACATTAATGATAGACATTCAACATTACAGTATGATTAAAAGCTATCAATTTCAACATTTATTAGGCTTTAAAAAATAAGTTTTAATTTAAGTGAACTTAAAACAATCTTCACATAAACCCATTATAATAAATGTCATATTTACCTGTGGACTTCCTACTTGTTAGACTAGGTGTTAAATTAACAAACACCTTTCTTAACTGTATAAATTATACATTAAATATAGATTAATCCTTATTAAAGATACAATTGTCTCTGTTACCTTTGTTCTTTGATTAACATTAATGACAGACATCACAGCAAGTGGTTTATTAGGCTGCTGTCACTTTAAGACCTGCCGCTGCCGAACATGGCGGATCTGACACGCTGTCACACGCATCTCATTTTCTCACAAAAGTTCATTTAAGATGGTATTAAACTCATTTAAGACCGATCTTATGAGAATACTCGACAAAACAGGCATTTTGGCATAATTCTGTAAGTTATTGTTTGTTCAAGCGCGAACGAGAACTCGATTCTGGCGCGCTGTCTGTGCACACGATACTGGTGTGCGTCTTTCTGTGCGTTGTGTTTGTGTGTCACACAGACAGGACATTCACAGACAGTGCGTTCTCTTTTATCTTGTTGCACTTAAATGGATTAGAAGCATTTGCATGAATAAGAGCGTGATCATATAACACTAGCCAAAGGATGATAGAAAAACAGATGCTTCGTTAATTGCGTTGAATATTTTTAACGTGTTAAACTGAAAAAAATTAATCACATGCGTTAACGCGCTTATTTTGACAGCCCTAATATTTAAATATAAAAGCATTGTAAATTAACCAAGAATTTTTAATCAATAATAACAATACTTAAAGGGACAGTTCACCCAAAAATGAAAATTACCCCATGATTTACTCACCTTCAAGTCATCCTAGGTGTATATGACATTCTTCTTTCAGACGAATACAATCAGAGTTATATTAAAAAATGTCCTGGCTCTTCCAAGCTTTATAATGGCAGTGAATGGCAGCCCAAAATTTTAAGCCCAAAAAAGTGCATCCATCCATTATAAAAGTAATCCACACGGCTCCGGGGGGTTAATAAAGGCCTTCTGAAGCGAAGCGATGCGTTTGTGTAAGAAAAATATCCATATTTAAAACGTTATAAAGTAAAATATCTAGCTTCCGCCAGACTGCCTTCTGTATTCAATTTATGGAAAAAGCATAACTGGCATGGCGTATGACGACGGACGCAGCGTAAGCATTTTGAATTGTGAGAGGCGTTAGACTTTCTGCATAAGTAGAATTTAAGTTGAACTTCGTCTGAAAGAAGAATGTCATATACTCCTAGGACGGCTTGAGAGTGAGAAAATCATGGGGTTATTTTCATTTTTGGGTGAACTATCCCTTTAAGTATAATGCCTCTGAATCATTGACTCAATCGATTCGTTATAAACAATGACTCACTTAAAACGCATACATTTTTCTTCATCTACTAGCATAACAATCTGACCTGCAGAAAGCGTCACTGAATGAATCAGTAAAAGAATCTGAATTTATCTTTTTTGGTGAACTGATTCAGAAGATTAGAGATTATAGGATTATAAAATCCTCACCACTTCTAGCTGCGGCTCAAGTCTGCATTCTTTTATGCACTTTTGCTGTTGCTGCCACATGATTGCCTGATTTTTTTTTACATGTATACATTTGACATTGATACTGTATATGAAAGCATTTTAAATTATATTTAGGAAATTTTAATCAATGATAACAAGACTTTTTTTTTTTTTTTTTAACAAATCGCTTGAGTCAATGATTCAATGACTCACTCATAACACAAAAATATAAAATATTACTGGTGTAACAATGTAATCCGCAGGTCAATGAATGAATCAGTAAAGGAATCTGAACATTTTATTTTGATTTAAAAGATTAAAATTCACAAGAGAATCAAAATCCTCACCTGTAATATAACTACTGCTCCAGTCTGCATGTTTTAATGCAGTAAGCTGCTGCCACATAATTGGCTGATTATATATTTGCATTAGCAAGCAGGTGTGCCTCATAAAGGCTGAATGGACTGTATACATCACATTCATTAGGAACTCAAAGCTCAGGCTGTAACGAGAACAATCTTACAGAGACCACAGAAGACAGACACAGGAATATAATCTGGCGAACATCCGCTCTACTTCAGCCGTTTAAAGCCTTTAAAAACCCTCCATCAGCTACAACTACAAAACAAGATTAAAGGGTATTAGATATTCACTGATACTACAGATTTAACCTTAAATTTGAGGTTAGAAATGACATTTAGCTATTATTTATATTTGGCCTCCATTAATTAAACAAAAAACTAAGAGGTGCAGTGACATTTGCACTCGCTTCCCCTAGCACCTGCCCACTGATGCATTAGATACAAAGAGTCAGGCCTACTTCTTCAAGGGTATGGCTACCATAAAATAATATATGCATATCAAATCCGCTGACCTTTATTAAGTTCTGTCAGGCACCTGGTAAATAAGAGTTTAAGTCGAATTTATAGTTTAGATTTAAGACTACTATCTGCACCACAGATTTAGGATGCAACAGCATCTTCAAGTAAAAAAAAAAGAAGAAGTTGACAGTTGCTTCCTATTCAAAAATGATGAATTGGTGAAATGGTAAATGTTGGAGAATATTTTCTAAATACCACGTCCTGACACAAACCCTGTAGCAGCAAAACTGTCAGTAGTCTAAAAAATAATGTTTCTTCAGTCATAGCACTTTGTTGTGCCTGCTCAAAACCAGAGTTGTGATTTTGACTAAGAGCCACCTCAGGTGTAAGAAAAGTTTGCAATATACATCTAACCCATTTTTCAGATAAAAGGACATGTGTCAGCTTCAAGTACGAGATAAATTATTCTGTATCTGACGAAACCAGACTGTCACACTTGTTAGGGGACTACGTCTAGCAAACAAAATTCTAATAGTGGATTGGATATAAAGAGGGTATTTATCTTCAGATCACACCTAACACTTTCCGCAGGGTGCCGCTTCGTTCAAAGAGCAAAGATAAAGCAATGGAAACTCATCTTTGTCATTTTCAGTCTCCGTTAACTGAATCGTTAGCAGGGGGCCACCAAATCGAAGATAGTGCTGCATTCTAGCTGCGGGTAAAACCCCTGCAGAGCTCAGATTTATCTTCTGACTGTATGCCAGAGCTATAGAGGGAGAGGCGAAGAAAAGGCCATCAGAGGGATTTTTTCCTCAGCTCAGCCGTCTGAAACATGGGGCTGTGGGACTAGTCTCGGACAGCCTCAGAAGTGAGTCGGAGTCCTGGGGAGGAAGCTCTCTGGGGAGGCCGCTCCAGGGGAGCGTGGGGAAATGTAGCCAATCTGCTGTCAGCCTGCCAAACACAGGACAACGAGACAGGCAGGAGAAAGGAGACATTACCAGTCCTCTGGGAGACTTTTCAGAAGCTCGGCTGGTGCAGGTGGATGTGGCAGAACAAATGGCAAAGGTTGTGTTTTGAATGGTAAGTCACAACAGAGCATTCTGCGGCTGTGAAGGACAAGGGCATGCTTCGACTGGATCTTTTCCAAATATCTGTCAACGTGTTTTTTGCAGTGAGGGTGACATCTTTTGGACACAGTCCCTGCAGCTACAACCGTCAAATTCCCTTTTTTATCCCAGTGCACACTCTCTGTGATGCACTGTCAAGTAAAACGGCACTGTCAATGTTGGGAGACCTCGTCAGATCCGTGCTCTCGCTTGAATGATCTGAACCTGTAAAAACTATTGATTCCTTGCTGGAGGTTATGCTGTATTTAAAAAGTGCTTCTGTTTTAGTAGCCGTGACAGCCTGCATCCAAAGTGAAGTATGTAATTTTTGTGACACCAAACAGAAGTTTGCCAAACACACCATAAAAAAAAGGAGATGAAAAAAAAGGAGATAAACTTTGAAAAAAGGTGAAAAACTTTGATGACCAGTTACATGACATATAAGAGCTGGGTTGTAAATATAGATTTCTCAATTTTAATCGATTCTGATTTTAATGAACCAGTATCTGCGGTTTTCAGTTGATGCATGAAAATAAAAAAGATTCAGATGTAGTGTACACTTACATGTATTTAAGGTATGAATTGTTTACTTACACCGATCAGGCATAACATTATGACAGGTGAAGTGAATAACACTGATTATCTCTTCATCACAGCACCTGTTAGTGGGTGACATATTAGGCAGCAAGTGAACATTTTGTCCTCAAAGTTGATGTGTTAGAAGCAGGAAAAATGGGCACGCGTAAGAATTTGAGCGAGTTTGACAAGGGCCAAATTGTGATGGCTAGACAACTGGGTCAGAGCATCTCCAAAACTGCAGCTCTTGTGGGGTGTTCCCAGTCTGCAGTGGTCAGTATCTATCAAAAGTGGTCCAATGAAGGAACAGTATTGAACCGGAGACAGGGTCTTGGGCGGCCAAGGCTCATTGATGCACGTGGGGAGCGAAGGCTGGCCCGTGTGGTCCGATCAAACAGACGGGCTACTGTAGCTCAAATTGCTCAAGAGGTAAGTGCTGGTTCTGATAGAAAGGTGTCACACCTTCAGGGGTCTAGTGGAGTCCATGCCTCGACGGGTCAGGGCTGTTTTGGCAGCAAAAGGGGGACCAACACAATATGCCTGATTGGTGTATAGTTGTCTCTCCATATTAAGCTGGCACTTTACCATAAAAAAACTTCACATTTCATCTCTACACCATGAAACATTAAGGAACAAGCACAGAAGGAAGGTCAACCGTGTTAATTGTAGTCAATAAAACAAGAACAAGTATTTCCTGCTTGGAGATGTTGAGGTGAACGTATCTTGGTGTGCCTTACAAAATGTTCCACTTAAAGGTGGGTTGAATCTTTACTCTTGGTCTCGCTGGCCTACATAGAGCCTGTGTTATCGGTCTTCATAACCCAAACTGAATGCCTTTGTAGTACTTTGCTAAATTCACCTTTCTCTTGAGGCTCTGTGTCTTTCCTCTTTTTCCCCCACTTTAAAAGAAATCATTTCCATTTGTCTCTTCCTATGTCTATCCATTTCCACAGTATGTAAATGACTGTCCTAGATAAAAGTGTAAAGCACCTACTGGTACATTCACAGGGATTACACATCTAATCTCAACACTTCATCATATCATTTTCAACGGTACAGCTCATAAAAGCCGTAACAACCCACGATGTGAGAACGTGTGGAAAAAATACACCAAACCTCTGTAAGTGTCCTCAAAATGAACAGGCTCCTGAGATGTGTGGAGGTGTGAATTATTGCAGGGATGAGAATTGTAAAGAATTTAAAAAACTGAGTTCTGATTCAGATTCCAGTTCCTATAATAATTGTTTTAGTACTATTGGAAAAGAAATATTTGGAAATAAGAAACAGTTCTTATCACATTTACAGCCCTAAGTAGTCTGATGACACATGATGAGATCATTTCAGACTCTTCATAGGCAGCCTAATGCAAATGCAATCAAATAACTGGCTCTAACTACAGTACCGTTTAAAAGTTTGAGGTCGGTAAGATTGTTTAATACTTTTGAAATAAGTCTCTTATATTCACTAAGGCTGCATATTTTATCAAAAATACAGTAAACAATATAGCTGCAAGCAGCAATTAACAGAGCCAAGCACAAAAGAGGCATAATGAGGAGTTATCAGACTGCAACAATGAGTAATTAAAGACATATTTTGATTATTTTAGTCAAAAATGGCTGAGAAATCATAAATATAATGACTAGTAATATGATTTAATTGCTTTTGATCAAAAGGTGGTTAGTTACCAAACTGATGAGCTGTGTCAGTGTGAGGTGACAATAACACATACAAAGTTTGGTGCCAATATGGCAAGCGTTGCAGAGTTACAGCCTCAGAATCAGCTTTGCATCATGCCATCAAATTTGTTAATACTTTATTCGATAATGGTTTGATTAATCAAAAAGCTTTTAATAACTTTTTGCCGACATGAGCCCCTTTTGCACCGGATAGTTCTAGGAACTTGGTTATAGGAAGGGTGGTTCCCTGAGAACTAAATGTTCCCCTAGGACCATTTTACTGGTTGCATTCACACGACTAGCAGGAACTCTGAAGTGTCTTAAGCCGCACTTGTTGTTGTGACTTTTATTTTGACGGTGCAGCAGACATTTATTTTGACGGTGCTGAGAACGCCAGAGCCTGAGCACACAGCACTCCCATTCTCTGACTTAGTTACGACCATTAGTTTACGATCTGTTTAACAGTCCTGTCTGATACGTTATTAGATAGAACTGTTATACAAAGAAAGTAGACAGTATATGAAAAAGTATTAGCGTTTGCCGTGTGGTTGATGCCCAATGTTGCTAGCTGAGCAGAAATATACATAATCGTGTTTTACTTGGTGTCCTCAAACTTGCGTTGGATTTTCTCCTTTGCGTAAAGTTTGAGAGGTCCATCTATCACTGTTTTCCATGTTCGTAGAGTTAGTTTGTGGAGTAAATATATAGGCTATAATCTGTGTGTACATGGCTTTTTTAAAAATGGCAGCTGCTGGTGTTTCGTGTGCGTTCGGCCAATTAGCGTATACTTACGTCACTGGTAGTTCCTATTGTGCTGGGTTAGACCCTACTCTGAAGTAGGAGCTAATTTAGTTCCCCCCAAAGGCGTTCCTAAAACTAAAATCGTTCCCAGTTCCTGTGGTGCGAACACACCAAAAAGCGGGTACTTCCGCCATTAGTTCTAGGAACTATGAAAAGGTTCCTCCGGTGCGAAAGCACCTATGGTCTCATGAGTCAATTTTAGTGAAAATTGGACCAACGGTCTAGGAGGAGTTCGAAAAAGTAGGCTTTTAATGGAATTCAAAATGGCAGACCGCAAGTTTGACTGACTATGGCATAACTAGTATTACTGTTGGTATCAAGTTGGTATCTTGGTATCAAGGAACCTATCAAGATTTTCGTTACAATAGGTGAAATTATTCAAAAGCTATTAGCATTTTTTGAAATGTCATTATACTTTTTGTCCAAGTGCTGTCTCAAAACTGTTTGAGTACCTTCAGGACATGGTGCCGATGAGACATACAGAGTTTTGTAACAATACGCTAATGCGTTCGTAAAATATAGCATTTTAATACAAAATTCAACATGGCCGACCCCCAAAATGTCCAAAAATTGGGTTTCATCCGACTCTGCATGCTGCACTGAATCAAACGAGATCAGTTTTATGATTTTTTGGACAAACCTTTTAGAAGTTATAAGCAAAAATAACTTTTTTGATATCACCTGACCCGTAGGTGGCGCTATTACTGATTCGCTAAAAATGGCTGACAAGAGTCACGCTGTAGCATGGGTATGTTAGTAAGGCGTTCTGCTTGCACATTTAAGATCTGTTACCTCAACCAAACAGTGAAAATCATTTAGATTTTTTTCCCCCCTTTTCTGAGTAAGAAGTGGTTCTTGGTTCCCAGCCTCATTTATAAGTAGTTGCGGCCTAGTTATGCTATGAAATTCATTATATAGGCATTGTCTTATTAAAAGTAAAGGACTATACTGCAGGGATGTACAAAGTACGACCCACGGGACAAAATCTGTCCTACCACATGGTTATCACTGGCAATTTACCACAACCCAGACACTTTTTGAAAATTCAGTTGCCACTTCTGCACTGCAAGTGAATGATGCGACACAACAAATCAGAACTCTCCCGTTATAATGAACAAAGTTGTCTGCACTTCTAGAGAGACTGAAGCCAGTAACATGTCTATACTGCAAACGTGAGGCACAGCATCAAAACTAGATGCATGTTCCCCTTTACTACCACTTCAAGTGCTTAAAATTGAAGTAGTTTTGCTGTCACACATTTAATTTACATTAAGTTTAATTCACAAATGGTGTTGCAATATTATTCATGATTTTACATACTAATTAGGGTCCAATTCTCACTATTAACTAACTTTTAACAACAATGTTTGCCCTCAATAAACTCCTAATTACTGCTTATTAATAGTTAGTAAGGTTGTTTAGGTATTAGGTAGGATTAAGGGGTGTAGAATATGGTCATGCAGAACAAGGCATTAATATGTGCTTTATAAGTACTAATAAACAGCCAATATCCTAGTAATATGCATGCTAATAAGCAACTAGTTAATAGTGAGAATTGGACCCTAAACTAAAGTGTTACCAAATTATTTTCTTGAATACCTAGTATGAAATTTATATGTAAAATCAAAACATTAACACACTGTCACATTGGTTTGGGTTTTGGTTCACCATTATGTTTTCATGTCTTTTATTTTGTAATCTTCACAGTCATGGTTCCTGTTTGTCATGTGATTCTCTTGTCCTCGTGTGATCATTTCATGTGCTTCCCTTGGTTCATGTGTTATGTTCTCATTGGTTTGTCTTGTCATGTGATACCCTGCTCTGTTTGTCATTGGTTCATTGTTTGATTATTCGCATGTGTGCCTTGTTAGTCATTAGTCTCTGTATATAAATAGACCTCATGTTTCCATTGTCTAGTATTGTTTGTGAAACCCATTGTTGGTGAGTTTTTTGTTTCATGGTTTTTGATCAATTTTATGTCAAGTTCATGTTTATTTTGTATTTAGTTCATGTTTATGGTAATAAAGAAACTGCACTTGCGTTCAGTTGCAACTATTGTTACACACACTAGAAGCATACTAATTGAGAAAAGATTAAGAAAAATGAAAAGGTTTTCATCAGCATTTATGACTTATGGTTAAATGAGGTCCTAAAAATAAGGGGCTGCTGTAAGTAATAGCTATGACTGTTGGATATTGTGCATTTGAAAACCAAATGAAGATCAAGTATCATTACAATTACCAGGTCCTTTGATTCACTGGCCCTTGGTCACCCTGCATTTTTAAAAGTGGCCCCTGAGCTATGTAATTTTAATATCCCTGCTATACTATGTAATATAGAACTGTCATACTTTCAGAATCTTTTGAAATCTTTCTTTATCAGAGCAAGCATTGTGCTAGCGTGCTTTATCTTTAACTACCCTCATTATCTTTCCTCAAAGCACAAGTTTAACTGGCTAGGAAGATAACTTCAATTTATTTTCCTTTTATGACTAATTAAACCCAGGATGTGCTATGCTGTTTGAATCTTCTCCTTGCAATGTTATTAGCCAAGATAGCCATAAAACTAGTTTGCTAGAGTAGTTTGCAGGAGTACAAACTTTACACCGACATACAAGTCCTGTTAGTGACAGGCCGGGGAGGTTAAGAGCTTAGAGTCTGCTCTTGGTCCATTAGGCTTTGGCATTGCTACTCTTTTGCTACATTCACACAAAACAGAAAACTGTTTTCAATCCTGTTTAGATTGATATGGCCACATCATGCTTTACTGATGCTTTAAAAAAAAGTGACTTATATTCTGAAAAATACAATGCCTTTTATGGAAATAATACAATGAAAAAGAACATACTTAAATGCAAACTAAATATAATGTTTTCGGACCCTTAATTGCATGTTAATGGAATGAAAATGAAGTTTAAATTTATATTCAAAGCAATAGCTGAACTTTAAGGTCTTTTTGACACTTAAGTAGGACTTAAGTACTCTACATCTTTATGTGTAATTTCATAATTACTCCTATTGTCTTTGAAAGATGGTTCAAGTGCACTGCCGAATATACTAGCATTTATTGACATTTATGCATTTAGCAGATGCTTTTATCTAAAGTGACTTACAAAAGAGGAACATACTGTATATGGTAAGCTAAAATATGTTTTCATGTTATTTTGTCATTTCTATTGAAACTTGTATTTCATGTATTTAAATTTATTTGTAATTACACATTTGATGAATACACAATGAAGTTTAAATTTTGCATATTTAAATATATATTGACTTTAATAGAATTTCCATCATTTGTGAGAAACCGCTTCCCCGCCATTGACAGAATTTTTTGGCTTTCTGTGTTCCGCTATTACGCATCTTCTGAAAGAGTACTGCATCTCCAGATCAAAACACATGCAAAGAAGATGCAGAAACAAGCGCATATGATTACAATCATATGTAATCATATGCATATTTAAAATAACGCGATCACCAACATCAGCATATAAATCAAAACTGCCTAATGTTACTGAATGAAATGTCGACCCAGGACGAGCTATAGGACTGTGTAAGCATTGAGGGCATTGATGGACCTGATCTACTCCATCAGTATATTGTTCATCGTTCTGAATCCGATCTGGATGTAGCCTTTGACAAAAACGTTCTCAGCTTTTTGCTCAATGTTGCTTTTTTATGAAACTTACCCACATTCAAGTGTTGATAAAAAAAAGGATGCATGAATAATTTTTTTTTTTTAGAGGGTCAGTTCTTCCTTTTGACATATTGCATGTTCAGATATTCATACACACAAATATTCTGGGGGCCATGACATTTTTGTGGCAATGATCAAAAACGCTGGTCGGTGGCTGGCAACTTTTTAAAAAAACGCTGGCGGGAAAAGAGTTAAATGCAATATCAAACAACACACTACAGTTAAAATTATAATCAAGTACTTTACATGTGCTTTAGCATGTTAGTCAACACATCAAAATAAGTGTACTTCTTTAAAGCATGACAAAATATTATTAAAACAATAATTTAAAATGTACTTTAAAGTACAGCTTTTACTTTGACATTATTAAATTATTTTTTTTAAAGTGTACTTAAGTGTGTTAAAAGTGAACTTAAGTTCTCTGTTTAAGTACACTTAAGTGGACTTTATTTCCTTAATTTTATTTTTAAGGTGTCCTTGTTACAGTGTAATTATATATTTAAGTACTGGTTAGGGTTTAGGGTTAGTTTCATGTAATTATGCATAATTTACTGTTATTACTACAGTAAATACATGTAACAAGGACACTAAAATAAAGTGTTACTGTATATTACACTCAGAGCACTCGCACTTCTTTTTCACAAGGAACTGTAATACTTTTTCATTCAAACAGACAGTATTTGAGTCACACCTGTTAGCAAACACAGTTTTCACTCCCAATCATTTACTTAGTGATTGTAGCCTTGCCATTCCCCACCTCTTGTATTATTTAAGCGTTAGCATTCTCCACACAAGTGTTTCTTAGCAGTCAGCAGCATTTACAGCCATTGACTGGGCCTCACCATTTGATCAGCAGTTAATGACACTTAACGTAATCGCTTCAAGACAACCCGGTGCTGTTTAGAGCAGAACAGATGTTTTGGCAAAGGGATCTCATGGTTTAATTAGCCATTGATACTAAGTGCATTAGCAGTGAGAAACGTCACAGCTTGAGATATGGCTGTCGCACTGCACGTGCTAATGCTAATAGGTACTCGAATGGACACTGTGATGATAGTGCAAGATAATCAATGGGTCTTCGAAAACAGCTGAATGGAAGTGCTTTTGTTGTGAGCTGCTTAAGGAGGTGTTTTATGGCTACTAACATCTGGAGCTCAGGCAGATGTGTGTGACAAACAGGAGGACACCTTAATAGGTCTCTCTAGGTGAAAGTCATTACTGCCCATTACACAGTCGACTGAGAATGATATCCACGGTGTTCTGAAGAGCTTAATAACTTAATTAAATGCTTTGATTGATAATGCAAGCATATATTGTCATCAAGCTGTGATTATAAGAGCGGAATGTAAGATTAGTTTATGTAATTATCACCCCCCCACACACCTCCCGTTACTCACCAGCAATTATTCAAAATCTCTCATTAAGCTTGCGTGTTACGCATAAGATATAACACAAGGATTAGTGTTTGAAAGTGTTGTACTTGTACATACGAAGTTATTCAAAGTCACAAGGTACGCTTTTACTTAGCCAAACTAAAAGCCACTTTCCTCATAAAGCACAGCAATATAGGTCTGCATGATTTGGCTGAAAACATTTAATCTATCAAATTGCTGTTGCTTGAATGAAGGCTAAATAAACAAAAAGGCATACAAAACATTGAAAGAGCAGCTCTTGTGAAAGTGTGAAAACACGCCAGCTTTTTTTCCTCTAAATTAAAATATTTTGCCCATGCTCTGATGCCAATAGTTATCTTTGAGGGTCTTCACATTTCTTTAAAAGGCCCAAACATGTTCAGGCCCCAGACCACTTGTCAATCACACTATTATTTAACAATATAATTTTAGTAAATGTACAAGTATTAGTAAAACTACAGTGGGGAGAACAAGTATTTGATACACTGCCGATTTTGCAGGTTTGCCCACTTACAAAGCATGTAGAAGTCTGTAATTTTTATCATAGGTACACTTCAACTGTGAGTGACGGAATCTAAAACAAAAATCTAGAAAATCACATTGTATGATTTTTAAGTAATTAATTAGCATTTTATTGCATGACATAAGTATTTGATACATCAGAAAAGCAGAACTTAATATTTGGTACAGAAACCTTTGTTTGCAATTACAGAGATCATACGTTTCCTGTAGTTCTTGACCAGGTTTGCACACACTGCAGCAGGGATTTTGGCCCACTCCTCCATACAGACCTTCTCCAGATCCTTCAGGTTTCGGGGCTGCCACTGGGCAATACGGACTATCAGCTCCCTCCAAAGATTTTCTATTGGGTTCAGGTCTGGAGACTGGCTAGGCCACTCCAGGACCTTGAGATGCTTCTTACGGAGTCACTCCTTAGTTGCCCTGGCTGTGTGGTTCGGGTCGTTGTCATGCTGGAAGACCCAGCCACGACCCATCTTCAATGCTCTTACTGAGGGAAGGAGGTTGTTGGCCAAGATCTCGCGATACATGGCCCCATCCATCCTCCCCTCAATACAGTGCAGTCGTCCTGTCCCCTTTGCAGAAAAGCATCCCCAAAGAATGATGTTTCCACCTCCATGCTTCACGGTTTGGATGGTGTTCTTGGGGTTGTACTCATCCTTCTACTTCCTCCAAACACGGCGAGTGGAGTTTAGACCAAAAACCTCTATTTTTGTCTCATCAGACCACATGATCTTCTCCCATTCCTCCTCTGGATCATCCAGATGGTCATTGGCAAACTTCAGACGGGCCTGGACATGCGCTGGCTTGAGCAGGGGGACCTTGCGTGCGCTGCAGGATTTTAATCCATGACGGCGTAGTGTGTTACTAATGGTTTTCTTTGAGACTGTGGTCCCAGCTCTCTTCAGGTCATTGACCAGGTCCTGCCGTGTAGTTCTGGGCTGATCCCTCACCTTCCTCATGATCATTGATGCCCCACGAGGTGAGATCTTGCATGGTGCCCCAGACCGAGGGAGATTGACCATCATCTTGAACTTCTTCCATTTTCTAATAATTGCGCCAACAGTTGTTGCCTTCTCATCAAGCTGCTTGCCTATTGTCCTGTAGCCCATCCCAGCCTTGTGCAGGTCTACAGTTTTATCCCTGATGTCCTTACACAGCTCTCTGGTCTTGGCCATTGTGGAGAGGTTGGAGTCTGTTTGATTGAGTGTGTGGACAGGTGTCTTTTATACAGGTAACGAGTTCAAACAGGTGCAGTTAATACAGGTAATGAGTGGAGAACAGGAGGGCTTCTTAAAGAAAAACTAACAGGTCTGTGAGAGCCGGAATTCTTACTGGTTGGTAGGTGATCAAATACTTATGTCATGCAATAAAATGCTAATTAATTATTTAAAAATCATACAATGTGATTTTGTGGATTTTTGTTTTAGATTCCGTATCTCACAGTTGAAGTGTACCTATGATAAAAATTACAGACCTCTACATGCTTTGTAAGTAGGAAAACCTGCAAAATCGTCAGTGTATCAAATACTTGTTCTCCCCACTGTATATAAGTAAATAATAATTTTATTTTAATTTCATTATAATATAATTTACTGTCATATGTACTAAAATATGCTTTAAATAATAGCTTAATAATAATAATAATAATAATAAGCTAATAATAAAAACATTTTTAAATGATAGTAAATTATTATAGACATATTGAAATAGGTGCTGCACGTTTGAAAGTAAAGTGGTACTAATAATAATGTAATATAATAGCTATTATAATTATTTTTATTTAAAATGTTTTAAAATATTTGTAATTTTTAAAAAATATTTTTTAAAATAAAAGCAAATTAATAATAATAATAATAATAATAATAATAATTTACTATTTTAAAATGTTTTATGATAGCATATTAATAATAATAATAATAAAGTATATTACAGAAAGAACAGAGTATTGCTTCACTTTCAAGCATGCAGCACATTTATTTCAATCACAGTCTATACTATAATATTTTTTTTTATATAATAATAATTATTATTATTATTAATTTTACTATTTACAAATGTTTTTATAATAGCATATAATAACAACAACAATAACATGCTATTATAAAAAAATGTAAATAGCAAATTATTATTATTATTAATTTGCTTTTATTTAAAATACATTTTATTATTATTTTTATTAAGTATATTACAGAAAGAACAGTGTACCGCTCCTTAACTTTGAAGCATGCAACACATACATTCTATACATTTATTTAAATCTCAGTCTAAAACCGAACAAGGTCATATAGCAGTTATGATTAATTGTGCAACTCTAACTGTGCTTATTTCCAGCCGGGCCTCATACAAGGCAAAAAGATTGGCTCTCATCCACCAGCGGTGGTTCAGCCACCTGGCCTTCGCCAGCTTCAAAAGTACCTCATCAAGCTTGCTGTAGCCCCAGCTGAGGCAGCGTTTAACCTTAAAGACACTTGTATCTGTTCCCCTAGTGCCACCCTCTCCTCCCTCACCTCGACCCACCTGCCTCTGCTATCCGAAATGTCAGGTCATGGGCCACTGGGTGCCTGCAAGCTCCTCGGTCTCAAACGACACTCACTCCGCCCCTCCCAACCACCTACACTCAGCCGCACGATGGTCCACTGACCGCAGCGCTGGTAAAAATGACCTTTCAAACCTGGTCTGAGACTGGATTTTTTAAATAGCTCCAATGATCTGAGATTTTCTGAGACTTGCTCGATCAGTGCAGGAAGGCAATTCTCACCACAACCTCTCAAAGTGGCCTGTTTTCGGGTTTCATCTGCCCTAAGGCTGGTAACTGAAGCTGATGTAAAGGACTACATCCTATTAAATGACACCAGAAATGAATTTCCAGTTAGAGGTTATTGTTGCGTGTAACGGGCCCCAAGCTGCCAAGCTTTAAAGGCGTTTAACAGAGTTTAACGGTTCTCTGTGTTGACGAAAGAAAGCAGCACATCGGAATTGTATTAAAGATGATACATCAGACCCTTCGTACGGTCGTAAACACCCACAGAAGATTCAGAGCTCATAAAAAGGGACATAAAACATGGCCAGAGCTCATAATCTTAAGCTTTTTGCAGTATGGAGCATCAAACATGCAACTTTATATTCACATTCCAAACAGATAATGTTTTCAATTAAAAATGCACATTTCCAGCTTATAATTAAAGGATGTTTGTCACATGAGGATGAATGGTGCAGTAAAAAGTTAACAATGAACCAAAGAAATGGAATTGAGAGTGGTAAATGCCTTAGGGGTACCGTTGATGCATGTTGGGAATGACAAAGGGACTTTGGGAGGCTGAAAAAGAGATGCAACAATTAACAAAAAAAACAAACAAACATGTATTTGCATTTGCTGATTTTACATTTTTCTCAAATAAAATGAAGCTTACTTTAGAACCATTTACATCCTCCCCCCATTCTCATTAATGTAATGGAAACAAACAAGATTAAAACCCTCATTCTCATTATTGTAATGCAAAAAAAAAAAAAAGATTATATATAATTTTAATAGAGAAGTATTTATATGTTATATGTTTATTGCAACTACATTGAATTTATGCTGATTTACATAAAGTAATGTGAATGAGAATAAAAAAGAGCAAAACATCAAAATATGCCACGATAATGAGGACAACTGTGCCTAATTATCCGAAAAATAATGTCACAAAAATATAATAAATAAAGTCTTATTAGTCTTAAAAAAATGGATGAATTGTCTTTATAATATATATATATATATATATATATATATAATTATTATTACTATTTTTTTTTTTTTTAAATAGAGAAGTATTTATACGTCATGAGTGCTTATTGCAACTACATTTATTTCATGTTGTATTAAATAAAAAATACTGTATTCAAGTAATGTGAATCTAATGAGAATCATTATGCATGCAGAATGAGAATTAAAAAACAACAGACTAAAACATCTAAACACACCACAATAATGAGGAAAATTGTGCTTAATTGTCACAATGCAAAATATTTTTTTATTAGTCTTAAAAACTGCTTAATTTTCTTTAACAAAAATAAATGAATAAATAAATAATATTTTCTAAAAATAATACATATTTCTTTTTGATTTAGAAGCTGAAATATGTTTATGTTTATGTTAGGGCTGACACGACTAGTCGACATTATTAACAATGTCGACGACAAAAAATTGTCTACAAATATTTTTGTTGTCGAATAGTCTTTTTTATCTCATATGACCTATTTGAAGGGCCTGCAATAACACGGTTTGACCAGTGGGGCGCTGTAGTGCAATACTGTAATGCAGACCAATCCAATAGAAGAAGACACGGCTCTTCGGAGAGCAAACGAAGCTCAACCTGTAAAATGTGGTGAGTTTAACTACAAAAAAAAAGCTGTCATGAAGGGCCACCAACTCTCACACTGCATCTGAAATCGAATACTTCCCTACTATATAGTATGCGAAAAACAGTATGCCAGCAGAATATTATGTCCGAATTCATAGTATTCGAAAAACAGTAGGCGAAAAGTATGACCTACTACTTCCGGCGAGATTCTGAAGTGTGCATACCATGGACTCTTTACAATCCCATGAGGCCACGGGAGAGGATTTATGAATGGAGGTGAAAAAACGCAACTGACCCTGGTAGGTCACATGATAACGACAACATGGCGGATGTAGTACGGATGTAGTTACATTCATACTACACTCATTCAAATTCAAATGTAGTACCTACTAACATAATACGCGATTTCGGACGCAGCATCACTCATTCAAACTCACACAATTGACACTGTTCTCACGCCACACGTCCATTTTCTCACGCAGTGGAAGATACATCACAGTAGGGGTGTTCGATTCCAGGTTTTTTGGAGTCGACTCCGATTCACGACTCCCACTGTAGGAGTCTATGGAATCGACTCCTCGACTCCATTTACTTTACATCAAAACAGGGTCAGAAATAAGACAAAATTTCAGTTGTTACAAACTTAAATTATTTTCCCCCGACACAAAGCCTTAAAATCCCCTTATTAAAACCGCACACTTTTAGCGTGACCGTCCAAATTAGTCCAATTAAGCGATGACTCGATGAGTGGCTATCAACATTTCTACCTAGCTGTTGCCGATACCTAATTTTACAGAGGAAAAAGTCATGAAAAAAGCTGTTGTCGAGTGATGGCGCTAAACGCACGTGATCATTGTCTTAAAAGGTGAGTTAAAGATACTAAATACTAAAATACATACAATAATGGGTGTACATTATTGTATGTATTTAGTATCTTTATTGATGTGTTTCTTCTTGATGTGAGTTTTTTTTATGATTTATGGTTAGTTTAATGATTATGAACACAAGGTTAACCATGGAAAACCAAATCTATATTTATTGCATTAATATAACATCAATAAAACTAAAGCTAGCATGGAGGAAGCCTATGTATAATTACAAACTAAAGTCGCTTTGACGGTTTTCTATTTCTAAAGTAAGCACTCAAATAAATGTGTGACAAAGTTTCTGCGACAGCTCTCTGACGCGGTGTATTACATCAGTGTCTGAATTCCTCGCTTCATTTCATTCACTCCTTGCTTATAGTGCACTCAACTGCCATGCACTTTATAGGGATTATAGAATCAGTAAACAAGTGAGCGATTTCGGACACAGCAACAGAGTCGACACCGAGAGTCGATTCCCGTGCTGGAGTCGACCCCGACTCCGGGGCTATTCAGAGTCGAGGAATCGACTCTTTTGGAGTCGACTCCCCATCACTACATCACAGACAATGCGTCGACAGATAAGACAGAGCAGGTTACTTTTGATATAAAACAAACTCTCAGCTTTTAAATTCTGTCAATTTTACTACGGAATTCAAATACATGTGGTTTTGGCGCTCTTTAATGTGGCGTGACAGATCGCTGTAACACCTCAAGTCAAGCGGCACGTGAACCTATTATCTCTTTCTCTTTTCTACTATTACAAAACGAAATAAACATGAATGAACATGTTGAAAGATACAGTACAACTTACTGAAATGAACTCATCTCTAATGTAATCACTTAGTCTAGTTTCAACCGCAGAAAGACGTCAATGAAACAGCTTGCAAACAATATGACACAAAAACGTAACATTTACTTCAGGAAAGCCATTCAATGACCATAAACTCAATAGTTAGTTGGAAAAAAAAAAAGAACTAGAGGAGCGTTTTTCAAAAAATATGCACAACATTACAAATTCATATTTTTACTCAGCTGGCTCGAAATTCATTAAAAATACATTTTCAAAAGTTGAAGTGATTTCCTTGTTTTATTTAATAGGTCAAATATGTATAACTCAATATTTTAACTAATTGCAAAAGTGGAAAAATCGATCAGATCCTCCCCTGTGAAATAATCGACGATTAATCGATTAATCGTTCCAGTAATCATTAGATTAATCGATTATCAAAATAATCATTTGTTGCAGCCCTAGTTTATGTATTAAATTAGGGCTTCTATGACAGACAGAGACCAAGCAATATACTTTCCTGTCTATAACTCTATTGGAAAACAATTTGTTATTATAGTGTCTGTGCACATGATTATAGTATCACTGTATTACCCAGCTAATAGACCGATTTGTGGGGCAGAACCTTGTGCAAATCACTCATGGCCGCATTTTAGAGGGAGCCACTGAAGCCCTTTTCTGTATTTCCATAATGGCTCTTGTGGGTTGTGTGTGAGGTGACAGATTAAAGGCAAAGAGAGTCAGGGGTATAATATCAGGTAAAAGCAAGGCTGCCGAGTGTATTTTTGATGTGGAGCCCATTGTGGCAAGTGCTATTGTGTGAGGCCGTGAATGTGTGTGTGTGTGTGGATGCAGAGCGTGTGGGCGTTAGGTTGTGTGTTTGATGTGAAGGTAAAAAGCCTGATTGTGTTTTCTCTGTCCCCGAGGAAGTGACAGGGCTTTATTGTAATTCCACTCTCATTTCCTGCACCATGGCGACCATAACTCTGTCACTCAAGCGCATGAGAGAATGGCTCTGCCAATCAATCAAGCCTCCATTACGCAGAACCTCCTTTTCAAACCTGCTCTTTTTCTCCTGTGCCACTTTAGCATAACTAAATTTGAGCTCTTTGTCATTGGCAAGCATGGATCGTGATTGGTGTGTTAAGTGAAAAGAAAGAGATGCAAAAGAGATGGCATAGCGCTACTCAGCGCATGGCCCATAAGCCGCATGCAACGTTTTGTGGTCCATGTGATGACCGCAACAGAAATAATCACAAGAATGTTATGTTAACGAATAGCAGGGATGGGCGGTATGACAATATGAACTTTGTGATGGTTGAAACATGTCAACCGGTATTTGTGACTTTATATTATCTTATTTTTCATTTCTCATAATTGTGAATCTCTAAATTGCGACTTATTGTATGTACTGTATGCAATTGTGACATATTTTTACAGTATGACTTATCTAAATATCTAAATATTTTAAATCCAAATATAAAATACACTGATAAAAATGATTTCGTGGTGAAGTAAATATTACAGAAAAAACAAATGTAATTTCCACATGAAAAAAATTAGTTCAGGCAAGAATAAAAAAAAAGTAAATTCTATATTAGCACTCAATTCAAGCTTGTAGAAATTAAAGCGTAAATATCAACATTATAAACTTAAGTAAAACTACTCATCTTTTTTGATACTGATGTTCCCATCATGCACTGGGGCATGAATAATTAATAAGGTTGATTTTTCGCTGTTTTCCAGCTCTATTTACACAGTTTTATCATTGCTTTTGTTGTTAGGTTTAGTAACTTGCCATTTTGTGACATTTTGAGTTCATTTTTAACTCAAAATGACACATTCATACTTAAAAATGTATTATTTACTTAGATGTTTCTAAGTAACGCCTATACTTTAAAAGTGTGGTTTAATTCAGTGTTATATTATTTGAGTAAAAAGTATTTCAAAGGAAACTTCAACTAAGTAGAAATTACTCAGCCTTTTACTGACCAAGTTAAAATGACTTATTTTCTTTGTTAATTTTACTTAACTCAGTTAAGTAGAGTTTACTTAATTCCATATGTGAAATTCACTTAAAAAATATGCGTGCAAAAAAGTCAATTTTACTTATTGTTTTTTTCAGCATAATATTAAAAATAAACTGCATAGCTAACATTTAAATATACAAAATATAATAATATTAAATATAATTATATTAAATATAGAAAAAAGATTTTTAATAATACCATATACTGCAAAAAAGAGATGTTGGTCATGCTGCATACAAGTCTGCTCCTCATTAGTTTATAATAAACAATTATAATTGTATTGTAACTGTACTACAAAATTACTTTTTTCTATGGCCTCTGAGCTTTCGGCAGCACTGGACTAGAGTAGGGGAATATAGAAAATCATTAGCTTGCATAACCTTATCATCCATCGGACCGACAGAAAGTGAAAAAAAATAAATAATTATATGCTCCATCTATGTACTCACATCTTGAGATGGCGACAGGACATTTTGGTATGAAAGTGTCTACTGGGGAAATAAATGTATATGAAAGTGTGACAGCCCTATAAATTGAGCCTCCAACTTGTCAGTCATACAAATCTGACAGATATGCACAACTAACTCTCTATAATTGGTAACTCACAGCTCACCCTTCCTTCTAAAGAGATGTGTATGTGAAAAGAGAGAATTGAGTGTTCCAGAAAGAAAATAGACACTAAAAGGGGTAAATGTAAGACAGACCACAATGAGATGACAGGGGGTTAAGCAGTCAAGATCTGTTGTGTGACATTTAAACGGAGCAGAACATTACATTTTTTCTTTTCCATTTCAATTTCCAACAAAGACAAAAGTACAACACTCACAGCCATGTCGAGTGAGCGCGGGAGAGAAGCAAGGAAAATTAGAAGCAATAGTCTATCTCGAAACTGTCAGTTGGTCTAATTTCGTACGCTGCACCTTGTCAAAGACTTCTGCATTACACAAAATGAATTTTGCGACACTTTAAGACAACTAAAATTGCCCCAAGCTGTGACATTTAACACTCCCCCTGTTGTCTTCAAAAACGTATTCTTTTTCAAAGTAAATATCATCCTTAACCCCCTGTGTTCAACATTATAATAAAGAGGGCTGAAAGGCACAAACATTAATATCTTAAACACTTCATCATATATTCTCTATGGCAAACCAAGGTTCTACCATGGCTTTGTACTTACACATACACCATGTCCAATAACTATAAATATAAACAATGTCCACTAAACACACACTAAGAGGATATAAATAAACCTAGTAGTTGTCACAAACAGTGAATGAGGTTTCTGTGTCATTCTTAAGCCTTCAGGGCATTTCCAAAGAAAGATATCTAAGAAGAAAAAAAATCAAATGTAATGAATGTCCTTTAAAAAAGTTAATGATATTCCTCTATCCCACACTAAGTAGGCTTTAGGCTAGTCATACAAACTGAGGGTGACATTTTCAAAGGTAGGATATATATGCTAATAAAATGCCAGCCCTCTCTGACAGCGTTTTAAGTAGTTCCTGACACATTTCGATGCCCCTCTACGATCCGCACTGCAGTGTTGACTTACATCAAGGTTTGATCATGTTTTCAAAGCAGTGGGTCACAGAGGCTATTTTCACAATAGATGAAGTGCAGAGTTAGCCTTTAGTTATTCACTGCGGTTCTACAAAATGGCTTCTGCTCTCAGGGGCAGACATGCTGTAGAAACTCATGATCAACTCTAAGGTTAAGTGCCTTGCTTAAGGGTGCTGGACCGTTGGACAGGGAACGGACATCAGAACTTATGACCTTCAGCTAGTCAGATAGCAACCCCCACTCCATGGGAAGATTCAATGACCTCTGATTTGCTGGGGTGAAGACTACCTGGCACCTTCCACAAATAGGGTCAATAGCAAAAATGATCAATGAAAGGAGCTGCTTAACCCTCAGAAGGTCAAACTAAGTAAACAAATAAACAATAATGTATGCCGTTTTAGATGGCCCAGTCTGTTGTGATTGGTCTACTCTGCTCTGATTGGTCAGATGGCCCAGTCTGTTGTGATTGGTCTACTCTGCTCTGATTGGTCAGACGGCCCAGTCTGTTATGATTGGTCTACTCTGCTCTGATTGGTCAGATGGCCCAGTCTGTTGTGATTGGTCTACTCTGCTCTGATTGGTCAGATGGCCCAGACTGTTGTGATTAGTCTACTCTGCTCTGATTGGTCAGATGGCCCAGTCTGTTGTGATTGGTCTACTCTGCTCTGATTGGTCAGATGGCCCAGTCTGTTGTGATTGGTCTACTCTTCTCTGATAGGTCAGGTGGCCCAGTCTGTTGTGATTTGTCTACTCTGCTCTGATTGGTCAGATGGCCCAGTCTGTTATGATTGGTGTAGTCTGCTCTGATTGATCAGATGGCCCAGTCTGTTGTGATTGGTCTACTCTGCTCTGATTGGTCAGATGGCCCAGTCTGTTTTGATTGGTCTACTCCTCTCTGATAGGTCAGATAGCCCAGTCTGTTGTGACTGGTCTACTCTGCTCTGATTGGTCAGATGGCCCAGTCTGTTGTGATTGGTCTACTCTGCTCTGATTGGCTAGATGGCAAACCCTGTTGTGATTGGTCTTTATAGCGCATCAGAAACAAATTGCCCATTACCATAACTAAACTTCAGCTCCGAAGGCTTCCTAAAGCTTAGCAATTTTACACACTGTAAAGACAGTAACAATGGCATCAATTTTACCATAACAATTTGAGCGTGAGTCCGATGATGAAACATTGGAAAAACTAGTTATTCAACCCGAACCTCCATCGCAAGGATGACTTGAGCAGGACGTTTCTCAGTGATACGTTGAGAACACTCATAATTGTCGTACATTATGAGATGTTGCAACTGTAATTCCTCATCATCAGCATTAACAAGTATATCCATCAACAAACTAATGTGTATATTTCAAATTTATTGCGGTGCACATGTGGGAACTGTATCATTAACTGTATCAATAACGGTGCATACGGTAGCTGAGCACTAACATGAATGACTGATGTAGATCACAGTTTTAAGTATAATATCGGCCCACAGCTGATTAGCAGAACTATTTCAATAAGACAGTAATAACGTGAGTTAGCCGGTTAGCCGGAAACCTAAACACCGGTGGAAAATATATACATCAATAGTTAATTATACTTGCGAGTTGTGATTCTGAGGAGCAAGTTGGTCCAAATAAAGTGTGTACTGCCCCTTCTTTAATGGATAAGTGTTTTGTAAATCCCATTTAGACCTCATGGAGAGCAACTGACAAAAGGTTATACTGCTGTGGTATTTTTTTTTACCAAAGATGATTTTGAGAAGACACAGTGTCTTCTCAACACGTACACAACACGAACCAACTACAGTGTTTGAGGTCAAGTAGACATTGTTGCCACGTAGACATTTCAAATTTGTTACATTGCTACATATGTAAGTTACGGAAGTAAGACTGGAATTATTGATGACTCGTTTCGGCAGCTCAGAATCTATTCTTTTTTGAAGTTTGCATCATTGATTCTGTTATTTTTTCTGTTTATTATTTTAAGTCGCTTTGACTATATGTATAAAGGGCTATATAAATAAAGATAAATGTAAAGAAGAAAAAGTCATACAGTTTTGGGATGAGTAAATGACAGAATTCTCACTTTTAGGTGAACTATCCCTTTAAGACTTTGCATTTCCTTCCCTCATAGTCTAACTTTTTTTTGCGTCACAGTAGATATGGTATCCACTCTGAACAGTGACTCTCCACTGCTGGGAACTGTGTTGGTTGAGAACCATTGTCATAGATGGAAACATGCAGACGTACAGTATCATAAAGTATCTGTCCCTGTGATATGTCCCAGAGATATGTTTTTCCTTCTGTTAACATTCTACCAGTGGAGACCCTCATTAATCAAAAATGATTGGCCAGTTAAAAACACTTTGTGCCTTCCCCTCCCTGCAGAGCACTACATCCGAACCTGCCTCTCTTTCAGTTGCTCTCTGTGCCAGAATGAAACTGCTGGCACTAAACACACACAGGTCCATAAGGGACAAGCAATCGATCGCTCTGAGTCAGCTCTGTCCACTTTAATTCATTAAACCCCCCCTGTCAATGCCCTTTGGGTAATTCCAGTAATGTGAAAGAACCTAGGAGTGCCTGTGTATGCACACGCATAGGGTATACATGTCTTACTATATACAGCTTTCCATAAAGAGGATTTATGAATCGATTAAACATTTTAAATGGAATTATTAACATTATATGGCAAATAATTAAATCACAATTAATTGCATGCATCAATATAATTAAAGAAAATAAATGAAAACTAAATTATTCTTACCATTATCGCTCATAGTAGGAGAATTCCTTATTACTGAAGATTTTTTGGAAGTGAAATACAAGCCATCTTATAATTTACCGTGAAAAAAGTAAATTGACATTACCAGAATTGCCTGTGACATTTAACATTTGATGGTTTTTCATTTTAAATAATTACGCTTCTTGTTAGTTTTTGCTATCTGTTATGTACATTAGGGTTGTAATGTAATGTAATATCTTATGTTGTTTAATGAATGTTTATTGCATTATTTTAGTGTTGTGTGTTACCATGATGGTGTTTTGCATTTGTGTGCACTTTCTATATATTAACATTTACCTCAGCTTGTGGAAAAGCTACTTGATTAATTAACCTGTGATTTTTGGTGGTTATCAGTGTATTATAAAAGATACAAAACAGTTTTACTACTTAAAAAAAAGTAATACAAATTTTACTACTTCAATAGATTGGTATATTAACATTATCAGTTAATGAAATATATATATTTTTTACTGTAGATTTAAGTTCAATCCATAAAAAATAAAAAAAATAAAAAAATAAATAAAATGTTGATACCATATTTTATTTAAATTTTTTACGGTGAAGTTCTGGTTGTGTTCCAAACAGGATGAATGCGAAAAGTTTTTGAAGGTGAAGGATGTAAGATATGTTAAAATGCATTTTCTTAACCCAGTTTATAGTTCATTCACTACTATTAGTATGCCATTCATGAGTTTATCTCCCCCAAAAGTGTAAAGATTGAGCCCCCAGATGGCATCAAAACATTAAGAGCGGTCCACTCAGATTTGTCAGTATCTTTTCAGCTCAACCAATGGCGTGAGTTTGGGGCGTGGCTATTGTAGCAGGTGGAGCCAGAGGGCTTTATCATATACCTGGCGCAATGCGAAGCAAGTGTTTTTTGCTAGTTTCAGCCCGACGCAGTTATTATTTTCACGTCCAGCGCCACGTTGTTTAAATAGCAAATGAACTCATGCCCATCTGTTCGCCCAAACGAGGTGTTTTCAGGGCTGGTCTGAAAACGAGGTGTGTTCAGGCGCATTGTTGGCGCATTGCTATTTTGAAGCAACTGAAAACGACTGCGCCATTGACCAACAAAAACCTGGTCTAAAGTCAATAGTGCAGTATTTTGTGTGTATTTGTGTTATTTAAAGGGTGTGTTAGTAATATGGGCCTTTAGGCGGGTGCACAAAGCGGGTACACTCTGCTTATTACACACACAGGGATGTGCAGCAGCACACAAACATTTTTAAATATTACAAATAAAAGATTCCTCTCTGGAGAAGCGTTCAGTCTTTCCTCTCGCAAATTACGGCATGTAAATAGCGAATCGGCCATGTTGCAAGCGCAACTGGCTTTTAAAGGGAATGGGAGATGAGCAATAAACTCTGATTGGTTTATTGCACGTTACACCCAAAACACACCCATCACTCATTAAGAGACTAGGTACAACCCTTTTGGACCATGCGCCTGGCGTGTCGACCGTTTCTTCCGTCATTAAACTAGCAAAAGTGGATTCGGACACGCCCTAAGCGCACCTGCGCCATGCACTTCATACCATGCACTCAGATCGTTAAAATAGGGCCCAGAGAGTATTTAGCTGCTGTGGGACCATGGCTGACGCATTACAATGAAAAAGACAATCAGCTTAGGGTACAGGAGTGCAACCCAAAATTCGATTGCATTTAGATTTTCGAAGATTAAACAGGTCGAACGCGTCAAAGCAAACGGGGCATTGCGATGCAATGCACACTTCAATATAACATCATCATGCACTTGTTCAGAAAGACAAATGTTCCAGTTTATATTGTTTACTTTGATGTGTCCAGTGTAGACAGCCTCAAACAGTTGTGCCGCGTCATGTCAAAAATACACTGGTGCAGATGCGTTGGATGGGTTTATTATAAGTGAGACGCTCGCGTCCACTGTAGTCAGAGTGTTAGTCTACTCAATTGCTTACTCATGACACACAGCAACACAGCTAAAAGTATATAAAAGTAATATGCTGGACTTTTCATTGAAATTAGCCTACATTCACCTGTTGAGACATGCCTTCACAAGCACCCCTAAGAGCTGTATTTGTGATGTTTGAGTTGGGGAGGCGCGACATGTGAAAGGTGTTTCACAGGAGTGTAATTCCGCTAGGTGCCACTAGTGTCACAAAAACTACATACTTCAACTTTAAATGACCACATTAGGCCATCATGCAGCTCCGATATGAATGATTAGCTAGGCATCAGAACACAGTGAGGCATGAGCCCCACTCTCAAGCTATTAAAAACTCGAGTTAAGAGCGGAGCACAAAGCATTCTGCGACAAAAATGCACTTGCGATACATGCACAATCACATTCCACACTTGTCAACTTAAAAGGTCACTGTATTAGTGTGGGCCCTGCGTCCATGCTGGTAGCTCATTTTCAATGCTCTGTTCGTTCCAAGGTACTTGATGGGGAGACGTAGCATGGAAAATAATTGGATGTGTATTTTGATTAATTCATGAGACGAAAATAATCTCCATCTTTAGTTTGACATTAAAAACTGCTGTTTCACACAACGGCTGAAGTGGAAACAAGTCTGAAATGAGAATTACAGACCAGTAGGAACAGCACAATCTGACAAGGCTCAGCTTAAAGCTCTTCATCATAAATCTGTAATATGCCGCACAAAATATTAGTGGATATGAACATATATTATAGGTCTTTTTCACAGCAAATTAATAACGGCAACTTAAAACTCAGCTTTACCCGCATACATACAGTACACTCACATAAAGTGATATATCAGCTGCTTATCATTACCAAATGTATCATTCAGTAATCACTCATCTCTAAACTGCTAAATGTGGATAATTAGGAATTAAAGAATAAACTTTTAACACTATGCATTTCTGTAAAGCTACTTTTAAACCACATGTATCATAAAAAGCGCTGTACAAATAAAATTGACTTCATTTTTAGCTCACCCAAGGTTTAATGCCAAGTTCATATCAGTAAGTTTGAGTATAATATGAAAAAATGATTTTAACAGGGTTCATTTTGCGCATATGTTCTCATACTTCATCTTCAAATCAGAGGTTAGCGAGCTGTTGCTGTGAAATTTTGAGTTTGGTTTGTGATCAGACTTAAAATTTGAACCGGTCATCTTGGGTCAAGGTTTTGTTTACAGTGCAGATTCGAGATTCAAGAGATTCTTAATGCCTTTTGCAGACCTCTTCCAGTTCTCCTCATAATTGAACCCCTGGCAGAATCTGCAAGATGTTAATAATTTTTAAGAAAAATGAGCATCGTAAAAAAAAAGCATTTTGTTTAAATGCAGCCTTGAAGCTATTTGACAAAAGATATTTACATATATTTCACAAGACTAAATAATAACAAACATTATTCTATTAAAAAAAGTTTACATACCCTTAGTACTTAATACAGACTGTTATTTAAAAAGAAAAAAATCCCAAATGTTGTACAGATTCTGCAAGGGGGAAGTAAATTTATGAGGGGAAAAAGCCATGTTTACTTGAGCACTACATCCATACTTTTACTCTTATCAGGATTATAATTTATGGGAATGGTCCACCTGTGCAGACTGTGGATGATGTAGCAGAAAAAGGTAATAATCTGAGTCCCACTGAGCCATAACACTCCCTGCAATCCCAATTCCTACCAACACAAAATAGTGAAGGTTTTATCACTTGAAGGCTTTATCCCCATTTTTTTTGCCTTTTTTTTGGACAAATACAGCATTAGGATTCTGGCAAAGGGATGTTTCTTATAGCAACCTTTGCCAGCCACTTAATTTGCCGTTTATAGTTTCACCATGGCAGTAATTTAATATGTAGTCTGCAGAATATTTCTGCCAACGCTGATGTGTGTGTGGCGATGTGAGAGGATGTGTCGTGCAGATCCTTAAAGGAATAGTTCACTCGGAAATAGAAATTCTGTCATCATTTACTTACTCGAATGTCATTTCAAACCTGTATGACTTCCTTTCTTCTGTGGAAGTATCAAAACTATTTGAAGACTGCAGTCCATGTTTTTTTTTTTGAGGACTTTAGCATTTAAGCCTCAAATGGGATGCAAAAACACCACAGAAGTATCATAAATGTGTTCCGTGCAATTCGTGCGGCATAATCCATGTTCAATCCAAGTCATGTGATAGATTTGTGTGAGAAACACAACAAAATTTCTGTTGTTATTCACAGATAATCTAGTCTCAGCCTCAGACGTCACGGACCGTTGACCGTCAGGAGTTTCAAAGTCGTCATCTGATTGGTTGAATTCTACAGGATGTCCGCAAGACGTGTGTGTTGTGTTCTTTAACGGTCCGCCTGAAAACAAATGGCATGACAGCAAACTCACTTGTGGAAGAAGAACGCCGTCAGGTTTACAACTGTGACAATGAGCACTTACCAGGATCAACTAAACGCTGGATTCTTAAAAGTATGTGAAGTTCGCAGCTCCATTCATTGTTGTAGTAAACTTGCACAACGTTCTTGAATGAATAATTTATAGACGCACGCCGGTCTGTTATTGCAGGGACATCGACTTTACATTTTCACGCCCATGAACATGACGCAGAACAAAACGAACTGTGATTGGTTGCTTTACATGTCAGTCAAACGTCCTCTTGGGCGGTCCTTGACCAACGAAAGCTGCGATAGAGTCCAGACCTTCTGCCGTCAGTCTGAAGGTCTGGCTACGCGAGACTACAGATAATCTTAACACCTGCCATTGCTCTTAGCATAATAATGAGAGAAGTAGTGTATGATTGTTTAAATAATTCTTTTAAGTTGAATTTTTTCAGTCAGTTCACACAACCAGTCTAAATGTCAAGGTCACAAATGAACTGGTTGCAGCTCACTTAGATAATCAATAGATAATGACTTAAATTTCAGTCTGTTCTTTACACAAAGCTAATCAGGTTTATGTCTCGTATTGACCACTTTTATGATGCTTTTACATCCTTTATGAGATTTGCAATCTTCAGTCCTCATTCATTGAAATTGCATGGGGAAAAAAGAATGGAAACGTCCTTAAATGGTCTCCTTTTGTGTTCAACAGAAGAAAGTGTGCAATTAAAAGGTGAGAAAACGATGACAGAATTTTGGGGGGAACTATCTCTTTAAGAAATGTTTAAGAAGCATTTATGTTAGGGAATTTATGGGCGTGTGGACATCCTAAACGGTCGGTGAACACGCGCATTAATATTACTGATAAACATATTTTGTGGGCGAGAATGTGTCTTTTCATGTGTCGGTGTGTGTTTGTAGTTGTTTTACCAGTTAGCCTCGTGGGATGAAGCAGCGGTATTCAGATCCTCTTATTTAGATGCAAGTCCTAGCGTGGTTGAACAGTGCTGGGAGATGGAGCGAGGTGGGAGGGAAATGGGGGGATTGGCTGTCCTTGTCTCCAGTCTCCTGCCCTCTGGGCTTCCCAAGACCTATCGAACCCTCTATAAAGGCATATAAGGCATCTATAAAAACAGTAATAAAAAAAAAAAAAAAAAAAAAAAAAACCTTTACAGCATTATCACAAAGTAATCACCACTACTGTCCTTTTTTAAAGAAATAGTTTTAAACTATACTTTTGAAACCAGGCCTGAAGTGGAATCACGCGTGTGTAGTTTAATGAATCACGGGCATGGCATGAAAAATGTCTTCATCAACATATACTGAGTTGCCCAGAGAGCTTTATCTTTACAAATATTCCCAATGACCTTCAGCTCTGTACTATTCTTTCCTAGGCAATTATTATTCACTCACAGGTCAACGAGAGTCAATTACGGACAGTAGATGTCATACTTACATGCTCATTTATCTTAATCGGACATGTTGCTGCGTGATCTCATTCATTTTAAAAAAGATTTAACAATCCTTTTGGGCTGCAACTGAACTGATTAAAGCCTCCCATTTTCCCACTTACATATCCCGAAGTGCCGTGAGGTTCACCCCTTCAATTGCCCATTCCCAGAGGTCTCTTCAATTCTATACGCTTTCACTAAACCTCCTCCCTTGGTGCTAGCAAATGTCTGAATTTTAAAAAAAATTGCAGCCTTTGAGAATTTCACTCTGCCTCTTGCCTCAATGTCGCAGACAAAAGCCCTCGAAAGTCAACTCCTTCTAAACAGACGGAAATATTTGCCACCAGAAAGCAAAGGTAAAACAACATAGCTGTCACAAAAAGTATAAAAAATCCATTGGAAGAGCACGGAAATGTCGCGCATTAAAGCAATCTATCAGGCACAACAAAATGGCTGCTTTTCAAGAGCTTTATGACAAATTCAGGTGGCTTGAGCCTGGAAGACCAAAGATCTCCAGCAGATCTAAGTCTACATCTGAATAAGTGATTTAAGCATTACTCTCCCGCTTTCAATCCCTTTGTCATTGTGCAGTGAGATCAGAGCCTCACTGTCTCCCCTCATCTCATCCGCCGACTTCATCTGTCCGCGCCACTCGAAGAAAAGCATGCCTGAACTTCAGAGCTTAATGAACATGTCGGAATTCAATGAATTCTAATTTGGCTGTACTTTCGAAAGAGCTTGGGAAAAAAAGGGGAGGAAATTTATTAGAGAGAAAATTGAAAAGGGGGCCCTCTCTTGCTGCTTGATTTCCTGCACACGTTCCAAGAGGGGCTGAAAAGCAATTAGCTCTCCGGCTATGATAGTAAATGAGAGGTATGAATGCCCAGGATGGATAGCTTTCCAGGAATGAAAATTCTGCAGCGCAAAGGATTATGTTAAACAGTCCATACCAAAAAATCAAGGTAGCATGGTGCTTGAGCAAACACTCTGTTAGACGTAATCCTCCCCGGAGCCCAATTTTCTTTCCACATGTATTGATTATTTGAAAAGGATGAAAGGAAACAAGATTTACAGAGAGCATGCTTTATAGATAAATGCATCAGCGGTGAGTAACCCGTTGAATTTGGACAATATGAGCCGGAAAAGAACCCCTTGAAAATCGCTGCGAGTGAAGGTGGTAAACGAGAGGTGTTTGCTGTCACAACATTTGCAAACCAATTTGTTTAGATAGTCTTTAGTGAAGTAGCTAAATTGCACCGCTCTGACTGCTTTGCATTGTTGTGTCGGAAGGCATGCTTGCATAGAAATGCTCAATCTGCTAAACACTTAATTAGGAGCCGGGCTGCCGTGCGCTGCCCTGAGTCTGTCCAGCCTCTGGCTCTTCCCTGCCAATCAACAGGAAATGGACTGCACCTATATGTCAATCTTCTGTAAAATTCTCTATGGTTGCCCAGCAAGAACTCGGCTTGAGATGTGTCAGGTTCACAGTTTTAGAGACAATGAGGCAACATGTTAACCACAGCTCAGCTACATAAGGGAGAATGGGGAGTGTTGTCACACTGTCAGTTTAACCAATTAGAGCTAAGTTGGAGTGAAATCATCATATATGACCACCAGCCTCCCAGGATGTGAAATGTTTAAACAAAATGTGTTAAAACACTTGGTCTCTAGTGACAAATATAAGTGATATACACAGTATTAGCATGATGCTTATATACAAAGGCATGTACATAAGGCTAATTACTTAAAATCCTTGACTATTAAAAAAACTAATTAAAAAACAATACAGAACGCAATTAACTCTTAATTAAGCCTGTAGCATTGTGTGTACTTAATAAATAAATGAAAAGACACATAAATATATATGACCGCGTACTGACACATTCCCCTATAATTTAACGAACCAAAAACATTAAAACTATATAACACTTTTTCACCAAAAAGGTATCATGATTTATGAACTGTACTGACCTTGATGAATGTAAACCATCATATGTGCGCCATTAAAACTGTATAAAATAAATTGCAACATTAATTAGGCAAACTCAGATTATATACATAACCACAGAAACTCTTTTGCAATGTCCCTGCAGCTTTAAAGAGACTATCAGATGTTTTCTAGTCATTAATTACTACCAGGCAAATGTACATTATTTATGAGTGCTCTATTGCATATGCAAATGAGGTATAGTCTCCAAAGCTTACAGTGGGGAGAACAAGTATTTGATACACTGCCGATTTTGCAGGTTTGCCCACTTACAAAGCATGTAGAGGTCTGTAATTTTTATCATAGGTACTCTTCAATTGTGAGTGACGGAATCTAAAACAAAAATCCAGAAAATCACATTGTATGATTTTTAAGTAATTAATTTGCATTTTATTGCATGACATAAGTATTTGATACATCAGAAAAGCAGAACTTAATATTTGGTACAGAAACCTTTGTTTGCAATTACAGAGATCATACTTTTCCTGTAGTTCTTGACCAGGTTTGCACACACTGCAGCAGGGATTTTGGCCCACTCCTCCATACAGACCTTCTCCAGATCCTTCAGGTTTCGGGGCTGTCGCTGGGCAATATGGACTTTCAGCTCCCTCCAAAGATTTTCAATTGGGTTCAGGTCTGGAGACTGGCTAGGCCACTCCAGGACCTTGAGATGCTTCTTACGGAGCCAGGATTTTCAGGATTTTAATCCATGACGGCGTAGTGTGTTACTAACGGTTTTCTTTGAGACTGTGGTCCCAGCTCTCTTCAGGTCATTGACCAGGTCCTGCCGTGTAGTTCTGGGCTGATCCCTCACCTTCCTCATGATCATTGATGCCCCACGAGGTGAGATCTTGCATGGTGCCCCAGACCGAGGGAGATTGACCGTCATCTTGAACTTCTTCCATTTTCTAATAATTGCGCCAACAGTTGTTGCCTTCTCACCAAGCTGCTTGCCTATTGTCCTGTAGCCCATCCCAGCCTTGTGCAGGTCTACAATTTTATCCCTGATGTCCTTACACAGCTCTCTGGTCTTGGCCATTGTGGAGAGGTTGGAGTCTGTTTGATTGAGTGTGTGGACAGGTGTCTTTTATACAGGTAACGAGTTCAAACAGGTGCAGTTAATACAGGTAATGAGTGGAGAAAAGGAGGGCTTCTTTAAGAAAAACTAACAGGTCTGTGAGAGCCGGAATTCTTACTGGTTGGTAGGTGATCAAATACTTATGTCATGCAATAAAATGCAAATTAATTATTTAAAAATCATACAATGTGATTTTTCTGGATTTTTGTTTTAGATTCCGTCTCTCACAGTTGAAGTGTACCTATGATATAAATTACAGACCTCTACATGCTTTGTAAGTAGGAAAACCTGCAAAATCGGCAGTGTATCAAATACTTGTTCTCCCCACTGTATATAATGTCCTGGGCGTTATGTCATATGAACCCACATACCTGCACTCACACAGGTTTACTGCTCTAACTAACCCTTTTCCTTCTGGTGATTTATAGCACTTAAAGGAGGTGACAAGATGACACTGGACTCTGCCATCATATATCTCTCCATCATACATGTTGGTCACATGAGAGGCCCAGCGCAGACGCTCCTGTCATAACCTGAAAGCACTTGACTCACTGACTGACAGCTGACAACTCTTCAAGGAGAAATACAGACTAAAATTCAACTAAAAATTTCAGTCACTAATAGCATTATTTACTAGCACACGCTGTCCACATTCACTATGCCCACTTTCAAAGCATCACCTAACCAGACAAACATTTAGCCATTTTACTTTGCCTTAACTTTATGGAGATTGGAACTTTTTTCAATAAAAGGGAGGGAGGGAGGGAGCGAGAGAGAGAGAGAGAGAGAGAGAGAGAGAGGGGAAGGGGTAAACAATAGAGAGAGAGCTGTGTGGTTATGCTGTTGCCTGGTGACTGATTCCATCCAGCTCTCATGGCCATGTACAAGTATGGCTAAATTTCCCTGCAAAGAGAGAGAGAGGTGTCACGGTATTTGCATGGAGAGTGTGACAGAAAAGCTCTTGCCCGCTCTTTCTCGGTCCCGCACACCCCCGTCCATCACAGTATGTGAGCGCTGTGGAAAGGAAGGAGAGTGGGTAGTGATGGAAAGTCATTTCTCTGAATCAGTTCTTTCATACAGTTTCCAAGAACCGATTCAGAGGTTCATAATTTGGTCCCTGACATCCCAGTGTGACATTACCTGTTTTAAAGCATTCCACTAAAGCCAAATGTAGGCACATACTGCCGTTGATTATAGGCTTTCAGTTTTTTTTTTATTAATTATGTTTATTTCATGTGCACCAGTTCAGCGATGATTTAGCTCGTAAAAGCAAGGTTATTCAGAACCTAAACATAATGCTAGGATAGACTCCAGCATCCCCGTGACCCTACAAAGGATAGGTGGTTTGGAGAATGGATACATGGAGAAAAACATAGTTTGCTTTTTAAATTAGCAATACTACTACTAATACCATTTACTCATCTCTTGGTTGAAAAAGTCAGAATTCAAAGAATTTAAAACTAAATATTTTTTTGTATATGTGTGCTGATAAATCTGTCATACAATCAAGTCACTGACATATTTCCAGTATGCTGATTTTGCTAACATTCTACTATTAAACATATTTTTCACCCCATACCCGGTTCATACCAAATGACTTAAGAACTACTTCTGATTCAGACTACAAATAGCAAATGGCTTTGAATTAGGTGTTAAGAACAGCATTGTGAATCAGTTCAGTGAAGTCATTGAAAAGATCAGACTCTACAATATTTTAAATAAATATGTTGAATCACTAGGAGCAGAGACTTTTTTCCTGGTCTACCACATGACAGGTGAAAAAAAAAAAAATCAAGAAAAACATGAAGATTTCCTGTCAATAAAGTCTAAAGGTGTCACTTTCCTCTCACACAGACTATGTAGTCTATTCAAAATTTCAGCCAACCATATCATCCTACAAAGGCATCATCCTCACAACTGTATTTGAAATTGAGCAAACATGATTTCACTCAAGACATACAGTATATATACACTATACTGCCAAAAGTTTTGGGACACCTGCCTTTACATGCACAGGTAACTTTAATGACATCCCATTCTTAATCCGTAGGGTTTAATATGGAGTTGGCCCACCCTTTGCAGCTATAACAGCTTCAACTCTTCTGGGAAGGCTTTCCACAAGGTTTAGGAGTGTGTTTATGGGAATTTTTGACCATTCTTCTAGAAGCACATTTGTGAGGTCAGGCACTGATGTTGGACGAGAAGGCCTAGTTCGCAGTCTCCGCCCTAATTCATCCCAAAGGTGTTCTATTGGGTTGAGGTCAGGACTCTGTGCAGGCCAGTCAAGTTCCTCCACACCAAACTCACTCATCCATGTCTTTATGGACCTTGCTTTGTGCACTGGTGTGCAGTTATGTTGGAACAGGAAGGGGCCATCCCCAAACTGTTTCCACAAAATTGGGAGCATGAAATTGTCCAAAATGTCTTGGTATGCTGAAGCATTAAGAGTTCCTTTCACTTGAACTAAGGGGCCAAGCCCAACCCCTGAAAAACAACCCCACACCATAATCCCCACTCCACCAAACTTTACACTTGGCACAATGCAGTCAGGCAAGTACCGTTCTCCTGACAACCGCTTTGCATTGCACTTGGTGTAGTAAAGCTTGGATGCAGCTGCTCGGCCATGGAAACCCATTCCTTGAAGCTCTCTATGCACTGTTTTTGAGCTAATCTGAAGTCCACACAAAGTTTGGAGGTCTGTAGCTATTGACTATGCAGAAAGTTGGCGACTTCTGCGCACTGTGCACCTCAGCATGTGCTGATCCCGCTCTGTGATTTTATGTGGCCTACTTCGTGGCTGAGTTGCTGTTGTTCCCAATTGCTTCCACTTTGTTATAATACCACAAACAGTTGACCGTGGAATATTTAGTAGTGAGGAAATTTCACGAATGGACTTATTGCACAGGTGGCAACCTATCACGATACCACGCTTGAATTCACTGAGCTCCTGAGAGCGACCCATTCTTTCACAGATGTTTGTAGAAGCAGTCTGCATCCCTAGGTACTTGATTTTATACACCTGTGGCCATGGGAGTGATTGGAACACCTGAATTCAATGATTTGGAGGGGTGTCCCAATACTTTTGGCAATATAGTATGTATATATATATGAAATTAACAGTGGAAAAGTGGCGTGTGAATTCTAAACACAGAGTGAAATTGGAGCAAAGTAATTACAGAATGATTTTTGCAACAAATGCTACACTCACACACTACAATCCTTTAAAAGACTGTGTTTATCTTAAGCTAATTTCTGAACCGTCCACAGCATTGAGGTTATTTGTATTCATGCAAGCTGTGGTGGTTTAAACGTAAACTCTATTAACCCAGCTTAAAGACCATTCAGCAGAGCTCAGATGTACAGAGGGGACTCTTAGGCAAACTCAGTGTGGCAAATTAACAGCAACACACACACACACACGTTTGTATTTGGCATTATATTTAGAGGTAACACTCAACACTTCAGTCTTATTACAATTCCCCATGCATTTGGAAAATAGGCTCCACTACAAAATGCAGAGCTCGATAATGAACTACAGACAAAATGAGTGAATCATTTATGGGAAGTAAGGAAAACATTATGCGTAAATAGATTAACTCAACTCTCCCAAGCAAACAAATAAACAAATGAACCTCCACCACCACCAACAAAGCTCTTCAAATGGCGGCTTATTTGAGTAGAAGTGAAGGGAATGTTTGGCGTGTGGTTCCTGTTTGTGTACAAGTGGAGCCAAGCCCGGTAAGAGACAGTAAAGTAGCTAATTACCAGTTTTGAAAGATTTATGAGCTATTACGGAGCAGGCTCACCATTCCTTACACTGTTTGTGCATTTGTAGATTAGTTTATTTATTAAAAGGGGGAAATTAAGTGATTAAAAACAAAGGTAATGAAGGTTTTTGTGGCTCTCAGCATGAGCCAAATAGGGTGGTTAAACTCAGTGGATAAATGGTGCTGTTGGAAGAGAGCTCAAACCTCTCTCTCGATCTCTTGTGTGTGTGTGGTGAGGGTGCTTAACGTTGGCCCGAACTTTGGACTCTACAGGGCCATTTATTTCCTCTGGCGTTCAACAAATCACCACTTTAAATCTTAACTGTCATAATGCCATTTACTCAAAATGGGACCGCAACAACACGTAATTCAATCTGACCCCCATGTTAATTCAATAAAGAACAAGAGTTCGGATGCACAGCTGCTCTTCACTGTTACTGTGGGGAACCTTGGTGAGAACAGAACGTTCTCCTTTCTTATTGGATGGGCTGGAATCATATTGCATTGCTGTTATGCAGGAGTATCATGCACCTATTTTGTTTGAGGGGGTACCAGGTGCAGTACCAGCTGACTTGGGATGCAAAAAAGTGCCAAATGTTCAGAAATAACATGTTTGCAAAATTGATTATTTGTTTGGATGTCTATAAACGAATAGTCGGCAAAACTTAGTCTTAAGGAAACCCCGACCCTGACCCTGTATTTCTTAGACGCAATTTACATAAGATGGATTCTTGCAAAAACAGCAAATATGGACCGCAATGGAATCGAACAGAATACAGGGGTATTACGACATGTTTTAAAAAGTTTTTACATGTTTTATGTTTAACCTGATGTGCTTAAAACTTAAAGATGCAAAAATCTGTTAAAATACCTCAGTTTGAATAGGCACAATGCTTCTGTTGCTTGCGCTGTACCGCGGATGGGTTGGCCCATCACAATGATCCAGAGGGAGAGTGCCAAGAGAGGGCAGGAGCGAGCAGTGACAAAAGACTATGTGAGGAGGGAAACGAGATGGATGGAGGACTGCAGTAATGGGGAACTACAGGGGCTGGCAGAGACAGGTAGAAGAGACAAAAGTAAATAGGAAGGAGAGCCAGGGATAGGGAGGAAGATAGAGGAGTAGGAGGATAAATGGATAGCAAGCAGAAGAGAATGAAAAGACGTCAGTTCGGGGGAAATAAATGGCTGGCGGAATGCTTACAGGTGAATTTAAAGAGGGATTAGTTGGTGTGTACATGGAGGAGAGAAATGCACTCTGTTCCAAAACCTAGTGAGCTGCCTCTGCATCATAAGCATACTCGCATTGTGTGTTTTAAACAGATGATAAATGTAACTCATACAATACTGAAATCTACAGAAGGTCGAACCTCTGGCATACTTCTCATGTGGAATACTATTTATTTGTATGATGCGTTAAGTTGCAAAGCATCCCAAACCAGTAACTTCTGTGGTTCTGTTTCAGTTATGATGCTGCCCTTGAAGGAAACTGTCTATGTTGGCAGTAGACAGCAAGGCTCTCAAAGAAAGAAGTTGAAAGAAGTTGGCTACGGTCTGGCATGAAGAAATGGGGAATGAAGAAGAACGAAAGGGAGAGGCATGTCCTAACTCAGTCTGGCTCTCCTGGGGAAGGTCCTAAATTACACTCGGATGTAGACAGCTTGTCAATTGCGAGGCCAGGGCCCTGGCTCCAGAGAAACGCTCCATACCCTTCATTAGGTCGCAATATCAGTGGCCGTCTCTAAATCTCAAGACCCTTTATTTATTTATATACACACTTATTTATGTATTAACCTTTCACCTCTTCTTCTTGCCTTGTGATGTGGGCTTGATCCCCCAGGCTGATCCCCCCAGATAGCAACAAACCTTGCACTATACTAACCAATAGGGTGTAACAGTATAGCAGTCACTATGGTTGCAGCTTATCAGACTTTTAATTGCTCATGTGTGTCAACAGATTGAGCAGAATACATTTAATTTTACCAGTACTTTGTGTTCAGTACATTCACACACTTTTCTGCTTAAACTTTAGAGTGTCCAAATTTTGACATTCAATGATGCAGATTAGATCTTAATTGGAATTCTTTATATGGGCCTTTTGACTGGTTGCTCTATTCTTCCCTCCTTAAAGGACATGTTAGATCCATTATTGACAAACCATTCTTTTGATTCCAACCCTAAAATAAGAACCTGTTTCAACGGGGCAGAGAAAAGAAGATAATTTTAGAGCATTGCTAGATTTCTTCAAAAGAGATCACTCAAAGTAGCAGTCTCCCTGCAGGTATACATCTCTAGTTGTTCAATAATTTAGCCACAAAAAATGTCTTATTTCACAGACCACTGTAGTTGAGCCCAATTTGAGTGGTACTGTTTTTGAAGGCAAACGGAACCCCAAGGTTCTGATGATGCAGTCATATATCCAGACACATTAGCAACAGTGACAACCAAGCAAAAACAAGTATGAACTGTTAATCCTTGAGTGTTAGAGCAGAAATAACCAATGTGTGATGCAAATATTTAGGCTATAGAGGGAGTTCTGCTTGATCTAGTCACTAACAGCAATAACTGTCATTTACATTTGATTTCACAAGGCAAGATATATGTGCTAACACTAACCAATGGCTAGAAACTCTCCTCCTAACCTCAGGCTAGACTCCGCATTCAATGATTTATCGAAGGACAGTTAATTAGCCTCCTGCACTGAGATATCTACGGGCGCTGTCGAGGGGCTGCCCGTCACATGCATCAGTACTGATGCCTGTCAATCACAGAGCTGGCGGCTGAGCCCCTAAAGCCTGTAAAGCTCCTGCTGGGCCCACGCCAGCATGACCAGTTTAGAATGAGAGGAGAAGCTGCATGAGGCTGGACTGAGCTGTTCCACAACTCTGTGATATGAAATAAGTCAGAGTCACACTCCGTTCTCCTTCGTTTCACCCATTTTCTGGGCTCCCGCTCCTGATGTTACCGCCCAACTGTACCGAATGTCCATCTACCATCTACTAGACGAATTATGTGAGATTCCCTGCTGGCATGGGCCAAGCCGCCCCATCACACACTCGATGCACCGTAAAGGACACCAAAAGCCAATTTCCACATAACAAGTTAAGGATTGCAAAAGTACATCAATGGATTAAGTCCTTAAGAGGTTCATTTAGAAGGGATCAACTTTGCAATGGACACTTTTTTTCCCCCTGTTGTGAAATCAAGTTTTTGATGTTGTTTATATGTCTATGTGGTGTTTTTAATATGATATAAGACAAACCATGTGCAAATTCATAAGTCAACACCATTGCTGAGTATTTTCTCTTTAAAACTGCAGTGATCTAAAGACAGTCTCAAAAACGCGTTTTGAAATCGCTGGTGTTTCTGACGTCACAAACTACCTTGTAACCAATCACGTCAACGTGCGGGCAGGCTTTAGCATATCATTAACTATGACCGCTCTGAAGCAGGGGAGTGTCAAGAGAAGCTAGGTTATCCCGGTACATTTTTCTGTTTTTATGAAAAATCGAGTAGAATTAGCAATATAGTGGGTGTATGATGTATATTACGATGTTATGATTAACTATATGCCTTTCTCCACTGATGCTCTTGAGTTGTTCAAGGCATTTCTAAGGATACTTATTGTTAGAAGGCAGACTGAGTAGGGGTGTAACGGTACACGTATTCGTACTGAACCGTTTCGGACTTCAGGTACGGTGCACATGTGTACCGAATGCAATCTTTAGCAGTTAACAGTAGGCTTGTTTTACGCGAGGAACATATTTCAAATCCGAGTTCCCACACGAACATATTAAGTATTCTGTCCATTTTATCACGAAATTCAAGCGAAAAATGCCGTTTGACGCTCTTTAATGTGACATGACAGATCACTGTATTCATTTGAATTAATTTGAATTAATTTAAGGACAGACACAATTTGTTCAGTAAACCACTGTTTAATAAAAAAAAGCAATTTTATATATAGTTTTCTCTCCCCTGCTGTAGCGAACCCGTACCAAACTGTGATGTACGACCGAGGTACTGAACCGTCAGTTTTGTGTACAGTTTTCCGTTACACCCCTAAGACTGAGATGGTTTGTGTAATGTTAGCAACACATTATTAGCTGTTTGATAACGTAGTCAAGCAAAAGGCTAATCATATTAATTATCGTTATGTGTCCGACATTGTAAAAAGCGATACCATTGTGCAGCGTTTACCTCAGTAAGTTGACGGAGTGGATCTCTGAGCTGGTGTGAACGAGTGTAGGCGGGGCTAATTAGCATATTCATGAATCCGTGTATACTAAATGAAGCAAGGGTGTAGAGTTACATTCAAGCTATTTTAAGGCATGAAGAATTTTTTTCCACAGGAAAAAAACGTTTAAATATGTCATTTTGGTGATTAAAAATTAGTTTTAAGGGATAAAATTATTGACTACAGGGGGACTTTAAATTATTAGTTAACCCTCATCAAAAAGTCTCGTTTACAAATTAATTAAGACAACCTTTCTTAAACAAAACATGCAAACATGGGGTGATTTTCAGGGAAATAACAGGGATTTGTAAAGCTAAGCTGAAGGAATATGTTGTGAATCTAAACAGGTTTAGTGAGAAGAGCTGAAAAGTAAAGTACCAGGAGAGTCAATATCGCAAGCCTCATATCTGTTCTCCATATTTCTGAGCACTCTTCCTCAACAAGAGAGGCTTTGAGCCTTTTCCCCCTCCAGTCAAACTGAATGAGCTGAGGAATAAGCGCTCAGCTTGAGTGGGAGAGTTAGCTAACCCCTCCAGGCTCTGCAGCAGGTGATGGGATGAGGAAGGGAGGAAAGGAAATAGGATTGCACTATAAGAAAAACAAATAGTGAAAAAGAAAGACAAAGAAAGAAAAAGTGTGTTGAGGTAAATTGAGGTAAATTTCTCTGATCATGACAAGAACAAAAAATTCAGTTTGGTTGTATTAGTGTTAATTGGAAGGCCATACATTACAAAACCATATTTGGATTGTTAGGCACTGAAAGACCTAGCTCTTAACATCTCAGTTGGATTTTCAATTTAAAACCTTTTCATTTGACTCGTCTTAACTTACATGGACTCCTTAGGTAAAGACTGCCACATGTCATTTGACTCATTGAAACTTTAATATATTCCTCAGGTAAAGACTGCCATATGAAATTACGGAGGTTGCTCCATCAATGAAGTAATTTCCACAGTGATTTGGTGATCTGCAGTGCATTTGTTGGAGACTGCTTTATTTTGACAAGGATGTTAATGCAGCAGAAATTTATTTATAACTCAGAGAAGGCGTGAGGATGAAGAGTGTGGGGGGAGAGATACAGGAAAGGAGATTTATCGGGAGGCTCGTTAGACAAGCATCAGATTTCAGCCCTGTCAAAAGAGGGTATAGTACACCTCCACAGAACTTTGTGCCCTGGGTCTTCAACTCGCCTCACATCTTTGTAATGGGAGTCAGCGGTCATTACGTCTGCTCGATGACTCATTCTGCTAGACTTTATGATTCCTGGTTGGTTTCTCTTTTCCAGAGTGCTGCTGTTGTTAATACGGCAAGTACTGCTGTTAATATTGACATTTCCTTTAATACTTACAACAATTTGGAAATAAGGTCAATACCAAAATGAAGCATCCCCAAACTTTTAACCTCTCCAAAGGGTTCCTCTTGACAGATTTGACCTTGCTGCATGCTAGCTGGTGGGGCTTTATTTCTTTGCCTTCCCACTATTGAGCGGCTCATTATTTCTCATCCCTATTGTGAATTAGCTTTCTACGACTAGCCCTGAACGTCTGGACCATCATAAAGGAGACTGCTGAGCCATTTCAGGACTCTTCTGAATCACCTACAGTGCATTAGCAAACACGCAAGGGAAGCACCTGCTGGTCCCACGACTGCATATGTGTCTAGACACTGCAGCACTTCGATCAAATGAGTCTGTGGGTATATAATAAAAATACAGAAGATTCAAACTCAGAACTCTGGACTTTTGCTGTATTTGTGGATTTACACAGTTGTGAAATCAGTATGTGGCAACTACAGGAAGTAGTGTGCACACAAGGATAAGGCTATTGGAGTAAAGTTATCTCTGACATAATGTACTTCTTTGCCTTCTTCTTCGGCACATCTCAGCATGTCATCTCAATGTCGCCAATTTCGCTGCTCACCCACTGCTTGGTAATTACACCACCCATCAAGACTAAGCCAAACTCTGAAATACAAATGCACAGTCTTGCAAAAACAGCTAAACAGGGTCACACAGTCAACATCATCTGCTGGTCAAGACTTATTGTGTCTCTCATAAGTGTATCCATGTTCTCTTCAGGGGAAAGCATAAGCTTTCTTAAACTATCCAGCCATCAGTGGAATTGGAACCGCAGACTATTCAAAAGCCGGACACTGCTACAGAGCCCCTCCTAAACCTAAATGGAAATGGAAACTGGAGCCATCATCTTTTCTCTGACTGCCCATATGGTCCTGCCTGCTGGAGATGCCAAGCCCTCATGGGACTTAGCAGCTAGAAAAATTATTTCTATCTCCGCTTTCAAATGTGACTTATCCAGAACCTGTTACCTCCAGGGCAATGAGAAACAGTTGGGATTTTTGAAGTGGGCTGTTTGATATTCAGGGTCCAACGACCAAGCTGTATACCAATTGTCTCAAAATGTCTTGTGTTTCCACCTATGAACACTTGTGTATATGACACAGAGAGTATGGGCATTTCACTTGTTCTCCAGCAAAAAGGCTCCAAATACAGGGCTTGTCTCGATCTCTCTCTTGCTCAGTGGAGGGGAGCCATTGATAGGCGCAGGAGCAGATGGGGATTGACAGAACTCCTAGGCAGAGAGCTAATTGAAGGAGACTGGGGAGGACTTTGACGGCACTCAAATGCCAGCATTGATGGGGAAATCAATGAAAGCTTTAAACGTACTACCTCCAACAGAATTCAAGGATCTCTGCTAATTTTCATGTAAGTGCAAATGATTTAGTTTTTCTGGTTATGGCCCCAGAAAAAAAAAAAAATCCAGACAGTTTCTCTGACATTTTCCTAATAGTGTCCTATATTTAGAAACACGTAGCACAAGCAGACTATGTGAGGGGGATTGGACCAAAAGTAATTTCCCCCTTAACACTTAAAGCATTCTGTAATCGCTCCACTCCACTCCGGGTTTGTCATTTCCCACTCTTCACCTATTCACTGGTGAGAGAAAGCCTGCTCCAAATTCACTCAATAGTGAATTAGTCAATAGTTGTTGGTATGTTTAACTTTACAATAAGGTTTAATGTTAAGCATCATGATATTATTTTATAAATATACACTTGCTCATTGTTAATTCATCTACATTTACAACTTCAAATATTAAAAAATAAAATAAAATTAGCCAAGACAAATTAAAAAGTATCGTAAAAGTACTGCTCACTTAGTTCATGATACAGTGGGGAGAACAAGTATTTGATACACTGCTGATTTTGCAGGTTTGCCCACTTGCAAAGCATGTAGAAGTCTGTAATTTTTATCATAGGTACTCTTCAACTGTGAGTGATGGAATCTAAAACAAAAATCTAGAAAATCACATTGTATGATTTTTAAGTAATTAATTTGCATTTTATTGCATGACATAAGTATTTGATACATCAGAAAAGCAGAACTTAATATTTGGTACAGAAACCTTTGTTTGCAATTACAGAGATCATACATTTCCTGTAGTTCTTGACCAGGTTTGCACACACTGCAGCAGGGATTTTGGCCCACTCCTCCATACAGACCTTCTCCAGATCCTTCAGGTTTCGGGGCTGTCGCTGGGCAATACGGACTTTCAGCTCCCTCCAAAGATTTTCTATTGGGTTCAGGTCTGGAGACTGGCTAGGCCACTCCAGGACCTTGAGATGCTTCTAACGGAGCCACTCCTTAGTTGCCCTGGCTGTGTGTTTCGTTGTCATGCTGGAAGACCCAGCCACGACCCATCTTCAATGCTCTTACTGAGGGAAGGAGGTTGTTGGCCAAGATCTCGCGATACATGGCCCCATCCATCCTCCCCTCAATACGGTGCAGTTGTCCTGTCCCCTTTGCAGAAAAGCATCCCCAAAGAATGATGTTTCCACCTCCATGCTTCACGGTTGGGATGGTGTTCTTGGGGTTGTACTCATCCTTCTTCTTTCTCCAAACACGGCGAGTGGAGTTTAGACCAAAAAGCTCTATTTCTGTCTCATCAGACCACATGACCGTCTCCCATTCCTCCTCTGGATCATCCAGATGGTCACTGGCAAACTTCAGACGGGCCTGGACATGCGCTGGCTTGAGCAGGGGGACTTACGTGCGCTGCAGGATTTTAATCCATGACGGCGTAGTGTGTTACTAATGGTTTTCTTTGAGGCTTCTTAAAGAAAAACTAACAGGTCTGTGAGAGCCGGAATTCTTACTGGTCGGTAGGTGATCAAATATTTATGTCATGCAATAAAATGCAAATTAATTATTTAAAAATCATACAATGTGATTTTCTGGATTTTTGTTTTAGATTCCGTCTCTCACAGTTGAAGTGTACCTATGATAAAAATTACAGACTTCTACATTCTTTGTAAGTGGGCAAACCTGCAAAATCGGCAGTGTATCAAATACTTGTTCTCCCCACTGTACCTGCATCAATTAAATTTTTGTTTTGTTTTGTAATAGTGAACATCTGACCACAATGTGCATTAAGAGAAATCATCTTAAGCATCTTGTGTGACATATTTGCAATTTGTGATCTTGGATTGAAAGAGAACACCTTTGTTCCATTGTTCAAAAAAAAGGTGCTCATTTCAAGCAAAATCATGAACTCCCTGCTCTGCTTCAACATGCACAATCTCATTACAAACTGCAAAATGTTGTAGCTGCAATATGAAAAAAAAGTGGTCAGGTCTGCAGACACTCTGGATAAGCAAGTGGAACAGTGCCACTGTGACCTTGAGCCACAACGATATCCACCTATATATAATCACAGATATCAGTACATCATTAATTTGCAATGTGTAAGTGAGTCACTCTCAATAAGAGTTATAGGGCAAACAAGTGGCTAGTCACATGCGATTGATGTGTTGCATGACTCAACGGCATAGCCAGCCATTTCATTTTACAGATGGCGTGAGACAGACGACAAAGTGGAGCACCTTCAGATCTAAAGTGGTAGAGGATGGTGCAGGCTGAAATGCCCAGCAAACAGATTCTTCAGGTTGAGTGACAGTGTCGAGCAAACTCTATCTGTGATTCATATTTCCTTCTGCTGCAGACAGGTACTGTGTACCTAACCTAGATCAGGGTTTCACAAATGAATACCATGGACCCACCATGTGAAAACCCTCTTGCAAGGGATCCCCCTTAAGAAAAATAAACAGATACATGTCTTTAACTTGTGTCATGTCTTGCGCTGCCCAAAAGCAGACTCACTTTTAAAAATAATCCTGAGGCACATTTTAGAAAGATGCTCAAGGGACTGCGATGAGAAATTATTTATATTCTTATGAAGTAAAATATTAAATTTGGCAATGAAACTCTTGGGGGTATCTTCAACTTTGATAGTTGGGAGATTGCGACTTTGGTTGTTAATGAACCAATTCATCATTCATGGGGAGGCGAAGTGCTGATTATGACTTGATTCTCCCCTAGGCTTTTTGATGTCAGATAAGTTGTTAATCCATTGATAGCTGCCACTTGATTTCAGGCAGATACAAGGCATCTAAATTGTAAATGAAATAAATAAAATTACAAAGATGCACAATAGTCACACAGGACACAAAACAAAAATGATGAAAATTCATAGGCTGGTAGAAAGAAAGGTGCCTAGACAAAATTGACCATGGTTGTGTGTTGCCACAGCTAACAGAACCAACACTACTGTTTTGAAAACATTCGGCCTACATAGTAATGCGTTTTTTCTTCTTCTGCCGTTCTCGTCTATTTATATTGCTCTAATTAATCTCTACTATCTTTAGTGCAACTTGATTACACACCTAGAGTTACACAGCTCCTATCTTTTAATGCTTTATTAACTGGCATCAAATACTCACTAAATCAGTTTTTTCTAACATTTTGAAGATACATGGCTTTTTTATATTGTACCAGAGCCAACACTAATTAAAATGCTTAGAAAATGTTTACTTTGTATCAAGTTCCCATTCAGTTGGTCACTTCCGACACCACGTCGGAGACCGACGAATAGGAATCTCGCTCGCGAGAGCCAATCTACTTCGAGTGTAACTAAATGAGCCAATGCACATTGGCATGCAATGATTGCACCAGGTGCTCATGCCATGCAGCGCGGGTATAAATGAGACACAGGTGCTTGCATCAAATTAGCTTTTTGCTTCGGAGCCGAGTGGTAAATGGTTCGTCCAGATATCACTCTCTTCTACGCAGTGAAACTGACTGAAGCCTGCCTTTTTGAAGCGATCTCTTCAGTCGGTGTTGGCGTGATGGCACAGCAGCCGGTCGTGTGGTTCTTTGCTCATCTCTTTTTTTTTGTTTTATAAAGTAAACACAAAGGCTGTTCTCACAGTTCGGTGCGCTAGGTGGAGAGCGCTGAAAAGCCGTTCTTACGGCTGGTAAGAGAGCGCCTTCGTGAGAGAGAGCGCGCACGTCAGGCTGCACTATTCCCTGACTGTGTCGCCGCGACCCTTCCCCCTGCGTGCTTCAGCACCAAGGAGAGCGTCTTTCTAAAAGAGCTTACATAGATAGAGCTTGCGTCTTTTTCAAGATGTCATTCTATCTGTGTGTTTCTGGATGCGGTGGTTACCTGTCACCGAGGGATGGTCCACCAGCGCTGTATCTCGTGTTTGGGCGTTCAGCACGCTGATGCAGCGCTGGTGGATGACTCATGTTCTCACTGCGGAAACATGACCATCTCGGAGTTGCGGTCGAGACTCCATCTCGCAAGGGGTGGAGTCCCCGTGCCTCTGCCTCGATCTAACCCTCCACAGAGGCTTACTTCAGGCAGTAGCGCGGGTGATTTGAGGGTTACGGTGAGCTCGCTTCCCCCAGGGACCCAACCCCCAGGGAACCCTCACCCCTCCCGCACTTCGAAGCCAGTAGAGCTGCCGTCGAGGTGTGTACCATCCGTATCCTTCGGGGCTCCTCTCGATGATCAGATGTCCATCGCTGCATCGGAGGGAGGGTCAGAATCTTCTGGAAATGACATGTCGGCGCAGGGGGCTCCTTCGGGAAGATCTGCTGTGCCCGATACAGATCCAGAAATGATAGCCATGCTTTCCCAGGCCGCTGAGAGAGTCGGGCTCGTGTGGAGCCCTCCACCGTGTCCCGAACCCTCGAGGCTGGACGATTGGTTTCTCGGGGTGGCCCGTGCTGGTTCTCAGCGCCCCACCCCGGTTCCTTTCTTTCCGGAGGTGCACGAGGAGCTCACCAGGTCGTGAACGGCACCTTTTACTGCCCGAAACCGGCCTAGTGGATCCTCCTCCCTCATCACCCTCGATGGCAGACCTGCAAAGGGTTACACGCAGGTTCCTCCCATGGAACGGGCCGTTGCTATGCAACTGTGCCCTAACTCCACATCCAGGGTGAACCAGTGTCTCCCCTCCCGGGCCTGTAGGTACTCGTCCAATCTGATCGGAAAGGCCTACCAGGCTTGTGGAGACGCTGGGTCCGCCTTACACGCTATGGCGTTGTTGCAGGTCCATCAGGCCCAGGCACTGAAGACCTTGCACGAGGGTGGTTACGATCCCACAGTTCTGCACGAACTGAGAACCGCAACGGACCTCGCGCTTCGTGCGACGAAGGTGACGGCGCGGGCAGTGGGTCGTGCGATGTCCACGATGGTGGTCCAGGAACGGCATCTCTGGCTGTGTCTGGCTGACATGAGGGAAACCGACAAGATCAGGTTCCTTAATTCCCCCGTGTCCCAGACTGGCCTTTTCGGTGACGCGGTCCAGAACCTCGGTCAGCAGTACTCAGCCGCACAGAAGCAGACTGAGGCGATCAGTCACATCCTGCCACGGCGGTCAGCTGCTGTCTCCACCCCGCCGCCGGCAGCGCCTCTGCCTGCTCGTCGCTGAGGGCGGCCACCTGCGTCTGCCTCCGCTCCCGCGTCGTAGCAGCAGCCTCCACCCAAGCGACGTTGAGGAGCCAGGCGCAAGCAGGCCGCCCCGCCCGTCCAGGCCTCCGCCAAGAGGGGTGTCAAGGCCAAGGGCAAGCGGCCCTGAGACGGGCGACCCAGAGATGGGGAGGACTGCTCTTCAGGAGACGGTGATCGTTGCCACTGCCAGTGGTTTTATTCGCTGACCGAGGGCACACTCGGCACGGATGCACTCGCGCACAGCTGGCCCCGGGGCCTGACCAAATATGCGATTCCCCCAGTGAGCCTACTTGCACAAACACTGTGCAAGGTCAGGGAGGACGAGGAGCAGGTCCTGTTGGTGGCGCCGTACTGGCCCAACCGGACTTGGTTCCCGGAGTTTATGCTCCTCGCGACAGCCCCTCCCTGGCCGATTCCTCTGAGGAAGGACCTTCTGACTCAGAGACGGGGCACCCTGTGGCACCCGCGTCCAGACCTCTGGAAACCTCATGTCTGGTCCCTGGATGGGACGCGGAGGTTCTAGGTGACTTACCCCAAGAGGTAGTTAACACCATCACTTCGGCACGAGCACCGTCTACGAGACAGGCTTATGCCTCGAAGTGGAACCTGTTCGTCGAGTGGTGTTCGTCTCGCCGAGAAGACCCCCGAAGATGTTCGATCGCGTCTGTGCTTTCCTTCCTGCAACAGGGGTTGGAGCGTAGGCTGCCACCCTCCACCCTCAAAGTCTCTGTTGCTGCAATATCAGCCTATCACGATCACGTAGAAGGTAAGTCGGTTGGGAAGCATGACCTGGTCGTCAGGTTCCTCAGGGGGGCGAGACGGTTAAATCCTCCTCGACCTCCCTCCATACCCTCTTGGGATCTTACTCTGGTGCTCTGAGCACTTCAGAATGCCCCATTTGAGCCTTTGCAGTCGGCAGAGCTAAAGATTCTGTCTATGAAGACTTTGCTGTTGGCTGCACTGGCCTCCATTAAGAGGGTAGGGGACCTGCAGGCATTTTCGGTCGACGAATCGTGCCTAGAGTTCGGGCCGGGTGACACCCACGTGGTACTAAGACCCCGGCCTGGCTATGTGCCCAAGGTTCCCACCACTCCCTTCAGGGACGAGGTGGTGAACCTGCAAGCACTGCCCTTCGAGGAGGCAGAACCAGCCCTAGCTTTGCTCTGTCCCGTCTGCGCTCTGCGGATCTACGTGGATAGAAAGCAAAGCTTCCGGACCTCAGATCAGCTCTTTGTCTGTCACGGAGGCCAGCAGAAGGGAAAGGCTGTCTCCTAGCAGAGGATGGCCCACTGGATAGTGGATGCCATCACCTTGGCTTACCAAGCACAAGGTGTGCCCTGTCCGCTTAGGGTGCGAGCACACTCTACTAGAAGTGTTGCATCCTCCTGGGCGCTGGCACGTGGCGCCTCGCTGTCAGACATCTGTAGAGCTGCGGGCTGGGCGACACCCAACACGTTCGCTAGATTCTATAGCCTACGTGTAGAGACAGTTTCCTCCTGTGTTCTCACCTCAAACGGGTAGAAGCACTGAGAGGCCCTGGCTCTTGTCGGCTTGCTGCGCTACGGCGCTTATATTCTCCAGAAGCAAACTCTGTTGAGTCCTCCATCACTCTCGGTGCCGGACGTGGTGGAGTGTCTGGCATCAGGCCCTTTGCCGCTGAATCCTGGAGAATCGGTACTGGGCTGGGGTTATATAAGTGACCCTGCGAGGATCCCATATATTTTTCCACGATCGCTCCTAACGGAAGCCCATGTCTTTCCCTTGGGAGAGCCCCCCCTTCAGTAGGGCTGGAGCCCCCTCTCGGTTGCGGGCTACGGCTCAGCATTGTACTTCACATAACTCCTTCGGGGTACGATGTGGGTTCCCTTCCACTAGGGCATGCTTTCCCAGTGTTATTCAATAAGCCACTGAGTGGGTCATGCGGAACAGCAGTGATGGACTTCTCTGTGTGAGCCCCGTCTCATCAGATAAGAGAGCTCAGGAGGTTCACACAGGGCACTTGAAGGAGGCAGAGGCCATGGCGCTTTGGTAGGGATTCCTATTCGTCGGTCTCCGACGTGGCATCGGAAGTGACCGACTGAATGGGAACGTCTCGGTTACGTATGTAACCCTCGTTCCCTGAAGGAGGGAACGGAGACGCCACGTCCCGTCGCCATGTCCTCTGTACCCTGCTGGGGTGCCAGTTGCCTACTCGGCTCCTCAGCAAAAAAACTAATTTGATGCAAGCACCTGTGTCTCATTTACACTCGAAGTAGATTGGTCTCTGACGTGGCGTCTCCGTTCCCTCCTTCAGGGAACGAGGGTTACATACGTAACCGAGACGTTAACAGTGCATCCTTTTCTCTACCCTCTATTAAAGACATATAAACCTGAAGATAAATAGGTAACACTTTACAATAAGGTTTCATTAGTTAGCATTAGTTAACTACATTAGTTAACATTAACTAATAATGAACTGCACTTCTAAAGCATTTATTAATCTTTGTTAATGTTAATTTCAACATTTACTAATACATTATTAAAATCAAAAGTTGTATTTGTTAACATTAGTTAATGCACTGTGAACTAACATGAACAAACAATGAACAGTTGGATTATTATTAACTAACGTTAACAAAGATTAACAAATACAGTAACAAATGTTTTGCTCATGGTTAGTTCATGTTAGTTAATACATAAACTAATGTTAACAAATGATACCTTATTGTAAAAGTGTTGCCGTTAAATATTTCCATTTGAATTCAGTTAAATTTATAATGCACTTCTGACAATCTTTTCATATATCTTCTCTTTCTCTCAAATTACCCCAGGACCATCCAGTGCCCCATTTGTAGACCCATTTTGAAAACCTCTGCACCTCTTTCAATAAAACTTGGCTACCTCTACAGTAAAAGAAAAGAAAAAAAAGGAATTGAAATCAGTGCCACCTGACTAGAGAAAACAGAGAAAAACGGCTGTTGGCTGTTTCAGAAACTGAATACTCTTTTGAGTAAGTAGTTATTTTCAATAAGTAATTACTTCACAACCGCTAAAAAAGTATGTTCTATATAGTATGAATTTAATCTGGACGTACTACATTTGCCATGTTGCCCTTATTATGTAACTTACCAGCGTCCATTCACAAATCCTCTCCCGTGGTCTCATGGAATAGTAAAGTGTTCATCGTAAGCACACTTCAGAATCTCGCCGGAAGTAGTAAGTCATCCGGGTACTCTTTTAGGAGTACTGTGAATACTTCTTTTGTCACATACTGTTTTTCGCCTGCTATACAGTAGGGAAGTAAGTGATTTTAGATGCAGCCATGGGCTTCTTTTTTGCCAAATAAGTAAGAAAACTTCAACACCCATAATGCACTAGGCAGGTTGCTGTCCAAGTCCACTCCTACCAGTCTGCAAAGGATTACGCTTACCAGAGTCAAATGCCTTTGTTTGAGTAGGAAATACTTCTTAGCCAACTTTTAGTCATAATGGTGTCAACTTGTATTGTGAATTCAAAGAGTAAATGTTTAGTGGGAGTGAGTTACTTTTGGTTTCCAGGCTGCAAAGAATTGTAAATACAGAGAGAACGCCTCAACAGAAAATCTGAAAAACCTCCATGTTTGTAGTCAACATTTCAAACTAGATGACCACGAACACAGTGTTTTTACGAAAGCCCAAAAGTACATGGTCAAAGCTGTCAAAAGTCTTCCGCGTTTTTTGTCATCCGGCAGACTTTTGCTGACAAATAAATGTGAATTTCTCAGTCCAGGTAACACAAAGAACAAGTAAACATTGTTAATTTACATATACTATGGATATTGTAACAATACGAAGCGGGATGAAAATCTGCAGAGTTACTCTTTAACTTGCACATCCCTTTTCAGGACACAAAAAGTGAGCATAAACCTCACAAAATATGACTACTTCACAAAAACAACTGCATCAAGAATTTTATATAAGCACAAGCTTTTGTTGCCTCTTTTTTCCTCCACTCAAAAAAAATTAACTCACTCAGAGAGTAAGGCAGAGTAGTGGGTGGTTTGGGTAGCATCTGACTTATCTGACAAAGCCAGAGATAGCCCGGAGGGTGCCATGCTAAAGAGGCATATCCAAAAATTGGAGCTTGAATCAAGCAATACAGTAGGAGGTGATAGTACCTTCGCTTCAAACTAAAACAAAGCTTTCCTACTCAAGAAGAAAACACCTCAGCACAGGTCTTGTTTGAGAACACACTACTGTAAGAGCGCAAACAACCGTGATTATGTGCAGAGAAATGCAATATGAAAATCAAACAGAGAGCATCTTGCATCCGTAATGCCCATGAGGAAACAAAGATAGTGGGAGCTGGCATACAAGGGTACAGTACCTCTATGATAGAGGAGGAGTATGTTAGAATTACAGATGAAAAGTAGGGGGCTCTTGAGGATGCGAGGGGCATAGGCAAAGTAAATCATAAGTGGATCATTCCATTTGGGACAGTCGCAAGGCGCCAGTGTTGAAAGGAGTGTTTACCACTCTGCAGCCCCTCGATGGAGGTATTAAGGAGCCCCACTTTAAAAAATAGGCCATCTGTAAAGCGCCAACCACTACACTAGAAAAAGAGACAAAGCAGATCACCACAATCTAAAAATTCACGTCTGAAGTTCCACTGCTTTTCAGAGATACAGCAAAAATAATTACCTAGTACATCCTGCACAAAAACCCTAAAGGGGGTTACAGAGAGGCTCAATGGTAAGTGCATCGTTCCTCAGTCGATGACTGCTGTGATACCCTTGAGCAAGGCACTTAACCACTATAAGCTCCAGGTGTGCTGCAATATAGATGAATTTATGTTGCGACGAAAGCAAAGGTAGCTCAATCAAAGTGTTAACATTTTATAAGAAGGTTACTGGTTTCAGACAGGGGCAGGACTAATCAAAACTGACCAGATTAAGGTATCTAAAGCCCTATTCGGACGGTAATTGATTCTCACATGGACGTCCGTAAAAATAAATTTGCATGCCACCTCAGTGATAAAATTTGTGCATTCAGAAGGTAAATTAATTCACGGTGGAGGAGCGAGTTTTGTGATCCTGCGCACTTGGGAACGCGCTGCTCACGTGGTCAATAACATGATTGTATGCTGTAAATAAATAACATATGCTTGGTATAATAAGAATAAATGCATATTTAATTTAATAATAGGAAAATAATATCCTAATTATTTTTTAATTATTTAAATCTGTTTCAAAATAGGAAGATATATAGATGCGCATTATAGTTAAAATAGTTTTCGGTCTTATATTTTATCTCAAAATAAAGGATGTCATTTTATTCCACATGGAAATGAGCCGAAATAAGTTAATACAGCCTCTTATTTACATGAGGTAAACATAATGCTGTGGTTATTTTAACATATATAATTGCTGCCGTAATAACGGCCCATTTCAAATGTTTACATGCTTTTCTTCTTTTTATTTTTTGAGCAGTGATGAAATATATTGCTCATGTAAATACTTGCCAGCATTTCAGTAATAAAAGGCTAGATCTTTAAAATGCATCCAAATTGCAGTGGTCAAAAAGGATATAAACAGTAAATTTTGAAGTGATATATTCTTGAAAACTCAGAGATGTGGATTCGGACGGCAATTAAATTACCACACGACCTTGGTGCTTGTCTAAAAACAGTAGGTAATTCAGCCGGGGATTTTTACGCGGGTGGTGGGAGAAAAACACTGACATTCTGAATTCGGACGGCAATAAAATCACAGACTAGCCCCTGTAAATGATGAAAATACCTTATGACCCTACGAGAAACAATTACCATCCGAATAGGGCTTTAGTAGACAGGTTGTAAGGCGAAATATTGAATTTGGACACGCCTTGGTGCCTTTCGCACCAAGCCATTGTCCAATTAAATGTGAGTTCAGGGAAGAAAAAAAAAGTGAAATGTTTTGATTGAATTGCACCTGAAATATCCTTCAGTTAACCTAATTTCATTTGGTAATAAATTGACTAAAACTCAATATTTAGAGACATCCTCCTAAATATAAAGTAGATGTTAATAGCTAACCCTGCTGAAGATAATAATGGATTAGAGAACTGCAGCTAATGAAAATAAAATTCAAAATTGCATCTGGGGCCAAAGAATTGCAGGTGCCAGCAAAACTGCATATCAGCTTGGCACTATACTTCGAATAGTTCACAATGAGACCCGTGAGACCTTCGAGACACTGAGCCCCAGTCACAGGGAATAGTCATTACCTGCAAAACCACACTTGGTTATCTCACCATTCTGACAGGAGGCAGGCTATAGTCCCAGGGCTCAGTTAAGTGCATGCTCCCAACAGGCCTTGGCGGGAGACAAGACATCGCAGACATTGAAATGATGCATGAAGGTTTATATGGCCGCCAAACAACACTTCCAGTGATGGGTTAGACATGTCATCCTCCCACTCTGTCCAGGGACAATGTTTTTCGACCTCATTGCCATTGAGATTGCTCTCTGAGCACTTCTCTTGACATGAAGCCGCCCTAGTTTTGTACAGAATAAGCGTTCCACATGAGCTTGCGCTCTTGTGAGTATCTTTCCTAAGATAAGTAAAACATACATGATGAACCCCAAACGCCAATTAAAATTAAGATTGTCAGAGTGCCTGGTAAAATCTACAGGTGAACGGGTTATCATTTTTGCTGATTAATTAGTGCTGATAGCAGCTTATGTATTACTCAAATATTGGCAAAAAATGCTGATAGGATTTTTCTCTTTTTTGTAAATAAATGTGCCCTGATATTGCATATACTTATAGTAAATAAGAAAAAAACTATATACTGCATCTATATTAGTGAATAAAATATACGTAAAATGTATATATATACAAATATTAACTACATGAAATACAGACATGAACATTGAGTTCATTTTAACCATGACTTTGATGGTGTCCCTAGAGAAAAAAAAAAGAAAATATTTTTATTATACGAAAAGATATTACCAGGGATTTATAATAGGCACTACAGTTCTGAATCTACTGTTGATGTATTGCTGTTGTTCATATCTGACAATATTTATGTTACAGTGTTAATATTGTAATGTGTTATAGAAGTTGAAGACTGAATGTGTGTATAATTTGTTTTGCTTATCTGTTAGCCACTGGGGACCAATTTCAAACCAATCTCTGGTGTATTTTGGGGTTGTTTGTAGTAAAAAGCCCATATTATGTGCCTAATATTCTTTTTTTCCCCTGTTACTGGAAATGTCTGGTTGCACAAACTGCACCTACATAATTTTATAAAACTATCGACCAGTTAATTCTGGTCAGCCTTTTTCTCCAGCTTAGTTATCAGCATTGGCAACATCCATTATTGTAGGATGAAGTTCTTGTAAAAACTGAATTCTGGCAATTATACCCACTTGACAAGCTGTCCGTCAAAAATGTTTCTAACCATTGGGGTATAAATTTCTGAGACACGGCTTAAAAGGTCATTTCCCACATCACCTCTCCTTACACAATGAAGGCTCTACCGTACTCGTTTCATTTCCTCAACCTTCCTGAATCTGCCCTCTCCAAAGATAAAAAAAAAGAACAGGTCACGATAAAAAAACCAAAGAGAAATGTGGCGACTGCCATGGTCGTGTGGAAGGTGAGATGACCTTGATATGCAAATAGACCATCTTAAAAAGAGAGAGAGAGAAGAAAGTCGCTGAAGATATTTATCATGCAGTGGGCCATTGGCAGGAACGTAGACGGGTTATGCTTCATTTAATTATCATCATCTATTAGAAATTATTTTTTGAATTTCCCAATGCTGGTAGACTAAATGTTTTAAAGGAGGTTCCTCAGAAGAAGTCATACAGGTTTGGAATGACATGAAATTGAGTAGAAGATGACAAGATTTTAATTTTTTGTGTGAACTATCCATTCAAGCACAATGAGCCTCTGCCTGAAAAATGAATAAACAGCCGTTTAAGTTGACAACACCCTTTCTTTACATACGCATGTGCTGTGTGGAGTCTTGACATTTGAGGTTCTGCTAATTCTACCCTTGCGTCGCTGCACTATAATCATAATCAGCAGTATTCTTCTACTCAAAACTGAGCCTCTGAACGAGAAACATGCTCTAGCCCACCATGCGCCGTGTACTTGAGAGGTGAGTGCTTCATGTGTGCCTACTGGGCCAAATGCCTGCTCAAGCCATGACATGATCCTAATCGACATGAGCACATGGGAGGTCTCAAGCCCGGGGCCGTGGGCCAGACACAGAACACAATGACCAGCTCTCCCATTCCGGCGTCTCCGAGCGCCTTACAAACAATGCCCGGTCAGGAAAACAAGCCCTCGATATCAGTCCACAGCTGTGCTTTTGTCTCTCTCTCCATCCGTCAGCGACATACCACGCAGGCTTAGACACCTACGCCGTTGCCTCTGCTGCCCTCTGTGACGGAGAGAGCTTGTTTATCACACCGAAGCATATTGCCGATGTCCTCGCAAGGCGAAGACAGAAAGAGAGAGACAGGAAGATAGAGAGACAGACACAAGGAAAGGGAACGAAAGAGAAACAGAACAAATAGAGGCTGTGAAAAAGATGAATAGAGAAAGAGCAGCAAATAAAGCGAGAGAGAAAGGACACAGTAAAAAATGCTGAGATAGAGAGCAGGCAAGAGAGAAATGGAGTGAACGCATTGGAAAGCACATAATGGAGGGGACAGAGGCTAATTAAGGAAGGCCGGATTAATTAGGCTTTCAGTCTGCCTGCCTCTCATTCTCCCACTGTGTTTCCTGCCAGCACCACCCTCCATCCCCTCATAAAACACGGCGCATTGTTGTTGGATGGGTTTTAGGGCTCTGCTCTTTGGAATGTACATAAGTCTGTAATTTCCAGTGGGAGCGTAACTTGGTTACCTTTGTGAGCAAATACAAGGTAAGTCTGAGCGGTATGATGGCACATATAATGTGTGATAGAAGAAATGTGTAAAACATGCTATACCACTTATACCACAAAAGTATCCACAACGTAATTAAAAAATCTGACATGAAGCGGAAAATTATAGCCTGAGGCAGCAAGTTTTACGTATCGCTCCATGAGGTAGTTAGTGATTCCAGCCCTAGCATCCAACAATTTACAAAAAAAAAAATTATAGAAATGCACAGATATTAAAATTCTGCCTGATAGTGATAAGCTGAATCTGATCATTATTTTAACTATACTCTAAATGTAAAAATAGGGGAAATGAGCATATACAATTAAAATATCCAATTTCAGTTGATACATACACACACACACACACACACACACACACACACATACATGCAAAACCACTACTCCAATATAAAAGGACTCAAACCATGATATAATATTTTAGTTATAGAGTCATTCCGTGTCAACTTAACCAAAATTTTTTGTTAATATTTTTTCTGTAGAAAGACAAACATGAATAGTGATGAAAGCCAAAATATTATATGTCACAGATGTATATTTACTGAGTAATCCACTGTTTTCTTCAGAAATTCCTCAGATATTCCACTGTTTTCTTCAGATATTCCTCTTTAAAAAGAAAAAAAAAAAAGTATCAGCTATATGCAAAGTGACCCACATTTGGGTTTTGGCCACTGAAAATATGTACAATTTACCAATTTACTTATGGAGCCACATTAAGATCTCCATATCTCTGGGATTGAACCATATAGGGCCTTTAAAATGAAAACACCAAAAGAAAAGTTTGTTAAAAAGAATCTAAAAGAATATTGAGATACCTTTAATACTTGTGTTACAGGCAAGCAAACTTGAGGGAAAAAACACAAGAAGTGCTTTTTTCTATTTTTGAACAGTCATCGTTGGCATATAATGCAACAACTATTGCTAAAGTCAACAGATTTTACTAATAGACCTACCAATCTCGATGTAAAAATAAAATAATGATGCTGCTATTTTTCTAAAGTCATTTTTACACCCCTGTAATTTGTCATTTTGACCCTCCTCTACAAAATAGTGGATTACTCAGTAAATATACATCTGTGACATTTAATAATTTGGCTTTTATTACTTTTTATGTTTGTCTTTATATAGAAAAAAATATTTTAAAAATCTAAAATTCGGAGTTTCCGAAATTTGGTTGATTTGACCCAGGATGACCCTATACAATAATTAATTATTTACTTCCTTGTGTTCGCGTTTTTTTTTTTTAAATTTAGATTTAACTTTATTGTCATTGTGGTAACTTGGACATTTAGCATAAACTGTTGACATTACGTATCAGTGCAATACGTGATGTTTGCTCATGTCACCAATCTAGAAGAAGAGTACTAAAGATTTATGGGAGTTCAGATGTGAATCAACCATTGAATTACTGCCACTTTGCAGCCAAGAGCGCCTGCACTCCAGTAGACTGTCATTTACAAAAGCTTCAAAACAACATCTACGCTTTAAATAGACGACTTGGACCAGCCCCGATACAATCCAATTAGGCATCAAATCACTCCAACTCTGTTTTTCATAACACTGAGTTACAAGAGGCCATCTGGGACACAAAACAACCCCCCCACCCCCTAAAAAACCTCAAAACAATAACACTCTCTCTTCTCAATGGCAGTGGTTTCATGAGCAGACATGAGGGGCCACTTTTGCAGCGAGAGCCCTCATTGGTTCTGTTCCTCCTCCCTGCTCGATGGAGCAAACGATGAGGACCCTTCAGTCCTGTTCACTATGTAGGATCCTTGGCCAAAAATGACAGGCACTGATGGGCATAAATATTTATCAGGTGCCAAAGCTTTGCCAACCTAAAGATACTAGGACAAAAATAAGAAGGGCTGGAGAAAAAGTGCGGTTAGCCGTTTCATGATGATTGACATCAAGGCTCGCTATCAGAAAGTCATCCTGAGAGGGGAGGCTGGAATGGCCTTGTGCCAGGCTGCAAGCTCAAGTTTATGATAATCCCAATAAATTATAATGTGCTCCGCAGACATTAAAAAGCATGATTTGTACTAAATTAAATGGGCTGTGACTCTCAGATCACAGAATCTAGAAGAACAGATTCATCTCACTCTCATTCCTTCTCTCACTTCTTTTACTATCAGAGAAGATTCTTTTCTGTTGGACTCATTCATGTGGACTCATTCAATATTCATTTGCAGTAGGGGAGAGTGGGGTAAGCTGTGCCACTTTATGCTTAAAGTCCCCATGAAATCCAATTTTTTCGGGCTTTTAGTATGAATATGTTAGCCTTCAGTTTATGTATAAGCTAGTATGCTCCAAAACAATGACAAAATTCAAATTTAGAAGATATAAGTGTTCAAAACTTAGAGTCTCTCACTTCTGGATCAACGATTTGGATGACATCAACTTCAGCTTCTCATCAGATTTTCTGTCCAATCAAATGCTCTCTAGAATCTGAAGTGTCCCGCCACCTCCATTATAAATAGACGCTGAAGCTGCGGCTGAAATCGGTCACTAGTTCACACATTTACTATTTTCTACATGATGAATGGCACAAAATGCACTATATAGGGGATAGGGAACTATTCAGACAGTGTAAATATGCCTTACATTAGGGTGAATAAAGTCTGGTTTCACGTTAGTGTCACACGAACTGCCGCAGCGCGCACAGTCTGCTCCGGTCCAGAGACACAACAGCACAGAGCGGATGATATGCACAATTCAGCGCAGGCCACAAAACAGACCCATTTGAATTCTACACAGAATACTATATTTTAAAGTGACATGGAGGAGATTAGAAGGAGAAACGGTAGACTCTGCATTAGAAACAGCACTGAGTAGAAGAGATAACACCGGTGCCATGCACCAACATAAATTACACACTTTTTTTAAGCTACACATCCTATGCATGATTTTGTTCACTGTTTTGCTTTACTAACAGTTTCATATTAAATCTAAAAAAGGGGATTCTATTAGACTGTGGCTGTCATAAGCAGTCAAATGCGGCTTTGCTGAGCTCGAACGGCTCTGGCCGAGCGCTAATTTAAACGAAATGCTATTTGCTATATTGCTATATTGGCTATTTGAAAAAAGGGGACGATCTGCTCAATATGCCCCGCCCTGTCTACCTGTCAGAGTGGAAATTACATCAACACATTGAATAACGCTGCACGTTTCAAGGCACTTCATTGGGCATTTAAACTGTTCTCTACTCAAAGAGAAAGGTGCAATTAATACTCCTGATTATATTTCAGGATGTGTGGCGTCAACTAAAATTAGAAGAATGCATCTATAATAGAAACTTTAAGAGAGAGAGAGAGAGAGAGAGAGAGAGAGGTCCAATGACAATAGAATTAAAAAAATAAAAAAAATTCAATATTAAAATATGTACTTTGATATTAAATTAATTTAGAAAATGTGTAGGCAATTTAATTCAACATGCAAGGAAGTTAGTTAAATTTTGAGTCAGTTTTCTTATGAACACAGGCAGTTGTATATGTTATACACATTTTAAATACAAGATCACATGACAAAAACACCATGCATAATTTGCTTGATTAACGGATCAACACACCTTACCTACTCACAAACCCTATACCACTCTCTCAAAAATAATTTGCCTTTTTTGATCAGTGAGCATAATGGACTTAATGTGTGCATTTGTTTCTACTTCACCTTTCTCTCCCTAGTTTAGTATAGTTCCTAGTTTTTAATTCATGAGCCCATTCTAAACCGCTAACCAGATTTGTGGTCCGAACGTTAATCTCCAGCAGACACTTTTGTCTGTTGAGGGGAGGATTAGTCCATTTTCATCATTTGCAGGGGTCAAAGGTACTGTTCAACACCAATTTGTTAACTAAAATTTGTTGAGTCTAATGATGATTAATGCCCTTGTTGTATGCCTTCCACTGTTACGCCGAAGCAAAGTTCTTGTTCTTTTTTTTCTACAAAAGCAATTAGAGCAATTTTAAATCCACGAAACGCATCACGGGCTGACAGGTTAAGCTTTTAATGCAAATGTGACAGCAACATAATGTACAATACGACAAAATGTGACGGTTAGTGGCCTAATTGCTCACAACTAAAAATAATTAATATTAAATAAAGTGCCTTCAAAAAATGCTAGAGGATTTCAGCCCCTCCATGCGTAAACATATACGTACATACACGATAGCCCCAATGAGGCTGGCAGTGTGACGTCCTCATTCCTGCACTCATGTGAGTATTTTATGTTTTATGAGAACATGTAATGAGGTATTTTAATGTTAATAGTATTAACCAAAAATAATTAATCACAACTACAATAGCAAGAAAAATAATAGTGCAGTTCTATGGCAAGATTTACTAACAGTTTAATACCCTCTTTTGGCGCTAAAAAACTACTGTCGGGATTTACTAAAAAAAAATTAGCGCTGAAAAGCCGTGGACAGTGATATTTTTGCGACTGACCTTATTGCATATGCATTTGTAGGAGTTTCCCTTTCAGATGCAAAATTCATGGGAGGAGAGTATTTAAATGAATCATTCAAGGTGATTTACTAAGGTTTGCGCTCGTCAATTTACTAGTGTTTGCGACATTATTTTCCGCCCCAAAAAAGCATGTCTTAAAGGTCCACTGTGTAATATTTAGGAGGATCTATTGACAGTAATGCAATATAATATACATAACTATGTTTTCAGTGGTGTATAAAGATCTTACATAATGAACAGTTATGTTTTTATTACCTTAGAATGAGCCATTTCTATCTGCATTCTATCTATTCTACCTTACAGTGAAGTCGCCATTTTGCGCCGCCATGTTTCTACAGTAGCCCTAAACGGACAAACTGCTCTACAGAGCGCTTGCTACTCTCTGCTGTCGCAGACCACGACATCTTTGTCCTGTGTCGGCCACCGTAGCTTCTCTATGTGCTTCGAAAGGGAGGGGTGAGCGGTGGACGGTTGCAATTCGCAACATCATCGCTAGATGCAGCTAAAATTTACACACTGAACCTTTAAAACAATGCTTTTTTTTTTTTAAACAAAAACTGGTAGATTGCATGGTCATTATGAAAATGATCCGGCTGCGTCTGTGTTCTTTAATTTGCCAGTAGATCATGCGCAGAACTTTCCACTCCCATCTGCGCTTTTTTGGAATTTCGTTTTCACGCTAATTTGCCCTTTTTAGTAAATCTGGCCCCATGTCTGCTATAGCACGGTGACTATTCAGTAAAACAAAGTTCATCACCTAAATAAATGGATTGAATGGGTACTTCATCAACAGTTGAGCCTTTAGTTCTGATGATAAAGACCTTCGGTTGATCTAAATCGATCAAAGAAGACATTAGATCTTGGCATTATATTTTACGATGAAAGATGTCCAAAATGCATGACAGTTTAACGGAGAACCTCTCTCAAGGTGCGGTCACAGGACAATCCCTCTTAGCAGTCTCTTCCACACCTTTATGCCATTTGTGATTCGCAACAGAAGCGATGTAAGGCATGAGAAGAACACTGGTTTTCAAGACAGGAGCAATCTAAACTGTGTGTTTGAATCTAGTCTTTTGGCGTGATGTGAAAAGCCCGTAAATCAGGTGCGCGCGTGGAATACCAAATCGCAGGAGAGAGAATAGAACTCATCAATCATGACTGACATGCGCTTTGCTGCACGGGAGGGAAGCCAAACCACATTAGTGTTGATGCAGCAATGCTGTGGTGTGGAGGACGGCAGGGGGAAAAAGGAGGCAAACAATTCAAAATTATAGACTATTAATCGAAAAGCTTTATGGAAACAGGTCAAGTAAGTGACCTCAACATGAGGCCTTTTGATGATTATGGACTTGACGGGTCACACTAAACTTTAGGCAATAGTTAGCAAGGTCTAAGCAAGAAGGTCTTTAATACCTGTAGAAAGCTCAAATACCATTTCCATTCATCTCAAAGTGACTGCCCCAGAAGCATGAAAAAGGCAGCAGAAAGGAAAAATAAGGTAGCTTTATGCTTTTAAAAGTCAAAAACAAACCGAATAAGTATCTACTATAATACAAAAATTTTGCATATAAAAGATGCTTGACAAAAAAAGACATTTTGCTATAATATAATGAAACATTACAAGATATTTTGGAATAACCGTCAATGGACAAAGAAATTAAAAATGTTGGTAATAATGAATTATAGCTCCATTATACTTATTTATAAGTAAGTATTACTATTCTATAAATATATTTATAAAGAGTCATTAAGACCTATACTGCATTATAAGAACAGTTATAGTTACATTGGTCCCACTTTATATTAGGTAGCCTTAACTACTGTGTACTTACATCAAAAAATAAGTACAATGTACTTACTGTGTTCATATTGTATTGCAAAACACTTTTGCTGATATTGAGGTGGGATACGGGTAAAGTAAGGGACAGGTGTGGTGGTATGGGTAAGTTTAAGGATAGGTTTAGCTGTAAGGGAAGTGTCAACAGTGTAATTATAAATGTAACTACAGAAATTAATTACAGATGTAATTACATGCAGGTAATTTTTTTAATGTAAGTATAATGTAAAAACATGTATGTACACAATAAGTGCATTGTATCAAATTATTCATTTAAATGTTAGTACATAGTAGTTAAGGCCACCTAATATAAAGTGGGTCCGTTACATTTATATTATTTTTATAATTATTTATAAGTCATGCATTAGATTTTTCAATGCGCATGTTCATAATCCATTATACACTGATTTATAAATGATCAAAAATAAAATAGTTCAAGAGACACTTGTTTGCTGTACCAATTAGTTATCAATTATGTCTTTAATAGCTAATGTTTGCATAAGAGGTCATGAATGGTAATTTTGATTTGTTAAAATCTCCTCAGCCGTATGCATGGTATTGCTTAGCAGTTTGAAAATATACTTTAAAAAATATTTTATGCTAGTATGTAACATTGCAATTTTTTTTTTCATTATTTTATTACAGACATTATTGTTCATTAGTTACATTCACAAATAAACAACTTAAAATGTATAATGATCACATCTTCATGATTTCTTAACATTTGCTTCAGGAAAATTGCATCCTATGATTTCACTTTACTTAAAGCCATCAATGATGCATTTATAGAGGTTAGTAACTGTATTATTACTCACAATATGTATTTATAAGAACACAACACAGCTATTAATAGCAATATATTCACTTATTTGACAGATATCTGAATTACTAAAAAGTAATTGTAACTATAATATAATAACATTATAGCAATGCAGGCTGCATCTATATAAATACATTCATGGAACCATACAACTGACTTATTAATACTTATAAATCAGTGTATAATGGATTATGAGCATGTGCATTGAAAAAGCAAATGCATGACTTATAAGTAAGTATAAAAATAATATAAATGTAACTATAACTGTTCTTATAATGCCTTATAAGGTCTTAATGAGTCTTTATAAATATATTTATAGTATAGTAATAGTATAAATAGGGCTATAATTCATTATAAGCATGGGCTTCATAGAAAGTGTTACCAAAACCTTTACTGCCAGATGGTGAAGTTACAGCATCTTCCAGCATGGGCTAATGAGGTCATGCTAACAAGCCAAACCAATAGGTGGACACCATGAGACAAACTGTTTTCTTCTTTCAGTTGTTCTTTCTTGTGTTGCCAAGATATATCGTCATAAGGGCAAAGAGGGTCACATGCTATGTAAGAGATTTGCACGTAATAAAAGAAAAAGAGTTTATTCCTTGACTTGGGGAAATCACAAGAGAAAAACATGCCAATCTGCTGGACTCTGATGTGTACCTCTGATCTCTCAAAAAACGCTTTGAGGCGGCAGATCAGAGAACGGACAGGGGACCATGTGGAGAGGTCAACGTCGCTGTCAGGATGTCATTCTGTGTGCCTTTGTGCTCTCACCCACATTTATAGTCTTTTCCTCCTGCAACTTGATTTGGCATACCTGTTTACCATCATGCCAATCGCCCTGCTAGCATGTCTACCTGCCTTTCTTGTTTAACTCAGGCCTGTCTTGCTAGCCACAGCACATACGCCCTATCATGGCTCTGCCAGAAGCACTGTCTGCCTTTAATCACACCTTACTGCATTACTGACAGGTTTCTTAGCCCGAAGGCATAAAGGTAACAGCTGCCCCTTGGGAAAAGCATGAACATATGTAAATACAGTGAAGCATACAAACCACACACAAAACCAGCTCCTTAAAATGCATCTATTGACCCCAGCTGCCAACACACATGTCAGCGGAGTCCTGAGTGACACACTGAGAAAATTAGTATTTTGTAAATTGGAACTGCAGGTTGTGCTGAAGTATAAAAGGGGGTGATCTAAAATGAGGGAACGATGATTCAAGAGCGAAAGATGAGTGTGAAGCAAAGATAAGAGGCTAAAAAATAGGTATGAAGTGATACACATGGAAGAAGTCAAAAAGAGCCCTTGGAAGACAAAGTAAGGGTGTCATTAAAGACATTCTTATAGCCCCGGGAAGATCAAGAGAAAAAAAAAGAGAGAGAACATAGAGAAATAGAGCTGTTTCATTGAGCATGGATCAAACAGTGTTGAAAGAACCAATGAGTGTATAGGAGTCAGGATTAGAAGGATGGTTAGGAGGTTTTTTCATTAACAGGATGTTTGAAGTTCCCCATAGACAAAACCATTCCATTTTGGTCTTGGGAGTAGTTGAGCGTACATATTTTAATGAGGACAAATAAATAATTGTGACACAGAAGCTTTTTGAGGGAGTTTGTTATCCTGTGATTACTGTAGCTGAATTTATCAAAGAATCACAAATCTCTATGGGGTCAAAAGAACAAGCAAGAGCCTGGCTGAAAGAGCATAATTAAAACCACCCTATCATCTTCAAGTAGATGCCTACCATGTTGAAGAAGGTATTTCAGGTGCACTTGTATAAATGCATTATGACAAAATCAAATGAATTAACAGGACTCCTCCAATATGCACTAACAAATCAATATGTATTTGTAAATTAACACCTTGTCCGAGGTTAAACAAATTGCATACTGTGCCAAAAACACTCAAACGTGTCCCTCCAAAAATATATCCCTGCTAAAAACATATCCCACCCACGCAACAATCTCCTAAAAATGGCATCAAAACAGCACAAGAACAGAAGAACTTTTTTTAAAAGCAGCTAAAGAATTGACCTCTTTCCCACCAAACCCAATGGATTGTAAGTTGAGGTATGGAGTCTTACCTCACATTCTCTAGAGCCAGAGATGGTGTAGGTGCATGGTCCAGTACCATTGACTAGCACATCTGTGCCCTCTGTGTTATTAGGCTTGTAGTCCACATAGTACTCCTGCAATGGTGTGCTGAGTGTGCGCTCTGTCTCCCGTGACTTTTTCCGACGTTTGCGAGCTGCAGCCGAATTTTCCTGCAGCTGCTTTACACTGCTTGGATAGCGCTTCCACGAGACGTAAATTACCAGGAGGATCATAGCAACTGACAGGAAAAGGGCAACACTTCCTGCCACTATCTTGTGGAATGATATGGGTTCGAAATCTTGCTCAGGTGGTGGGACAGCGGGCTGAGAAGGTGCTGAAGATGTGGTACCTTCCAAGGATGTCCCCAGGCCCCCTCTGCCGTCTCCAGATTTAAGAGTCGGGACGAAAGAGCTGTCTGGGGTCTGTGCAAAGGCGACAAAAGGGGTAGAGGGAGCAATTACGGTTGATGGCATAGCAGGGGCAATCATGCAAACTCTATTGGCGTCAACTGCATCCATAACCTTCTCCCCTTGAACTTCTTTGGGTGATGCGCAAATCATATTAATTTCTTTGTTTCCACGGAAGGTTCTCAGCCAGGCCACTAGCGGACACACAACTGGTCCACAGTCCCACATGTTTCCTGCCAGACTAATTGCAGTCAGAGAGATCCAGGCATCCACAGCTTCTTGAGACACATTGACAAGCTTGTTTGAATCCAGGTTAAGTGTCTGCAGATTTGGCATGGCCCGGTACACTTCTGCATCTATCTCCTGCAGGTCATTTCCTGAAAGGTCTAGCTTCTGCAATGATGTCCAGGTCCACGTAAGGCCTTCACTCATGGTCCTAATGCGGTTCCACTGTAGGTAAAGAGCACGTAAGTTATAGAAGCGTGGGAAGTTGAAAAAGTTGATTTTGGAGAACTGGTTATGCTCAATATGCAGCTCAGTTAGCTTCAGCAGGCCAGACATTGAATTGCGAGTAATGCTGCGCAGACGGTTGTAGCCAAGGTCAAGGAACTCAAGATTACGGCAGTCCTGAAAAAGGCGAGAGGGGAGATTCTTAAGGGAGTTGGAGCGCATGTGCAAACTAAGTAGCTTGCGTAGACCCTGGAACTGACCTGGCTGCAGAGCTTGTAGCTTGTTATAAGAAAGGTCCAGGTTCCTCAAGTTTGGTACCAGGTGAAATGTGGTGTTATGAAGAAGTGTGATCTTGTTGGAGCTCAATATTAGCTCTTTGAGCCTCCGTATCCCTTGAAAAGCACGTGCATCCACATTGGCAATGTAGTTGTGGTCCAGGTACAGCCAAATGAGCTGGTTGAGGCCAACAAATTGTCCAGCCTTTAGGCTTGCCAAGCTGTTATACCGCAGGGACAGGCCTTGACAGCCGCCAGAGAGGTTCTTGGGAACATCACGGAATGCACTAGACTCACAGTATACAATCTTGCCATCACATCGGCAGCTCCGAGGGCAAGGACGCTCACCAAAGCAAGGGGTGGCAGAGAGCCATGCCTGCATTAGCAGTGGCACCATGAACCAGCGGTGCCTCATGGCAAAGCCTGAAATGGAAAAAGAAAAGAACAGTCAACAAACTACTTATTTCCTGAATGTACAAATCCATTATAATTTGATAATACCTAAAGCATGCCACTTCAAAAAGGATTATTCATTTCAACTTATATTTAATGTGCACATACAGTACCAGACACAATACTGGGCAAAAGTGAAGCAAACAGTGCAAGAGAGTTTTAAACAGATACAGCAGATTCACTTTCCCAAAGTATCTCTCTCACTTGTTTGGCGAAGATTCAGTCGTGATCTTATTAGGACGCTGTGATATATTGCGACGTGTTGAATCGTGAAATGTGCATTGTGATGTGCATCATAATGTGAGGTAGTTGACAATACCCAGCCCTAATTGTTGAGCAGTTTCAAAGCAGAGATTAAAACAATTAATGAGAGAAGAAATATTGTAATTGTTCTGTGATTATAAACCCTTGAAATATTACATTTATACAGCAATATGATACCACACAGGACCCAATTAACAGTGGTGATTGTGCAAATCAATCCAGTCATGCTATGTTGTTTAATTCTTCTGTCTGGCAATGGCAAACATGCCTGTCTTCCAATAAGCTTGGACATGAGCCCACTGCAGTATGAAAGGAAATGTCCTGGGAGATATGCCTCGGCCATCGTATTAGTCCCTAATTATAATCTAAATGATTGTCAGTCAAATAAATCAGTTATATTTGCCTGGCTGTTCAGTGACTCTGCTACCAGCCTTTGTCCATATATCCTTAATACACAAAGGAAAGCCAAGGTGTTATTCTTGTCAAAACAGATGGGAGGTTGAAGTGAGGCACTATATCAGCATTGAGTTCACAACTAAACATTGGATCAAGAGGTTAGAGGTCTGGGTAAAATACGCATGTTCTTTATGGGAAGGTCTTGGCCGAAATCTGGACATTTTCCAGTAATGGGATTTTATCATTTGTGCTGTGTGTGTCTGGCCTTCATTCCCACACAGTGTTGCTGTAAAAGGCTTTCACTTCCATCCCTGATGCAACTTTTACAAAGCTGGCTAGAAATAGCATTCTGAAATGAAGTTCCCGAGGCATTATCTGTCTGTATGAGACAAATAATGTGACACATTAAAATTGTCATAACAAAAATTCATGAAAGTGGTTATGAAATATCAAAACATACATTTAGCTTAAAGGCAAAATTATTGCGAAACCATCCCAAATAACATCTTAAAATGTGTTTATAGAACTGAATGGTTTATCTGAATCTATACTGTGTTAAAGAAATTCTACCAGATGTTCTCTAAGGTTGATAAGGAGAAAATATTCATAAGGTACTCATCTTAACTGCATTTAAACAGTCAAGAACATTATTAATGCACCTCCTGTTCCTGATTTTGTTCCAAAAAATTTTACACTTAAGTTACACCTACAAATGTATGACAAAAATGCATTAAACATAAATCATCTTCTAAACAAATGTTGGTAGATCTCGGATTTAACTACACTGCTATTTTTGCGATGAATTTTAACTAGCTGATCTTGATGTGATTATTAGTGGATGTAAGTCAGTTCCACCTAGTTGACAACCAGAAAATGTCTGAATAACTGTCTTAATTTTTGAAAAGCATATTTAAATATAAAAATGTCACTAGGTTTGATAGTTTCTTATTTAATGCAATGCAATTCATACATTTCTGCATGTGGCTTCAGCATCCAAAGAATTTTTGGGATCCACTGATAGTGATTAACAACCATCACAAAAACAAAGCACTGAGGTGCTGATATCCATGAGTGTACACTTGCCAACAACTGATGCACAAGCAGGATGCAGTACAATAAAGTAATTACGTCACTGGCTTCCATTCATACTAACCAGACAATCAGACTGTATCAGCTTAATGACATTTGCTAATGAAATGATGCTGATAAAGTTAATGATCCAAGTGAAGTCTAATGAAAATTCATTTGTAACAAACTTGCTCTGCCACTTTTCTTATTTTAAATGCAACTACACTTTTTCTTCTCTTGGTAAAAACTGATTTTGCCTCTGTATAGGCCTACATACCCTTCACAGTGATGCTCCAAAATTTTGCCATGTTGGTTATTTTATGTTTGCTGTCAAGATCTCCCACTACAGTGCCGCAAAGCAGCAAGCATAGCTCATCATTTTACGAGCTGTGGAAGGCCATCTCGCCGCAAGCCGCTAACGAATAACAATAAGAGCAGGTCACATATCTGTCAAATAGCCCCTGTAAAATGATTGAAAGCACATCCATAATCAAGTACTCTAATGTGGCCATGAGAAGGTCTGTGACTTACAGTTAATTGCAGTGCTTAGTTAAATAATGAGTTTAGCAGAAATCATTAGAAACATGTAAGAAATATAACTCTGGTAAATATTTATACATATTGTAAGCATGCAAAAAGCATCTGTTAATAAATGCAAAATTAAATGCGAAAGTCACACTGTTAACACTGATGCAATGCATACTGATTCTTTGCTTTTCTGTCAATAACTAAAATCTATGTGGCTTCACCTTCCTTTGATGAAGAAATAACTCCAGCTGCTCAAAGAAGCAGTTTATGCAAACTGAACAACTACACAATAAGTCTTCCAAGCATTGTGTGCACACTTGCATTGAAAAACGTGTACACAAAACAATGCATGCACATAATGTGCACCTTTTCCAATATCACATGTAAATCTAAGAAATAATATTAACTATCTCTGTGCGTTCTCCACACTATCAATAATGCACAGGCACATTCTGAGAAATTGCCTTACTGCCAAAAATGTGGTTCAATTAGCATTCCAGTGTTAATCAATGAGTTGGCATCAGTCTGCTATTTAAATCAGTGAGAGATGAAGAATAGTGATAGGCCGATAATCAGTTTGACCAATATTTTTTTACCCCTATTCACACAACTTAAATGGTTGTCAGGTTTATGGTTGAATGGCACCGTTTGGATCACAATCACCATTTGAAGCACAACAGCATTTACAGGTAAAATAAGTTATTCAATTTATTGTTTAGACACTCAACTTTGCATTTAATCTCAAGTGAAAAATATCTAGTTTAACAATTAGACCTTATCACTATAGCCAAACTAAAGATTAAAATGAATTTGCTACCACCAGACATGTTTGCATAAATATAATGGCATAAATAACAGCAATAATATTTTACACTAATTTTGTTATACATACATTATATAAAATGTTTTTAAATATTTTGAAAATATATTAGAAGTAGCAACATAAATAAATAAAATATTCATCATAATACATAACGTGTTTTTGTTGTAGTAAATGATCATTTAAATATTACTGTGACAAAAAAGTCAAAGATCAGTTATGCATATCAGATATCAAATACTTCAACATATATTAAAAAAAAAAAAAAAAAATCTGAATAAAATTAATTAACATCGAATAAATGCCCACCGAATAAATGAATGGACGGATACACTTGACTGTACCTCACCGAATCATTGTGAATTGAAGTGAATGCAGGGTCAGATTTGATCAAGAAATATGTATGATTATGAAATGCAAAATAAATCAATGCATGCAAATTGTCTTAAAGACGAATGCAGGCATAAAAAATAAACATGTTATGCTTATCAGAGTACGTGAAATATATTTTATTTTAATGCATAGACACCGTTTGAAGACAATTCACATCTCAATGAAAAACAATTCAACTGCAGGAAATGTTCCCCTAATTTATCACCATAAAACATCTCCCGTGGTTTCCATGTTCACTTAGGTCCGAGTGATAATAGGCAAACTTACCCATCACCGCGTCTCAGTCAACTCCTCGCCACAGGTTTTACAGTTTTCTACCGCTCGAGACCCGAAACGGCATGGCACGCGCTCTCTTCAGATGGTTCGATTCTTCCACACGCGCACGTTCCCGGCTGTAGTCCTCCACCGCAGAGCAGACGCGGGAAATATTCAGTCTCTCCTGACTGACCACTGACCATATCTTTCAATTCCGCTCAAAACAAAATGTTCATAATAAACATCCACTCGAACAGAAAGAATCCATTTTAAATCCTAAAATTTTACATTAAGTCACAAACAGAACCGAAGACGCGCGATTCCAAATCCAAGTTATCTACCACAAGTCAAACTTATGGAAATCCCAGCAATCCCCTTCCGCATCAGTATATTCCATCGCAGCATAATGCGCAAATACTGTCTTTCCGAAAGGATGATGCTTACCGTAGATTAATCCATGGATATTTTATTATAAATGATAATTATGCTGTTTAGGAGATTTCAATCCAGTCCAAAATATTGCACTCAGAGAATATTGTTTAGAAGTGTACTCCACTCCATCGGGAATGTTTCTCCTCTCCTGTACAGTTCCCGACAGTACAGAGATGCAGCAGGATTGTGAGTGGTTAACCACAACCGCCTGTCGCACCATAACTTCTTTGTCAGACAGAATCCGAATGCCCTCTTCTGGCGAACTGACATCTCCAGCAGCAATCTCTCCTCCTCTCATTTCACTCTCACTCGATATTTCCAGAGGAAAACGAGTGGGTGACACAACAAGTCTATTAGATCGACTAACATAAAAGTAGAACAAACGATCCAGCTGAAGAGAGACGTCTATTTCTTGGCCCAACAAGAAATCATCACAAATCTGCTTTGTAAATTCTTGCTATGTAATGCTTTTATGTTCCTTTTTAAGTTTTAGATGCTTTATCCGAAAATAAAGGAAAACTGAATTTCGACTTTGCTGCGTTCTAGTGCTCGTGAAAATAATAAACGATTTTAATTGAAATAAAATTGACTCGATATACAATTTCTTATGTTTCTTTCTTTCAACTGCAAACTTTTAAGAGCAAATGATTCATATTAGGTGAGTACTTAATGATTTATTTGTTTATTTTAGCATTCTGCTGCCACAGAGGATGGTGGGAAATGTAGTTTTATATAAACATAAGTATATGCACATACTTAAAGGGTTAGTTAACCCAAAAATGAAAGTTCTGTCATCCTTTACTCACCCTCATGTCGTTCCAAACCCGTAAGAATTTTGTTCATCTTTCGGAACACAAATGAAGAAATTTTAATAAAATCTTTGTGATTTCTGTCCCCCCATTGACAGTGCAACTACTAATTTGACGCTTCAAAAAGTTTATAAAGAGATCGTAAAACTATTATGAATTAAGCAGTTTAGTCCAAATTTTCTGAAGAGACACAATCGCTTTATACACTGAACAGATTTAATTTAGATTTACAAACCCGATTCCAAAAAAGTTGGGACACTGTACAAATTGTGAATAAAAACAGAATGCAATGATGTGGAAGTTTCAAATTTCAATATTTTATTCAGAATACAACATAGATGACATATCAAAGGTTTAAACTGAGAAAATGTATCATTTTAAGGGAAAAATAAGTTGATTTTAAATTTCATGGCATCAACACATCTCAAAAAAGTTGGGACAAGGCCATGTTTACCACTGTGTGGCATCCCCTCTTCTTTTTATAACAGTCTGCAAACGTCTGGGGACTGAGGAGACAAGTTGCTCAAGTTTAGGAATAGGAATGTTGTCCCATTCTTGTCTAATACAGGCTTCTAGTTGCTCAACTGTCTTAGGTCTTCTTTGTCGCATCTTCCTCTTTATGATGGGCCAAATGTTTTCTATGGGTGAAAGATCTGGACTGCAGGCTGGCCATTTCAGTACCCGGATCCTTCTTCTACGCAGCCATGATGTTGTAATTGATACAGTATGTGGTCTGGCATTGTCATGTTGGAAAATGCAAGGTCTTCCCTGAAAGAGACGACGTCTGGATGGGAGCATATGTTGTTCTAGAACTTGGATATACCTTTCAGCATTGATGGTGCCTTTCCAGATGTGTAAGCTGCCCATGCCACACGCACTCATGCAACCCCATACCATCAGAGATGCAGGCTTCTGAACTGAGCGCTGATAACAACTTGGGTTGTCCTTGTCCTCTTTAGTCCGGATGACACGGCGTCCCAGTTTTCCAAAAAGAACTTCAAATTTTGATTCGTCTGACCACAGAACAGTTTTCCACTTTGCCACAGTCCATTTTAAATGAGCCTTGGCCCAGAGAAAACGCCTGCGCTTCTGGATCATGTTTAGATATGGCTTCTTTTTTGACCTATAGAGTTTTAGCCGGCAACGGCGAATGGCACGGTGGATTGTGTTCACCGACAATGTTTTCTGGAAGTATTCCTGAGCCCATGTTGTGATTTCCATTACAGTAGCATTCCTGTATGTGATGCAGTGCCGTCTAAGGGCCCGAAGATCACGGGCATCCAGTATGGTTTTCCGGCCTTGACCCTTACGCACAGAGATTGTTCCAGATTCTCTGAATCTTTGGATGATATTATGCACTGTAGATGATGATAACTTCAAACTCTTTGCAATTTTTCTCTGAGAAACTCCTTTCTGATATTACGCCACTATTTTTCGCCGCAGCATTGGGGGAATTGGTGATCCTCTGCCCATCTTGACTTCTGAGAGACACTGCCACTCTGAGAGGCTCTTTTTATACCCAATCATGTTGCCAATTGACCTAATAAATTGCAAATTAGTCCTCCAGCTGTTCCTTATATGTACATTTAACTTTTCCGGCCTCTTATTGCTACCTGTCCCAACTTTTTTGGAATGTGTAGCTCTCATGAGATCCAAAATAAGCCAATACTTGGCATGACATTTCAAAATGTCTCACTTTCAACATTTGATATGTTATCTATATTCTATTGTGAATAAAATATAAGTTTATGAGATTTGTAAATTATTGCATTCCTTTTTTATTCACAATTTGTACAGTGTCCCAACTTTTTTGGAATCGGGTTTGTATTCACATATAAACATTCATCAACACGCACATGGTAAACGGAAGCTCAAGCATGTTTGACGTGTGAGAACCAATGAGGTTCATTCTTGTGTTACGCAGCACGTCTGAGCTTGAGCAAGAACCAATGAGGTTCATTCTTGTTATGCAGCACGTCTGAGCTTCCGCAAGAACCAATGAGGTTCATTCTTGTTATGCAGCACGTCTGAGCTTCCGCAAGAACCAATGAGGTTCATTCTTGTGTTACGCAGCATGTTTGAGCTTCCACAAGAACCAATGAGGTTCATTCTCATGTGTTACGCAGCACGTTTGAGCTTCAGCAAGAACCAATGAGGTCCATTCTCGTGTGTTACGCAGCGCGTTTGAGCTTCAGCAAGAACCAGTGAGGTTCATTCTCGTGTTACCGAGCACGTTTGAGCTTCAGCAAGAACCAATGAGGTCCATTCCCGTGTTGCGCAGCACGTTTGAGCTTCAGCAAGAACCAATGAGGTTCATTCTCGTGTGTTATGCAGCACGTTTGAGCTTCAGCAAGAACCAATGAGGTTCATTCTCGTGTTACACAGCATGTTTGAGCTTCCACAAGAACCAATGAGGTCCATTCTCGTGTTACACAGCACGTTTGAGCTTCAACAAGAACTAATGAGGTTCATTCTCGTGTTACGCAGCACGTTTGAGCTTCAGCAAGAACCAATGAGGTTCATTCTCGTGTTATGCAACACATTTGAGCTTCAGCAAGAACCAATGAGGTTCATGCTCGTGTTACGCAGCACATTTGAGCTTCAGCAAGAACCAATGAGGTTCATTCTCGTGTTACGCAGCACGTTTGAGCTTCAGCAAGAACCAATGAGGTTCATTCTCGTGTTATGCAGCACGTTTGAGCTTCAGCAAGAACCAATGAGGTTCATGCTCGTGTTACGCAGCACGTCTGAGCTTCAGCAAGAACCAATGAGGTTCATTCTCATGTGTTACGCAGCACGTTTAGGCTTCTGCAAGAACTAATGAGGTTAATTCTCGTGTTACGCAGCATGTTTGAGCATCCACAAGAACCAATGAGGTTCATTCTCATGTTACGCAGCACGTTTGAGCTTCCGCAAGAGGTTTGTTCTTGTGCGCTGAGCAGGTTCGATTAATCTTCTATGTATGCTGATCAGTGTTTATATGTGAATAAACGCCTAAATTCAATCTGTTCATCATGTGTTCATCAGTGGAAATTACGTAACACATTGACTAATGCTGTGCATTTCAAGGCACTTTAGTGGGCCTTTAAGTAACTAAATAAGGACTACAAATACCACACTGATGTATTCCTGCTTAAGTCATCCCTTGTTTTCCTGATATAATAAATAAATATGTCAATAATTTATTTTAGATAGTTTCAATTTGACATAGACAGACCTAAAGGCCCTGGGTTTGATTGACATTGCTGTGGAATTCATGAAATTCCACAATGACAGTCAAATAAATTATTATGGGTTTTCACATGGACTTGAATCTGATTGACTGCGGTTGTCCTCATTGCAAAGGGAACGTTTGAGTGGCAGTGCTATTTCCTGCTTCATCATTAGCACAACCCTGCAATTTCTGTCCATCAAGTGTCCCCTTCAAACTAACAAGCCAGTTAACAGAAGCATTTAACCTCTCAAGGCTAAGTGAACTGATTGAGCAAAGACAATTACTGAGAAGCTGACCATAAATATATATATATATATATATATATATATATACAGTATATACTATATATATATATATATATATATATATATACATACATATACAGTATATATTACATAATATGGGAATGCCTAAAGAGAGAAATGTATAGTTTCCAAGAATGAAAGAGGCTTGTGTTTCCAACATTTCTTCCCTGTCTTTAAAGAGAACAGCTTATCCCTGTGAGTCTCAGCAATTATACAATTGCCTAGAAATCGAGGCCAGACAGCTGCAGTCTTTAACAACAGTTCAGAAAAAGGTCATGGCAGGAGAAAAGTGTGTGTTCCTGACTACGTTGGTTTATCCACCTCAGGACCACAAATATTTTTTTGTGGGTTTTGGTAGTTATCATCACTGCTAGGGTGCTGTTGCGCAAGTATTCTGAGTGGTTTTAGAAAATTACTATGCGGTTAGGGCATTCGGGATGGTTGCTATATGTTTGCTTACAGGCCCAAGTCAAAAGAGCCCACCTGCAAGTCTCTGTGACATTCTGGCCCCAGTATATGGCTCCTTCAATGTAAATCATTGGGAGTATTTTGTTTCTTTTCTTTTTTTCTGCAAAAATTAAACCTTCACCAATTTGCATGCTGTTTTATGAACACTAAAAACTTACTCTGATCGGTTGTTGAGCCTGTCATTCAGTAAGTAAGTATAATTGTCAGTTGCACATTTTGATTCGCTGCTGTGAATATTACCAGTTCTACCTGGCCTCAGCACTTTTCCTGAAATTGAGCTTGACACCTCGGTCTGTAATGCGAAAACATAATTCCCTGGAACTCTTACTTACATACCTACTGGACTTCAATTTGGCTGATGGGCCGCTCCTTGGCCAGAGTTCAACAAGCAGAGACAGTCCTGCTGACAGCGGTGAAACAATTAATGCCCTGTGAAGTTATGATGCTGGCAGCTGCCCTTGTCCCATGTAGTGCTTCCACTCTGGTGACAGGGCTATCCTTCTTTTTGCAGCTTCACATGCTAACGTTATATTTAGATATCTGTCTGGGTTTATGTCACTGGGAGGAGGAAACATCAAGCTAAATCCGGGGCTTTTGCGATAATCAAGTGCGTTACCGTTTCAAAGAATTTACTTAATGTCCAAGAAAACCATTATACTATACTCTGGAATAACAATTGTGCAATGGTGTTCTGCAGTATTGTTTTTTAACTATTCATATATTTTATATAAACCATGCAGCTAGCTCATTAAATCAGAACAGCTTAGAAAGAATATAATAATCTTCTGGACAAACTTTTTTTCTTTTTTTTGGTGCACCATAGATCTTGGGGGTGGAGCATAAAGTGGGTCCTTCCCAGAAGTGGTGATGTCACACACAGATGTTGAAACAGGCTGTGAATGTGAATATTTATTTATTTAAAAATTAAAAAAAGAAGAACTCTTGGCCAATTATTTTCTGCAGAAATGTGTTAAGTTTGACAGACTGGTAGATCTTCTAATATATGAACTGCTCTTTTCCTTTGCCACATCCTCTCAAAGGATTCAGATCAGAACATTGACTAGGCCACTCCAAAACTTGCATTTTTGTTTCCTTTCAGCCACTCAGACGTGCAATTGCTTCTGGATTTTGGTTTGTTGTCTGGCTGCATCACCCAGTTACACTTAAGCTTCATTTTACACACAGATGGATGGATATTCTCCTTAAGAATTACCTGGTATATAGAAGAACTTATGCTTCCCGCAGTGATAACAGCAAAGCATCCACATAGAACCAAATTGTCACTATTATGTTTCACTAGATACTGTATGAAGTTCTTGCAGTAAAATAATGTGCTCATATCTCCATAATATTTTCCCAGAATTCATCCAGGGATCATCCATGTGCAAACATGAGATGAGCTTTGATGTTCTTCTTGGCAAGCACTGGTTTTTACCTTGCTACTCTTCTTATTGTTCTTTTTCTTATAAGTCACAAACACTGACCTTATAGCTGATGCTAGCGATATCTGCAGTTCTTTGAAAAAAACTTCCCAGAGGAGGTGCTGCTATGTCCTTGGAGAAATTTTGGCAGGTTGGCCACTTTTCTGTGCGCATTCACCACCAGAGTCTCCTCCATTTGCAGTTAATGACTCGCACCGTGGTTCAATTGAGTCCAAGAACCTTTGAAATGGCTTTCAAACCCTTTCCAAACTGATATATCTCAAAAACTTTATTTTCTCAGCTGTTTTGGATTTTTTTTGGGGAATGCAGAATTGTTTACCTTTGTGTATATATATATACACCGATCAGGCATAACATTATGAGCATGCAATGTGTACCTTTGAGGTGACCACATCTCTGATTGAATGTTTCGATATGCAATTTAAACTTAACAGGACTGGTTGCATTAAAGCCCGGGATACACTGCACGATTTTCGGCTGTCCCAGACGAAAGATTGCCATCGTGAAACAATCGTGACGATTTCTGTGATCGTGGCTCCTAATCGGTGGTCCTATGTCATACAATAAGAGATATTCAAAGACGGCCGTTGTCACAGTCTTGAGACCAAAGATAGCCGATCATTTTCTGACAGTGTCAGAAATTCAGCATGTTCATCGCACAGTGTGTTTGCTGCTACAGCCTACGTCTACTGACCAGCCAATAAAAATGTGACATGAAATTAACGCAACATGGTGCTAAAACTTAAAAATGCTTACCTCAAGCTCTTTTCCCTTCCTCTTTTTTTCAGCACACATTAAAAAGAACAACTGCCAAAATGTGAAGTGCTCTTTTTGTTTACCACTAGCGCATGCTGATGACGTTTTATTCTTCTATAATAGCCTACGAGTAAATAGGTGTCATCATTGTACAGTCTACATGCATGTCGTACCCAAGTTTAATAGATCCATGTCGCACAGTGTGATTTGTAATGATCTTATAGGATTGCTAAAATCGTGCAGAGTATCCCGGGCTTAAAGCCTGCCTGTTACATTTAATGAAAAAAAAAAAAAATATATATATATATATACACTCACCTAAAGGATTATTAGGAACACCTGTTCAATTTCTCATTAATGCAATTATCTAATCAACCAATCACATGGCAGTTGCTTCAATGCATTTAGGGGTGTGGTCCTGGTCAAGACAATCTCCTGAACTCCAAACTGAATGTCAGAATGGGAAAGAAAGGTGATTTAAGCAATTTTGAGCGTGGCATGGTTGTTGGTGCCAGACGGGCCGGTCTGAGTATTTCACAGTCTGCTCAGTTACTGGGATTTTCACGCACAACCATTTCTAGAGTTTACAAAGAATGGTGTGAAAAGGGAAAAACATCCAGTATGCGGCAGTCCTGTGGGCGAAAATGCCTTGTTGATGCTAGAGGTCAGAGGAGAATGGGCCGACTGATTCAAGCTGATAGAAGAGCAACTTTGACTGAAATAACCACTCGTTACAACCGAGGTATGCAGCAAAGCATTTGTGAAGCCACAACACGCACAACCTTGAGGCGGATGGGCTACAACAGCAGAAGACCCCACCGGGTACCACTCATCTCCACTACAAATAGGAAAAAGAGGCTACAACTTGCACGAGCTCACCAAAATTGGACAGTTGAAGACTGGAAAAATGTTGCCTTGTCTGATGAGTCTCGATTTCTGTTGAGACATTCAGATGGTAGAGTCAGAATTTGGCGTAAACAGAATGAGAACATGGATCCATCATGCCTTGTTACCACTGTGCAGGCTGGTGGTGGTGGTGTAATGGTGTGGGGGATGTTTTCTTGGCACACTTTAGGCCCCTTAGTGCCAATTGGGCATCGTTTAAATGCCACGGCCTACCTGAGCATTGTTTCTGACCATGTCCATCCCTTTATGACCACCATGTACCCATCCTCTGATGGCTACTTCCAGCAGGATAATGCACCATGTCACAAAGCTCGAATCATTTCAAATTGGTTTCTTGAACATGACAATGAGTTCACTGTACTAAAATGGCCCCCACAGTCACCAGATCTCAACCCAATAGAGCATCTTTGGGATGTGGTGGAACGGGAGCTTCGTGCCCTGGATGTGCATCCCACAAATCTCCATCAACTGCAAGATGCTATCCTATCAATATGGGCCAACATTTCTAAAGAATGCTTTCAGCACCTTGTTGAATCAATGCCACGTAGAATTAAGGCAGTTCTGAAGGCGAAAGGGGGTCAAACACAGTATTAGTATGGTGTTCCTAATAATCCTTTAGGTGAGTGTATATACAGTGGGGAGAACAAGTATTTGATACACTGCCGATTTTGCAGGTTTTCCTACTTACAAAGCATGTAGAGGTCTGTAATTTTTATCATAGGTACACTTCAACTGTGAGAGACGGAATCTAAAACAAAAATCCAGAAAATCACATTGTATGATTTTTAAATAATTAATTTGCATTTTATTGCATGACATAAGTATTTGATCACCTACTAACCAATAAGAATTCCGGCTCTCACAGACCTGTTAGTTTTTCTTTAAGAAGCCCTCCTGTTCTCCACTCATTACCTGTATTAACTGCACCTGTTTGAACTCGTTACCTGTATAAAAGACACCTGTCCACACACTCAATCAAACAGACTCCAACCTCTCCACAATGACCAAGACCAGAGAGCTGTGTAAGGACATCAGGGATAAAATTGTAGACCTGAAAAAGGCTGGGATGGCCTACAGGACAATAGGCAAGCAGCTTGGTGAGAAGGCAACAACTGTTGGTGCAATTATTAGAAAATGGAAGTTCAAGATGACGGTCAATCTCCCTCGGTCTGGGGCACCATGCAAGATCTCACCTCGTGGGGCATCAATGATCATGAGGAAGGTGAGGGATCAGCCCAGAACTACACAGCAGGACCTGGTCAATGACCTGAAGAGAGCTGGGACCACAGTCTCAAAGAAAACCATTAGTAACACACTACGCATGGATTAAAATCCTGCAGAGCACGCAAGGTCCCCCTGCTCAAGCCAGCGAATGTCCAGGCCCGTCTGAAGTTTGCCAATGACCATCTGGATGATCCAGAGGAGGAATGGGAGAAGGTCCTGTGGTCTGATGAGACAAAAATAGAGCTTTTTGGTCTAAATTCCACTCGCCGTGTTTGGAGGAAGAAGAAGGATGAGTACAACCCCAAGAACACCATCCCAACCGTGAAGCATGGAGGTGGAAACATCATTCTTTGGGGATGCTTTTCTGCAAAGGGGACAGGACGACTGCACCATATTGAGGGGAGGATGAATGGTGCCATGTATCGCAGGATCTTGGCCAACAACCTCCTTCCCTCAGTAAGAGCATTGAAGATGGGTCGTGGCTGGGTCTTCCAGCATGACAACGACCCGAAACACACAGCCAGGGCAACTAAGGAGTGGCTCCGTAAGAAGCATTTCAAGGTCCTGGAGTGGCCTAGCCAGTCTCCAGACCTGAACCCGATAGAAAATCTTTGGAGGGAGCTGAAAGTCTGTATTGCCTAGCGACAGCCCCGAAACCTGAAGGATCTGGAGAAGGTCTGTATGGAGGAGTGGGCCAAAATCCCTGCTGCAGTATGTGCAAACCTGGTCAAGAACTACAGGAAACGTATGATCTCTGTAATTGCAAACAAAGGTTTCTGTACCAAATATTAAGTTCTGCTTTTCTGATGTATCAAATACTTATGTCATGCAATAAAATGCAAATTAATTACTTAAAAATCATACAATGTGATTTTCTGGATTTTTGTTTTAGATTCCGTCACTCACAGTTGAAGAGTACCTATGATAAAAAATTACAGACTTCTACATGCTTTGTAAGTGGGCAAACCTGCAAAATCGGCAGTGTATCAAATACTTGTTCTCCCCACTGTATATATATATATATATATATATATTCACATGTAGATATATTTATGTAGAATATAGGAATAGAATAGAATATAAAATAGGTTTTTGCTATTGTTAAAGGCAGGGTAGGCAATTTCAGAGCAGCTAGCAATAGCAAGTTAGCTTTGAAAGCATAAGATTCCATCCTCCCTTCAGAGCGTCTCCAAAGCCACGCCTCCTTTAAAACACATGAACACGCACAGCAGATTCTGCAAAGCGTCATTAGAGATGGTGTTAAACTTACAGAACTCGTACTTGTACCACCTGACTGCTGCAGATTAATTTCAGCATTGATAGTGTTGACATAGAAATGAATAAATCCGAGTCTGAGACAAAACAGCTCCGGGTAGAATGTCACGGGTTGCCATCTCGTAATTATGGTTACGACATGGCGTGCCGGGAACGCAGCATAAGCTTGTTGTTTTGTTTCAGGAGGAACTGTAAAAGGCGGCCGAGTTTTGTTTTTGGTGCACGGTGACTGTCTATATCATAGCCTTACAGAACGCGCTGATGACTGGTGATGTCTGCGCGAGCAGAGTACGCAGAGGTATGGAAATACATATGTTGACAGGCAGGTAAGACATTGTGAACATTTTTTGGTCCTGAGACTTCCACTGATGATATGTACATGTTTTAATATTTAGACCACTTCTATTGATTGCTATCAGGATGTGAAGAGAGTTTCAACAGTGTTTATAAAACAAATTGCCTAATCTACCTTTAAATATGCTGTAAATATATCACAGAGGCTCTCAAGAAAATATAAAAATGTTGCTCTCAAAATCTAACCAGACTGCTTTGGTGCTGGATTTGCAAAACATTGCTAGGAGTGGACCCCCCTAGAAAATAAGGATCCTTTTGTGCTTGATGGGGAGCCTGTGCCTCAGTACTGATGAAAGGCTAGAGACATGCAGCGCTGGTTTTCTTATTTGTCTTCTTAGCAAATCCCTGTTCCAAAATTAAAAGGTTGAGTAATCACCAGGTGGTGATTGTTGCACTTTCACTAAACTGTGAAATAAAGTTAAACTTGAAGCATTAAACTCACCAAACTGAGGCAAATAAAATAACAGATGTTTTGCTGGTTTGTTGACAAGACTTGTGAACTGTGGTGGCAGATCAGTTGTGTGTGTGTGTGCACAGGTTTATATTACATTGTGCCCACCTGCAAGTCTCTATGACTTTCTGGCCCCAGTATATGGCTCCTTCAGTGTAAATCATTGGGAGTATTTTGTTTCTTTTCTTTTTTGTTTTCTTTTTCTTTTTTTTTCTGCACAGCAAGCAAAAATTGAATCTTCACCAATTTGCATGCTGTTTTATGAACACTAAAAACTTACTCTGATCGGTTGTTGAGCCTGTAATTCTGTAAGTAGGTATAATTGTCAGTTGCACATTTTGATTCGCTGCTGTGAATATTACCAGTTCTACCTGGCCTCAGCACTTTTCCTGAAATTGAGCTTGACACCTCGGTCTGTAATGACCTTGTGGGGACCAAATGTCCCCACAAGGATAGTAAAACCTGAAATCACCTACATTGTAAATATAAACATGCAGAAAGTTTTGTATTATGATATAGGGGTGGGGTTAGTGTAGGGGGAGAGAATATACAGTTAGTACAGTTTAAAAATCATTACGCCTATGGAGAGTCCTTACAAAGATATTGAAACCGAGTATATGTGTGTGTGTGTGTGTGTGTGTGTGTGTGTGTGTACTTGTACAACTATCTTTATGAGGACCGGTTTGAGTTTTAGACCATCGGGGTGAGGACAAAGAGAGTAAAGTGAGGACATTTTGGCCTGTCCTCGCTTTCTGAGATCCCTTTAAAGGCCTGTTTCAGGGTCAATACTTGGTTTTAGGGATAAGGTTATAATTAGGTCAAGGGTAGGTTTAGGGTAAGGGTTCGGGTTAGGCATTTAGTTGTGATTGGTAGGGTTAGGGTAAGGACCTAGAGATTGTATTGTGTCAATGAATGTCTTCACAAAGATAGATGTATAATAATGAGTGTGTGTGTGTGTGTGTGTGTGCTTGTTTATGATTTATAAGAACACAAATTTGTATAATGACATGGGTTTTACAACGTAAACATGGTTTATGAGAACATTTCCTGAGTCCTCATAATTAAAATGACTTAAAAAAAACATACACAAAACAATATTTTATTAAAAATGTAAAAATGCAGAAAGTTTTCTTTTCTGGGTAGGTTTAGGGTAGGGTTAGTGCAGGGGGGACAGAATATACAGTTTGTACAGTATAAAAAACATTACGCCTATATGGAGAGTCCCCGTAAACCACATATTCAAGTGTGTGTGTGTGTGTGTGTGTGTGTGTGTATGGGGGGACCTTACCAACCTTTGCCACAAGCTGTGTCCCAATCTGGAGAGCTGTTATCTAAACCGAGAATCATAGGATGCTGGGATTAGGTTTACAGGAACAGGACATATGGATCTTTTTGTAAATTACTGCACAGCAAAAAGGATGGATCAGAGTCATACATTAACCACCATGGTCTGAGAGACAAAAGAAAACAGCATAATATGAAAAAAATGCAACAGAAAAGGACAAGATATTTATTTTTTAAAGAACAATTATTTTATTTAATGCATTCTAGTAGAGTGTTTATTGTGCTATTTTGTGTGTTATTTACAGCTATGTTTGTGTTCAGTTGATTTTACACAACCATAATTGTTCAAAAAGAAGCTCTTAAAACTATTATTTTTTTAAACACTGATTTACTTTATACATATTCTTTGATTTGATTTTCTTAATGCTTCATAGCAATGTGTGCAGTGTTTTAATCTTGGGTGAGCAGGTTCATTTATAGCCCCACAGAACCTTTGCGGAATCTGAAACCAGGGTGATTTATGGCCTGTGTTTCTGCTGATACAGTCCTGCCTGTCAAAACCATCAGTGTTAAACAAGCGCCACTCATCGTAATGCCCAGATATGCAAACAAAACATGAAAAGACCATCAGAGGGAAATGCTAAAGTAAAAGAGACCTTAAAATCAATTACCCTGTCCCATCAGTGTCATAGCAATTATGAAAAGTCATTAAATGATATTGTTTAATATTCCACTCAGATAAAATGGAATTCTGTGCATTGTAAAGAAGGCAATTTGTGTTTCTACTTTCACTTATGTCATTGTGTGTGGTTGGCTTGTAAACACTGATCTAGAGCTGAGTCATTTTTTTATTTTGGTCTTTTATATACCGATGAATTGTTACTAGATAGGGGAATGATTGGTTTAAGAGCCAAACAAACATTTTGACAGTTTCTTTAAGCTTTTTTCACACTCATTGAGTTTGCTCATCACTCCCTTGCGCTGTTATGAAACCTAATGATCTACAAACATACATCATTATAAGGCATGCTCCAGATAACAAGGCTGTTCTAAAAGGGTCAGTCTTGCTAAAGTCTTGCTGACCAACTTATTGAAAAACTCATCATTGCAGATTACCCTAATTATCATAATAAGCACATTCACTAATTTCGTTGCAACTGGCATGACCGGAGTTCAGCTCTCAGCATTGTACTTTGAATGCGGAATGTCAAGTTAAAAAGTCACAATGAAATCAAAATCGCCAATTCGGAATACTGCAATATTTTTTTTTTAAATAAATTATTTATCTGTGCACATCATTATTTATTTAAAATTCATATTCTTTAATCAAATAACTTCCCCTCACTCTTGCAGCGACATCTCTTCTCTGATGACACGTTTACTGACGCGAGGACGGGACAACCTGTCAGTCACATGAGATTGACCAATAGCAAACCACAACCATCCGAACATCCCATTTTTTCTTGTTCAAGTAGTTGTTTCACTCAGAAAAGACTATTGCAACTTCTATTTCATGCCGACTTTAAAGGGGTCATGAACTGAGAAATTTTGACATATAAGAGGTCATCATACTATAAGAATATCCTGTAAGTTTCAGAAACTGAAAACTCCCTTGTTAGTCCAAAAACAGCTTTTATTGTAACCAAGCCCAGAGAACAAGTCATTATGGAATGTGCCTATAGGTGAAAGACCACCTCTGCAGAAAAAAATCAAAACTTACTTCATCATTGCAACTTTGGCCCTGCCCACTGGTGTGTTAGTGAGATGAGGAGGAGACAAGAGCGATACAGGATAACTGGACTAAAAATAACATTACTTTCCAAAGGATCCTAATGCTGGGAATGTGGTTCTTTATTTTCAACAATGTGAATGTCTCAGTTGAGCATTATTTATTTGTATTCGGTACATTTCACTGTGGATTCTTTTGTTAATCAGTCGCAATTTCGGCGCAGGTCGACGATATAGAAACGTCAGTGATGCGACAACATCTAAGTAACTGTTAATTCTAATGCCTGATCTGTGACCAGTGATTTCTGATAGGCTATGTAATGATTTATTTACAGTCAGATATTCTTCGTCTATGTGTCAGTAAATCAAACCAGTGACTAAACGGTCAACTACATATTGTTTCTCTTTGTAGGATGAAAATAATCTGTTATTTAAACTGTGATTAAATTATATATAGAAAGCAAACAAAGAACGCTTCCTTTACAATTGCTGGAGCTGTCAATCAAACAGCGTGAGTTTATCAGTGACTGAGTTCTGGACTCTTGCCAAAACTCGCGTTATAATCAGCGAATCTCTTATTTGAAGGGACCATAGTGGACAATATCAAGTTCAAGCCAATAATGCACCTCAATAATGAGTGTAAAACCAACGTACACTCAAAGGTTAGCCACTCGGAAATGCAAATTCACTATGAGTGTTGTGCCAAATTAATTTACGCATCTTGCCAGATGATGGCATCTACAGCACTTCCAGTGCACTCAAATCTGCTCACTTGTCATCATTCACTCATTCAGTGGACTAGATTAGTGGAGTAATATAGGGAATAGTGAATGGGGGTAAAGGAGACGATTTGGGATACATACAGCCTTAAGGTACAGTCACATTAGTGAAAAATTTGTGGGCAAAAGGTCCATTGTCTATTGTCAATATTGTGTATCGATGTACAGTGCATCCGGAAAGTATTCACAGCGCTTCACTTTTTCCACAATTTGTTATGTTACAGCCTTATTCCAAAATGGATTAAATTCATTATTTTCCTCAAAATTCTACAAACAATACCCCATAATGACAACGTGAAAGAAGTTTGTTTGAAATCTTTGCAAATGTATTAAAAATAAAAAAAACAGGGAAAAAAAATTACATGTACATAAGTATTCACAGCCTTTGCTCAATACTTTATCCCATTCTTCTTTGCAGGACCTCTCAAGCTTCATCAGGTTGGATGGGGAGCGTCAGTGCACAGCCATTTTCAGATCTCTCCCGAGATGTTCAATCAGGTTTAAGTCTGGGCTCTGACTGGGCCACTCCTTTGTTATCTTGGCTATGTGCTTAGGGTTGTTGTCCTGTTGGAATATGAACCTTCGCCCCAGCCTAAGTTCCAAAGTGCTCTGGAGCAGGTTTTCATCAAGGATGTCTCTGTACATTGCTGCATTCATCTTTCCCTCAATCTTGACTAGTTTCCCAGTTCCTGCCACTAAAAAAAATTTCCCCACAGCATGATGCTGCCACCACCATGCTTCACTGTAGGGATGGTATTGGCCAGGTGATGAGCGGTGCCTGGTTTCTTCCAGACATGACGCTTGCCATTCAGGCCAAAGAGTTCAATCTTTGTTTCATCAGACCAGAGAATTTTGTTTCTCATGGTCTGAGAGTCCTTCAGGTGCGTTTTGGCAAACTCCAGGTGGGCTGTCATGTGCCGTCTGGCCACATACAGGCCTGATTGGTGGAGTGCTGCAGAGATGGTTGTTCTTCTGGAAGGTTCTCCTCTCTCCACAGAGAAAAACTGGAGCTCTGTCAGAGTGACCATCGGGTTCTTGGTCGTGGTGAAAATCAGTGGAAACAGGATGCACCTGAGCTCAATTTAGAGTGTCATGGCAAAGGTTGTGAATACTTATGTACATGTGAGATTTTTGTTTTTTATTTTTAATAAATTTGCAAATATTTCAAACAAACTTCTTTCACGTTGTCATTATCGGGTATTGTTTGTAGAATAATAATTGTTTGAGGAAAATAATGAATTTAATCCATTTTGGAATAAGGCTATAACATAACAAAATGTGGAAAAAGTGAAGCGCTGTGAATACTTTCCGGATGGACTGTATGACATCACCTTCAGACCTTTTTTTTGAACCCCTTGCATGGGGAAATCTTTCCACCTCACACAAAATTCCCGATTATGTGCATTCTTATTGAAATGACTGGATTCCATCCGTGGATTCACTGAACAATGGTAAATGTGACAGCATCTTTAGCCTCTAACTTCTGGTGCAGTGTATGGAAATTGTGAAAAAAGAAAAAAAAGTACAAAATTGAATATTGAGCAAGTGTCACACAACAGGAACAAACAATATTGATCCTCCTTTACGCTAAAGGTATTTAAACCTTTCGGAACTCATTACTAAAACATTACATTTTATGAAAAATGACAGAAAGAAGTTTGCTATGGGAGAATACAATTCTCACATTGCACTGAGATTTTAGCAGAAATATGTCTTTTATACAGTCCATTCTTTGGTACCACTGACATCAGTAAGACCATGCTGGTCTACTTAAGTTTTACTTGTCAACAGCATAGCAATACAGGTCCACCAGCATTAAACAGCCAGGACCTGCATTGAAATTCATGCTGGTGTCTTTTTAGCAGGGATCAAATCAGAGGTAAAGCTCTTGAATTCATTAAAAACAGTAAACCATATAGGGGACATCAAGGCATCTCCTGAGACCATCTTGACTTTCAAATATTAATGGTAAGCCAAAGCTCCCATTATCAAAGATCATTGCATTGTGACTGTAGTTGTTTAGAGGAAATATTTCCTGATAGGGTTGTTTTGCCCATACCTGAGGCTGGTGAGGAGGAGGTCTATGGAAGGTCACTCCTGCAGTGCGTAATTAGACAGCAAACTGTCTCACTAAACATGGCGGCTGCCCTGCAGAGCACACACACTACAAAAAAACACATGCACGCCTATGAGTTTAACACCAGCTGGACAAACAAATGAACAACTTTCTCTCTTTGGCTCAATTATTATTCTGTCCGATTTGGAGTTCTGTTAGGATAGGTAAAATAGCACACATAAAGCTGTACATGTTCACAGTCTATATTTTATGTTCAATATTATATGCCAAGAACTCGTGGTACTAGGTACTTTGCGTAAGTGAATTATTTATAATCTTCAAAGGGTTTGATGGGGCAAATGTAATGTTTAATATTTAAATTAAAGGGAAATAATTACATACTGACCACACAGAGACTGCCGCCCAGAATACTAATACCACTTAGGCTTTTATTTGGTTGTTAAATAATAATCTTCTATTCAGTAGCACATTTGATCAAAAATTCATAAATTGATTCCTGCTCTGTGACTTAAAAAAAGGATGATTTTCAGTCTATCATCATAAAAATGCCACATTTTATGTATAAATTTATGTCCGAAATATGACACGTGGTTTCTATTCATATTAATAAAATTGTCATATTACTCAGTGCACCTTTGGCAACTCAATGTTGAGCAACCATCTCTTTGAGGCATTTATTTCCTCATTCCTAATTCATTTTACACAGTGCAAGAAGAGCTTTGGAATTTTACTTCAAAACATTGAACAATGAGGTCCTACTTTAGGTACTGTAGACTGTGGGCTCCTCTGGCCCAGGAGCCATACATAATTAAAGTCATTTAGCAAGGCTTGGGGTTGGTTTGCATCCATAAAGTGTTGCTTAACCTTTGAAGCCCTGCCAAGACCTGCAATCCACAAAAGACAGGTGCACCACTGGTCCGAATGAACTGATGGCCAAACATTTTTAGTGAGATTTGAGCTGGTGTGAATGGTTTGATTTGATCCTTTTTGATGGCATTAGGGTTGTGAGGGTTTTTTGTATTGATGTTTAGCTTCGTTTAACCATAGTCACCCCTCGAAATGGCCCCAGATTGTTTCGATTTATGATTCGCTTGCAGCCTCCAGCAAGCCCAGCTGAATAATTTACATTGTGCTGAGGCCTGCGTGCCTGGAATGGCTGATAGCATTGTTGCATGCGCGGATGTATGTGTGTGTCTGTGTGTCTGTGTGCATGTCGGGCAGAGAGGAATAAGGCCAGCAACAGAGTTTCTTACCTTTCAACAGAGGTTATATAGTAAATAATATTCACAGAAGAAGGAAAATTCTGGTCATTATTTATTCACCATTCGCTCACACATATCGCACACATAGTATTATTAACACTGTGTTAATTATTTCGACTGTTTCTAAAAAATATTGTATTTATTTTATTTTATTTATTTTTTCAAAAAGAGACATTTTTATTTTTAAAACATCCTTCTCACATAAACAGTGGTGCAGGGATGACATTGTTGGCCAAAACCTGGAAACAAGTTCGCATTTTAGTACTTCTGTTTCCAGTGTCCCAAAGTCAATGGGTTTTTTTGAATGGGTTTTTGGTTAAATGCTTGAAATTAGGTCTGTGGTGTACACAAGCTCAAGATATTTTAAAGTTTTATTCTATGATATAAAATACATCAGTAATGCCCTCTTATGATTTTTAAAAGATTTTACTTGTCTTGTAAAAGGCGCAGATCATCTTTGTTGATCCTGGAACAACATTCCAATTAACCAATCAGATTTGAGGGACAAGTTTACAGTTTATGTTAACCCTTAAATGCATGAATGTTTCGCCAATCATTACATATTGGGTTTTTAGCGACCCGGATCTATATCTAACAAGGATAGATCTCTACCTATCGCGATAATATTAGAGTAACAATTACAGAAGAGTAAAATAAAGCATGTTTTTTTTACCTTTTGGAGCTTGGAAGGGTTCAATTTGAGCTGATGTTTTATATCATTATCCCTGTCCTCGTCAGAGCTCATTTCCCAGTACATTCAGCATCTGGCTCATATTCATGATCTCAAACATATTCTCAAAACTATCATTTTTAAAATCTTTAAAATCATTATTTTGATCGCTGACAGCTTCTTCACCAGATCCACCATCAAGTGACAGCGACACTGATTGCGTTCAGTACTTGCTCTGCAGTAAATCAATGAGCCATTTCAAGTTTTGCTGATGATACTTCCTATTCTTTTGTTTTCTGCCTGCGGTAACTATGAGTGAAACGTCACTTCATCATTGTGTATCAGACAAGTGTCACCTTGTGCAATAAAAGTGAATTGCACTTATTCACTCATCAAAGATTAAATTATTGTTGTGCAGAAAAAATATACTTACACTGTTACACACCTCGGGTCCTTAGTGACCCTATACCATTTTTACAAAAAATGAACGGGGAAACAGGCATTCTTTTATAATTGTATTGGTTTTTTTTTCTTGTTATATTTTTAATAATTAATTAATTGAGGAATACTAAAAAGGTTGATGTCTAACTTAAAAAAATTATTGAGGAGGGGGGTAGTGAATGACGTCCCAGGTCACTAAAGACCCGAGGTATGTGTTTAAGGGTTAAGTTTAGGCCTACAACCAGGGTTAGGTGCATCTACATCAGTATCATTCACCTATCATTTCCCTCTGATTTTAGAGATAACTTATAGGTAGGTTTAGGTTTAGGGGTAGGGATTTGGTTAGCATTACATTTTCGGACAGGAATGTTGTTCCAGGATCAACAAAATATGTTGATCCAGGAACACGTCTAACTTGGCAAATTCAGGACGTGTGTAAAAGGTGGTAGCTGACAAGTGGCTAAATGGGATTACAGAGGTTGTCGGGACATTAAACGTCATCAGGCCAAACAGGTAAACTCATCTATACACTAGTCCACATTCATAACCACATTGTATTTATAATCGCACTCTTGCAAACTATTATAATTTGAACTTTCAGAGGAAATGCTTTTGAACAAAGACCAAAACAGTTGTCGGAAGCTTAGTGATGGTGATGTTGAAGTCATGTGACCGTGGTGTAGTTAGTTTATAGCCTAAGTTTAGCTTTTGACTTCTGGTGATTGTATTTACACTTCAAAATTCACAAAAGCTGTTTGTGAAGATTATCATGATGAACAAAATGTATAAGAATCTTAAGCTTTTGTTAGTCATAGACATTCCTTTCTGCAATAAGCCAATGGAAAAAATCCTACTGGGTTTTTGTCAACGCTATCTCACAACCAACCTCGTAAAATATGTACGAATTGGTTATGAGATAGCCATGACAAAAACCAAATAGGATTGTTTCTAAACCCCACTGACGGGTAGGTTTAGGGTGTAGGTCATTCGTACAAATTCATAAGAATTGGGCAACTTGTGAAATATGTACGATTTAGCAAAAAATTCTTTCACTCGTACAAATTGCTGTGAGATTGGGTTGGTTTTTGTTGAGGGAACCAGGGTGATGCAAAAGTTGGCCTACAAAAATACGTCATCCCTAAACCACTCTATTAAATGGCTTCAGAAGACTTGACCACTTTTATTATCCCTTTCTTGTGGTTTTTGGATGTTTTTGGAAACTTTTTTGGTCTATTTAAAAAATAGCTGCTTAAATATTCATGGAACAAAAATAACAACATTCAGGTTTGGAACAACATGACAGCGAGTAAATAATGACAGGATTTTAATTTTTGAGAAAACAACCCCTTAAGGTGAAACTAATTCACATTGTGTAATTTACCTATCAAAGATGTGTTGATAAAAATATATACTTTTAATCTCCAAGTTATTTAATTGTTACAGCATAACCTTAAAACTATATCAAACATAATGTATTTTTCATTAAGCAGTCGAGACTTTGGGATATAAGCCAACAAATCAAAACTAAGACAACTGAAAGTACTAAAGGGATGAATTCTTTATAAGAGCACTTGATTTGTCTATTCACATACACATTTGATACAGTGAGTATTTCAACACAAGATCCTTGTTCAGATCTAATCTAGATGCAAAGTATCAGCTCACTGCCAGTATTTTGGGAGATATAATGTCTCGTGTCCAGGGCTCAACACACAGTGTAAGAGATTATCCCATGTGTAGATGAAGTCACTCAGCCTTTATCCTTCTGCCCATCAGACCACCTTGCTTCCCACTCACCCTCGCTCTTCATGACACTTTCTCAGCGGAGGTACAGCCTCAGGGAAGATGCTGAGGAGACCTTGATCCTTTTTCCACCTGAATATCCTTTTCCTTGACTTGTATTGGCCTTGTTCTCCTGCCATTCTCTCTCCAGAGCTTGAGAGCAGCTCCTCTGAGTCTCATTACATGATTTTTCATATCTAAACCCCGGCTTCTTGTCATGTTTGATGTTCTTTTCCGTGGAGATAGACATCACTCATCACTCTCAGCTTGGTGTCTTTCAATCATGAAATCCGTAGAACATCTTGGGTGCTTCGCTGTCATGTGTCTCAGTCATGTTGATGACTAATCTTGAAAGGCTGCTTGCCAAGAAGTCACTTTTGCAAAATTCATTTGAACTCTTATTAACTGAGGTACAAATTCATGCATGACATTTCAGGTCTGATTAAAAGGGACAAGTGAAGCTTGGAGGAAACACTCTCATTCTGTTCTGTTCCTCAAATCATTCCTGAACCATTTTTGCTTTGTAGCAGGGCACATTATCCTGCTGAAAGGCCACAGCCACCAGGGAATAGCGTTTCCATGAAAGACTGTACATGATCTGCAAGGTGGTATGTGTCAAAGTAACATCCACATGGATGGGAGCACCCAAGGTTTCCCAGCAGAATATTGCCCAAAGCATCACACTGCCTCCGCCGGCTTGTGTGTTCCCAGGTAAGGGCCTGTGTTCCCCAGGTAAGCAAAACACACGCACCCGGCCATCCACATGATGTAAAAGAAAACGTGATTCCTCAGACCAGGCCACCTTCTTCCATTGCTCCGTGGTCCAGTTCTGATGCTCAAGTGCCCACTGTTGCCGTTTTCGGCTGTGGACACCCATGGGCACCCTGACTGGTCTGCGGCTATGCAGCCCCATACACAACAAACTGTGATGCACTGTGTATTCTGACACCTTTCTATCAGAACCAGCATTAACTTCTTGAGCAATTTGAGCTACAGTATCTTGTCTGTTTGATCGGACCACACTGGCCAGCCTTTGCTCCCCACGTGCATCAATGAGCCTTGAGCCAATGACCCTGTTGCCAGTTCACCACTGTTCCTTCCTTGGACCAATTTTGATAGATACTGACCACTGCAGACCGGGAACACCCCACAAGAGCTGCAGTTTTGGAGATGCTCTGACCCAGTCGTCTAGCCATCAAAATTTGGCCCTTGTCAAACTCACTCTAATCCTTAAGCTTGCCCATTTTTCCTGCTCACTTTTCCTGTTCACTTGCTGCCTAATATATCCCACCCACTAACAGGTACTGTGATGAAGAGATAATCAATGTTATTCACTTCACATGTCAGTGATCATAATGTTATGCCTAATCGGTGTGTATATAAATAAATATATATATATATATATATATATATATATATAAAATAAAACAAAACAGGATCATTACAACACAAGTTTCTCGTAGTACTACACACATTTCCCAGCTATAAAAATGGATCATCATCTGATCCTTTGCATGACTCTAATAAGATCTGAATATACCAATAAGAATCAAAATATTGTTACACTTGGATGCGCCTGAAAGCACACAGCATCATCTCTCATCACCTCAAAGTCGCATGCACTGCGCCACTCTATGCATTCAATTGGAGAGATTTAGGTGAAGGATTTAGTGGGAAAGTACATTGTTGTACTCAACCAGTCGATAACCAATGTACAAGTACAAATTTTTTTTTTAAATAGTTCTTTCTAAAATTATATCATTGGCTTTCATGGTTTTTTTTTTATACTTTATTAAGTATAAAATTATATATTTTTTACTTAAAAGTGCTGACAACAGAATACAATAATCAGCGAATCTCAATATTTTTTATTAGTTTTTATAAAACAGAATTAAATATTTCATTAATATTAAAGTGCGCAAAAAAAGCATTATATACAGCTTTATTCTCTATTTTACACCTTTTTTATTCAAACCAAGCCAACATACACTTGTTACGTTTAAAATTAAGACTTTCTTTTCTGGAAAAATGGACCAAAAATATTAATGACTCATTCTGCACCAAAGATTTCTGACCAATCAAATGCTCTCTAGAATGTGAATGTCACTCCCTCTAATATCACCTGCAACCAACTAGCAAATATATGTTTTCTCAGTGTTCTATAAGAGCAACTTGTAATAAACAGCAAGAAATCCAATATCAAACCTGCTGTGCAATATACTGTGGAATTTGAATTAGTCTTATAATGTAGATATAATGTAGAATATATAATAATTCTGAGATACTATGTCCGCACACGTCTTTCCATATTTCTCCATCAGGGTAAATATGTGTATACTTAGTGTCTTGCAGGCTGGGGCAATCTCATTATGCTTATAAGATCGAATGCAGTGAGCCGTGAGGTAACCTAAATATTAAAACCTACCGGACTCATCCATTTTCTGAGTGCTACTAAAAGGGTTTCGGAGCAGGAGTTCGGCTCCAGGGATGGGTCATTAATTCAATTGGGATGCCACATTTTTGGGCTCAGGTGATCCTTGCAGAAATCTCACAGCTTTTAACACAGACAATTTGTTTCACGATACTACTATTGTTTATATGCCGCATATCCCTCCAGCAAACCCACATCTGTTCAGCTCCACATTTTTTTTATTGTTGTGCGCACAATGCTGATCTCTTGGAGTGTGTTGTCAAGTGCTAGATTACAGACAGACAGATGATGCCAGGATTAAATATAAGGTCTTTTGAACCAAATGTTAGGGTGAAAACGTGAGATTGCAAGACAAAAGTGGGTTGAAATATGATGGGAAAAGTGGGTATGAAATATTATAAAATAATGCTGTTGTATTTTAAGTGTTTCTTTTGTTGGTTGTTATAATGACGCATATATCATGCATTTTTGCATTAAAGATCGCTGAATGTAATTTCATTATTCATGGAGAATTAGGCAAATGTCTAGTATCCGTGTAAAATGCATCCCTAGAGATGCAAACAAACAAAAGTAGAGGCACGACACACATGCGCACGCACACACATAGACCGAATGGCCGTTTTTTAAATCGCAGCAGGAGCGTACTTCTCTAGCGTAGCGCTAATAAAATATGGTGCTGCTCTGGACAGGATTTATGAGCTCAATCAATTTCCTTCAGCCTGATATTCATCTTGTCCCTGGGTTTCTTTCTCAAGAGTCTTATCAATTATATGTAGCCAAGGGAGGCTGTATTGCTTGTGTAGGTGTAGTCGGACTTGTAAAAGAGCTTGGATAATGGATCCACACCCTTGGCGATAGTGGATGCCATCTTGGGGTGGGCACTGGGATATGTAAAATGGGCAACTAATGTCATGAGAAGAATGAAAACGATTTTACCATTAAAAGTACAAAACACTATACTGCAATGCTAAAATCAGACCATATAAATACGTTTACCAAAGTCACACCCTTACGTTTGTGGTCTCAGAAACCCCAAGGCCAATTTAATAGTTTGAAAAACCTTAAAGGATAGTTCTGTCATCCTCTATCCACCCTTACATAATTTTTTATATATACACCGATCAAACATATATACACCTAATATTGTGTTGGTCCCCCTTTTGCTGCCAAAACAGCCCTGACCCGTCGAGGCATGGACTCCACTAGACCCCTGAAGATGTGCTGTGGTATCTGGCACCAAGATGTTAGCAGCAGATCCTTTAATTCCTGTAAATTGCAAGGTGGGGCCTCCATGGATTGGACTTGTTTGTTCAGCACATCTCACAAATGCTTGACTGGATTGAGATCTGGGGAATTTGGAGGCCAAGTCAACACCTCAAACTCGTTGTTGTGCTCTTCAAACCATTCCTGAACCATTTTTGCTTTGCGGCATGCCACATTATCCTGCTGAAAGGCCACAGCCACCAGGGAATACCGTTTCCATGAAAGGGTGTACATGGTCTGCAACAATGCTTAGGTAGGTGGTACGTGTCAAAGTAACATCCACATGGATTACAGGACAAAAGGTTTCCCAGCAGAACATTGCCCAAAGCATCACACTGCCTCCGCCGGCTTGCCTTCTTCTCGTAGTGCATCCTGGTGCCATGTGTTCCCCAGGTAAGTGATGCACACGCATCCGGCCATCCACGTGATGTAAAAGAAAACGTGATTCATCAGACCAGGCCACCTTCTTCCATTGATCCGTGGCCCTGTTCTGATGCTCACGTGCCCACTGTTGGCACTTTCGGTGGTGGGCAGGGGTCAGCATGGGCGCCCTGACTGGTCTGCGGCTATGCAGCCCCATACGCAACAAACTGTGATGCACTGTGTATTCTGACACCTTTCTATCAGAACCAGCATTAACTTCTTGAGCAATTTGAGATACAGTAGTTCATCTGTTTGATTGGACCACACGGGCCATCCTTCGCTCCCCACGTGCATCATTGAGCCTTGGCCGCCCATGACCCTGTTGCCGGTTCACCACTGTTCCTTCCTTGGACCACTTTTGATAGATACTGACCACTGCAGACCGGAAACACCCCACAAGAGCTGCAGTTTTGGCGATGCTCTGACCCAGTCGTCTAGCCATCAAAATTTGGCCCTTGTCAAACTCGCTCAAATTCTTACACTTGCCCATTTTTCCTTCTTCTAACACATCAACTTTAAGGACAAAATGTTCACTTCCTGCCGAATATATCCCACCCACTAACAGGTGCCGTGATGAAGAGATAATCAGTGTTATTCACTTCACCTGTCAGTGGTCATAATGTTATGCCTGATCGCTGTATAAATACAATAAAAGTCAATGGGGTTTAGTGTTGTTTTGGACCCCATTCACTTTCATTGTTAGGATTGGAAAAACATGAAGGTGAGTAAGTTATTACATTTGTTGGCGAGCTATTGGTTTAAATTTTCCCTTTGTCTCTTTACTGTTATGATATGAAAAATGTTGCCCTCTTTTACATGGCACGAACCAAAAATCAAATCAAACTGGGTGTTGTTGTAGTATGAGAAGCTTTCAAGCTATTTGAATTCTCAGCCTTAACAAAAAAAAACAAAAAAAACAAAACACTTACTATGCAGATTTATATTTCGGTTTATTGTAGCGTATCCGTTTCGCTCTATTGTTTATGATAACCCAACGCTGATTATTAGTTATAGCCATATGCATGAGCAAAGTCTGTTGCAAGTAAGAAATGGAAACATAAAAAAAACATTTCCTTTGATGTCAGTATCACACCCAAAAGCACTACCTGATGTACAGTGTTTGCTCATTCATTAAAAGTAATCAATCTGGGTACACTCTAATGAATACAGCTGTGGCCAAGACATTTAGGAACCCAAAAGTTATTACTCATGTTAAATGCTCTGCATCCTTAAATCATGCGGACAACATTAATAAACATTTCCCTCTGCTTGCTGAGGCGGTTGATGCAAAGACTGTGATTTCCCCAAAGTGTAAACACTCTGAGCAATGTTCTTCTGTAACAGCAACACACATTCTAGTATCTTCATGTTGGAATTCAATGGAAATGTGCTGTGATTGGCAAAATGCTAAACAAACAATAGGAAGAATGGGGTAAGCTGTGCCACGTTTTAATTAATTTGTTTAGTCAATGAGAAATTAAATAAAGGGGCATTAGGTATAAAAATTGCAAACCTATTTAGGATGTCTGCTATTACCTGAAATTAGAAGAAAGTGTCTATAGCACAGGACCATATAAATATGGCCTCTCAAATATGACCTAGACCTAGTCCAGTGACACATTTGCATGCAAACCTCACTATTATGAGACACTGGCACATATTACCCTGAAGCATCTGGTTCACTAGCTATATCCCAGTAACTATTTTAGGAAGTTCATTATATATCGGAATTCATTGAATCTGACTAGTAGAGCAGTTTTCCAACTTTTATCCTACAGCTCTGGAACTCTGCATCTGTCTGTCTGTGCCAGTAGGTGGCTACAAGTCAGTGAATCATTAATTCATCCGATTCATACAGAAACAAAATAAGTGAGTAGGTGTGTTTGACTTGAAGCGGTGCTGCACATAACAAATGGTGTAACAAATGAGCAATTTAAAAGTATACAGAGCCGTCTGCTCCAATCATTCTTACTGTACTTTGTTGTCATACACCGATCGATCTGCGGAGAACCACTTCAAGTCGAACACGTCTACTTGCTTTATGAGATACTCACTGAATCATTCTTTCAACAGAATTGTTAAAAACGTGTATTCATCCAGGAATGAAACAAGTGACTGCCTTTGGTGAGTCATTGAATCGTTCATTTAACCAATTAGTTAAAAAATGAGGATTCATGCAGGAAATAAATAAGTGAATGGCTTTATAATACATTGAATCATTATTCAATCGATTCGTTCAACAAAGTTGGTTCATTCAGGAACGAAACAAGTGACAGGGTGAATTCATAATAATGACCCACTTACCATTTATGCAATTTTAATAAATATACAACTGTCAGAAGTAAAAATAGTATGCTATTCATAATTTAGATACTGTCTTTATGAGTGAGTTATTGTTATAAAACACTCCTTCATTCCTTCAGTAATGAGAGACTCTTTATGAACGAGTCGTTGAATCATCATTCTTCACCGATTTGTTCAAAAAAGCTAAATCATTTAACAAAACTGCAGTATGTGTTGCAACGATTCAGCTGTGGCTTTGTTTGGAACTACAGTATTTTCGAATGAACTGACATTATATCTAAAATGTAAGTTATTCGATACTAACTTCCGGTTTATTTAAAGGGATAGTTCACCCAAAAATGAAAATTACCTCATGATTTACTCACCCTCAAGCCATCCTAGGTGTTTATGACATTCTTCTTTCAGACGAATACAGTCGGAGTTATATTAAAAAATATCCTGGCTTTTCCAAGCATTATAATGGCAGTGAATGGCAGCCCAAAATTTGAAGCTCAAAAAAGTGCTTCCATCCATTATAAAAGTAATCCACACGGCTCCAGGGGGTTAATAAAGGCCTTCTGATGTGAATCGATGGGTTTGTGAAAGAAAAAATATCAATATTTAAAACTTTATAAAGTAAAATATCTAGCTTCCGGCAGACCGCCTTCTGTATTCAATTTACAAAAAAAGCGTAACTGGCGTAACTATGACATCGGACGTAGTGTAAGCAACTGCGAGAGGCGTTACACGTTCTGCATAAGTTGATACGGAAGGCGTTCCGCCGGAAGCTAGATATTTTACTTTATAAAGTTTTAAATAATCGATTCACTTCAGAAGGCCTTTATTAACCCCCGGAGCCGTGTGGATTATTTTTATAATGGATGGATGCACTTTTTTGGGCTTCAAATTTTGGGGTGCAATTCACTGCCATTATATATACTGCTCTTGGAAGAGCCAGGATATTTTTTAATATAACTCTGATTGTATTCTGAAATAATAATGTCATATACACCTAGGATGGCTTGAGGGTGAGTAAATCATGGGGTAATTTTCATTTTTGGGTGAACTATCCCTTTAACTGTATAAAAGCAATATATTGCTCTGTGGTGTAAGAATTTATTTATTTCTCCACACAAAAGAGTCTGTGGGTCTTATTTATATAATTGATTGTTTTATAGTCTTATAGCAGCACTGTGGTTACCTGTGGCCTCGTATGGGATCTTAATGGTAATGACATAAATTAGGCAGCATGTGATACATTACGTGGGTGACGCAGCTGACACATCTTACCCCACTCTCTATGTGTTCCCAAACAATGGCAAACAATTTTAACAGGTTTTGGCAGATGTTTACAGTTTAGAGCTCTAAAAGTTGAGAACGTTTATTACTTCTGCCTGACTTCATATTCTGAGCATTTCTCTCTCCGTTGCCATAGAAATTGTTGAGAATGAGACAGAACGAATGTGAAGTGTGGGTCCTGGCTCTGAGCCAAATCTGTGCCCACTGTCTGCATCCTAGATGACAAGAGGACATGAGGCTTTCGTCATGTGACCCTGTCGCTAATGCATAAAGGCATCGGTAGTAGCAGCTCATACTGTTTTATGACAACGTGAGAGGGGATTTTAGGTAACTGCATATACAGTACCGGTCAAAAGTTTGGAAGCAATACTATTTTTAGAAATGTTTAATTTCAAGGCTGCATTTATTTGATCAAAAAATCCAGAAACAGTGAATATTGTGAAATATTATTACAATTTAAAATAATGGTTTTCTATTTTAATATATTTTAAAATACAATTTATTTCTGTGATGCAAAGCTGAATTTTCAGCATCATTACTCCAGTCTTCAGTGTCACATGATCCTTCAGAAATCATTCTAATATGCTGATTTATTATCAATATTGGAAACAGTTGTGCTGCTTAATATTTTTTTTATAGCCTGTGATACTTTTTTCAGGATTCTTTGATGAATAAAATGTTAAAAATGAATAGCATTTATTTAAAATAGAAATCTTTTGTAACAATATACACTACCTAAATGTGTCAAATTGATTTGTTTGACACATTTAGCAGAAAGTATATTATATTTACACAGGAAAAACTGTTTATTCTTTTTTTGCTTTTGAAGTATGTCTGTGAAATCATTTAAATTTTCTTCAGTGTTCTCGGTACAGTGCGGTCACTGCTGTGTAATTGTGCTTGGACGCTTTCCATGTTGGTCAGACAGACCTTTCCTTTCTAAGTGGGCGATTCTTGGCTAGATAAAGCGGAAAACTGGACCAGCCTTAATGGCTATGGATAAAAGTCAGTGTTTTTTAAAGGGACTTTGTTGGCTAGGATATTTTGGAGTGTACAAATACAGATGCAAGAATTCAGTTGGTCAGGCGAACTACCCTTAATGTCTCCTAACACAGACAGGAATAGCATATACAAAATGAATAATGGAAGTGCAAATAGGAGGCCCCACATGGAGGGTGTGATGCTGAGCGTGGCGCTGACTCAGCGAAACCTTCTGAGAAGCAGATGAGCAACAGCAGCAGAGACTGGCGTTAGCATTCATTTCTGCCCGGGGACAGAAGACTTACTGTGCACAGGGGGCCTCCCGCATGGGTGGGAAACGACCTGTCTGCACCGAGCTGACACTCATTCGATCTTCAAGCCCAACACAGGTTTGTTTTCTCAATGATGTGCTTTTGCAATTGAGCACTTTGAGTCCAAATAAGAGTGGAGTCCTTAACAAAAGTAGTGAACTTACCACAGCGGGCAAGATATATCATTTATCATGTGAAAAAGTGCTCCATTTTTAGTGTACTAGGTCTGATTTTCTTTCAGATTTATGATATTTTTTGTTGCATTCATGAGCCAGCTTAAACAGAAAAAGACCATCTGATTGACATAAAAGTGAACAACCCCAGTTATTTCTATTGGTTGTTTAGGAAGGCATATCTGAAATATATGATACTACAATACTAGACTGCCGTTAAAAACACCCCATTAAATTCTTGCTGCAGTCTCAACAAACAATTATATGGATAAGAAAGAAAATGTGTGTAGATTTTGCGATCACAATCTGCCAAACGTACTGATTAATATTTCACCAAAAAAAGAATAGAGCTCTGCTCATGAATGTCTAATTTAACTGCTGATTAGTGCCTCAAACAAAAACAATATCTTTCAAAGATTTCACGCCACTTTGACTGATAAAATTAAACTATTTCAATAAACTGCCAGTAAATCAGACAATGTAATGTCAATAATTTGCAGTTTATTTCAAAATCATATTTATGATATTTAATTCTTTTTAAAAAAAAATAAAAATATTATAATTTTTAAGTTCTGGGGATACATTCATATATACGTCCAGGGTTGGGAGGGTTACTTTTAAAATGTACTCCATTACAGTTACAAATTACTTCATAAAAAACTTATTCAGTAACGTAATCTAAGTACCACAATATGAATGTAATCTGATTACTTTTGGATTCCTTTAAGGTCACATAAAGTCAAGTAAAAAGCAATATCAAAGTACTTTTATATGAATTTAAAATAAAACCTAATAAAACTATTAAAACTAAGCAATCATGTCGTTTCCCCAACTAGAGATTACACAGCCAAACATATACATTTATATATAAGGCTATACAGACATCTAGTGGCTACAGTGTAGTATTACAAATGGTTTTATTATTTTATGTCAATTATGTACGAGGAAAAAAATACTTATAGTTTATACATAATGTTAAAAAAAGTCTACAACATCTACATATTAGTACATGTTGATCAAGGCTGTGATATTTCTTAATTTCACTGACTGACCCTGCAAGTTAGCGGTGGGAGTTCCCCTTTGTGGGGAATCTCTTGCTAATTTCTACATTTTCCAGCTCATTTTTAGCTAGAAACTTACATACAACTGCAATCATACAAACTATGGAATTTTAAATCACAAACCAACACAACATTTTAGCTAACGCGATTTCCTTGGTAGTCCTACCTGTGAATGTTTAAGTTGGATGTTGAGACCTTTGATAAAGAAGCGTCTTCATAGCTGGAAGGCATGGTTTGTGCTTTCCTTTTTCCTCTTTGAAAACAAAATAACTGTGAAATTTCCAGACATGAAAACGGGTTTCACCGCGGGAAGATCAAGCATCATTATAACTTATCTGTGTCTCAACCAGCGTGTGAGGAGAATGTTTGTAGACAGATGTTATTTGCGCATCCACGAGCAGGTGGCTCACGTGAGTCATGACTGGCAACAGAACGAGGAACTATAATCCACCAGTGCTTAATATAGTTATTATGTCAAAATACTAATTGATTTGGTTTTAAATTAAACCATTGTAAACCTGAAAGTAATCCCATTTTTTACTAAATGTAACTGTATTCTGATTACTTTGTTTTTTTTGATGTAACTGTAATGAATTACAGTTACCAATTTTTTGTATCCTGACGTAGCGTCGTTACATGTATTCCGTTACTCCCCAACCCTGTATATGTCTATGCAAAATCCAGAATGTATAGAATGTGAGTTAACATTTTCGTGGAGTTCCTACTGGGAATTCAAAAGTGAAGCTTTCTGTACAAGCCAGTTGAGGAAGCGACCTTCGCTTTTTCGCTTTGTCTGAATGGGATAGAGGTTTGTGCACTGGGGAATGTTTTTTCCGTGCTCATGTTTGCACCCAGCCTCCACTTTCCTCTGGACCAGGTGTTATTTTATTTATCACACCAACAGAAATAACATTTACATCTGGGGTGTTTGCGTCTGTTTGATGGGGGGAAGGATTCGGTCATTGCTTGAAGTGCCGGTACTCTCTCTGGCATTTGCAAATTAGCATTATAAGAGAGAACTTCCGATAAGGTAGACTGACTCTGCTTGCATTCACGTGATTTGTCGAGATGAGAGGTAATTCACGTAGTGCCCCCTGGGTAGTTTGATGTCATTAGGTGTGTTCCACTTGAAGTGGTGCTGTGCAGACCGATCGGTGTATGACATCAAAGAACCGCAAGAGCGACGGCTCTGTATGCTTTCGAATCATTCTTGCGGTACTTTGATGTCATACACCGATTGGTCTGCGCAGCGCTGCTTCAAGTCGAACAAACCTATTACTATGGTAGAAACGAAGCATGTCAAAACTCTGAATCAACTGAACCACTTGCTTTGCAAAATGATTCACTGTTTCGAAGCGCTCGAAACACCACGTGCTGGTGACACCTGCTGGTCAAAACTGTGGCTGTGTCCGAAATCTTCCCCTATACCCTTAAAAAGGGCACTATTTGAGGGGACAGCCATTTGTAGTGGTGTCCGAAACCATAGTGGACATTATCGAGTGCACTCCCAACCAAAGAAAACAATGCACTGAGAGAATCATGCCACGCGTTTAATGAAGTCCCGCGTCTGACCAGAAGATGGCGTCCACAGCTAAATAATCCATCCATCCATTCATTTTACAAACCGTTGGTCCAATGTGGCTACAACGTAATATCATAGGTATAAATTCCTTTTTAATTGATTATTAAATTGTTTAATTAAGGTTTATACATGCAAGTTTCAATGACAGAGTTCAAGATAAATCTGTCATTACTACTGGAGCAGCCAGTTTGCTAAGTTTACAATTGTTATTAAACGGCAAGTACAACTATGCAAAAGCGTCAGCCCTTCCGGCGCACTCAGTGTCTGAATTCACTCACTCGTTTTAATTCACTCCTTCAAGTGGACCATATTAGTGGAGTAATGTAGGGAATAGTGAATGAGGGTATAGAAGGCAATTTCGAACACAGCCCGACACTACACATTTTCGAACTCTTTATAATCATACACACTTGACTCAACTCATAAGCTCTGTTACGTATTGTGTCCTGTATATATGTTGCTTTGCTCTCTCTCTCTCTCTCTCTCTCTCTCTCTCTCGACGGGGTCGTAACAATTAATTAGTAGAGACTCCAAAACCAGAAATATGTGGGTCAGATAAGGGAGACATCCAAAATGTGCACTGTTGGTGTGCCTCCAGGAACAGGGTTCGGAAACACTGCCCTAATGGCAAACTATTGAAATTTAGAAACTTTTCAAAGCAGTTATGACGTAACAAAGCCTCATTTACTGAAATCATGTGACTTTGGCAGTTTGATACATTTGAATTTGCTCCGAACCACTGATTCGAGGAAAAAAAAAAAGAATTGTGACGTTATTTCAGCATTTACAGGTGCTAGTCTGGGATTTTATTGCTATCTGAACCAGAAATATTGGTCTTGTTCTCCTGCCACATTCTCCTGCCTTTTCTAAATACTGGAAATCTGTTATTAGACACTTGCTGCAAATTAGCTTTTTTATTGGCCACATAGCCAACGTCTGGGAGTGACAAACGCTTCAAAATAAAGGCATGACTTCTTGTTGAGGCAGTGTGTATGTGCCACTGCTTATATATGAATGAAGTTACGTCACAGCTCCTGTGTCCCACATGAATAAATTGCCGTCCAAATGCATGCGTTTTATCACAGAGAGCCCATTTAAAAAATTTTTCCCCTTTTATTTACATACATCAGCACAGCTGACAGCAATTACCATCCAAAAAAAGGCTCCTGTGCTCATGTCCCTACAATTTAATAAAATTTGCTGCAGTCGCACGATAATCACACAAAAGGAGTCTCTCTTTCAAAGTTCACCTTTGAACATTGTGCAGACAAGCTAACTATGGCGGCTAATCAAAAAGAGATGCCTGGTGTTTCAGTTGCTACCCCTATTGAGAAGAAACTGTCAGAGTAGTGCTGTTTGGTTTGCAGGTGATTAATGGACTGTGTTGTTACACTGTGAGAGTCAGATAATGAAGGAAGCCATGCCCTTTGTGTTCTAGTCTGTGTACCAGCCTTTATCTCCTTTAGATTTAATGATCAGTCACCAGACTTCCAAATAGACGCAGTTAAAGCAATCAGTATGGACTTAAACTGCTTTGTTTCACCTACTTTCTTCTTGTTAACCACAAAGATATGTCTATTTGGCTTGCAAATATAGGCAATTTATCAACATGTTAGAGAACTAGGGTAGTAAAAAATACAGTTTAGGTCAGTACAATATCATAGTTTTGGAAATGTCCTGATCCTGAAGACAATATCAGCAGGTCAAGTGTAAAAGTTAATGCATTAATATGTGATTTGTTAAATATGCTTTTAACACATTTACCAAACTGGATAATTTATCATTTATCATTTGCACTCATTGTATAGTGGAATTTAAGTATCACTGAAGCTCAAAAAAGATCAAATATTGTTGTAACAATGTTTAAAGTTCAGGGAAGGTGGAGGCGGGAACCGGCGAGCGTTCAACATAATACTTTAATTATAAAATAAACAAAAAACTAAATAAAAGTAAAGCAGCAGCACCTCATGGACGACTGCCGCTTAAACTAAAACAAAACACCAACATAAATAGTCCAGGCCTGGTCCTTCTGGAGCTCCTCCGTGAGACTCAAGACCGGTGTGGCGCCCAGGTGATGCTCATTAGCACTTGCGCCACCAGCCTCGCTCCGTTCCCATGGCTCTCGGCCCTGCCCTGCTTGCCACATACCCCCATCGCCCCTCGCAAAACTCACTGGCATCCAGTTCTCCACCAGCTGGGTGAACTCCTCCACGATGCCTGGCGGTGGCGCTGGATACCCCTCGGTGGACGGCCCTCTTACTCCTCCAACGCCTCCTCCAGCTTCGGGCAGCCGGCAGCCAGCAGCCAGTCCTTCGTTCCCTGTTCCTCCCCATCATGGCGGACAGCAGCAGGCTCCAGCCTCAGGCAAACGGCTGCGACTCATCTGCTCCCTTAAGGGCGCCAGCTGCCCCTCCAAAACCCAGCGAGATCGTCCTCCCCCCTGACAAGTCACTCCAGCCCACCGCCTCAAGCGTCCATGGTGGCAGACTCTGCTCAGCTCGATGGCACAGCAGATATCCCACAGTGGTGAGGGCTCTTTGGCAGCGCATTCCTCCTTCCTCCTGGGTTTTGGCACCAATGTAACAAAGTTCGTTCATAAGGGAAGAAGGAGGCGAGAACGGGGGACAAAGGAGCTGTTGAACATTCAACATTATACTTTAATTATAAAATAAACAAACAACAAAATAAAAGTAAAGCGGCAGCACCTCATGGACGACTGCCGCTTAAATTAAAACAAAACACCAACATAAATACTCCAGGCCTGGTACTCTCTTGTCTTGCACTGTCGTCACTCCTCCATTTATCATTCCAGAAGCTCCTCTGTGAGACTCGAGACCGGTGTACACTCATTAGCACTCGCGCCACCAGCCTCTCTCCGTTCCCACGGCTCTCAGCCCCACCTTCCTTGGCACAATTGTATTTTTTTTTAAAAACATTAATAGGAAGACCATCAGATGACAAAGGCAAATACTTGGAAAAAATATGCATGTAAAGTTTAGAAATATATTTTTTTAATTATTGCAGTTATTTTTTTATATATATTTTTAATTATTGCAGATTTACATTGTACTTCATTGTATTGTATTAAAGTTACCAAGATGCAGAAGATGAAATTTTAAAGGGGTCATGACATGAGAAATCAAATTTTCCTTTTGACAAATAAGAGTTCTTTGTACCATTAAAACATCCTGCAAGTTTCATAGCTTAAAACATTATACTCAACAAATAGTTTTACTTTTAATGTTTTATTTCTAATTGTGTTCTGGATCCTGTCAGAGCATTATATGTTTGTTCGGAGCAGATTGTTATTTTGCAAATTAAATTATTCTAATTCTTCACAAATGAAGATAATTCAAAGACATGATTGTGCCAGATGCAAATCACTAAATTGACAAAAAGTAACCTTAGAATCTATTTAGATATAACTGAACATAACCCTATAACTGGCCAACAGTCCAAAGTGATTCATTTTACAATTAAGTTTGTCAATTTGTGTGAGGTAGACTCTCAGGCAATTAATAACAAAATGAAAACATTAAATTACATAAAATAGTTTGCATATGTATCTCATTATAAAGGTGCCATTGTAGAGACTTAGAAATCATCCTAGTACAAATATTCCTAGCACCTCTTGTTCAGGTGCCCTATTTTCTCAGGTAGCAGCTGTTGGGGATGCAGCACCAGGGACGCTTGCAGAATGAAGTCCCATGAGCTCCTGTTGGATTCAAGAGCAGGTTTGCCTACACTCGAAACTTCAGGCAAATCTAACGTGTGTTCAGCAAGCTTTCACTCACGGCTCCTGCAAGACTTGCCAGTTTTGTAAAACTCAGCAGGGCTTTTCTGTATCATTGTGTCTGCTCACGTGTTATCTGTGGGCAGGTATAATAACGGCTGCCAGCGGGCATGCAGATTTGCGGCTCGAGGCATTTTCCCCCTTCGTGTTTGCCAGTGGGTAATTTTCAAGTTTTTTGCAGTTCCCATTTGCAAAATTTGTATTTATTCAGACGCTATAAAGCTGTACATACTTTGGCTCGGCCTTTTCATTATCCAAATACTGTAAAAGCCAAAGGCACAGCAGCCTTGTTAAAAAAAACCTACATCATTAAAGTATGTGCAACTAGAAAAAAAAGGAAATAACTTCCAACTGTTCCATTCAAGAGCAAAATTACATTAATGATCTCAGCTTGCCTTCTTTGAAAGAGTGTCTCTGAAAAAGAAATAGTGTGTCTAAACAGAGAGATTGTAACTGCTTCTGCTGTTCTTGAGGTGGTACTGTCACGTAGGGTTGCAGTAATGATGAGAAAAGGTTCTGTTTTTTTTAAACAGAACTCAAAAACACTCAGAACAAGAACATAACAACTGGTACAGTATATCACAATGAGAACTTGCAGTTAACAAAGAAACATGGAGCTTAAATACATAGATCAAACAAATTAACAAAATGAGCAACAGGTGCAAATGATAATCAAACAATGAGAAACCATAGTAAGGCTTGGGACACACTAGACGATTTTCAAATCTTAACCGATTATAAGGAAAGTTTCAACCTCTTTTTAGCATTATAATCCTTCGAATGCACAGACTAGAAGATTTTTCCGGACCACGAGACCACACACCTGTCGATTGTAGAAACATTTCCACAGCAAGACGATATCTCACAGAGACCCACGAGATCAAATGTGACTTGAGAAGAAAAACAAATGGAGGACAATCGACATTATCAGCTGGTTCTCTTGGCATGTGTTTTGTTAAACAAAGGATAAAAAAATATGGGTGATCTTTCTCAATACTCCACTTTCGTGGAATGTTTGTGGCTGCCAAGTTTCAGCTATAGAAGCACACAACATCCGGTTGGTGAAGCTTGCTCGCTCTCATTGGCTATCGCGGTTATCACGTCAGAGGCAGCTCGATCAAGAGTTGTAAATATCAAACATGTTTTTGGGATCGTGTGGGCTCAGACGCGATCGGAAGCAGTAAAATAATTGTAATGACACCACACAACTGAGGATTTTTTGGACAAAAAGTCATTTGCGACAAGTCTTGAATCGGGCTACACCCCCCAGATCGCTTGGGAGTGCAAATTGGGTGCAAATCGGGCTTAAAATCTGGTGTGTGGCCAGTGTGTGGCCAGCCTAACTAACTGAAACGTAGGAAACTGAACTAAACACATGAAAACCCACCCTAAAATACAAAGAACACAGATCATTCCTTACAGTTGTCAAAAAACTGTTAAATTAGCACATTTGGATACATGAATCTGTAAAACTCATAAACCACAGAAGTTAAGCAGTCAAGTTCAATGATTTTATTTGCACATTTTGATCAAACATTGTAATCCATATTAAAAAATGTTTGCTACTGTCACATGTTTGCTCATGTCTTGTGTTTTTGGTTAAGTCTCTGTGACCCAGTTTTCCCCAGTTTGTCTAATTAGTTATATCATTCACCTGTGCCTTGTTTATCACCTCGTTATTCTCATTTGCTTTGTGTACTTAAGTCCTCAGTTCTCCCTCAGTGTTTGTCGGTTCTTGTCTTTAGTTATACGTGTGTAAGGGTTTCCTGAGTTTTATTATTAAAGTTCCTGTCTCCTGTTCATCCTCGTCTTTGTGAGCTTCTATCCTACACATACCGTGACAGCTACAAGGTGGGGTATGAAAACAATGTTTTTATTAGTACTTTATTAAATGTATTTCTTTTCTAGTTATGATACCAGTGAGCATCAGTAGGGAATAGCCATGAGTCGCATTGGAGTGACGTCAACTCCCCTCTTCGATTGATTGGCTAGAGGAGGAGCTGTCAATCTAGAACTAGTAGACCAATGGTGACGCTTAAGCCCGCCCTAATTTACATGAAACTCGAACTGCAAGATTTGGAAAACCAAGCGCAGAACATGGAAAGAAGAGTGAAGAGTAGAAAATGTAAGAGCACAAAATACAGAGTAATAAAACCAAGGAAAACATAATTTTTAAGACCACGTTACAAAAGTTTAAATTTTGTGCAATATACAAAGTAATTTTTAATGTTTAAAGTTGATTCATGCTTGTTTTGTTTTTTTTATATGCGCTTTTATTTAAATCCCATACCCCCCTACTAGCGTAGCATTGCTCTAGCTGGTTAGGAAAAGCTGTTTTGGATTAACTAGCTCAAGATATCACAATAACACTCTGTTTTTGATCAGGCACAGAAACTTCCCACTAACACGTTGTTTTGCATACAGGTCCCTAGCATATGATGCTGGTGTTATGAAATTCAAATCACTAGTGCTGGTGTACAGGAGCACCTCTAGGTTTGCACCCTCTTAACTAAGCAGTCTCTGTCAGATTTACATTTCCTCCCACTCGACGAATGATGATGGTGCCATCCCAGCGTGGTACAAGGTCACTTTCAAAAACCTTCGTATTCCCTCAGTGCCAGAACAAACTATTAACCTTCACCTGAACAGCAGAATCCATTGAAATCTTCACACATGGTTGAAGACATGCCTCATATGGGAGTATTTGACAAACTAATCATCATTCTCTGATTTACACTTTTTGCACTTCCTACGTTTTGTAGTGCTGCAGTATATATCTACACTGTGCACAGTATAAGACGTTTTTTTTTTTTTAATAGAGTGAAACAGTCAAGTAAAATCACATTTATTTTCTCCATAGGGGAATTGATTTTTAATGATAAACCTTTAAAGACAGACCTACTCTGAGCTACGAAGTTGTTACAGTGTGTTTCTGTATTTGGCTGCATTATGAGTATTTGTGAGTAATTATGAGTTGTTTCTGTTTTTCACATTCTCCAGAAAATGTCTCGGTTACGTATGTATCCTTCGTTTCCTGAAGGAGGGAACGGAGATGCTACGTCGACGTCATTGACGTATTGGGATCCTAATACGTCGGTAACGTCGACGTAACGTTGAACGTGACCGACTGAAAGGGAACGCAATGGAGTGTTTGCCAAATCAGTTTTGCCAATAATATTAATTACAGTATCAACTGGGGGTGCTCTTGCGTTTGTTTCGGAGTGCTTATATTTAAATTTGGCTTTATGATGTTTTTTCCCTTGTTTTAATTTAACAAAAAATGTGATCAAACATTAATTGGCGGACCCCCTACCGGTCGTGGACCCCTGGTTGAAGACCCTTGCAATAAACAAAATAATCTAAAACCATTAAATATGAATGTTATTTTATTAAATGCTTGGGCTTGTTTTGTTGGTTTTATGTAGAGCTTGGTTAACCCTACCAATAAGAGACTTAACTACAACTTTTAAATGTCTACAAATGTATAAAATATATAAACATAGGTTCATAGAGATCATTGCTCCCAACGTTCAACCACTGACATTTATAAACATTTTGAAACAGTATCGATGTAACAACTCATTTACTGAAATCACGTTACTTTAGCAGTTTGATGCGCTCTCCAAATCAATGGTTCAAAGCTAATTATTCACAAACATTTCAAAGCATCACAAAGCATGATTCTAAAGCAGCCGTCACTAGTCAGGATGGAACTCATGAAAAATACTAGCTCTATGTGTATTTATCATTTCTGCTTGTTCTCTTTTGTAAGTTACTTTTGAGATAAATGTAAATATTAAATCCCACCAGATTTCTTCACTTGAAAGATCATTAAGGTTGTCCATTTTAAGCTACATTTTACAACTAAAGACATTTTAGGTCAAATTTGTCAGACTTCATAAATAAATGCTTTGGCCGCTCATCATTTGACATCAGATTTGACATGCTAAAAACAAATACAGTTGTCATTTAAAGTGACTGACAATTAGGTGACAAATTGCTATTCAAATGCAGCTTAAAAATGAATCTACTTGGTGGATTAGATTTCTGAGTGTGGATTTTTCAGGAAATGCAGTCATAATGGCAGGAATATGCGCTTGACTGCACACTATTTGTCTGCATTACCTAGAGGGTCCCGGCGGCCCAGGCGACCTGACTCTCTAGTGCTTTGTAATGAGGGAGTTTAATTATTGCTCACTCTATGTGAAGACTCAACAGCACTCGTAGGACCCTCACCTTCTGTCCCTTCCACGCTTTCTGATCAAAAAACAAGCTTAGCATCTCCATGGCAACAGCTCTTGATGTGCTCTGATTTAAATGCCCGGCATTGTGCTATTTGACTGGTGGTTAGGTCCAAAAGCTTGAAGTAAAATTAAAGTGAAGTTTGGCTTAGAGTGCAGCTTTGTTTTTTTTTTTTTTTTTTTTTTTTTTTTTTCAAAAGTGGATGTCGATTAGCTAACAAATATTCCATGCTTCATTTTATAGACTCGTAAAATGAAAAGAAGACCTAGACGACAACTTTATTTTTTCAAACTTTGCAAGAGGCATAATGGAGTTCTCAGTTATGTTTCTTTTTTGCTCTCTTCATTCTCATCAGATTTTAGGAGAAACAATTGCATTTCCCTTTCAGTCAGTACACTACGAGTTACGTCAGTTACTGACGAAATGGGGGTTTCGCTTAGAAGCCAATCGCCTTTGAGCTCTACAAAACGAGCCAATGGCATGAAGATGCCATGGGTCTGCGGAATTTGCATAACGCAACCCCGCCCCACCGCGTGGGTATAAAGGGCGTTGCGTGGCAATCTCGCATTATGTTTCTGCTTCAGAGCCGAGTGTTACTGCCTGAGCGTTTTTTCTCTTCAAGACGAGTGTCTCTCCAGAGTGTTGGTGTTACGGCGCGTTCTAGTGAGTTCCGCATTCCTGTCTGATCTGTGCAGTGATCTAGCACAGCATGTGTGTTCTCCCTAGGCGCTTCAGCATTTCTGCAGAGCAAAAACTCTTCTCTAAAAGAGCTGCACGCGGCATGTCTGTTTCAAGATGTCTCGCCCGTGCTCCGTTCCTGGGTGCGGTCGGCTGGTTCCTCCGTTTGACGGGCATGATCGCTGTTTGGTGTGCTTGGGCCTCGTGCACGCCGAGCGTGCGTTCATGGATGAGTCATGTTCCCACTGCGGGAACATGGCCATCGCAGTGTTGCGGTCAAGACTCCGTGATCTCCGTGCTGGAGGGAGAGTCCCCTCTACCACACCCCAATCTATTCCCTCCAGGAGTGGGAATACTTTGGCTGGTGGTCAGGGTGACTTGAGGGTGACGGTGTGGGCCAACCCGACGAATCCTCCTCAGGCCACACCCCCTTCTAGCACACTGCAACCTGTGGTGTTGCCAGATGAGGGCGCAGGTGTTTCCCGTCCTGGGCCCTGCGTTTCATTTGGCGCACCGGCGGAGGATGCTATGTCGATCACCGCATCACAAGGTGGGCTGGATTCCTCTGGAGATGACGATTCGGCTGTGGTGCCTCCTTCGGGAGTCCCAGCATTGCCCGAGTCTGATCCAGAGCTCACAGCCATGCTTTCCCGGGCGGCCGAGGCTCTTGGGCTTGTGTGGAACCCTCCGCCATGTCCCGAGAGCTCTCGGCTAGATGATTGGTATCTGGGGGCGGCCCGTGCCGAAGGCGCCCGTCAGCCCCCAGTGCCCTTCTTCCCGGAAGTGCATGAAGAGGTGTCGAAGTCGTGGAAGTCTCCCTTGACTTTTCGCGATCGTTCGGCAGCCACTTCCGCATTCACTGCCCTCGATGGCGGCACGGTGAAAGGGTACACTGGGGTTCCCCCTGTTGAGAGCTCTGTTGTGATGCAACTGTGTCCGCAGAGCCCTGTGACGTGGCGTGGTGACCCAAAGCACCCGTCCAAGGCCTGTAGGTTTACGTCTACTCTGGTGGGCTTCGGGTCAACTGGGAAAAGAGCAAACTCTCCCCAGTGCAGAGGATCTCTTTTCTCGGTATGGAAATCGACTCGGTTGCCATGTACGCGCAGCTTACGAGCGAGCGCGCGCAGTCACTGCTGACTTGTCTTCACCAGTTTGAGGGCAAGAGTGCAGTTCCACTGAAATATTTTCAGAGGCTCCTGGGGCATATGGCATCCGCAGCCGCAGTAACGCCGCTCGGTTTGCTTTATATGAGACCGCTTCAGCACTGGCTTCGCGATCGAGTCCCGAGATGGGCATGGCAACACGGCACGCTCCGGGTCCCAGTGACTCGGGCCTGTCGTCAGACCTTCACCCCGTGGGCGAACCTCAGTTTCCCCTAGAACGAGTTTCCCGGCATGTTGTTGTATCAACAGATGCCTCTGCCACGGGCTGGGGTGCCATGTGCAATGGACATGCTGCCGCGGGCTCCTGGAGAGGACCCCAGTGCCTATGGCATGTCAATTGCCTCGAGTTGCTGGCCGTACATCATGCCCTGTACCGCTTCCGAGCCCTGCTCAAGGACAAGCACGTACTGGTCCGTTCAGACAGCACGGCAACAGTAGCGTACATCAAACGACAAGGTGGTCTACGCTCGCGCCGGATGTCGCAACTCGCCCGCCATCTCCTCCTGTGGAGTCAGAAGCATCTGAGGTCGCTTCATGCCGTTCACATCCCGGGAGAACTGAATCGTGCAGCCGACGAGCTGTCACGGTTTCAGCCGCTTCCGGGGGAATGGAGACTCCATCCCCAGACGGTTCAGCTGATTTGGGAACAGTTCGGCGACGCACAGATAGATCTGTTTGCCTCCCACGGCTCTTCCCATTGCCGCTGGTATTACTCCCTGACCGAGGGGACCCTTGGCACGGATGCACTAGCGCACAGCTGGCCGCTGGGCCCACGCAAGTATGCGTTTCCCCCAGTGAGCCTTCTCGCCGAGAAGACCCCACGAAATGCTCAATCGGGTCCATGCTTTCCTTCCTCCAAGAAGGGTTGGAGCGAAGGCTGTCTCCCTCCACCCTGAAGGTCTATGTGGCCGCGATTTCGGCTCACCATGACCTGGTGGATTAAAAAACGGTAGGTCAGCACGACCTGGTCAGCAGGTTCCTTAGAGGGGCGAGGAGATTAAATCCTCCTCGCCCTCCTCAAATACTCTCTTGGGATCTTGCAGTGGTTTTATCTGCCCTGCAGAAAGCTCCCTTTGAGCCCCTGCAGTCTGTGGAGCTGAAGTTCCTTTCAATGAAAGTGGCGCTCTTGATTGCTCTGGCTTCCATCAAGAGGGTAGGGGACCTACAGGCATTTTCGGTTGACGAAGCGTGCCTGGAATTCGGCCCGGCCAATTCTCACGTGATCCTGAGACCCCGGCCTGGATACGTGCCCAAGGTTCCCACCACTCCCTTCAGGGATCAGGTGGTGAACCTGCAAACGCTGCCTATGGAGGAGGCAGACCCAGCCTTGGCACTGCTCTGTCCAGTACGTGCCCTTCGTGCTTACGTAGACCGGACGCAGTGTTTCAGGACCTCAGACCAGCTCTTTGTCTGTTACGGAGGGCAGCAGAAAGGGAAGGCTCTCTCCAAGCAGAGGTTGTCTCACTGGATAGTGGACGCCATTGTCCTGGCATATCAGGTTCAGGGCATGCCATGCCCCCTTGGGGTTAGAGCACACTCCACTAGGAGTGTTGCTTCCTCTTGGGCTTTAGCGCATGGTGCCTCGCTGACAGACATTTGTAGAGCTGCAGGCTGGGCGACACCCAACACATTTGCAAGATTTTATAATCTCCGAGTGGAGCCTGTGTCCGCTCGTGTACTCGCCCCAAGTGGCCAGTAACTGGACAGGCTCAGGTGTCTTCGCTTGCTGTGCCATTCCACTCCATGGAGTGGATGCGTGCGCATTTTCTCTCAGGTGAGCTTCCCAGTAAGCCCTGAGCTCCTCCAGCACTGCTGATGTCGACACCAGAGTGCATGCCCACTTGGTCAGCCCTCGTGTTCGGCTAGGTGCCTCCGTGTGCATGGTTCCCCCGTTGGGCAACCCCCACATGTGTATTTCCATGGTAAGTCTCTCTGAGCACGTGCCTTCCCTTGGCAAGACACCCTTGCCACACCTGGGGTTGAAAAATTTTCCACCTGTGGCTGGATACCCCAGAGTGCTCCATATGCAGTCCCTACGGGGGTCATATGTGTATTCTTAAGTCCTCCCTTCGGGCAGGCATTGTGTTGCATTTCTCCACGTGGGATATGCTTCCCAGTGTACCTTGGTATCGGCGTTGAGCCTAGCCCCTCATTCGTGCTAAGACTCACGGCAGGGAGCCCTGGTCAGCGCAGGACGCTGGAAGACAGCCGTCGTGGCGAGATTGTATTGGGACCCCCATTTCGTCAGTAACTGACGTAACTCGTAGTGTACTGACTGAAAGGGAACATCTCGGGTTATGTATGCAACCCTCGTTCCCTGAAGGAAGGGAACGGAGACGTTACGTCCCCATGCCACTTCCGCTGTACCGCTGGAACGGCCAGACGCTCATGCCTCGGCTCTTCAGCAGGTAACATAATGCGAGATTGCCACGCAACGCCCTTTATACCCACGCGGTGGGGCGGGGTTGCGTTATGCAAATTCCGCAGACCCATGGCATCTTCATGCCATTGGCTCGTTTTGTAGAGCTCAAAGGCGATTGGCTTCTAAGCGAAACCCCCATTTCGTCAGTAACTGACGTAACTCGTAGTGTACTGACTGAAAGGGAAATGCAATTGTTTCTTCTAAAATCTGATGAGAATGAAGAGAGCAAAAAAGAAACATAACTGAGAACTCCATTATGCCTCTTGCAAAGTTTGAAAAAATAAAGTTGTCGTCTAGGTCTTCTTTTCATTCATCCTTCAGGGAACGAGGGTTACATACGTAACCGAGACGTTTTGTTTTACCTTTTTTTTTTTTTTTTTTTAAATTCAAAGTCACTGTCTTCTACAATACATGTGGTCAAACTGGTCATGCATAGCATAAATCAACAAATGCATAATTTAATTTTCATATTTAAAATGTATATTTTTCTTAATTTAAATAAATGTTATGTTTGTTGAGATATACTATTCTGCATTTGTTTAAGAATGCTTATGTTTATTGCAAAGACACATTGTTTTATGACAGTTCAGATCAGTGAAGTTGTGTTGAAACTAGAGACTTGCGTTGTAAAGAGCTAATGCGTGATTCAATTGAGGGTGTAACAATTATAAAGAAGAACTACACCAAGGCCAAATAACACCATATTAGAAAGACACCGCACACCCCGTACGTGATACAGAAGCACCCCTCCCTTCATTTATCATTGGTGATTGGTTAGTTTAAAGTTAAGTGATGGAACTGTCTTTGCTTCTGTGTGGACGCAGCAGGTCAGCCACTTCAGTAAGAGAGGATTTGTTTTAGAAAACATTCGTTGGTACTGATGGCGCAAGCACACCTGCAGTTTTCAGAAACAGTGGGAATTTTTACTGTTTGCCAGGCATTTGTTATTGCGTTGTTCTGACCCCATTATGGCAGCGAGTCACGCATTGGTCATCTCCGATGCAGCGAAATGACTTTGCAAAGTCAATGTGGTAATTAAGGTGAAGTGTAATCATTAAACATAATTTTGATGATACCACAACATTCATCAGGCCAGTTTAATATGAACTGTCTGACCTCCAATTGCTACGGTAGCTGAGAAAGCGTTGTGAGTATTTGCAGCGCGTTTCTGTATTTGGCTGAATTGTGACTATTTGTAGTGTTTTTGTATTTGGTTACGTTGTGAGAATTTGCAGTGTTTTTCTATTTGGTTGCGTTGTATTTGCAGCACGTTTTTTGTATTTGGTTGCATTGTGAGTATTTGCAGAGTGTTTCTGTATTTGGCTGCATTGTGAGTATTTGCAGCGCATTTCTGTATTTGGTTGCGTTGTGAGTATTTGCAGTGTGTTTCTGTATTTGGCTGCGTTTCTCTTTGTTTGCATTGTGAGTTTTTGCAGTGTGTTGATGTATTTGGCTGCATTTCTGTATTTGGCTGCATTGTGAGTATTTGTAGCGTGTTTCTGTATTTGGCTGCATTGAGTATTTGCAGTGTGTTTTTGTATTTGGCTGTGTTTCTGTATTTGGCTGCATTGTGAGTATTTGCAGAGTGTTTCTGTATTTGGCTGCATTGTGAGTATTTGCAGCGCATTTCTGTATTTGGTTGCGTTGTGAGTATTTGCAGTGTGTTTCTGTATTTGGCTGCGTTTCTCTTTGTTTGCATTGTGAGTTTTTGCAGTGTGTTAATGTATTTGGCTGCGTTTCTGTATTTGGCTGCATTGTGAGTATTTGCAGCGTGTTTCTGTATTTGGCTGCATTGAGTATTTGCAGTGTGTTTTTGTATTTGGCTGTGTTTCTGTATTTGGCTGCATTGTGAGTATTTGCAGTGTGTTTTTGTATTCGGCTGTGTTTCTGTATTTGGCTGTGTTGTGAGTATTTGCAGTGTGTTTTTGTATTTGGCTGTGTTTCTGTATTTGGCTGCATTGTGAGTATTTGCAGTGTGTTTTTGTATTTGGCTGTGTTTCTGTATTTGGCTGCATTGTGAGTATTTGCAGTGTGTTTTTGTATTTGGCTGCATTGTGAGTATTTGCAGTGTGTTTTTGTATTCGGCTGTGTTTCTGTATTTGGCTGTGTTGTGAGTATTTGCAGTGTGTTTTTGTATTTGGCTGTGTTTCTGTATTTGGCTGCATTGTGAGTATTTGCAGTGTGTTTTTGTATTTGGCTGTGTTTCTGTATTTGGCTGCATTGTGAGTATTTGCAACGTGTTTCTATATTTGGCTGCATTGTGAGTATTTGCAGCGTGTTTCTGTATTTGGCTGTGTGAGTATCTGCAGTGTGTTTTTGTATTTGGCTGTGTTGTGAGTATTTGCAGTGTGTTTCTGTATTTGGCTGCATTGTGAGTATTTGCAGTGTGTTTTTGTATTTGGCTGTGTTTCTGTATTTGGCTGCATTGTGAGTATTTGCAGTGTGTTTTTGTATTCGGCTGTGTTTCTGTATTTGGCTGCATTGTGAGTATTTGCAGTGTGTTTTTGTATTCGGCTGTGTTTCTGTATTTGGCTGCATTGAGTATTTGCAGTGTGTTTTTGTATTTGGCTGTATTTCTGTATTTGGCTGCATTGTGAGTATTTGCAGTGTGTTTTTGTATTCGGCTGTGTTTCTGTATTTGGCTGCATTGTGAGTATTTGCAGTGTGTTTTTGTATTTGGCTGCATTTCTGTATTTGGCTGTGTTGTGAGTATTTGCAGCGTGTTTCTGTATTTGGCTGCATTGTCAGTATTTGCAGTGTGTTTTTGTATTTGGCTGTGTTTCTGTATTTGGCTGCATTGTGAGTATTTGCAGTGTGTTTTTGTATTTGGCTGCGTTTCTGTATTTGGCTGTGTTGTGAGTATTTGCAGTGTGTTTCTGTATTTGGCTGCATTGTGAGTATTTGCAGTGTGTTTCTGTATTTGGCTGCATTGTGAGTATTTGCAGCGTATTTCTGTATTTGGCTGCATTGTGAGTATTTGCAGTGTGTTTTTGTATTTGGCTGTGTGAGTATCTGCAGTGTGTTTTTTTTTTTTTTTGTTTGTTTTTTTTTTTTTTGTATTTGGCTGTTTCTGTATTTGGCTGTGTTGTGAGTATTTGCAGTGTGTTTCTGTATTTGGCTGCATTGAGTATTTGCAGTGTGTTTTTGTATTTGGCTGTGTTTCTGTATTTGGCTGCATTGTGAGTATTTGCAGCATGTTTCTGTATTTGGCTGTGTTTCTGTATTTGGCTGTGTGAGTATCTGCAGTGTTTTTTTTTTTTTTTTTTGTATTTGGCTGTGTTTCTGTATTTGGCTGTGTTGTGAGTATTTGCAGTGTGTTTCTGTATTTGGCTGCATTAAGTATTTGCAGTGTGTTTTTTGTATTTGGCTGTGTTTCTGTATTTGGCTGCATTGAGTATTTGCAACATGTTTCTGTATTTGGTTGCATTGTGAGTACATGTGCATCACGAGTGTTGTCAAACTGATGAGGATGTATATATGCCATGTCCTAATCATACAAGTAAATCTTAAATCTATGTAAAGCTTGCGACACTTAAGTCCCACCCACAGTGAAATCTGATTGGTTCAGTGTTTCGCTCCTCATAACTTTGTTAAACATCAAATATCTTCTGATTGTCTGTAGCAACACCAATTACTTGCCAGAAACCTGGTTAGGACAGTGTTATGATAAACCCTGCTGACCTTGTCAAGCAACACTAATAATGTAGCATGCAAGATGCCTTTTCAGTTGAAAGGCTCTTGAGAATGCAGACAACAAAGAGTTCTGTTCTTTCAAGGCAAGAAAGAATTTTAGCTCCATCAATCTGAGAAAGATGCACTGCCTGCCCATTCAGGTATAACAATTTGTTTAGCCTGAAAAAGACACAATACAGCTGTCAGCTACTCCATTTTTTATTTATTTATTTATTTTTTTTATCTCTTTTCATGTCTATAACTGGGTCTCTAGAGATACGTTAGCTGAGAAGTTCACAAAAGAAGCTTCCAAAATGAACAAAAATCTCTCATAATTAGATTTGCATATATCGCCTTTCAATGACATGCAGTGTTTCATTACCACACACATCTTCGCCCGCATATTCTCATTTACGGCTACACGATGAGATTGAGACCAACTTGTACGATATCTGATTAGCTGGAGAAAATTTTAGACATAAAGAAAATGAGATGCTACATGGCTAAGAAGCTGGAAAGGAGCAGCTGCCTTGGGAGAGGGTGCAAAGCACCATTTTAATGATCAAAAACTAAATGAGCAAGCTTGTAATACTTTTAGAGAGTAGATTTAATCCACCTTGAGGTTTAGCATAATTAAAATCACTAATGAACGAGCCCTCAGAATGGCAGACAGAGCCACACAGTATTTGAGAGTGAATTGAATACTGTCTGCGTGATTAGGTAAGTCAGTTCACCTTCTTTAACTCTTATTAAAGCCTGTAACAACAGTAATAGATAACAAATGTTCGGTCTGTTCATCACACAAAGCTATCATATGGCCTAAAACCATAATATAAATATGAATGAATGATCACATTTAAAACTAAAGATAATCTAATATTTTATTATTATTTTTATTTTTTTTTTTTAACAAAAAATGAAGCCTAATAAAGTTTTCTTTTGTTTTTTCTAAAGTTAGTGTACTTGATTACATGGATATTTTTAAATGAACAAAATATTTTTGTGTCATTTATAATCAAGTAGTCATTTTGTCAAATTATGCCAAAAAAAAAAAATTGTGGTGTTTCTTTGTATATATTCAGGATACATAAAATTGTAGTTATATTAACCTTAGCCAGAGAAAAGAGTCAGACATTTTATTTTAAGAATTTTAATTCCATCACGGAATGATTATTATTATTATTATTAAATACAATTACTATTTTACAAATACTATTAAATACAATACAACATTTGAAATTTGGTGAAAATTACACACTGTGGTGGAAATTAAAATATGTTTTCATGAAACAAACAACAACAATAATAGTAAAACAGAGTTTGAGAATTTAAATAAAGATATAAAATATGCTAAAAATCTAAAAAAGGTGGAAAATGTTAAAGTATTGGCAGTTTACAGTCCATGAAAAATTTTGAAAGTATTGAACAGTGTTTTATATATTATTACAGTATTTAATAATATTTTGGACTAGCTTTTATTTTTTTATTTTTATATTTTCATTTTTCATTGTCATTTTGTTATTTGCCTTTGTCATTTTTGTAAGTTTTTGGTTTGTTCAACATTAATATTTCGTTTTATTTTTTTATTTTTTAGTAATTTTAGCGCTCACCAAGGCAAAATTTCTAATTTTTAATTAGTTTTTCCATCTATTTTTTTTCTTATTTCAGCTGTGTTTCAATTAAGGAAATTCTTTTAATAGTTTTAGTAAAAGGTATACTATGTAACTTTTGGCCCTCTAGCGGTTAATAAACAAAACTGCATGCATTTTGTGGAAGAACATTGTTTTGGTTGTGCTTTGGCTCTGAGTGACTGTGTGGATGAATGTGGTTATCCTACTGCTCATAAAACATTCACTACTAGGCTTAAGAGATCTAACCCATTTAAATGGAAAGGATTTCAAGTTAACTAGCTGAAGACATTACTGTAGCTATACCCATTAACAGACACAGTATAGCCTACTTCCAGCACAGCACTACAATAACCATAATGAAATGACCCTTCACAATAGATAATGCTTTACAATGAACTCTGTTAGAGAACTACATACAGTATGGCAATTTATCTGTTCCATAAAATACCTTTTTGAGTAATAAAAACACCATCTCTGCGCCACTCAGCCAATGTTGATTCTTGTTTTATTACGAGCTCTGTCGCATTCTCTTTTTGCCAGCAGACTCTCCTCTGTTCGGTGTGTTTTTTTAAAACGGGTGATGCTCCATGGGTTTGAGATTTACCTGCTCCATATCAACATTTCTCGCTTGTTGTGACAACTAACCTATGCCACTCTCAAACTATACACATTTATACTGTTCACATAACACAAAGTTGACTAGTTCTTGATTATGCAAACATAATGTGTCTGCCACATACATTCCCGTCAGACCAAGAGCAGATGAGAGGTTTAGGTGTCAAAAGGCTGTGGCACCTCCCCGTCAGGGTCTAAAACCAGCAGAACAGATGATGCTGATCACTAAATATAACAGGCTTTGCTGCAAAGATGCTTGAAGAAAGGTTACAACCCTTGAAATACTGAAAAAACAGGACCTAAATCTGCTAGTTTAAAGCTGAAATGATTTAAGCCTACTGTATGTGACCATGCACTGATCCTTCAATGTGAGCTTGAGCATTTGAACATATTGGTTTATTTGTTTTGTTTTTTTCTCCTAGGTGCTTCATTGAAACCCCTTCTAGAAAACAACTCTGAAAAGAAATAGGTTTCAAAAAAATTTTTTTCAAAGATATATTCTGTTTAAAAGGGCTTTTCCTTAGGGTATTCATTTCAAAGCATTAACCTGGAAGGCATTCGCTTCTTTTTTCAGACCTTCTTAAATGATTTCAACAGAATTTGCGCTAAATTTGACTGTTCTTGAACACTTTAATGATCTTCCCAGTCCCTGTTAACCTGTATATTAATGCTGAGCACGATACTTGTCCTCACACCTCTGCTGACGAATGTAATGAGATGGCTGGAATAGCTGTTATGAGTCTTGGACTAAATGCTTTGTAGCTTCGATTTAATTCAGCTAAAGGTAAAATTTATGCCAGGTTTGAGGTGTAAATGGAGTGAAATGTAAGAATACAGTGGCTATGGTGCAATATAGTGTGACACAAACAACATTTGTTGCTTTAGGAAAAACTACAAGTGAACTATAGACATTCTACTGAAAAATCTGGGTAGGTTATGCATTACAACTGTAAATTTGCTATTCTCAAATGCTGGTGGCTTAATACACATGTCAGCGGTGGAAAAATATTGGGCTGCAAGTTTTTTTTTTTTTTTTATCCTATAATAGAAGGCCTATGAAATAAGATCCCAATGAAACAGGATAGTGCAGGGTACTTAGAACTTCCTCTGTATGTCTTTGATAGGTAGACGAAAAAAATCAGGAACAAAGTGAATTTGTAACAAATCAAAGATGCAGACAGGAGCGCAGATGGAAGGTAAATTGCATTAATATTTTATAGTGTTGTGCATGAATACTTCTGTATTGTGGTTGTGAGTGTTGGAGAGAAAGACAGGATAAAGGGGGAAAATACAGATGTTTTTTTTTTGCATTTCAAAAGCTTAAGTTTCAAAAGTAGGGGAGACCGGGGATGGTTGTAACACTTTTTTTTTTTGAGCATCAGTAACTCAGTGGTTGTTTGTTCTAGATGTCTCAAATTTTGATACATGGTAGCCACATTGGTCTGCTACAAATATAACTCACTTGGACGTGTACTACACAATCACAGACTATGTGAGTTAATGTTAAATAAAAAGAGTTCCGTTGTTACAACCTACCACACTACTGGGGTGAGTTGTAACACTAGCTGGGGATCGATGTAACAGAGAGGTAATTTGCTGAAATAACACCCACACTATCCAATGTTTGCATAAACATCATTGAATAAAAAAGAAAAAAACAGTTTTGAACAACGTGAACAATTTAAACGTACAAAAATTACAAACCCGATTCCAAAAAAGTTGGGACACTGTACAAATTGTGAATAAAAAAGGAATGCAATAATTTACAAATCTCATAAACTTATATTTTATTCACAATAGAATATAGATAACATATCAAATGTTGAAAGTGAGACATTTTGAAATGTCATGCCAAATACTGGCTCATTTTGGATTTCATGAGAGCTACACATTCCAAAAAAGTTGGGACAGGTAGCAATAAGAGGCCGGAAAAGTTAAATGTACATATAAGGAACAGCTGGAGGACCAATTTGCAACTTATTAGGTCAATTGGCAACATGATTGGGTATAAAAAGAGCCTCTCAGAGTGGCAGTGTCTCTCAGAAGTCAAGATGGGCAGAGGATCACCAATTCCCCCAATGCTGCGGCGAAAAATAGTGGAGCAATATCAGAAAGGAGTTTCTCAGAGAAAAATTGCAAAGAGTTTGAAGTTATCATCATCTACAGTGCATAATATCATCCAAAGATTCAGAGAATCTGGAACTATCTCTGTGCGTAAGGGTCAAGGCCGGAAAACCATACTGGATGCCCGTGATCTTCGGGCCCTTAGACGGCACTGCATCACATACAGGAATGCTACTGTAATGGAAATCACAACATGGGCTCAGGAATACTTCCAGAAAACATTGTCGGTGAACACAATCCACCGTGCCATTCGCCGTTGCCGGCTAAAACTCTATAGGTCAAAAAAGAAGCCATATCTAAACATGATCCAGAAGCGCAGGCGTTTTCTCTGGGCCAAGGCTCATTTAAAATGGACTGTGGCAAAGTGGAAAACTGTTCTGTGCTCAGACGAATCAAAATTTGAAGTTCTTTTTGGAAAACTGGGACGCCATGTCATCCGGACTAAAGAGGACAAGGACAACCCAAGTTGTTATCAGCGCTCAGTTCAGAAGCCTGCATCTCTGATGGTATGGGGTTGCATGAGTGCGTGTGGCATGGGCAGCTTACACATCTGGAAAGGCACCATCAATGCTGAAAGGTATAGCCAAGTTCTAGAACAACATATGCTCCCATCCAGACGTCGTCTCTTTCAGGGAAGACCTTGCATTTTCCAACATGACAATGGCAGACCACATACTGCATCAATTACAACATCATGGCTGCGTAGAAGAAGGATCCGGGTACTGAAATGGCCAGCCTGCAGTCCAGATCTTCCACCCATAGAAAACATTTGGCGCATCATAAAGAGGAAGATGTGACAAAGAAGACCTAAGACAGTTGAGCAACTAGAAGCCTGTATTAGACAAGAATGGGACAACATTCCTATTCCTAAACTTGAGCAACTTGTCTCCTCAGTCCCCAGACGTTTGCAGACTGTTATAAAAAGAAGAGGGGATGCCACACAGTGGTAAACATGGCCTTGTCCCAACTTTTTTGAGATGTGTTGATGCCATGAAATTTAAAATCAACTTATTTTTCCCTTAAAATGATACATTTTCTCAGTTTAAACCTTTGATATGTCATCTATGTTGTATTCTGAATAAAATATTGAAATTTGAAACTTCCACATCATTGCATTCTGTTTTTATTCACAATTTGTACAGTGTCCCAACTTTTTTGGAATCGGGTTTGTATATATATATATATATATATATAATATATAATTTATTTATTTTTTATTTTTATTTTAAATGTATAGTGCAAAACAATTGCTGCACGTTTTTGTAAGTGTACTGTATTCCTGTCACATACGGGTTCAGTCACTATATGTTTCCAAGATCCACCTATTTTTATGTGAATTGAGATATTGCATAAAAAACACTGGATGGAAACATCAATATGCGCATAAATTCTAATAATGTGCACAAAACACTTGTGAGTTCAATTGAGGCTGATAATTTTTAGCTGGTAAGAAGACATGAGCATAAACTGATGGAAACACATTTACTGAATAAATCCCTCCATACGCAACAAAAAAACTCATGTGGCTTTGCCCTTAACAGAGGATGTGATTGATAATTGGAATCATCATAGGGGTTGGTTGTAACATTTTTAATCAACTGTTACAACTATCCCCACCCCTAACAGCCATAACTTAGCTAACTGTTTTAGCATGTGGGTTTGAAGGTAGCATAAATACAAAGCATCAAAATAAACTAGAGAAATAGCTTCTTCAGGTCATGTAAGTTAAATAATTGTACCTACAAATCAATGATTGCTAGGCAAAACATAATCTTGATGAAAAATTTTAACAACCCTCCCCGGTCTCCCCTAAGCAAAAACGTCAGGGGCATGACCTAGTGGTTAGCGGTAGAAATGGGATAGCAGTTGGATTCTTCTCTATACCATTGTTAGGAGGTAAACAACCCGATGTCATGAGAACTATTTCACGAGTTAGCAATTTCATATAAATTCATACAATGTGATTTGTATAGAAATGTACAAATTATATTTAAAAAGTAGCCTAAGCATGATCCAGCCCTAACCCCACCCATAAAACTAACCATCAGTGGGGCGTAAGCAGATCATACAAATTAAATTTGCACAAATTCATATGAAATAGCCAACAATTCGCCAAAACGTACAATAGTTACAAATTGCCATGAGAGTGTGTTGTAAGTAAAAGTAGTGATGCTACTAACTTAAATATTTTTAACATAGTTTAAAGGTGCAGCCACATTAAATGTTGCAATTGGTTTAAAAGTGACTTCTGGTGTGAGTGGTGATTCATCTTTGCGCTATTGACAATGGACAATGGACGTTTTTCTTACCTGCAAAATTTGGTAACGCTTTAGATTACAGCCCGGAAAGTACTGCGTAAGTAAAGCGAATTTACAGCGTAACTTTCGGTAATTATAGTGTAACTATAAAGTACGTACATGTAGGTATAAGGGAACAATATGTAATATTTGGGGAATAAAGGGGTAACTATTAGGAAAATTAACAAATTATTTATACTGTAAATATTTAATTAAGGGGTAATTATCCATGTAGTTACAAGGTAAGTGTGAATCTGCTGGCTGTAAATTAAAGTGGTGTTTGTTCCCCTCTTGTTTCATGTAGGGTAAGTACAATAAAAAACACATACAAAATCTGATATCACTTTTGGGGTCATATGGATTACTGTAGTTATTGCTGTATGTGCTGTTTGATGCTTCAACTTTTAGGAACCCAAATGAGTTTTCATTAGCAGAGATTATTTATTTTTCTGTGTTCATCTGAAGAAAGAAAGTTGTATACATCTCGGATGGCATGAGGGTAAAAGACGAATATGATGAGGACATTTCTGGGTGTAGCCTACTGTATTTTCTTTTAATACATAATACAGAATAGCTAGAGACATGGGATTCCTTCTTAAGATTCATCTGTGGCAAGAACGAAAAAGAAGAGGAACAAGAGGAGGATGAAGCCAAGCAAGAGAAATGAATAAGAAGTGTTATAAATCTGTTTTGAAAGTTGTTTTTCAAATAAAGGTTTCCGAGTGATATCAGACTGTGTACATGTTTTTATTGTAATTACCTTGTAACTACATGAAACGAGGGGAACAAACACCACTTTAATTTAAAGCCTGCAGATTCATACTTACCCTGTAACTACATGGAATAACAAGCACTACTTGGATAATAAGCACACGGATAATTACCCCTTAATTAAAAAATACTTACAGTATAAATGATTTTTTCATTTTCCTGAGTTACCCCTTTATTCCCCAAATATTACATATTGTTCCATTATACCTACACGTACGTACTTTATAGTTACACTATAATTACCGAAAGTTACGCTGTAAATTCGCTTTACTTACGCAGTACTTTCCGGGCTGTAATCTAAAGCGTTACCCAAAATTTTGCTGAATAAGCACTTACTTTGTAACCATTTAAAAAAGTATGTTCTACATGAATGTGTGTAGTATGAATGTTTTCTGGATGTACTTCATTCACTGTTATCATTGTCTTGTAACTTACAGCATCAGCTGCTTCAACTCCTTTTCCGTGGCCTCATGGGATAGTAAAGTGAAAGTATTCTAGTTTTGTGAAATTGCACTATAATTGGCTATAATTACATCGAAAATTGAGAGGCCATAAAGCATTTGACCACTGGATTTACAGAAATCATTTCACTTTTAAAGGGATAGTTCACCCAAAAGTTAAAATTACCCCATGATTTACTCACTCTCAAGCCATCCTAGGTGTATATGACATTCTTCTTTCAGACGAATACAATGGGAGTTATATTAAAAAATATCCTGGCTCCGGTGGACCGCCTTCCGTATTCAACTTACGGAAAAAGCGTAACTGCCGCGACGATGACGTTGGTCTTAGCGTAAGCATTTTGAACAGCGAGAGGCCTTACTCTAAGTTGAATATGGAAGGCGGTCCGCCGGAAGCTAGATATTTTACTTTATAAAGTTTTAAATACGATATTTTTCTTACACAAACCTATCAATTCGCATCAGAAGGCCTTTATTAACCCCCTGGTGCCGTGTGGATTACTTTTATAATGGATGGATGCACTTTTTTTGAGCTTCCGATTTTGGCCATTTACTGCCATTATAAAGCTTGGAAGAGCCAGGATATTTTTTTATATAACTCCGATTGTATTCGTCTGAAAGAAGAATATCATATACACCTAGGATGACTTGAGGGTGAGTAAATCATGGGGTAGTTTTCATTTTTGGGTGAACTATCCCTTTAAGGAGTGTTTTCTTTGCAACATTGCGTATCGAATCAACTCCTGACAAACACATTATTTGTTATTTGATTTAGTATTATTTGAATCAGTAAGTCATTTAACCATGTATTGCTGACTTTGGAAGGTTTTTTTTTTTTTTTTTTTTTTTTTTTTTAATTATTAGCTTTTCATTAAACTCACAAACTCCTGGAGTTCCTTCACGAACCCCAGTCTGGGAAACCCTGACGTAATGTAATATTTAATGCACTTCATGTATATTCAAAGAGTGGAATATATTTTCTTTCTCTTTGTATTTTTATATCAGTATGTCACAATATTATACTATTCAGTTCAATGTGATAAATGAGTTAGGTCAAAAGTAATCTAAAAGTAATCAAAAAGTAGTCTGATTATATTACCTAAAATGTTTAATGTAATGGATTACATTACTAACTATGTATTTTGGAAACAGTAACGGACTACAATTTGTAAGTAATCTACCCAGCACTGGATATGCATGGAGCCTCATGTTAAGAACTTTTCCCATTCACATGTTCTAGGATTCCACCTTAGTTCAAACAAGTTTAATAATATCCTTGCAGCCTGGCATTATGTGACCACCACAAATAGATGTGAATGGATTAATGCAGTGGAGAACACTGACGGTTTGCCACAGCACTTGATTTGTCATGGCAGATCAAAGGTGACTCTGGGTTGGGTCTGCATAATCTTGTACTCCTGTCCCTCTCCACTTTCATCTGCTCTATGAGGCCTGGATGAGGCTCTGCTTCAACTGGAGCAATCTTGTCATTTTCCACAGCAATCATACTCAAGGTTGAAGTCGCAGGTTTTTTATTGATCTGGGCCAAGCGTGATGAGTTTCATTTCGGAGGGCTCAGTGTATCAGTCAAAGATAGACAGACAGAAACACACACTCGCATGACGGCGCGCACAAACACACCATATACTTCCTTATTGCATTTCAAAGTTGAGATGTAGTTATTTTGTGTGCCTTTATCACACAGTAATACATACAACTTAAAGATAGTTTGCCAACAATGTATAGTCATAATTTACTATTAATTTTCATAACTGGTGAAGTGAATAACACTGATTATCTCTTCATCGCGGCTCCTGTTAGTGGGTGTGATTTATTAGGCAGCAAGTGAACATTTTGTCCTCAAAGCTGATGTGTTAGAAGCAGGAAAAATGAGTTTGACAAGGGCCAAATTGTGATGGTTAGATGACTGGGTCAGAGCATCTCCAAAACTGCAGCTCTTGTGGGGTGTTCCCAGTCTGCAGTGGTCAGTATCTATCAAAAGAGGTCCAAGGAAGGAACAGTGGTGAACAAGTGACAGGGTCATGGGCGGCCAAGGCTCATTGATGCATGTTGGGAGCGAAGGCTGGCCTGTGTGGTCCGATCAAACAGACGAGCTACTGTAGCTCATATTGCTCAAGAAGTTCATGCTGATTCTGATAGAAAGGTGTCAGAACACAGTGTATCGCAGTTGGTTGCATATTGGGCTGTATAGCCGCAGACCAGTCAGAGTGCCCATGCTGACCCCTGTCCACTGCCGAAAGCACCAACAGTGGGCACGTGAGCATCAGAACTGGACCACGGAGCAATGGAAGAAAGTGGCCTGGTCTGATGAATCACGTTTTCTTTTACATCATGTGGATGGCCGGGTGCGTGTGCGTCGCTTACCTGGGGAACACATGGCACCAGGATGCACTATGGGAAGAAGGCAAGCCGGCGGAGGCAGTGTGATGCTTTGGGCAATGTTCTGCTGGGAAACCTTGGGTCCTGCCATCCATGTGGATGTTACTTTGACACGTATCACCTACCTAAGCATTGTTGCAGATCATGTACACCCTTTCATGGAAACGGTATTCCCTGGTGGTAGTGGCCTCTTTCAGCAGGATAATGCACCCTGTCACAAAGCAAAAATGGTTCAGGAATGGTTTGAGGAGCACAACAACGAGTTTGAGATGTTGACTTGGCCTCCAAATTCCCCAGATCTCAATCCAATTGAGCATCTGTGGGATGTGCTGAACAAACAAGTCCGATCCATGGGGGCCCCACCTTGCAACTTACCGGAATTAAAGAATCTGCTGCTAATGTCTTGGTGCCAGATACCACAGCACACCTTCAGGGGTCTAGTGGAGTCCATGCATCGACGGGTCAGGGCTGTTTTGGCAGCAAAAGGGGGACCAACACAATATTAGGTCATAATGTTATGCCGTGTGTGTGTGTGTGTGATTTATTTATTTATTTATATATATATATATATATATATATATATATATATATATATATGTATATGTATATAAAATGTATGACTTTTTTACTGGTTTAAAGCATCATAAAAATGGTAAAAATATCAAAATATTATATAATATAGTTGCATGCACTATAGTTCACAATCTATTTATAATTTGTAATTGTACATATAGACAACTATTATTCTTGGCTGTGGCTTACCCTTGGTCTGAACATTCACCTAGCAATTAATCCTTGTTCAAAGCTTCCTGCTTCTTCAGACTGACTCCTTGTTGCAATAAATCAGGCTCACTCAGTCTCTAATGAGGGTTCCTGACATCAAAGTTACCCTCTCAACCTCATTAACCTGTCTGGGGAAGAAGGACACTGATAACGGTGGTCCCTTAATCTCTTTCTCCCTCCCCTTCTCTAGGATCTGTGTATTAGCGGTATAATAGCAGACACTCTTTGATATTCAATATGATATTCTTTTTTTTTTTTTTTTTTTTTGTGCCATTTGACAGGCTTTAAACTTCACACTTGTGTTACAGGTGAAGTGTGTAATTTCTGTAGCAAATAAAATTGAACGGTACTGTGGATGGTTGTAAATACATTGCTATGCTTGTTGTTTATTGGCCCAAGTAAAAAAAAAAGTCCAAGTGTCTTTGATGTTCTGGTTAGTAGTTTTGGCTTGGATCTCTTTACATCAAAGGTCTCAAAGTTTATGGGATTTACATTTTACATTTGATCACTTGCTTGACAAAAATTGAAAGTCTAATTAACAATCTGCCTCAACAATGATTTGAGATCATTCATCTTCTGGAATGAGCGTTGCATTACGTGTTAAACAGTGAAGTTATGTTTTAGCAGCCACACTTATAGTTGTCTCTGCATTTTAAAGTGCCACTATTATGCTATTTCAAAGGTTCCTGGTTTGATTTTGGAGGTCTTCTACAATAGGTTTACATGCACCCAAGGTCAAAAAACACTTAAATTGTCTGAAACTGTTTGATAAAGGATTCAGTCTCTGGCTGCATCTGAAAACTGGAAAATGCTGCCTTCGTAGGACACATTTTAAGGTAGGAAGGCATCAAGGCACGTCCGAATCCAATGTTAGCTTCACTTCCTGCCTCCTGAGATGCCTTCATCTGATCGATTTTTTGAAGGCAGCATAGATGTATCCTTTGCTGCCTTTGATATCCCACAATCCTATGCGTTCCATTCGGTGACAGGTGAGCTGGAAAAAGAAAGATGGCGTCTGAAAGTTGTGGTTGCTGGTCGGTTTGTGTAAAAGTATGTTTTTGACCAACGTTTTCCACTGATGTCATTTTGAGCGAGAAATGACTAACTGTAGTAATTAAATATTCGCTTAGTTACCACCAAAGATTGCGCTATTTTGCTGTAGATCATTAAACTGTTACACTGCCTCAGAAGTCTGTCCAAAATCAGTTTCGTGAGGTACCTTCGTGCGCAAATGCTGCCTTATAAGTCATTGCCTGATAAGGCAGCGAGGCAACAAGTCAGCTGCCTAGGTTTTCGGATGCAGCCTCTCTAAACCATTCTTTCTGAGAGACTATGCTCTGATTGGTCAGATGACCCAGTCTGTTGTGATTTGGTCTACCACTTACAGCACGCTTCGGAGACTAAACACCCATTACCATATCTGAATTTCATCTCTGGAGCTTCCTCAGAACTTGTAGTCACAATGATACGAACAGTACCGATGCCGTTAGTTTTACCGTATCAATTCCAGTGTGAGTCCTCATCCTTTGGAAGTGCAGCAAAGTGGATTTGCTTTCACAGCACAGAAAACGTCTCGGTTACGTATGTAACCCTCGTTCCCTGAAGGAGGGAACGGAGACGTACGTCGGACGTCACCGACGAATTGGGATCACTTCTGGGAGCCCCTATCAGCTTCGAGTGTATAGAGAACGGGCCAATGGCCATTGGCGTGCGAGATTTGCATCTCGCGCTCCTCCCCGCATCGCGGGTATAAAGCGGAAGCGGATGCAGCGCACATTTGTTTTTCACTGAGGAGCCGAACTAGTGACTCGGCCGCTGCAGTGATGGTACAGCAACTGTGGCGACGGGACGTACGTCTCCGTTCCCTCCTTCAGGGAACGAGGGTTACATACGTAACCGAGACGTTCCCTTTCAGTCGGTCACGTTCGACGTACGTCGGACGTCACCGACGAATTGGGATCCCTATGGAAAACGCCACAGTTACTACCACTTCCAGCACCCAGCGAAAGCCCCTCAGACCCCCGTCTGTTCGGGGCGGGGAACTTACGCAGGGAGAGTCACTGCTGCTGTTCCGCAAGACCCACTCAGCAGAGTATTGGATAACGCTGGGAAAGCGTGCCCCGGGGGGCCGCTGCGGAAGCCACATCCTACCCGTAGGGAGGTATCATGTGGAATATACATGTATGGACTGGCCGTGGGCAGTACAACATACGGAAGTCCCAGGGGTGGCCCCGGCCAATGCAGGCGGGAGACTACACCGCACAGAGACGGCAGAGCGAGCTCTGCCAAGGGAAAGACACGGGCTCGCCGTAGGGAGCCGTACCGTGGAAGAATACACATATGGGACCGCCGTAGGGGTCACAACATATGGATACCCAGCCTAACACAAGTTCCACCAATGCATACGAGTGTTAGACCTGGCGTCGGACGCTCCGCCACGTCTGACTGCCACGGGTTGCGGAGGACTCAACAGGGTTCGCCGTGCTGGGGAACTCGACTGGAGCATATCAGCGCACGTATCCGGTCCATGAGGAGGGGAATGGCGCAGCAAGCCGACACTAGAACGGGCCCTTCGGTGTTACTGGCTATTTGAAGCGAGCACACGGGAAGAAACCAGCTCTACACGGAGGCTATAGAATCTAGCGAACGTGTTAGGTGTCGCCCAGCCCGCAGCTCTACATATATCTGTCAGTGAGGCGCCGTGCGCCAGCGCCCAGGAAGAGGCCACACTCCTAGTGGAGTGGGCCCTCAACCCAAGCGGGCAGGGCACGCCTTGGGTTTCATACGCCAAGGCGATGGCATCCACTATCCAGTGAGCCATCCTCTGCTTGGAGACAGCCTTTCCCTTCTGCTGGCCTCCGTAACAGATGAAGAGCTGTTCTGAGGTCCTGAAGCTTTGCGTTCTGTCCACGTAAGTCCGCAGAGCGCGAACGGGACAGAGAAAAGCCAGGGCTGGGTCTGCCTCCTCCGAAGGCAGCGCTTGCAGGTTCACCACCTGGTCCCGAAAGGGAGTGGTGGGAACCTTGGGCACATATCCGGGCCGGGGTCTCAGGATTACATGAGTTACCCGCCCCGAATTCCAGGCACGATTCGTCGACCGAAAATGCCTGCAGGTCCCCTACCCTCTTGATGGAAGCCAATGCAGTCAGGAGTACTGTCTTCCAGGACAGGATTTTTAACTCTACTGACTGCAAAGGCTCAAAGGGAGCCCTCTGTAATGCGGTTAGCACCAGGGGCAAATCCCAAGAGGGTATAGAGTGAGGGCGAGGCGGATTTAATCTCCTCGCCCCCCTCAGGAACCTGACGACCAGATCGTGCTTTCCTAGGGACTTACCTTCGACCATGCTGTGATTTGCGGCGATAGCGGCAACATACACTTTGAGGGTGGAGGGAGACAGCCTTCGCTCCAACCCTTCTTGCAGGAAGGAAAGCACAGAGCCGATCGAACATCTTCGGGGGTCTTCTCGACGAGAAGAACACCACTCGACGAACAGGTTCCACTTCAACGCGTAGAGGTGCCTCGTAGAGGGGGCTCTGGCGGAAGTGATGGTTCCAGGGACCAGACATGGAGTTTCCAGAGGTCCGGACGCGGGTGCCACAGGGTGCCCCATCTCTGAGTCAGGAGGTCCTTCCTCAGAGGAATGGGCCAAGGAGGTGCTGTCGCGAGGAGCACTAGTTCCGGGAACCAGGTCCGGTTGGGCCAGTATGGTGCAACTAGCAAGACCTGCTCCTCGTCCTCCCTGACCTTGCACAGTGTCTGCGCAAGAAGGCTCACTGGGGGAAACGCATATTTGCATAGGCCCCGGGGCCAGCTGTGTGCCAGCGCATCCGAGCCGAGGGTCCCCCCGGTCAGGGAATAGAACAACTGGCAGTGAGACGTGTCCGGGGCGGCAAACAGGTCTACCTGTGCGGTCCCGAAGCGACTCCAGATCAGCTGGACCACCTGGGGATGGAGTCTCCACTCTCCTGGGAGCACTTGCTGTCGTGAGAGCTCGTCGGCTGCACGATTGAGCAGGCCCGGGATATGAATGGCACGAAGCGACCTCAGATGCTTCTGACTCCAGAGGAGGAGATGGCGGGCGAGTTGTGACATGCGGCGGGAGTGTAGACCACCCTGTTTGTTGATGTACGCAACGGCCGCAGTGTTGTCCGTACGGACCAGAACGTGCTTGCCTCGTAGCGGCCCTTTGAGGCGGCCCAGCGCAAGATGAACTGCTAACAACTCGAGGCAATTGATATGCCATTGCAGTTGAGGCCCCGTCCACAGACCCGAAACTGCAAGCCCGTTGTACGTGGCCCCCCAGCCGGTGGATGAGGCATCCGTGGAGACCACAGCATGCCTGGACACTTGTTCTAGGGGAACTCCTGCCCGTAGGAACGAAGGGTCCAACCACGGACTGAAGGTTTGGCGACACTTCGGTGTTACTGAGACACGGAATGAGCCGCTCTGCCACGCCCATCTCGGGACTCGGTCGTGTAGCCAGTGTTGAAGCGGCCTCATATGAAGCAATCCGAGCGGCGTCACTGCGGCTGCGGATGCCATATGCCCCAGGAGCCTCTGAAAATGTTTCAGTGGTACCGCTGTCCTGCATTTGAACGAATTCAAGCAGTTCAACACCGACTGGACGCGCTGCTCTGTGAGTCGCGCTGTCAGATTGACCGAGTCCAACTCCATACCGAGAAAAGAGATCCTCTGCACGGGGCAGAGTTTGCTCTTTTCCCAGTTGACCTGAAGTCCCAACAGGCTGAGGTGACTGAGCACCATGTCCCTGTGTTCGCACAACTGCGCCCACGACTGAGCCAGAATCAGCCAGTCGTCGAGGTAGTTGAGGATGCGAACACCACGCTCTCTCATGGGAGCAATGGCCGCCTCCGCGACTTTCGTGAAGACACGGGGTGACAGGGACAGCCCGAAGGGTAGAACTCTGTACTGATATGCCCGTCCCTCGAACGCAAAGCGTAGGAACGGTCTGTGTCGAGGGAGAATCGAGACATGAAAGTACGCGTCCTTCAGGTCGATCGCTGCAAACCAATCTTGGGGACGGATGCACCTGAAGATGCGTTTCTGCGTTAGCATTCTGAACGGCAGCCTGTGAAGGGACCGATTCAAGAACCGCAGGTCCAAGATTGGCCGTAACCCGCCGCCTTTCTTGGGTACAATGAAGTACGGGCTGTAGAAGCCTGTCTTCATATCGGCTGGAGGGACCGGCTCTATCGCGTCCTTCGCCAGTAGGACTGCGATCTCCGCCCGTAGCACGGGGGCGTCCTCCTTCGACACGGAGGTGAAGTGAACGCCCCTGAACTTGGGGGGCCGCCGAGCGAACTGAATCGCATAGCCGAGTCTGATAGTACGGATGAGCCAGCGGGACGGGCTGGGGAGCGCTAGCCAGGCTCCCAGCGACCGAACCAGCGGGACCAACGGCACCACAGACGTACCCGCAGCGGGGCAGCGCAGCGGAGTGCAGGGACCCGACTCGGACGGCATCGCGGCCCGAAGTGGGGTCTGAGTGCGCAATGCAACACTTACCTGCTTCCGCTGAGGGGGTGCACGGGTGTGCGGAGGCCTCTTGTGTGCGTCCTGGACACAGCCAGCACCCCCTGCTGGCGATAAGAGAGGCACCGGAGGGTGACAAGGCATGGGAGCGTCGTACACCGCCAAGCGCGCTCTCTTGGCACCCAGAGATTTTAGAAACAGCTCGAAGGCCAGTGGCGGAACAGAAACCAAACAAGAACATAGAATTCTCTCCCGGCCCTCCAGCGGGAGAAGGAGCGGTGCTGTCACCACCTCCTGAAAAGCTGTCTCCTCCATCTCTGGGTGGCCCGTCTCAGGGTCTCTTACGACGGCGCTTGCCACCTGGCTTGGCAGCGGCCTGAGCGGGCTGGACGGCCTTCCCGCGGCCGGCTCCACGCCGTTGCCCTGGTGGAGGCTGCTGCTGGGCTGGGGCTGGGGCTGGGGCGGGAGCGGGGGCGGCGGCGGGCGGCCGCCCTCGGCGACGAGCAGGCGGAGGAGCTGCGGCCGGCGGCTGGGCAGCAGCTGACCGCCGGGGCAGGATGTGTTTGATGGCCTCCGTCTGCTTCTGGACAGTCGAGAACTGCTGGGCAAAGCTCTCGACCGCGTCGCTGAACAGCCCAACCTGGGAAATGGGGGAGTCCAGGAACCGATACTTATCAGTCTCCCTCATATCGGCCAGGTTGAGCCAGAGATGTCGCTCCTGGACCACAAGAGTGGACATCGCCTGACCAATGGAACGGGCGGTGACTTTCGTCGCCCGGAGGGCGAGGTCCGTCGCCGTCCGGAGCTCCCGGAGGAGCTCTGGGTCAGGTCTACCCTCGTGCATGTCCATGAGTGCCTGGGCCTGGTGCACCTGGAGCAACGCCAGGGCATGCAAGGCGGACGCAGCCTGTCCACAAGCCTTGTAAGCCTTCCCAGTTAGACTGGAGGAGAACTTACAGGCCTTGGATGGGTGGCGTGGGTCTCCGCGCCAGGTGGAAGCGGACGCCGGACACAGTTGCATCGCGACTGCCCGTTCCACCGGCGGGATCCCCACGTACCCCTTGGCTGGCCCGCCGTCGAGAGTAGTGAGGAGGGAGGAGCCACTCGGCCGGTTTCTGGCAGAAAAAGGTGCCGTCCACGACCTCGTGAGCTCCTCATGCACTTCCGGGAAGAAGGGCACCGGGGCGGGACGCTGAGAACCAGCGCGAGCCGCCCCGAGAAACCAATCATCCAGCCTAGAAGGCTCGGGACATGGTGGAGGGTTCCACACGAGCCCGACCTTTTCGGCGGCCCGGGAAAGCATAGCTGTCAGCTCGGGGTCCGTCTCGGACAACGCCACTCTCCCAGAGGGAGGCAACGCAGCCGGGTCTTCATTCCCCGAGGACTGAAACTCCCCCTCCGATGCAGCGATCGACATCCTATCCTCTGCTGGAGCTCCAAAGGTCACCGTTGGACCACCTCAAGAGGGGCCAGCGACTTCCTCCGGAAGCTCAACCGGCTGCGGCACTACAGAGGGTTTAGGGGCCCACGGAGGCTGGCTCGGCGGGTGTGCCCTAAACGTGATCCTCAGGTCACCCTGGCTATTCGCCGAAGTAGGTCTATCCTGCTGGGCAGGGATAGCACTAGATCGGGGCATAGGTAAGGGGACTCCACCCTCCCGAAGGTAGGCGAGTCTCGACCTTAGCGCCGAGATAGTCATGTTCCCGCAATGGGAACACGAGCTATCCACAAACGCTGCCTCGGCATGTTGAATACCCAGACATGTCAGGCAGCGATTGTGACCGTCAGCTGGTGACAGGGAACGACCGCATCCAGAAACGCACGGGTGGAATGACATCTTGAAAAAGACGCAATTTCACACCCGTGTTGCTCTTTTAGAAGAAGCTCTTAACGTGCTGAAGCACCCAGGAACAACCGCGGCAAACACAGGGGATAGTGCAGCCTGTGTTTGCACTCACCGTGGAACGCCCCCACCGAACCAACCGGGATGCTGTAAAAACAGCAGTTTGTTTCACCGATTTCGGTGAGCTCGCGGTTGTCACTGCACGTGCCTTCTCCCCAGCACAAAAGCCTCTTCTCTCGCTCTCTCTCTTTCTCTCTGCTGAACAGAAGTCTTTCATGAGCTTGTTTGGCTCCGAAGTGAATGACAAATGTGCGCTGCATCCGCTTCCGCTTTATACCCGCGATGCGGGGCGGAGCGCGAGATGCAAATCTCGCACGCCAATGGCCATTGGCCCGTTCTCTATACACTCGAAGCTGATAGGGGCTCCCAGAAGTGATCCCAATTCGTCGGTGACGTCCGACGTACGTCGAACGTGACCGACTGAAAGGGAACGGCATCTTCTCGACATGTCGACAACACAAACCCAAGTCTTCCAACCTCAGCTACAACTACAGAGTGTGAGGGTCAACGTAGATGTTGTTCACACGCTGCTAATGAAGACATTAGCTGGCATTATGCTAATTTGCAAACCTATAGTTTGAGCAGGAAGTAAGACTTGAATTACTGACGACTAATTTCAGGCATTTCAGAATTGGTTCTTTCTTTTGGGAGACAATAACTTAATTTATCCTGCACTTTGATCTTTGAAACTTTGCAGAAACCTTTGAAACGTTGAAACCTTTTACATTCACAAACGGCTTTAATACACACTACATGAAGGGTATCCGAAAAAGCATAATAGGGTCACTTTAAATTGGGATAGAAAATATTTTACAACTAAAAAACAAAAAGTACTTTGCCTTTAGGTTTAAAGTTGTATTCCACACACACACACATACATATACATATACATATACATACCTAGGTGCAGACGTCTTGCATTGAAAGCAGTTCAACACTACTACTGGCCTTTTCCGTTGGGGATTAAAATGCGATTAGGCTTATCTAAGTCATACCAAACTTGTATTTCTGACACTGATAAAGATTTTATTTCACATTTTTCTCATGTGTCACACTGCGTCGGTGGCGAGTTATCTAACACCTCATTTGGACAATTGGGTGCTTTAATATTAATCACATCTCTTACATCACATCATCTCCATATTTAAGTCATTCTGCTGTCAGATGTTAACAAAGAGAAAACCTACAACAGGAGACACCCATTATCAGATCTGTTCAGGCACAATGTGATGTCCAACTGTTACTTTCTGTTCTTTCATGTTAAGAGCTTGCTAAACTTACATGGTTACTGAAAAAAAATTCACAAAATTGTTCACAAGTTTCAAGTCTCCAAAGTTTAGGGTGAAATAGTCAATCAAAAATGAAATTTACTCACTCCCGCTTACTTCAAAAATGAAACTTTTGTGGTGTACAAAAAAAAATAAAAAATAAAATAAAATCTATATATATATATATATATATATATATATACACACACACACACACACACACACACACACACACAATGGGGAGAACAAGTATTTGATACACTGCTGATTGTGCAGGTTTTCCTACTTACAAAGCATGTAGAGGTCTGTAATTTTTATCATAGGTACACTTCAACTGTGAGAGACGGAATCTAAAACAAAAATCCAGAAAATCACATTGTATGATTTTTAAATAATTAATTTGCATTTTATTGCATGACATAAGTATTTGATCACCTACCAACCAGTAAGAATTCCGGCTCTCACAGACCTGTTAGTTTTTCTTAAAGAAGCCCTCCTATTCTCCACTCACTACCTGTATTAACTGCACCTGTTTGAACTCGTTACCTGTATAAAAGACACCTGTCCACACACTCAATCAAACAGACTCCAACCTCTCCACAATGGCCAAGACCAGAGAGCTGTGTAAGGACATCAGGGATAAAATTGTAGACCTGCACAAGGCTGGGATGGGCTACAGGACAATAGGCAAGCAGCTTGGTGAGAAGGCAACAACTGTTGGTGCAATTATTCGAAAATGGGAGAAGTTCAAGATGACGGTCAATCTCCCTCGGTCTGGGGCACCATGCAAGATCTCACCTCGTGGGGCATCAATGATCATGAGGAAGGTGAGGGATCAGCCCAGAACTACACGGCAGGACCTGGTCAATGACCAGAAGAGAGCTGGGACCACAGTCTCAAAGAAAACCATTAGTAACACACTACGCCGTCATGGATTAAAATCCTGCAGCGCACACAAGGTCCCCCTGCTCAAGCCAGCGCATGTCCAGGCCTGTCTGAAGTTTGCCAATGACCATCTGGATGATCCAGAGGAGGAATGGGAGAAGGTCATGTGGTCTGATGAGACAAAAATAGAGCTTTTTGGTCTAAACTCCACTCGCCATGTTTGGAGGAAGAAGGATGAGTACAACCCCAAACACACCATCCCAACCGTGAAGCATGGAGGTGGAAACATCATTCTTTGGGGATGCTTTTATGCAAAGGGGACAGGACAACTGCACTGTATTGAGGGGAGGATGGACGGGGCCATGTATTGCGAGATCTTGGCCAAGAACTTCCTTCCCTCAGTAAGAGCATTGAAGATGGGTCGTGGCTGGGTCTTCCAGCATGACAACGACCCAAAACACACAGCCAGGGCAACTAAGGAGTGGCTCCGTAAGAAGCATCTCAAGGTCCTGGAGTGGCCTAGCCAGTCTCCAGACCTGAACCCAATAGAAAATCTTTGGAGGGAGCTGAAAGTCCGTATTGCCCAGCGACAGCCCCGAAACCTGAAGGAAACCTGGAGAAGGTCTGTATGGAGGAGTGGGCCAAAATCCCTGCTGCAGTATGTGCAAACCTGGTCAAGAACTACATACAATGTGATTTTCTGGATTTTTGTTTTAGATTCCGTCTCTCACAGTTGAAGAGTACCTATGATAAAAATTACAGACTTCTACATGCTTTGTAAGTGGGCAAACCTGCAAAAAATCGGCAGTGTATCAAATACTTGTTCTCCCCACTGTGTGTGTGTGTGTGTGTGTGTGTGTGTGTGTGTGTGTGTGTGTGTGTGTGTGTATATATATATATATATATATATATATATATATATATATATATATATTTTATTTTTTTATTTTATTTTGAACTTTTCCTTTAAGAAGGAAAACTTTAAAAAGGAAAACCTGTCACAAAACAAGATTTGGAAAATGGCCATTGAATTCTGTATGCAGTTTGTATTCCTTGTGAAATTTATATAATTTGAAATAATAGGTAATAGTTTTTTCAATGAAGAAAAAAATTACCTTTTTAGACTTTCTTTATGCATATAGTATTCCACGGCATTTCATGAGAACTAATTTCAGCACGCATATATCGGTGTTTTTCACTGAACCGCAGGAGGTAGCAGATTCTAGCTGTGACAGAAATAGCAGAAGTCTAAAGTAACTGATTCGTCTTGATTGCCTCATGGCCACCCACAGTAGGGTTACTCCACGTTATATATGCCTATTTTAGCTTCTAAATACATGAAGAAAAAAGTGAAATGGTGAAGTGTGTAGCATGGTTTATAGATGTGCAAAAACTAAGTAAGCCATTTATAGTTTTAGATTTTTCCCTGAATAGCATAAACAATGTGTGGTAACAAAACATTGATGCACTGAGTGTTTGAGGTGGCTGTTTGTCCAATGAAAGAAGTTATTTTTCTCTATTTCATAATCATAATTTCGTTTGGTGATACTAATGGCGCATAAATAACACACTTCAGCTTTAGAGCAGACTTTCTTCCATAAGCTCCACTGGGAAGGTGAATTGTGTGTACATTGTAAGGGTAGATGGCAGTGAGATATGTTAGACACAAGTATTGATTGCACAGAGCAAAAAGAGATCTTGGTTGCTGTGGCTGAGAAAGAACAGAGAGACTGGAAAGAATTATATATCTCAGTTGACCAGAGAATTGGTCTCCTTTTTCTACTGCAGTTCTTATTTTTTTTTCTTCATAGGGAGTCAGGTAGCACATTTCATGAAAACAGTTCAGTTTAGTGACCCAATAAATGATTTTTTCTTTGAAAGTATTAAATGCACAAATTGTTGTAAGAACAATTAGATTTATTAGGTAATCTCACATAAATAAAATTATTGAAAAATTATAAAAAAAAAATAAAATAAAAAAAAATTAATAATAATCAGTTGAATTAATAATAAATGCATTGTTGTAAAACCAATTCTGATTATTAAATTATTTAATTTAGGGCTGTAAAATGATTTAAAAAAAAAAAAAAAACTAATTAAATCGCACAGTTTTTTTAAAAATTAAATTTACAATCGTAAATGTTTTCACATTGATTCCCCAAATTAAGGTGAATCATAATGTTACGTAACGTGGTGATGAAAGCTCACAAAAATGAGGAAGAACTGGAAACAAAAACTCAGGAAACTAGCATAGAAGGCACATAAACCAGGTTAACATTAACGTAGACAGACAAACACTGAAGGATAACTGAAGGCTAAATACACAGAGCAAATGAGATGATAACAAGGTGATTTAACAAGACACAGGTGAATGACATAACTAATTAGACTGGGGAAAACTAGGTCACAGGACTGAACGAAAAACATAATGAAAGGGGAACACAGAACATACATGTTACACATAAAGCATCATAAAGACAGTATTTTAAATATTTGTTTAATGACTTCTTTTTGCTATGAAGACCAGTATCACTAATATTAATATTGATACTGATGCTTCTATTATTGGCTTTTATTTTATTTATTTTTTTTAATTTCTGGGTAGTATTTGAAAATGACAATATAATTGAAAGTCAGGCCTAAGATGTGTTTTTTTTTTTTTTTTTTTTAATTAACAGTTATAGAACATTCAAAACATTAAAACTTTTAATTTAAGTGAACTTAAACCAATATTCACAAAAACCCATTATAATAAATAAATTTAAAAAAAAAACAAATTTAGCTGGGCCTTTATTTAGTGCTTCTGTCTTTGTCATTACTATCCCCATTACAAAAAAAAACAAAAATAATAATAATAATAATAATAATAATAACATTCCTTATAGAATTGACAGCCATGAGGCATCATTTGGACCCTTTCTACATCATTCATTTTTCTTTTTCTGCACAAACTGCATTCACCAAGCTCAACCAGTCAACATTGTTGCCCACGTTATTGCAAAGAAGAAAAAATATTTTGATTTTATTTTGTCATTTCATAAACTTAACAGGGTTGAGAAAATTGATCAGATAAAAAATAAAACCCACATAATATTTAGTTTTATCTCCTGAGACTGACAGTCAACAATTTATGAAGGTTAAGCACCTCCTAAGAGTTTCAGGCGTTATTTGGCACCGTTCATGGAAAGTACCAAAGACAGGAAGACAAAGCTATACAACAAGATAAAAAATGCAGGAAAAGGTTTGCTATCTCACAAAGCATAGCGAGCATATCAGATTATCTATTCAAACGTGAAAATCTTAATATCCTGAAATCTTTTGGATGTCACAAAAAGAACACTTTTGTTTCTGTTCTTTTTGCTCAGCTGAAATTTGCAGAGGCACCAGTTTTTTTTTTATTCCTTTTTTTAGTTTCGTGGCAGTGTGTGAAACGAGCATTAAATGACTCATGAAACCTCTTCAGTCACTGTTCTAATTGTTAAAGTAATCAGACTGTCGATTAGCAGCGACTTTTTGCCTGTCAGCTTTGAGTAACGGAAACACTAAAATAATGCAATGCAATTTTTAGCCTCGCCAGATTCCACTTCATCACCTGGGACGTTTCCCAAATGGAAGCCACCTGGTGTGTGTTCATCAATGGTACATTCTGTATACGATATGAATGAAATATTAGAAACCTGCGAATTCTTACATCCAACCACATCTTGTTCTTTCCTGAAGCATAAGTGCTAACTAGTGCCTTAGTGCTTACCTTTCTCTAACCAGTTTGTCTTTTCTTTAGGTTAGAACATGAGCTTTTCTTTTGAACAGCAAAATTAAGGTGTTCGTGCACATGTTTGTTTTCAATCTTTTGACTTGAATCTGTTTCTGAGACCTTGAACAAGCTAATAATAATCTATTCATCACAGATTGATTTCCAACCTTCCATTTAAAGCTTCTGGACAAAGATGTTACCTCCCAGCAGTCTCATCTGGTTGCTAGTATGGTCATTTTCAGTCCTCTTTTCTAAGGTTGTCAGTGTCTTCCTTTTTTCTACTGACTTAGGCTCCTTTAATATCCTGATTTTACTGGTTCTCATCCTGCCTTTGACACTGATATTGGTATCATTGATGCATCTCTCTTCCTACCTTACTGACTGACAAAACTATATTTCCATTCAAAATTACAAATCCTCCATTGCTCTCCTCACTAAAGGCCCCGATATACTTTAAGTGAAATCGAAGAACGAATTAGTGTGACGTCATTTTGAACAAAATCAGGCCAAAACTAAGTTTGTTTTGTGTTTGTTTCGGGAGTTTGAAACGGCTTGCCAAAGCGAACTTTCCGGAAAAGTTCACTCTGGCTGGTAAACACCTTTGTACTACCATTGGTCCGTGGCAATTACGTAGTAGGTTGGTGTGCCCTGAGGCTCCGCCTTCTTTGACGTAAAAATATTCTCCTGTTCATTTTTCTATGGAATCTTGTTTCGGCCACAGAATAAAAAAAATAAAAAAGGTAATTGTGACTTTTTGTATCACAATTCTGACTTTTTCTTAGAATTGACTGATTTAGGGCCCTATCATACACCCGGCGCAATGCGACACCAGGCGCGACGCAAGTGTTTTTTGCTAGTTTCTGCCCGACGTAGTTATCATTTTCACGTCCTGCGCCACATTGTTTAAATAGCAAATGCGTTTGCACCCATTTGTGCGCCCATGGGCAAGCTGGTCTGAAAAAGAGGTGTGTTCAGGCGCATTGTTGGCGCGTTGCTATTTTGAGGCAACTGAAAACGACTGCACCATTGACAAACAAAAACCTGGTCTAAGGTCAATATGGCCCATAAAGTCGCAATTGCGAGTTATAAAGTCAGAATTGTGTGATATAAAGTTAGAATTGCAAGATATAAACACACAATTGCGAGAAAAAAGGTCAGAATTGCGACACTATATCTCACAATTCTGACTTTATAACTCGCAATTGTGGCTTTATATCACGCAATTCTAAGAAAAAAGTGATAATTGGGAGTAAAAAAGTGATAATTGTGAGATAAAAAGATAAACAGTATACCGCTGCTCACGTATTTCGAACATCTTTTTACCCCGAAGTACAAAAAGAACTTCGCTGTGAGTATATCTTAAAGGCCTTAAAAGTGTTCCCCAGGGCTCTGTACTCAGACCTCTGTTCTTCATAATCTATATGCACTTCCCTTAGCAAAATTATCTTTGTTTTGATAAAAAGATACTTAAACTAGGGGTGTCACGATATATTGCAGATAACAGTAATATTTAAACTGAATAGTACACATATGATAATATGACATAAGTAATTCAGCGGCAAAATCTGGTAGCCATCCCAATGTAATGCACCTTAACGCTGGTTACCAACTGTCATAAAACACAAGCAGACACAGCGCACAGCTGCTACTGCTGTGTAAAATGTCGTCGGATATGACAGAAGAAAGTTAACTCACCAGTGTGGATTTTTTTTTGGATTCTGTGAAAATGAATCTCCCCGGTCTGCAGGACTTTCCGATCAACAGTGAGCACAAAAGGGAGCATAACCCACCAACCTGTTCACCTACCTCCGCCTCCATTATCTTGCAGATTTGGCCACTGCACAAAGCGTAAGTTGCTATTATTTTGCTAGTTCTGAAACAGGAAATGTTACATTAACCTGCTAACTGCTTATGCCTTTCTGTGTTCTATTATATTTACATCCCTCGAGGAAAACTTATTGATTATCATATGTTTACTTCAAATAACTTTTTGACTGTATACTTTTTTAAATACTGTATATATTTATTTATTTTTTTTACCTAAAATAGAGTGATGTGAGTATTATGGAACGCTAAACTTGTATTGTAATTTGTTTCATTCATAGGCTACTCAACACCAGAAGACGCCCTTGCGCAGAAAGTCCACAAGTGAGACTATAAGGATTAATAAAACTAATATGGACAAAGACATCCAGCAATCGCTGTAGTTGAACAAAATTCAGATAGATACATTTTGACTGATTAAACATGTAGAGAATTAACACACCATTGCGACAGTATGGTTTATCTGTGTTGTTCAAGCCATCTTGGGTATTTTCATAAGAATAATGTACATTTATGATGCAATGTCAATCGACATAGCCTTTATCACTGTATAGAATACTATAAAGTAATATAATTTCTCCCTCATTCTGTGATGAGCCACATCAGTTCACAGAAGGACGTTATTTCAAACTGGTTGCCATTAAGTGCAATTGTTTCTTTTGTATGTAATAGCGTGATTTTTCTAAATTAATAAAGATGAATTTGACTGATAGCATCACAATATATCGTTATTGTGAATTATTTTGGCCACAATAATTGTGTAGTGAAAAATCTGATATAGTGACAGATCTAACTTCTTTCATTTCCTCTTAACTTTTAGATATCTTTTCATAGTACTTTATTCCATTGTAAAAAAAACATAGATTCTTGCTTGCATCCTGGACATGCATATTAACAATGAAGTCAGACACTAAAGCTGTGAATTATGTATGCTACCATGCTGACTTTTTGATCAATGACCCTGCATGCAATACTGCCATTTCAGACAAGCTTGTCTCTGGACACCCTGCTAGTACCTTTCTGGCAGGTCCAGATAGGGAAACTAATTAACTCCCTGGACAAGGAAAAGCACAGTGATGTCAAGGGGTCAGGTTGTTGTTTCATTCTATCCCTCAGGTACCAGGACAGAATAAGCAAACAAATAACGTATTGAAGGCCTGGGCTATGCGACCCACCAGCGTACCGCAAGCCACTGATATAATTTGGTACAAAAAGGACAGCTCGCAAGGGAAAATATCTCTGTTTTGGTGGACCAACTTGTTAACTGAGAAACTAATAATACAGCTTAATGCAACACCTCATGTCGTGATGACAGGCTGATGGGATAGAGAGCTTAGAGAACAGCCCTCGTGGATCTGGGATGTCTGTTATGAGCCTCCCCCCGCTTTCAGTATTGCAGCTTCATCAACTCGTGCTGTGCACCACTGGAGACCCAACAACCAAGACATTCAGCACCACTTCTTAATTACAAGGCAGATGTTAATGATACAATTAATTAGTTTCTGCTCCAGTAACTGAGTTACAAAAGAGCTGGAGTTTCTCTGCCGAGATTATGTGCTTTTTTTTTTATTAAGGGCATAAAATTGAAGTGACAGACGCTCACTGCTCTTGAAAAGTGTTGACAATAAATAAGAGGAGAGTGTGTTAGAAATCAACCCGAAGTGAATTGCGGTTGCTTTTTATGCAAGATTTATTTCCCATTTTAAGGAGCAATAATTATACATCTCCCATTTTTATTTTCTTAAAGGAATAGCTCACATTTACTCTCACCCTTATGTCCTTCCAAACTCATCTTCTGTGCTGTAGCTCTCAAATGTCATGTGTGCAGTTTGAATATGGGCATATTAAAATTTGTCATATTATGATCATTTAGCATCATTAATGTCAAGCCTTCCACGACAAGTCTGAATATTCTACATTTGGATAAATGCAAATATTATCATATTAGAGAAGATTATCAGTGACGATTATTAGTGGATGAGTCAAATTCCCATCTTTTTCTTATACTAACTCTATATAACATATTTACTTACATTTAAAAATGGTGAAAGTTTGCAATGTTTGTGCATAAGCGCACCAAGATGGATATTACATGTTCAGTCTAGAGGCGTGTAGTTTTTCTTTACAAAGTGACAGCGGCAACTACTGGCCTGGCATGCATAATACAGCGTTTTTAGTCTTTTTCGCGAAAACGTGGATCATTTTGACATTGGTGTCGTCTGTATGCGAAAAACACAAAGGAAAAACGTTTCCGTTGTTAGTACATCGTTGTCGTGTAAACGTACCCTAAGTTCTGGTACTCAAATACAAACCTGATTCCAAAAACGTTGGGACACTGTACAAATTGTGAATAAAAACAGAATGCAATGATGTGGAAGTTTTAAATTTCAATATTTTATTCAGAATACAACATAGATGACATATCAAATGTTTAAACTGAGAAATTGTATCATTTTAAAGGAAAAATAAGTTGATTTTAAATTTCATGGCATCAACACATCTCAAAAAAGCTGGGACAAGGCCATGTTTACCACTGTGTGGCATCCCCTCTTCTTTTTATAACAGTCTGCAAACATCTGGGGACTGAGGAGACAAGTTGCTCAAGTTTAGGAATAGGAATGTTGTCCCATTCTTGTCTAATACAGGCTTCTAGTTGCTCAACTGTCTTAGGTCTTCTTTGTCGCATCTTCCTCTTTATGATGCGCCAAATGTTTTCTATGGGTGAAAGATCTGGACTGCAGGCTGGCCATTTCAGTACCCGGATCCTTCTTCTACACAGCCATGATGTTGTAATTGATGCAGTATGTGGTCTGGCATTGTCATGTTGGAAAATGCAAGGTCTTCCCTGAAAGAGACGACGTCTGGATGGGAGCATATGTTGTTCTAGAACTTGGATATACCTTTCAGCATTGATGGTGCCTTTCCAGATGTGTAAGCTGCCCATGCCACACGCACTCATGCAACCCCATATCATCAGAGATGCAGGCTTCTGAACTGAGCGCTGATGACAACTTGGGTTGTCCTTGTCCTCTTTAGTCCGGATGACATGGCGTCCCAGTTTTCCAAAAAGAACTTCAAATTTTGATTTGTCTGACCACAGAACAGTTTTCCACTTTGCCACAGTCCATTTTAAATGAGCCTTGGCCCAGAGAAAACGCCTGCGCTTCTGGATCATGTTTAGATATGGCTTCTTTTTTGACCTATAGAGTTTTAGCCAGCAACGGCGAATGGCACGGTGGATTGTGTTCACAGACAATGTTTTCTGGAAGTATTCCTGAGCCCATGTTGTGATTTCCATTACAGTAGCATTCCTGTATGTGATGTAGTGCTGTCTAAGGGCCCGAAGATCACGGGCATCCAGTATGGTTTTCCGGCCTTGACCCTTACGCACAGAGATTGTTCCAGATTCTCTGAATCTTTGGATGATATTATGCACTGTAGATGATGATAACTTCAAACTCTTTGCAATTTTTCTCTGAGAAACTCCTTTCTGATATTGCTCCACTATTTTTCGCCGCAGCATTGGGGGAATTGGTGATCCTCTGCCCATCTTGACTTCTGAGAGACACTGTCACTCTGAGAGGCTCTTTTTATACCCAATCATGTTGCCAATTGACCTAATAAGTTGCAAATTGGTCCTCCAGCTGTTCCTTATATGTACATTTAACTTTTCCGGCCTCTTATTGCTACCTGTCCCAACTTTTTTGGAATGTGTAGCTCTCATGAAATCCAAAATGAGCCAATATTTGTCATGCCATTTCAAAATGTCTCACTTTCAACATTTGATATGTTATCTATATTCTATTGTGAATAAAATATTTGTAAATTATTGCCCAACAGTGTCCCAACTTTTTTGGAATCGGGTTTGTACTAAAATAAACTAGTTGAGACAATGAAAACTTCAACATGTTAAGTGGAATGAATAAATGAATAAACTGCAAGTTGTGTTAACTTAAAAATGACTTGGAAACAACTAAACGATCAAATTTATCTTACAGCGTAGTTATCATACACTTTCATTGTATGGAAAGAGCAGCGTGAACATCCTTCAAAACTTCTCTTTTTGTATTCCAAAAAGAAATAAAGTCGAACAGGTTTGGAATGACATGAGGGTGAGTAAATGATAAAATCTCTCTCCTTGTAATAGAAGCCGAAAATTAAATGCACAAAACTAATGAGCAAACAAAACAAACAAACGGACAAGTCAAGTGTGTGATGGAGCCAATGATAAAATATGACTGTACGCTTGTTATAGTGCATGCTAGCATTTATTCATTTGTATTTTAAAGTATCTGTGGCACCAACAATCCTTTTCCTTCTTTTTTATTCAAACTATTCATTCTGCCGTAAGCTACTCTGAACAATAGAACAATGGGGAATTTTAATAGCGGAATCATTTCAAGTGAGGTATGACAACTGAAAAAAATGTACCTCCATTTTATTAGCAGTAAAAAGATTATATTTTTATTCCAGCACATAACTCTATTTGCCACACATTATATTCTACCTTTTACAGCAAATGTCTTTGGACATTGACATATGTTTCTCTCTGGAGCTTATGAGTATATGTCCCAAGATCTAACCTAAAAAGAAGATGTGAAACAATATAATTATGATTTTTTTTATTCAACCGAAGATGTTCTTCCTTGTAATATTTACCTGAAAGAGGAATGTTCAGTGCCCATTGTAATGATTCATAAATGCTTATAATCATTGGGCTAGTTGTCACAAGGGACTATATCTCATTGACTAAGATGTTTTAAGTCAAAAGTCTAATTATGAAAAGGCAGGATTTATATTTGAATTCATATTTTAATCAACAGCATTTTTCATAAATACCAGCTTGAGCCTAGTCCCAGACTAAAATGCATGTTTGAGCTGCTTTATCTGAAAGCAACTTACACTGACATACACCGATCAGCCATAACATTATTCCTAATATTGTGTTGGTCCCCCTTTTGCTGCCAAAACAGCCCTGACCCGTCGAGGCATGGACTCCACTAGACCCCAGAAGGTGTGCTGTGGTATCTGGCACCAAGATGTTAGCAGCAGATCCTTTAAGTCCTGTAAGTTGCGAGGTGAGGCCTCCATGGATCGGACTTGTTTGACAGCTCGATTGGATTGAGATCTGGGGAATTTGGAGGCCAAGTCAACACCTCAAACTCGTTGTTGTGCTCCTTAAACCATTCCTGAACCATTTTTGCTTTGTGGCAGGGCGCATTATCCTGCTGAAAGAGGCCACTGCCACCATGGACTAACGTTTCCTTGAAAGTGTGTACATGGTCTGCAACAATGCTTAGGTACGTGGTACGTGTCAAAGTAACTTCCACATGGATGGCAGGATCCAAGGTTTCCCAGCAGAACATTGCCCAAAGCATCACACTGCCTCCGCCGGCTTGCCTTCTTCCCATAGTGCATCCTGGTGCCATGTGTTCCCCAGGTAAGTGATGCACACGCACCTGGCCATCCATGTGATGTAAAAGAAAGCGTGATTCATCAGACCAGGCCACCTTCCATTGCTCCGTGGTCCAGTTCTGATGCTCACGTGCCCACTGTTGCCGCTTTCAGCGGTGGACAGGGGTCAGCATGGGCACCCTGACTGGTCTGCGGTTATGCAGCCCCATACGCAACAAACTGCGATGCACTGTGTATTCTGAAACCTTTCTATCAGAACCAGCACTAACTTCTTGAGCAATTTGAGCTACAGTAGCTCGTCTGTTTGATCGGACCACATGGCCAGCCTTCGCTCCCCATGTGCATCAATGAGCCTTGGCCGCCCATGACCCTATCGCCGGTTCACCACTGTTCCTTCCTTGGACCACTTTTGATAGATACTGACCACTGCAGACTCGAAACACCCCACAAGAGCTGCAGTTTTGGAGATGCTCTGACCCAGTCATCTAGCCATCACAATTTGGCCCTTGTCAAACTCGCTCAAATCCTTACGCTTGCCCATTTTTCCTGCTTCTAACACATCAACTTTGAGGACAAAATGTTCACTTGCTGCCTAATATATCCCACCCACTACCAGGTGCTGTGATGAAGAGATAATCAGTGTTATTCACTTCACCTGTCAGTGGTCATAATGCTATGCCTGATCGGTGAATCTTAAAATATGCCAGTGCCAGTGCTTTGTCTGTTTTTTTTCTAAGGCACGTTTATAAAAGCTACTTAAATGCCCTAATTGAACTAAGGCCTAATCCTGGCTTAATCTAAGCCCTGTTTGTGAAACTGGGCCCATGTGTCCTGAGAGGTGTCCTACCATACTATAGTGCTGTAGGTAAAGCCTCGGATACATTCAGCTGTGGTTGTGTGGCTTTACATTTGTTGTGCCTGCAGGAGAGAGCGAGTCCATGCTGTCACACTTTCTGTTTTCATTAGCATGCTTTGGCTGTGGAGTGAGCTGTTGTTTCTGACTCAACAGATTTGTTTTCATGGATATCATGTCACCCTTGACATCTCATCTCAGGCCCAGAATTACTCAGCAGCCCTCGCCTCCGAGTTCCCCAGCAGTTGCAAGAGGCATTAGCCTTGCACTTCAATTATTCACCGTTCAATTCCTACCTGTCTCTTGGCTGACTATGTACCTTACAAGATCACAGCCCCATCCTGCAATGCAGGTAATGCTGTGGTCAAAACTCTATAGACAAAAATAAAACAGAGCTCACCCTGATGAATAAAACCACTTAAACTGTGTTGAGCCAATGCACCCTTTTTTTGTCACAAATTAATTTTTAATCTTTTTAATTGGTCAAATAGATGTTTACTTCATTCATTTGCATTTGGAATATTTGTATATGAATGATATAACTAAAATTCTACTACCCAAAGTATTTAGGATTAGAGTTTAGTTTTATGTTAAGAAAAACACTGTCCACAACTGGATTAACTGATAACTTAGTAAAAAAAAAAAAAAAAAAAGCTGTCTGTAGTGCCATTTAGAAAAATGTTCTTGAACCTTAAGAAATTAAAGTTTTCGTCAGATGTGTGATGTTCTTTTTTAATATGATGTCATTACGTTGTTGTCCTGCCGCAAGCCAAATTCTGCATTGCTGATCATGGTTTTGAATACAGATATACACTCACCTAAAGGATTATTAGGAACACCATGCTAATACTGTGTTTGACCCCCTTTCGCCTTCAGAACTGCCTTAATTCTACGTGGCATTGATTCAACAAGGTGCTGAAAGCATTCTTTAGAAATGTTGGCCCATATTGATAGGATAGCATCTTGCAGTTGATGGAGATTTGTGGGATGCACATCCAGGGCACGAAGCTCCCGTTCCACCACATCCCAAAGATGCTCTATTGGGTTGAGATCTGGTGACTGTGGGGGCCATTTTAGTACAGTGAACTCATTGTCATGTTCAAGAAACCAATTTGAAATGATTCGAGCTTTGTGACATGGTGCATTATCCTGCTGGAAGTAGCCATCAGAGGATGGGTACATGGTGGTCATAAAGGGATGGACATGGTCAGAAACAATGCTCAGGTAGGCCGTGGCATTTAAACGATGCCCAATTGGCACTAAGGGGCCTAAAGTGTGCCAAGAAAACATCCCCCACACCATTACACCGCCACCACCAGCCTACACAGTGGTAACAAGGCATGATGGATCCATGTTCTCATTCTGTTTACGCCAAATTCTGACTCTACCATCTGAATGTCTCAACAGAAATCGAGACTCATCAGACCAGGCAACATTTTTCCAGTCTTCAACTGTCCAATTTTGGTGAGCTCGTGCAAATTGTAGCCTCTTTTTCCTATTTGTAGTGGAGATGAGTGGTACCCGGTGGGGTCTTCTGCTGTTGTAGCCCATCCGCCTCAAGGTTGTGCGTGTTGTGGCTTCACAAATGCTTTGCTGCATACCTCGGTTGTAACGAGTGGTTATTTCAGTCAAAGTTGCTCTTCTATCAGCTTGAGTCAGTCGGCCCATTCTCCTCTGACCTCTAGCATCAACAAGGCATTTTCGCCCACAGGACTGCCGCATACTGGATGTTTTTCCCTTTTCACACCATTCTTTGTAAACTCTAGAAATGGTTGTGCGTGAAAATCCCAGTAACTGAGCAGATTGTGAAATACTCAGACCGGCCCGTCTGGCACCAACAACCATGCCACGCTCAAAATTGCTTAAATCACCTTTCTTTCCCATTCTGACATTCAGTTTGGAGTTCAGGAGATTGTCTTGACCAGGACCACACCCCTAAATGCATTGAAGCAACTGCCATGTGATTGGTTGATTAGATAATTGCATTAATGAGAAATTGAACAGGTGTTCCTAATAATCCTTTAGGTGAGTGTATCTGCCCTTTCCAATGAACACAAGAAGGTATATTAAATATGTTAAATATTTTAATCTAGATATTTTAAAGAACCAAATTAGCCAGAGATCCATTATGAGGATTAGAAAATCTGTCAAATCATCTCAAATATATTAAGCGAGGTACGAAGAATGGACCGCAGCTTAATCAGCCTGGCCATTTTTGGAGTCTAACTACACTATCTTAACACCATTTTAGCCAGGCCCTGAGTTAAACTAGACTTGGCAAAGTCCATCTTGGCACCAGCTAAGACCAGCAAACCAGGCTGGTTTAATCTATTTAATTGATAAAATACATGTTTACTTAATCCATTTGTATTGGGACTATATGAATAATTGTTATATGAATAATATAACACAATTTCTTTGTTTCTGCTACCGAATGTATTCAAATTGAGATTAGTTTATTTTTATGTTAACCCTGCTGAAAAATCTATCATAAACCAGCATGGATTTCATGCTGATGCTGGTTAGTGCTAGTATAGTGCTGGTCTCAGCGTGGAAAACATACATTATGCTGGTGACCAGCAATGCTGGATTTTTCGGCAGGTAAGTAAAACGCTGCCACATGTGAATTAGGCTCAGTCAAAGAATTATTGTTTGTATGTGCTGGGAATCTAGATGGCCAACCAGTTAAACCAGCTAGACACCATCTTGGCCATTGTAACACAGTTTGTTGTTATGGGAAGAAGGAGGCGGGAACCGGTGAACGTTCAACATTTTAATATAAAGTGGATGGCTGCCGCACACACACAATAAAACATAAACAAAACACAACGTAAAGTCCAGGCTTGGTCCTCTCTCGTCCTTCACTGTCATCGCTCCTCCTTTTCTGCAGCCGAAGCTCCTCCGTGAGAGTTATGAGACCGGTGCGGAGCGCAGCTGGCGCTCATTATTAATCACACCACCGGCCTCATGCCGTTCTCTCACGGTCCCTTGGCCTTGTCTTGCCACAGCCATGTTTACTTAGTAGGCCAGCTAGACACCAAAACCAGCTAGACCATGTTGGGAAGCTAGCTTGACTAACTTAACACCATCTTAGTCAGGCTCTAAGTTAAACTAGAGTTGGTAAAGACCATCTTAACACCAGCTAAGACAGCTAAGTTTAAGTGTATTTTCAGCAGGTACTCAAGCCAAACATTCCACTCTACATTGTACATGGTACATTTCTCTTCAAGGGTGAATAAATTATGTACGTCAATCATTTATGGCCACTGATTTGTGGGTACAAATTGAAGTCTTTGTGAGGAAACCAGCAGGATGTCAGACAGTGTGAATGCTGTGGGCTTTATGAAATTTTGAAAGTAGGCAACAAGAATAATGTCTAGCTTTGGAAAATTAGCAGTAATTGCTTGAGCAATTTTACTCTCTTTCTAAAGAAAAAATGGCTTCCTATGTTCTTTTTGTTGTACAACACAAAGTTTTTCTCAGTGAATCACCTACTATGTTTTCCAATTCCAGACTATTGAAATGTACTTCGCACAGCCCTTGGGTTATCTTTAAGGGTCCACTACAGCACAGAAAAGGCTCATGATCCAGAATCTCCCGCTGATGTAGGAGGTCATCTGCTATGCAGTTCAAAGCCTAATGAATACACGACGGGCCGTGGCTGCCCGCAGGATAGGGGCCTACACGGCTTGAGGTTTTGTAGTACAGAATGTACAGCACTTGAATGCCACTACAGATGCGTCACTGAGAACTAAAAGAAGAGAAGACGACTAGAAAGTGGAGTGTGACAAATCTCCTTCTGAATTCTTCTAAACTCAAAAACAAGGATGTAGCCTGAAGGTCACAGTAGCTGCTTTGAAACATGAAAATGCCAAGCACTTGCTAAAACTTCTCCAGCAACTTGAAAGGGATAATTGGTCTGGTCTCATAGAGCGGTGTGTGGCTGTGCTCTGAAGTGTGTCTGAATGTGTACTGAAACAAAAAATTGGAAAACATTTGCTTGGTGGTGTTATAGTCACATGAGAGGCCTGTATCATGCTCCAACTAAAGCGATCATATATCAAATGTTTTATCATTTGATATGTTTCATCTAGGTCCTCTAGGGATGTGTCAGTAAAGTCATTATCCCTGTATAGATCTGTTGCAATGACAAAGTCAACTGAATGTATATATTTGGATAAAAACAGTTCATGGCTTAACTTGGAAATGCATTAAAATATATTTAAAAAACCCAGGGATTTTTATGTAACTGTATTTCATTTATCGTTACCGTTCAAAAGTTTGGGATCAGTAAGATTTTATTTATTTATTTATTTAAGGAATTGATGTTTTTATTCAACAAAGGCCACATTAAATTGTTCCAAAATGACAGTAAAGACATTCAGAATGGTACAAAATACTTCTATTACAAATAAATTCAATTTTTGTTCATTAAGGAGTCCTGAAAAAAAAAACACTTCCACACTTTTCACACTTTATTTATTCAACATGGATAATAATTGGCAAATCAGAATTATATTGTTTTAGAATTAATCAGAATGATTTCTGAAGGATCACGTGACACTAAAGACTGGAGTAATGATGCTGAAAATTCAGAAATAAATTACATTTTAAAATAGACATTTTCGAATTGAAATAACATTTCACAATACTGTTTTTATTGTCTTTTTTTTTTAAATGAGATAAATACAACCTTAATAAGCATAAGAGACTTAAATTTGACCCCAAACTTTTGTAAGGTAGTATGGTAAATATGTGTTTCATAATTTATACAATTATGTATAACCTAAATTATTTTTAACCTAAAAACTACACTACACAACAACTCAGCCATGAAGTGGTAGGCCACGTAAAATCACAGAGCGGGGTCAGCGCATGCTGAGGTGCACAGTGCGCAGAAGTCGCCAACTTTCTGCAGAGTCAATAGCTGCAGACCTCCAAACTTCGTGTGGCCTTCAGATTAGCTCAAGAACAGTGTGTAGAGAGCTTCATGGAATGGGTTTCCATGGCCGAACAGCTGCATCCAAGGCTTACATCACCAAGTGCAATGCGTCGGATGCAGTGGTGTAAAGCACACCATCACTGGACTCTAGAGCAGTGGAGACGTGTTCTCTGGAGTGACGAATCACGCTTCTCTGTCTGGCAATCCGATGGGCAAGTCTGAGTTTGGCGGTTGCCAGGAGAAAGGTACTCCCCTCAGTTTAAAAAGAAAAAGTCAAAATGTGAAACATGGACACTCACTGTAAATGCCAAGGCTGCCATATTATCGAGACACTTCATAAAATGTCGTTGTTCACAGTAATAACAGTAATATTGTGAAATATTATTACAATTTAATATAACTATAGCAGAAATGAGTAAACTTTTATTTATTAAATGCATTACTGTAATTTTAACAACTAAGGAATAATATAAAATTATTTGGTGATAACCAACATCATTTCACAGGTGCTGTCCGTAGAGCTTGTATGCTTGTACGCTTGCCTGACTGCATTGTGCCAAGTGTAAAGTGTGGTGTGGGATTATTTTACAGGGGTTGGGCTTGGCCCCTTAGTTCCAGTGAAAGGAACTCTTAATGCTTTAGCATACCAAGACATTTTGGACAATTTCATGCTCCCAACTTTGTGGAAACAGTTTGGGGATGGCCACTTCTATAAAGACATGGATAAGCGAGTTTGGTGTGGAGGAACTTGACTGGCCTGCACAGACTCATGACCTCAACCTGATTCAACACCTCTGGGATGAATTAGAGTGGAGACTGCAAGCCAGGCCTTCTTGTCCAACATCAGTGTCGGACCTCACAAATGTGCTTCTAGAAGAACGGTCAAAAATTCCCATAAACACACTCCTAAACCTTGTGGAAAGCCTTCCCAGAAGAGTTGAAGCTGTTATAGCTGCAAAGGGTGGGCCAACCCTATATATATCAAAAACATTTCTAACTCTTTCTCTGACCATTTATAGTTTTACAGAAATATGCATCCATGTTTATTACTTTTAAAACTTATATATAAAGTACAACTGCTGTTATTATTAGTCAACTCTTTGAAATTTGCAATTTATGGAATTTCTGTTGGGTCCAGTCAAGTTAATTTTCAATAACAGCCTTTTTGCCAAGAATGCATCATATTGTGACAAGTTCACAAAACAATCCACCCTAAAATGTGCTGTACAAACTGTTAAAGTTTGACTAAAATGCCCCGGGACCTTATTAAAAACTTCCTATATATCTCAATGAAAGGATGCTTCAGGGCCGCAGGTGCTACCACACAGTAAGGAACAACACAAAGTTTGGAGAACTTTCCCCACATCTTACTCTTATTCTAGCTATATATTGAATGGAATAATAATCTTCTAAGTTAAACAAACGTAAGATGCAGGGGTTAAAAACCACTTTAAATTAGTTACGAAATAGTTAAAAACATTTGTTTGTTTGCGTCCTCATGGGGAAGCGCATCGTCTCTCATTTGCCTGCTTTGTCATAACTGCATTTTCCATGACCTGTGGAGGTGCAAGTTGGTGCTCTAGTTTTGCATGTAAGATGTCATCCATCACACTGTCCGATAGTTAGAATAGCTGGAGGTTATGTAGTCTATAAAGGGTAAGACTGTAGCAGCTGTTGGTGCTCTGGTTGAAAGAGAGGTCATTGCCAGGGAGAGCAGATGCTATTGCTGCACTGAGGTGGTTTGTTCTGCCCTTTAGAAGAGCAGCTTCATATGAGACTGACCTTAGGCATGATTCTACATAAGCTACTGAGGGTGCTGGAACTCAGCTTTGTTTTTCAATGGTAATCTCATATTCTTGTCATCTATTCTTGTATGTTTTAATACAAAATTATAAATTTCAGTCGCACAAAGGGAATGTGGATCAGTGGCAAAGTGTCCATGATAATCTAGTTTAAAACATGTGCCAAGTGCTTAGGAATGTAATTTTTGGGTAACACTTTGGGCCCTATCATACACCCGGCGCAATGCGATGCAAGTGTTTTTTGCTAGTTTCATCCTGACGCAGTTATCATTTTCACGTCCAGTGCCACGTTGTTTAAATAGCAAATGCACTTGTGCCCATCTGTTCGCCCATGGGCATGCTGGTCTGAAAACGAGGTGTGTTCAAGCGAATTGTTGGCGTGTTGCTATTTTAAGGCAACTGAAAATGACTGCGCCATTGACCAACAAAAACCTGGTCTAATGTCTATAACGCAGTATTTTTTGTGTTATTTGAAGGGCACGTTAGTAATATGTGCCTATAGGCGGGTGCACAATGTGCGTACACTCTGCTTACACACAAAGGGACAGTTCACAAAACTGACACATTTTAAGTAATCTGAATCGTTTCATTGTTTTGAGTTTTATGAACTTGTTTCTTTTAATTTAGATGAACTTAAATTTAACTGAAACTGGGCTGGGATTTCTATTTCCCAGCATACCTTGCCATGGCACTCATGAGAGTAAACGCTAAAATTTAGTGTTAAATAATTTTTTTTGTGCAAAATTAATGTTAAGTGGGAGATTTATTAGTGTTTAATATTTATGCTAATTTAGAAGAGTTTCTGTTATGTTGGGATTTTTGGGGGATTACCATCATGGTGGAGCATGAGCTTGGTTTGAGCACAGGTATTTTGAATATTCTGTATTGCTGTACTCATTTAGCAATTACTACGCTTAATGTTGTCAATAATTGTGTTACCAATTAGCAAGTTAGTATTTACTGAATTGGCTAGTTAAATCTAGCCAAGTTTTCACTTCTAAAAATATTTAAATTGAGATTACATGACAGTTTTAAGTTAAATGTCTGATTGAGCTTACTCAAATATTTAAGTTAAAAGTTAAAAGCAATTAAAATATACAAGTAAAAAATTAAAATCTGCCAGTTCTGCTTACTTAAACTTTGAATTTCTTAACTTAAAATATTTTATGTAAGTGATTACCTCCAATTTTTTGGAGTTTTGCCAACTTACTCGGGTTTACAGTCCCGAATAAATTGGTAAAACTCAAAAAATTTAGGCAATCAGTTGCCTCAAATTTTTTAAGTTAAGAAATGTAAAGTTTAATCGAGCAGAACTTGCAGATTTTTATTTTGTAATCATACATTTTAATCGGTCTGAACTTGAAATATTTGATTAAACTAATTCATACATTTAATTTAAAAATATCATGTAATCTCAAATTTTTAGTGGAAACTTGACTAGCTTAAATTGGTTACACAATGCTTTGGTAGCATTAGCATAGCATAGCACTTGCTGAATGAGGACAGCAATATAATACATTTAACATACACTCACCTAAAGGATTATTAGGAACACCTGTTCAATTTCTCATTAATGCAATTATCTAATCAACCAATCACATGGCAGTTGCTTCAATGCATTTAGGGGTGTGGTCCTGGTCAAGACAATCTCCTGAACTCCAAACTGAATGTCAGAATGGGAAAGAAAGGTGATTTAAGCAATTTTGAGCGTGGCATGGTTGTTGGTGCCAGACGGGCCGGTCTGAGTATTTCACAATCTGCTCAGTTACTGGGATTTTCACGCACAACCATTTCTAGAGTTTACAAAGAATGGTGTGAAAAGGGAAAAACATCCAGTATGCGGCAGTCCTGTGGGCGAAAATGCCTTGTTGATGCTAGAGGTCAGAGGAGAATGGGCCGACTGATTCAAGCTGATAGAAGAGCAACTTTGACTGAAATAACCACTCGTTACAACCGAGGTATGCAGCAAAGCATTTGTGAAGCCACAACACGCACAACCTTGAGGCGGATGGGCTACAACAACAGAAGACCCCAAAGGGTACCACTCATCTCCACTACAAATAGGAAAAAGAGGCTACAATTTGCACGAGCTCACCAAAATTGGACAGTTGAAGACTGGAAAAATGTTGCCAGGTCTGATGAGTCTCGATTTCTGTTGAGACATTCAGATGGTAGAGTCAGAATTTGGCGTAAACAGAATGAGAACATGGATCCATCATGCCTTGTTACCACTGTGCAGGCTGGTGGTGGTGGTGTAATGGTGTGGGGGATGTTTTCTTGGCACACTTTAGGCCCCTTAGTGCCAATTGGGCATCGTTTAAATGCCACGGCCTACCTGAGCATTGTTTCTGACCATGTCCATCCCTTTATGACCACCATGTACCCATCCTCTGATGGCTACTTCCAGCAGGATAATGCACCATGTCACAAAGCTCGAATCATTTCAAATTGGTTTCTTGAACATGACAATGAGTTCACTGTACTAAAATGGCCCCCACAGTCACCAGATCTCAACCCAATAGAGCATCTTTGGAATGTGGTGGAACGGGAGCTTTGTGCCCTGGATGTGCATCCCACAAATCTCCATCAACTGCAAGATGCTATCCTATCAATATGGGCCAACATTTCTAAAGAATGCTTTCAGCACCTTGTTGAATCAATGCCACGTAGAATTAAGGCAGTTCTGAAGGCGAAAGGGGGTCAAACACAGTATTAGTATGGTGTTCCTAATAATCCTTTAGGTGAGTGTATATCTGTTCTCAAACAGTTCATGCTCCACTCGTCACCATGATGGTAACCCTAAAAAAAACTCTTCTAAACTAGCATAACAAAACATTAAACAATACTAAATCTCCCACTTAACATTAATCTTGCACAAAAACACATAATATAACACATAATATAACACTTTTGAGTGTCATGGCAAAGCATGCTGGGAAACAACATTCCCAGCCCATTTTCGGTTAAATTTAAGTTAGTCTAAATTAAAAGAAACAAATTCATAAAACTCAAAACAATAAAACAATTCAGATTACTTAAAATGTGTCAGTTTTGAGAACTCAAAAGAAAAGTTCTAAACTCATAAAAGTTAATTTGTTTGAACTAGTTTGTTTAATTTGAGTTGGCTCTACTCAAACCAATTAATTATTTTGAGCGTTAGGGTTTACAGTGTAACTTTGCAGATACATGTCAACTTATTCCACTTACCCTAACTCTACCAGTCTACTAATACTCCACTACTCTGAGTTAGTTGACAGAAATATTATCAAGCTTTTGTAGTCACACCACATGACATTTACTAACATCTTTGTTGATTCTGGAACAACATTCCAATCAACCAATCAAATTTGAGGGACAAGTTTACAGTTTATGTTAAGTTCAGGCTTACAACCAGGGTTAGGTGCTTCTACATCAGTGTTATTCACCTATCATTTCCCTCTGATTTTAGGGAGAAGTTATGGGTAGGGTTAGGTTTAGGGGTAGGGATAGGGTTAGGATTAAATTTTCGGACAGGAATGTTGTTCCAGGATCAACAAAATATGTTGACCCAGGAACGTGTCTAACTTGGCAAAATCAGGACGTGAGTCATGAGGGTCTGCATGGGTTCACCACTTGACTTTGATTTGGCAGACAAATGGTTTTTTAAATATTGGCTGCACAAGTCAACTTAAATTATATTAGGCTGACTTTAAAAAAATCTAATCTTGTATATTGAGTCTTGAATCTTGTATAACATAAAAAAAAAAAATGAAGTTGCTTAAATTACTTTGCGTTAAAGTAATGTAAAAACCACAGATTTTGAGTGAAAGTACAGTGAATAGACGCTGGCTGTTCCTTCAACACTGACGTCTTTGTTTGTGTTAGTTTGAAATTCATTTATACGTTTGTTTGCATCCATCTATCTTGAGGGAGGGATATTTATTCACTCTGTGGTGAATTGCACACCCTGAAATAGATCTAGCTCAGCCTGAAATCGCTTAACAGCACCTCAGTTTGGGATTTGCTGACAGCATACAGCTGGCCATTCTGAATAATTTATGTCATACAGTCCATTGTGCACCAAATGCGTAACGAAAGGTTGAGGTTTATAGGCTATAAAACAGAGAAATTCAGTAAGAAAATGATCAGAGTGAAGGAGGGCAGAGATTCGTAGGGGTCATTTCAGGAAATTCTCCCAAATTGGCTCCAAGTCCAGGCGAAAATGAGAGTCATGACTCAAAAAGTCTGCGTGCTTTCGTAGCAGTCCGCTTTCATCACGTGCATCACAGCGGTGTTGACCTTTTTGGAAATAGCACACACTTGCGCGGCCTTGAATTAATTCAATCCGTGCCCTCAGTTCCTCTGTTGCTTATTTGGGTGGCGCATTTGTACAGATATTGTCCTGTGTAAGTGTTTTTTTAGGCGAACCAGTAACCTCTCTCAAGCACAGGGGAGCTTTATTCCCTTTCCATTTAATTGCCCTAAGCAGGTTGCTGACTTCTCAAAAACTCAGAAACGCCATGTACTACACAGGAAGATATGTATTAGTCATGAGATGGGATGCTCAGAAATGGCTTGGTGGCAAGGCATCAGGTGCGCAACCTGGGTGTGAGTGTCATTATTAAGCAACCTCATGTCTCAAGTGTATGTGTTTTGAGTCCCTGATTCCCTCAACATTCCACAAAAGTGCCACTTGCAATATGCACTTACATGGAAAGCAACCACTTCATGGTCATGCATGGGGAATTTTTTTTTGCCCTAATTATTTACTCCAAAATACATAAAAAATACAATTAATACATACAGTGACTTAAACCTCCTCTGTGATAAATGTATGTAATAACATTAATTTTGATATACTGTGTTTTTTGGAACTACATTTTTACAAAGAAAACATAATGTTCTTAATTAATGTTCTTACACACACACACACACACAACTGCTAGTAATAGTCACAGCATTTGAAAACCATCTAGATCAAAGTCATTTGAACATCTGAACATGCAGAAAAATATAGAAAACAGGAAGTTATGTCACCTGTGTTTTAAGGTCAATAAATCTTAAAATATTAGACAATTTTATCTTTTTATTACAAGGCAAGGTTAGTTCATGTTTCAAGATGTCAAAATGAATGCTATTTATGAATAATTCATGATATTTGTATCAAAAACTTTAAAAATATAAAAAATATATATAAAAATTCAACCATACACCATTTATTATGTATGCCATTTGAGACAACATCCAGAAACTCTTTTTAAAAAGAGTATGGTAATCAAGAACAGGGGTTTGTACTTTTGGCATACATTTATGTAATAAAGATGTGGATGTTTCATAAATCATCTTCATCGTGTTCACTACAGTTTTATAAGCCTAATATAGTGCCAGTTAAAGTTAAATCTTCCCTTTCACAGGCAGTTCACCCCATAGAAGTGTCAAATTCAATCACATCTGGAAATGAATGACCTGCCACTTTAACTGAAAATCTGATTACTGAGACTGCAGTAAAATGGTGTTTCTGCACTCTGGCCAAGGAAGCTAAGTGAATTACCTTCAATCCTTAATCTTAAACTCACAATGAGTTTGAATCAGTTGGTGTTGTATAGCTGAGGCACATAATCTCATAGCACACAGAAAAAAAGTCCTTCCTTTGGTAAATATTGGCTTATAAATAGCGGTTGCTCATGTGGGGAACTCAATAGAAATCACTTTTGGTTAAAATTTTTTTTATTTAAGATGTGATAGAAAATACTGTTGATAAGATCAGTAATGACTAACATCAATTTGGACAATTCAATCACCAATAGTGAGCATAGCAGAAAGAAGTTGCAACTTGGTTTTCCAAAACATACAACTACAACAAGATAAATGTGTCCCTATCCTTAGTATTTTTAAGAGCTTGTGTGAATTGCGGTTTGACATTAGTGATGCCAGCTGGATTTGTTTGTGTCTGAACCAATTCACCACTTTTGAATATGAATAAGTCTAAATCTTCGGTGGCGTGACTGCTACCACCACATTGTTGGTTTTCATTCTGCTGACAGACCGTTTTAAGTTAATCATCATTTAAAAAAAAAAAATTAATCCAAAGCAACCTTGGCTTATGCTCCTTATTAATAACAATGAACAAATGAGCAATGAAGCAACTCTTCATTGACTTAACTAAGAGTCTTTGGAACACAAGCCCAGACCTTTACCCACTATGCTATAATCGACTTTTTTGAATTGCGCTGAAAGGAAATGTTCTCAGATTATGACTGAAAAAGCAAAACCCTTTAATATTACACAATTAATAATTTTCAGACCATTTTGATAAGGGTATATCAAGTGTAACTTGTTGGCTATAGCTGGTCTTCTGTCATGAACAAAAGTAATTACATGAATCCAGATCACATTACAGTTGATGATTATAAAAATTTCGCCAAGCAACATTTTTGAAATGAAAGATTGGAGAATTAATGGCCCTCATTTGGTGTCCTCTTTTCCCAGACAGGTTAATGAGATTGTGAGAGGACTCTAAGCATCAGAGTTCCTCATTAAAAATGGACTGCACCCTTATTCATCTCACCTGAGAGTAAGGCTGGGAAAACGAGGACACAGAATTAATCGTTCGGTCAACGTTACTTTTGACCAAGGGCAAGCCACAGATACAATGCTGTTAAACAACTGCCAAAACTCTAGGAGCTGTCAGCCATCAAGTGAAATGGTATTCCCTTTTCACAGCTTCAGGTGCAGTAGAGCACCTTCTAGGATATTGTTTTTATCTTTTTTTTTTTAGCCCACCACCCGGCTGAAAAGATCAACTTATAATGTGTTCCATACACCCCAGAACTTGGAATCCTCCCAAATTCTATTTGTAAATAACCACTCAAATGGAGCTCGAGGTTGGACATCTGACTTGTAAAGTCAAGGAGATTGACCTTTATTAACTGGTGCAGGTGTGTTTCATTAGGATTGGAGCTAAACTCCGCAGGATAGTGGCCCTTGAGGAGCAGGATTTGACACCCCTGGACCTAAGCAATGTCCCATATAAGTGCAGGTGGAAGAATTCCAAAGCCAAGTCTAAGCAAAGGGATCAAGGTTTGGCTGGTTAGCATGGCCTAGTAAAAACTCGATCTCCAGGTGGTCCTTCTTCAGGGATGATGGCTATCTTCAGGTATCATAGAACATTTAGGTGCAGACTGGCTTATGCTGGTTAGTGCTGGTTTGATGCTTTTCTACCTGGTGTTCGCCAGCAATGAAACGGCTTGGTGGTTAAACTATAAGAAGCCTGGCAGGGACACCAGGGGCTGGATTCATGAAATATTCTTGACTCTTTCACCCGCCATTGACAGAAATTTCCGTCATTTATGAGACAACGCTTCCCTGCCGTTGACAGAAATTTTCGGCTTTCTGTGTCTTCACTGTTATATACGGTAGGCCCCGCTATTACACATCTTCTGAAAGAATACTGAATCTCCTGATCAAAACACAGGCGAAGAAGAAGCAGAAACAAGTGATAGCATATGTAAGCATATGCATATGTAAAATAACATGATCATCAACATAAAACAGCATATACATCAAAACTGCCTAATGTTACTGAATGAAATGTTGACTCAGGAAGTGGTATAGGACTGTGGAAGTCTTTCTTTTTTTTTTTCTTTGGAAGAAAAATATTTTTGTGACTCTGATACCAGCATCCCAACCACAATAAATGAAGGTATTTCAACAGGTCATCATGTTTTGTGACTCAGCACTTTATGGGTTTAAACTCAAAACCTTAGTGTGGCCATCCCATATTCTTATCAATGCTACCACCACTCTACTGTTGCATGAGCTGTTAAGATAAAGATCAGAGACCTGCGAGATCTGACATGCATCCCCTGTCTGTTGTATGTCTGAAGACACCACATACAGTAGTAGGGGGACATAAACCTTGTTCAAAGGGTGTGAGTGTGTAATTGAAACACTGATCCTTCAGACACATGGCATGGTGTGGCATCTTTCTGGATCAATAAATAATCCATTCCTCTGACCTTGAGCAAGACGAGTGAGGAAAATGACAAGACCGTGAAGAGGGGTCTCATCACTAGCAGGCAGTTTGAGCACTACACAGTGCCGAGATGAAAGGAGGATGTAGACCCACACAACCAAGAGCCATTCCTTTTGATCTGCCTTCCCGATGAAAACTTGCTCTCTTGTTGTGTGACAAACCAATGCATTCATAAACATGCAAACGAGCAAATTAATTTATTTTTCAAAAAGACCATGACGATGATTTAAATTACAACCAGGGTTTGATTTTTACTTATTTTTTTATTTATTTTTTTTTACAGTTTGAAGTCATTTTTAGTTTTAGCAATAGTTTATTAATAGTTATTCATAGTTCTGAGAATGAAAAATACTTTTTGATACTACTACTACTACTACTATTAATAATAATAATAATAATAATAATAATAATAATAATAATTAAAATTATCAGGCCCACAAAAATATTATTAGCAGCAGTAGTAAAATATATTATTAAATGAGAATATACTATTATTTTGCCTATATTTTTTATTTTTTAGAAAATTTGTGATGTGAAATTAATATTTATTTAAATGATTTTCTGCAACATAAGTTCCTGAAACTCTAGGATTTACACTATTGAACAAGTGAACTGAAAGTGCTCATGTTCTGAACATAAACCTGACAATTGTTCAGGGCTGCACTGGATGATAGAATATTGACTGCTTGTGGCTGACGCCACAGTATTTCTTTGAGAAACAATAAACGTGCTAACAACAGCCATTCTACAACATATCACCGCCACTTTGGCCACAGGAGTGGGATCTTTATTGTCCTCTTTATGGAGATTCGTTATCTTCCTTTGGGGCAGTAAACAGAAGCTACAGAGGGAAGTCAATGATTGCAAAGCTCATAAAATAACCATGTTCACCCTACGCCATCATACCCACTACATTCATAGCATTACCGCATGATGAAATGCTCCCTCAAACCGGTCTTTAACCATTGAGGTTATTTACACAGACCTAATGGGTCATCTTTTTCCCTTGGTGATTTTGTTTAGAGGACCATATACTCACACCCCTGTGGATGCTATTAAGATTAGGTCTGATTGTGCTGATCTTTTTGTAGTATGACAGATGGTCCATGGCACGATGCTCTGGTGTTGATAGATGTCAAGTCAGATTTTCAAGACCTCACAGCCTGCGATCCAGCAGGTATTAATGGTCATTCCAGGGGTGGTCGCTAACAGGACATGACAGGAAGTTTATCTCTGAGGCAAAGTGCTTGTTGGATTAGGCTGTTGTGTCACTGATTAGCTAATGATGGAGTTATTCATGCACAAGGCGTTGAAGCACATGTCTGGACATGTTAAGAGATGTTTATCATCTATGGGGTGACCTACACTCTAAAAAAATCTTGGGTTATTTTTTCTACCCAAATCCTGGGTTGAGCCTTTTGGGTAATTTTTTTGGGTTATTTTTTCAGTGTTTGTGTAGTTTTTGTGTTACCCAGATCCTGGGTTGGACATAACAACCCAGTTTATGTGTCTAGATCCTTGGTCAGACATAACAACCCAGGGGTTGAGTTATTTATCACAGGCTTTTTGCGACCTCTTCAGAATAGAGCAGTTCTCAGCTCCGTCAAATTGGTACATGTCTTCGGTAAAATACAGGTTTGTGTACATTTTATTTTATCTATAAATTCGTTATTGTGCTGTATATTGTTTAATTTTATGCAAAGCAACAAACAGGGTCTTTTCACGTGATGGAAATGCCTGATGCCTTGCATAAAATGTTATGATTTTATTCAAAAAGATACAGAATATAAATACTTAATATGTTAAAATATGTCCTCAGAGCTGTTCACTGTTTATGGACAGGTTACGGAGTCAGTCACAGCATATTTTGGCTACGAGTGAAATGCAGGACAGCGGTCTGAAGTTAGAAGTTCCCCCGCTGAATATTATACAAGTTCCGGCACGAGATCCAGCACCGTTATGATAGAAACGGGACAACAGAGACTGGTCGATTACACTTGAATTACTTCTAAATGTTTAATTTTTTACTTCTTATATTTGTAAACGAGCTTATAGGCAATATTAAAAACGATATATGATCGAAGGAGTTAACATGCAAACCAGTGGTTATGTGGAGTATTTTTTTAGAGGATTTAGAGTTAATCCGTAACCATTAATTCTTGTATGAAGTAAAAATAAGTTAGTATTATAGTAAAAATGAATCAACCCATTATTCTGGGTTAAATCAACAACCCAGTTTGCTGTGTAAAATGAACCTAACATGTGTTCTGTCCTATATTTACCCAGCCCTTGGGTTAAAAACAACCCAAATTCGTTTTTTTTCCTTTTAACCCTGTGTTTTAAGAGTGTAGCTGGCCATGTTAGCATGTAAGTATAACTTCATAAAATCAGTTAGCATTCGCATTAATCTCAATATAAATTTGACTGTATGGAAAACAGAAGCATGCACATACTGCTAAACATCTCCTTTTATGTTTCACGGAAGAAAGAACTTATACAGGGGTTGCAATGACATGGAGATGAGTAAATAATAATAAAATGTTCATTTTTGGATGAACTATTCAAATTGAGAAATGCAGTAGTTAAGAATAAATACTACATGAAAAATACTAGCGTTAAATCCTGAATGAATGTCTACTTGTCTTCATGGAAAATCACAGCCCTAAATGACTGTGGGTAAACTTCAAATTAATGACAGAGTCAGTCCAAGGTATTTGGTGGATGAAATAGGGATGTAAATAATGGATTCCCTTATCCTTCTTCCTTTCCCTTGACAGAGCAATCATTCCTCCGTTATTAATTGCAAGGTGAGGGACATATTGTCTACGCCTTTCTGAATTTTTCAAGTTTAATTAGAGAAACAGGCTATTGTAAGTTCCATCACAATGTCGTGGGGTGGCCTTCTGCTGAGCGTGGCAATTAACCTTGCATTTTCAAGAAGATAATATTTACTGATCTGTTCAGTATTTTTCACAAGATTTCACAGCTAATATTATATATTCGACAACTCCCCAAAATGTGTTGTTTGTTATTAGAGTTTTGAAATATCTTATTATTTTGGGCCCTATTTTAACGATCTAAGAAGTGCACGGCACAGGTGAATCCACTTTTGCTAGTTTAGCGACAGAAAAAACGGTTGGCGCGCCAGGCGCATGGTCCAAAAAGGTTATACCTAGTCTCCTATTCTCTTTAAAAGCCAGTTGCGCTTGCACCATGGCGGATTTGCTATTTACATGGCGGAATTTGTGAGTGGAAAGACTGAACGCTTCTCCAGAGAGGAATCCTTTTATTTTTAATATTTAAAAATGTTTGTGTGCTGCGTGTGAGAGGTTTTTATCCCTTATAAAATTGTACTTGATCTAAAGCTGTCCTGTATTCCATCAAAGTTGAACTTTTATTTATTTATAAATTTATAAATGAGAAAATATGATTATTCCATTGCTGCTACAGTAAATTGTAACTACCATCACTCTGGCATTTATGATAGAGCAACATTGACTGAATTCATATACAATAAGATCATAATAATAGTGCACCTCCAGAAAACAGCTAGTTGCACAGAAAACTGTGCAAAGAATTTTGTCATTTGAATCAACTAAACAGGATTTTGGTTTAATTCTTGTCATCTTTATGGAGACATTTGTGCAGTTATTTACTGTAACCACTTTGTTGCATGCTGGTTTATTATTGTTGTGAACTAATTGCGTTACTTAGTTACTTTTTAAGAGTAGCTTTACTTTTACATTACTTTTTTTCATCTAGACTGGGCTTGTTTTTTTTTTATAACAAAAAAGTTCTATTTTGGGGCAAATATAAAGGCCCTTTCACAGCAAAATTGAAATAATAATGCTGAAGGAAATGCAAATTCACTCCTGTACAGTAGATGGCGCATCTCAACCAAACCTTTCAGCTGTCATGCCATTCTGGATTGCAGAAGAATAGAATGCAGGAGAAGAAAGTTTAACTTACTTCAAAATAATAACCATCATGTTTACACACAATGACTCCGGGTTTTTCTCAGCATGGGGACGAGAGCTGTCAGTCAATAAATGGGAAAACAAAGTAACTTGCGTTACTTATTTGAAAAAGTAACTCAGATATTTTGTTGTTAATGTAAAAGTAATGCGTTACTTTACTAGTTACTTCAAAAAGTAATCTGATTACATAACTTGAGTTACTTGTAATGCGCTACCCCCAACACTGTCCCCACCTTCTAAAATACTTTTTTTTCACATGAGATTGGGTTGGAATATACCAGGAAATTAATTACTGAATCAGGCCATTCAGAATTATTAAGAAATGATATAGATATTTAGTCATTCTCTTTAGGTTATCTAGTATAGTGTAGTCCACTGGAGCATTGGAGCTTTAGTTAACAATAGTAAATTTAAACAGTACTAAAGTTACACATAAACCCTTGTAGGTTTACACAGTTTGGACTGTGGATAGTTTACCTCCTGTCACGTTAGTGGCTGAAGGGCAAGCGGCGTTGTGGTGTGCATAAATTAAAAAGAGACACAATTGGTTCCCTCCATGTTCTGTTCCGCGAACTTTGCTGACCTTTTCCTCTCTAATTAAAACAGACAGATACCCAGGATTGCTCTCATTAAATACTCTACAAACCCTTTACTTAAGGGCTATCAGTGGCTCGCTCATGTGTGTGAAACTGTCCTCTCCAATCAGATTTACACCGACCTCATGGGCTTTTAACAGCACCCTGAGACTGTGAAAAAATACACATATCCTTGAAAGTCTAAAATGTTGAAGCTTATTCAGTGAGAGTTTAATCATTAGAACAGACCGCCATATGTAGCATCATTCATTGTGACAATATCCACCATGTGTGTTGAATAAGCTGGCTGTGTGGTGACATGAAAGACTATCAGTGTCAGAATCTCGAACTCCTGACGTGCTTAATGAACATCTGAAAGGCTCAAATAGTAATTAGTCATTTGCAAACTTTTTCAGGCGATGAGACTTTAGATTATATATGTTGTTAATTGTCATAGTAAGTCACTGTCTTCATGAAAACTGTTGGAGAATTGTCATCGCTTGCTGCGTGTTATATTCAAGAATGGCTTTTCAATGCGGGATGACAGCTGATTTAGCAATCTTACTAAATTTCTCTAAATTCAACTATTCAAGTTTGAGGCCCATTGAAACCATTGCATGAAAATCTATTAATTTAATTCCAACTTGCCAGTGCTATATATACACTCACCTAAAGGATTATTAGGAACACCATACTAATACTGTGTTTGACCCCCTTTCGCCTTCAGAACTGCCTTAATTCTACGTGGCATTGATTCAACAAGGTGCTGAAAGCATTCTTTAGAAATGTTGGCCCATATTGATAGGATAGCATCTTGCAGTTGATGGAGATTTGTGGGATGCACATCCAGGGCACGAAGCTCCCGTTCCACCACATCCCAAAGATGCTCTATTGGGTTGAGATCTGGTGACTGTGGGGGCCATTTTAGTACAGTGAACTCATTGTCATGTTCAAGAAACCAATTTGAAATGATTCGAGCTTTGTGACATGGTGCATTATCCTGCTGGAAGTAGCCATCAGAGGATGGGTACATGGTGGTCATAAAGGGATGGACATGGTCAGAAACAATGCTCAGGTAGGCCATGGCATTTAAACGATGCCCAATTGGCACTAAGGGGCCTAAAGTGTGCCAAGAAAACATCCCCCACACCATTACACCACCACCACCAGCCTGCACAGTGGTAACAAGGCATGAAGGATCCATGTTCTCATTCTGTTTACGCCAAATTCTGACTCTACCATCTGAATGTCTCAACAGAAATCGAGACTCATCAGACCAGGCAACATTTTTCCAGTCTTCAACTGTCCAATTTTGGTGAGCTCGTGCAAATTGTAGCCTCTTTTTCCTATTTGTAGTGGAGATGAGTGGTACCCGGTGGGGTCTTCTGCTGTTGTAGCCCATCCGCCTCAAGGTTGTGCGTGTTGTGGCTTCACAAATGCTTTGCTGCATACCTCGGTTGTAACGAGTGGTTATTTCAGTCAAAGTTGCTCTTCTATCAGCTTGAATCAGTCGGCCCATTCTCCTCTGACCTCTAGCATCAACAAGGCATTTTCGCCCACAGGACTGCTGCATACTGGATGTTTTTCCCTTTTCACACCATTCTTTGTAAACTCTAGAAATGGTTGTGCGTGAAAATCCCAGTAACTGAGCAGATTGTGAAATACTCAGACCGGCCCGTCTGGCACCAACAACCATGCCACGCTCAAAATTGCTTAAATCACCTTTCTTTCCCATTCTGACATTCAGTTTGGAGTTCAGGAGATTGTCTTGACCAGGACCACACCCCTAAATGCATTGAAGCAACTGCCATGTGATTGGTTGATTAGATAATTGCATTAATGAGAAATTGAACAGGTGTTCCTAATAATCCTTTAGGTGAGTGTATATCCCAATATAGTTATTTTTGCTTTAAGTTTTTTATGATACCAATTGAATATTTGAATATTTGTTAGCTTTGCAATTTTATAATTCTTATTATTTTCAGTATCATTTAAAAAAACTAATACTAGCTTAAAACAACTCTCAAGCTTACTGAAGACAAATAAACAGTGATAAAAAAGATAAAAGAAAACAGACTACAATAGAACAAAGACACAAATGAAATGGACCTACCTGAAAAACTTCAAGCACTAGAAATAAGAAATACTACATTAAATGTATAAAGTAATCAAATGTATGAAAAAACACTGCATTGTCTTTACCGTGTAAATTAAATATACATTTATACTTATTAAAGTTACAAAAGTGATTCAGTCAAGAGCAGTGAGAGATTTTCTCTTTTTTGTTGTTGTTTGATTAGCATTAATAACAACAAGCAGGTAAATTTGGATGCTGTCACTTTAAGAGCGACTGCACGGATCCATTATACTTGTGCGCTTTCTTTCAACAGTTTAGTTCACTTAAGGCATACATTTCTGTGTTTACGTGCAAATACATGGTCACTTTGACACATAGGTATGTATATTTAATTGTTAAGTACTCAGTTCAGTTCGCACATGCTTTATGAGCAGTGGCTTCATGACGCATGTCTCTCAGACAGAGCCACAAACAATCTCTCAGAGAACGTGCGCATATACTGAAATGAGTTGTCTTTCACTGCTTATTGCGCTTCATTGGTTTAAAATAATCAGTTTTTAAACCGCAATGCTTCAAAACGCATACAAACAATAAGCTTGCCCACCCCTACAAGTAGATGACGCTAACAAATCCTTTATCAAACAGCACAAAATCCATAAAAATTGAAACAGACAGATCCCAAAAAATTAGATGGAGAGGGATTGGCGGTGTGATAACATCTGCTCTACAGGGCTTTTTGGCAGCCATTATGCATTTAGTGACACAGTACCTGGAAAATCTCTCTCCTCAGATATACTCTTCATCTCTGTCCAAACAAGTATGGCAGGAGGACCTACACCTGCTTTCTCTCACCTGGTGAAGAAAAAACGGGCTAAGGAGTAGAGTGTGCACAAGAGTGCTTGATTTACAGTATGTCAGGCGTGTCGACCCTCTCCATGCATCAAACGGCCTGAGCCATGGAGGGGGTATCAGGATGTGGCATCCACAATGTCTTCCCATTTCCCACAAATCTACAGCACCGGCTATATGATCTATCCTTCCTATTCCGCCAAGGGGAATGGCTCTGGGTGAAATATGGCTTTGTGTCAGTGCTGGGGGGTGGGGGCTTATTATACTGTGGAATATAGATAATGCAGCAGTGCATTAGGGAAGAGGAAAAAATCAAAACAGCACATAAACACGCAGAGCGCAGCAAAATCAGAATATGCCCCATTGGGTAGAGAAAAAAGAAAAACAGTGGTTGAAAAGCAAAAAATATTTCATGACATTGATGTTTGTATTGTAAACGGTCAAAAATCTGTAAAACACATGCCAAATTCTCAATAATGTACTCATGTTGGTTTCATATGGTTTTGAACATTTTGTATATAATTTTCCAGAAAGGTTTCAATTTAAAAAATAATAACATATTCCTTGTGATTGATAATTCATTAATATCATTTTCTGAGGAGTCACACAACACAACATTTTACAACCTGAACCCTTTGTTCATCCTGAATTTCAACCTGAAATTATCTCATATTTGATATTTCCTTTTTTTTTTTTGCATGTTTCTGTTTTTTTTTTTTTTGGTTGCAACAAATTACTTTGATTTGGTGGAACAAGCAATAATTATTAATAAGCAGTAAAACATTTTTTTTTTCTTAAAAATAATAATAAAAGATCATTATAATAAAAGATTTGTTCCCTCTACCATGATAGAAGAACCCAGGATAATTACCATAGCAACAACTCTTGCATACTCACAAGACAATCCTGTAGCAAATTTGTGTCTGTTTAATAAAAGTTTATGTTGTATCTCTGGAGGCGGAACAAGAACAAACAAGCATATTTTGTAGCATTATTGTCTACTCTGTGTTGTCTATGGCAGATAGTGAATAATATCACTGCATGCACACTAATAAGATTTCTCCTGTGCTGCTGAGTCGCCTCTGTTCAGTGAGGCCGACGGCTGCAGGGGAGAGATAGGGCGGCATGTCTCCATTGTGAGCCGTCATTGGGATTAAACCTTCATTTGAGTTTATTCCTCTTTTCCTAATGCTCTTTTTCTTATGAACACCTTCTCTGGATGTGCTTCACTATGATTGGATAGCAGCGAGCAGATAAAATCCCACAATTCATCAAAATTCTATAATTAAATGCAAGTACGTTTTCTGGTGCGTGCAACGTTTTCGTCGTCATCGCAGTGCTCTTGGGCCGTAGGTGGTTGCAAATATGTTGCTTTGTGGTTACTCTTTAGTTTTGAGGGGTTTAGCACATTGATATGTGATTGCTAGGGTGTTCAGAACAGTTTCTAGACAAGTTCTAGGTGGCTGTTAAGGCATTCTTAACAGTTTCTAGACCTGTTTTAGGCTACTAAGGTGTTCTGATGGTTGCTAGGCCAGTTATAGTGTGTTCTGATGGTTGCTACGTCAGGTGGTTCTTAGGGTGTTTGGGACAGTTTCTAGACCAGTTTTAGGCTACTAAGGTGTTCTGATTGTTGCTAGGCCAGTTCTAGGTGGTTGCTAGGGTGTTCTGATGGTTTCTAGGCCAGATATAGTAGGTGGTTGCTAGGGTGTTCTGATGGATTCTAGGTCAGTTCTAGGTGGTTGTTAGGGTGTTCGGGACAATTTCTAGACCTGTTTTAGGCTACTTATGTGTTCTGATTGTTGCTAGGGTGTTCTGATGGTTGCTAGGTCAGATCTAGGGGTTTTTTCTAGTGTGTTCTGATTGGGACAGTTTCTAGACCTGTTTTAGGCTACTAAGGTGTTTTGATGGTTGCTAGGTCAGTTCTACGTGGTTGTTAGGGTGTTCAGGACAGTGTCTAGACCTGTTTAGGTGGTTAAGGCATTCTTAACAGTTTCTATACCAGTTTTAGGCTACTAAGGTGTTCTGGCTGTTGCTAGGCCAGTTCTATGTGGTTGCTAGGGTGTTCAGGACAGTTTTGATACCTGTTTTAGGTGGCTATTAAGGCATCCTGGACAGTTTCTAGACCTGTTTTAAGCTACTAAGATTTTCTGACTGTTGCTAGGTCAGTTCTAGATAGTTGCTAAGGTGTTCTGATTGTTTCTAAGCCAGATCTAGGTGATTGCTAAGGTGTTCTGATGGTTCCTAAGCCAGTTCTAGGTGATTGCTGGTGTGTTCTGATGGTTCCTAAGCCAGATCTAGGTGGCTGCTAGGGTGTTCTGATGGTTGCTAGATCAGTTCTAAGTGGTTGTTAGGGTGTTTGGGGCAGTTTTTAGACCTAAGCTACTAAGGTGTTCTTAAGGTTGCTAGACCAGTTCTATGTGGTTGCTAGGGTGTTCTCATGGTTGCTAGGTCAGTTCTAGGTGGTTGCTAGGGTGTTTGGGACAGTTTCTAGACCTGTTTTAGTCTACTAAGGTGTTCTGAAGGTTTCTAGGCCATTTCTAGTTGCTAGGGTGTTCTGATGGATGCTAGGCTAGCTCTAGGTGGTTGGAATGCTAGTCCTAGCTGTTTGCTAGGATATAATGGATGGTTGCTAGGCTGGTACTCGGTTGCTAGGGTGTTCTGATGGTTGCATACATTACATTTTAAAAGGTTGGTTCTAGGTGGTTGCTTGGGTGTGTTGGATGTGGTGCAGTATCAGCGCTTTAGAAGATGATCTTAAATTTATATAATTTTGTATAATTCCAAGTAGCAATACCAACAGCAATGCTCACCTTAGCAAGCACCACTAAATATTATTTGATATAAACTGGAAAGTAAACTCAACAGACACAGCAACAGAACCCTAAATCACAATTTAATTATCTAAAATTAAATTCAGACCATAACATTTGTTTTGGAATACAATAAATGGGGAAGACAATGAAAATAGTTACACTGCAAAAAATGCTTTTCTTACTTAGTATTTTTGTCTTGTTTCCAGTCCAAATATCTAAAAATTCTTACATTAAGAAGCGTTTACTAGACAAGCAAAAGTTATTGTCTTGTTTTGGGAAAAATAACTCAAAATTAAGTGAGTTTTTGCTTAAAATAAGCAAAATAATCTGCCAATGGGGTAAGCAAAATAATATTGTTTTCTGATTGAATTAAGATTATTTTTCTTACCCCATTGGCAGATTATTTTGCTCATTTTAAGCAAAAACTCACTTCATTTTGAGTTTTTTTCCCCCAAAACAAGACAATAATTTTTACTTGTCTAGTAAATGCTTCTTGTTTTAAGAATTGTTAGATATTTGGACTAGAAACAAGACAAAAATACTAAGTAAGAAAAGCATTTTTTGCAGTGTAGCTTAAAAGTATTACAAAGAAACTGGCTAATCTGCTCACCAAATTGAATGAGTATAACGGTTCTTTAATTACATTATTAATTTGTAGAAGCTTTGTGTCTCTAGACAGCATGGATCTGGTGCGATGTTTCTTTAAGCAGTTGACACTATTTGATGACCTTTCGAGTTAATCACCGTAACAACTGAACACATATAACAATGGCAGCTTGAGGGTAAAAGGTCAGCACTATCTGTCGTCCTCAATGTGTTTGTTTAGCACTCCCCTGTCTGTCTTCAAATGACGAGAGAGGGGAAGGAACCTGCTCTGATGTCGGCCAATTAAGGCTTGTTTATTTTTCTCCTTTGCCTAATAAACGTCACTGCTATTTAATGGGCTGGTAGTATAATTAAAATTCAAACCTCCGGGGCGAGGCAGACCTTCCACACGAGATGGCGCGGTATATCACATCGCGCACTTCCACACATACCAAGGTCATTGGAATCGTGCAGTAAAACATGAATTAAGAGCTTCAACGCTGTCGTATCGGAAGATGATGTTGAAGAGGTATATTTATAGACTTACATTCAATTGCTTTTTTAACGCATATACAACAGTAGATGATTCAGTGAACACTGGGAGCAGGCAAGAAATAATTGAAAGCAGACTGTTCTACCGCAGCACGACGTAAACAAACAAACACGCATGTTTCATGGTTTTCAGATGCTAATGTTGTATATGTTATTTGTGACTGCAGTTTCACATGTAATTGCTTGAGAATCTGAGCTATGAATTGTATGCGTTTTGGGCTGACTTTAAGTTCTGTCAAATATAATCTCATTAGGATGAGAAAGGGTTAAAGGCGTCAAGTTGTTCCAAAAGAATATTAAGGATTCACACAGAGCATTCTTTAAAGGAATAGTTCACCCAAAAATGAAAATTCTGTCATCATTTACTCACCCTCAAGTTGTTTCAAACTTGTATGAGTTTCTTTCTTCTGCTGAATACAAAAGAAGATATTTGGAAGAATATGGATAACCAAATAGGCCCAGGGCCGAAGTCAGTGGGGTCCATACACTGTGTGGTTACCAACATTCTTCAAAATAGCTTCTTTTTTGTTCAGCAGAAGAAAGAAACTCATACAAGTTTGGAACAACTTGAGAGTGAGTAAATGATGACAGAATTTTCATTTTTGGGTGAGCTATCCCTTTAAGGAATGCTCTGTGTGAATCCTTAACATTCACTTGACTCAAAAACCCACAGGGGTGGCAGGGTTAATCTCAAAATGTAAGATTAACCTTGAGGAGATGAATTGATTTAAACCTTCAGCTCAGAGATATTCAATTAAAAATTTCAAGAGGTCCAGTCTTTCAGTTTCCTTCGTAGCAAATGGTCGAACAATCAAAGCTTCCAAAATAGAAGGCAGAAGGCAGTGACACAGAAGTATGGCAGTATGTTGTATGAATATGAAAAATCAACAAGTAACGTGCATTTCAACGTGGATTGTCAAGCTACCAGTCATAATTCTTAAAATATTCAATGATAAAAAAAAAATAAAAAAAAATAAATAAAAAAAATATATACACTCACCTAAAGGATTATTAGAAACACCATACTAATACTGTGTTTGACCCCCTTTCGCTTTTAGAACTGCCTTAATTCTACGTGGCATTGATTCAACAAGGTGCTGAAAGCATTCTTTAGAAATGTTGGCCCATATTGATAGGATAGCATCTTGCAGTTGATGGAGATTTGTGGGATGCACATCCAGGGCACGAAGCTCCCGTTCCACCACATCCCAAAGATGCTCTATTGGGTTGAGATCTGGTGACTGTGGGGGCCATTTTAGTACAGTGAACTCATTGTCATGTTCAAGAAACCAATTTGAAATGATTGGAGCTTTGTGACATGGTGCATTATCCTGCTGGAAGTAGCCATCAGAGGATGGGTACATGGTGGTCATAAAGGGATGGACATGGTCAGAAACAATGCTCAGGTAGGCCGTGGCATTTAAACGATGCCCAATTGGCACTAAGGGGCCTAAAGTGTGCCAAGAAAACATCCCCCACACCATTACACCACCACCACCACCAGCCTGCACAGTGGTAACAAGGCATGATGGATCCATGTTCTCATTCTGTTTACGCCAAATTCTGACTCTACCATCTGAATGTCTCAACAGAAATCGAGACTCATCAGACCAGGCAACATTTTTCCAGTCTTCAACTGTCCAATTTTGGTGAGCTCGTGCAAATTGTAGCCTCTTTTTCCTATTTGTAGTGGAGATGAGTGGTACCCGGTGGGGTCTTCTGCTGTTGTAGCCCATCCGCCTCAAGGTTGTGCGTGTTGTGGCTTCACAAATGCTTTGCTGCATACCTCGGTTGTAACGAGTGGTTATTTCAGTCAAAGTTGCTCTTCTATCAGCTTGAATCAGTCGGCCCATTCTCCTCTGACCTCTAGCATCAACAAGGCATTTTCGCCCACAGGACTGCCGCATACTGGATGTTTTTCCCTTTTCACACCATTCTTTGTAAACTCTAGAAATGGTTGTGCGTGAAAATCCCAGTAACTGAGCAGATTGTGAAATACTCAGACCGGCCCGTCTGGCACCAACAACCATGCCACGCTCAAAATTGCTTAAATCACCTTTCTTTCCCATTCTGACATTCAGTTTGGAGTTCAGGAGATTGTCTTGACCAGGACCACACCCCTAAATGCATTGAAGCAACTGCCATGTGATTGGTTGATTAGATAATTGCATTAATGAGAAATTGAACAGGTGTTCCTAATAATCCTTTAGGTGAGTGTATATATATATATATAAAATATATTAAATAATAAATAGCCTCTGGAAATGCTGATGTTTATATAAAAAGTCACAATTAATTTCAAAATCAATTTATTATATGACAACATATACTACTATTTACATAATTATTTATATATTTTACATGAATATAATTTAAAAAATATTTATTTATATCGTTATATATTATAAATATTTATAATTTATCATACAAATATATTTAAAATTCATTGGTAACATATTACAATAAGGTTTCATTTCATAACAGTTAATTGCTTTAGTTATTTAGTTATAAATTAACAATGAACAATACTTGTAGCATTTATTAATCTTAGTTCAATTCAACATTTACTAACACATTTTAAAAATCAAATTTACCATCATGGTGACAAGAGGAGCATGAGCTTAGTTTGAGAACAGATATGCTGTAAGTTAAATGTTCTATATTGCTGTACTCATTCAGCAAGTGCTATGCTATACTAATGCTATCAAAGCATTGTGTAACCAATTAGCAAGGTAGCATTTATTGAATTAGCTAGTTAAAGCTAGCCAAGTTTCCACTACTAAAAATATTTAAATTGAGATTACATGATCATTTTAAGTTAAATGTATGAATTAGCTTACTCAAATATTTCAAGTTAAGAGAAATTAAAATGTATGAGTACAAAATAAAAGTCTGCAAGTTCTGCTTACTTAAACTTTAAATTTCTTAACTTAAAAAAAATTGATGTAACTGATTACTTCAATTTTTTTTTTAGTTTTGCCACCTTATTTGGGATTTACAGTGTGGTATATTTATCTATATTTGAAGAGTTCAGATGCAAAAGCCGCTAAACGCCACCTCCGTCAAAAATGAGATAATGATATTGAGCGAATGCTCTCGCACATAGTATATGTTTATCAAATACTTTCATTTCAAATCCTCTAAATCCCAGCGTCAGCTCATTCAGAAATACCAGTTTGTTGGCAGAAACCTCTAAACGCCTCTTCCCTTTGTCAGCAAAAGTCCACAGAAACCATGAATCTAATCATATGATTTCAAGATGAATGACGCTGTGCGAAAGAGCCGTATTTCATTTGCCAAGCTTCCATCGTTACAGTTGCAATGACAGGATTTTGCGAGTAGCAAGTAAACACAACAGTGTTGCTTGTGCTTCTGTAAAACTCTGACAGAAACGGATATGGCAGTCACTTTGCATCACAGCTCCCCCTACTGTGTGGATCAGTTTCTTCATTGTTAGATTTTGAATTCTGCTTTCATCATTTGCAATGTTTCCAGTTGCATCTTTAGTGATTTTGCAACTGTTTACTGTCTTTTTGTCCAAACAGGTGGACTTTTTGGTTTTGCAGCAAAAGACAAATTTGCTAAATACCCATGAATTGACTAAAGTGACATTTTTGAAAATAAGGCATTTCAATAACTGACTAATAACCTTTTCATTGCCATTAAAGTGAAATTACTGAACCTAAACATATGAGCCTGATAAAAAATGCTCATTTAAAAGAAAACATGTCAGACGGACTTAGAGGTTTTTGCATCTGAACTCTTCAAAATTGTATCTATCTTTTCAATGATATTTATTGAACTATCATTGAAAAAAGATAATACATGCTGATGTAAAAATGTGTTACTCACTGTTAGTTTATGTTAGGTAACATTAAATTAAAAAATAAACAAAATGGTGCAGAAACAAATTTTCACTCAGAAATGTCTAGTAAATTTTGCAAACAATTTCAAAGGAATGACAACTAATACAGTGAATTAAACATGACATTTTGAAGTATAAAAACTATATTTTCTTGTAAAACACAGTCCAATAATCTTTGTTTTTAATTTACTTTTACAGTGTAGCATTAACAAATTCTTGTAAAGGGTTACCTATAGCAATATAACAGAGAAATAAGATGTGTGCATCTTTCATAGTATTATACCACATAATGAACTATGGGTGCTGCGATTCAATTCTATCCAATTCAATCTTTTGTGTTGTAAGGGTTTCATGTCAGTCCCAGCATGTTTTAAAGGCACTTGAGGGATTAATACACACGCTCACCACAGTCCAACTGTCAGCACTTCTCTCCAACTAAATGATAAAATGGTTAGGTAATTTCAGATGGCAACTGACTGGCAAATACCCTGAAAGCTGTACTTGGCTCTGTGGGAGCCTCTGCATTTTCCATTATCTCCACAGACAATATATTTAGGACTTACTTGCAACAAAACAACACAGTCCTAGGGTTAATAATTTACTTTATAGGGTACTTTGTTAGAATTATATATTAGTCGTCACTGCTGCTGGCCTTAAAAACACCTTTTAATGGTTTATATGCGTTTATGTCTTTAAGCGGGTTTAGAGAATTATACAGTCGGATAGTATGCCAGTAGTTCTGGGTGTAAAAAGCGCATAAGTGAATAACTGCACATCTCCTAATGCACCCCGCTGTGCCTTGCCAGCACAGCCTCTCAATCCGTTCCATTGCTATCGAACTGACTACTGTCACCACGGCAACAGCAAGTGGAATAATTTGCTTTACATCCATAAAGAACATCTCTAATAGTTCAATCTCAAGCAGAAAAAAGGCCAAACATGATGAAATTGGAATATGTTGATCAAACTAAATGCACTTATGACTATAATTTTATATCATAGTCATTTTGTCACAGTATTAACAATACAATACAGTTATATCCAATGAACAGTGCTTCTTAATATAATTAAGTTGTTTAAAAGTGACAGTTAAGACATTTTTATTCTTTTGAACTGTCTATTCAATTCTGAAAATAAGTATCAAATATTATATATATATATATATATATATATATATATATATATATATTATGCAGCGCAACTGTTTCAATATTGATAACAATAATAAATGTTTCTTGAGCATCAAATCAGCATATTAGAATGATTTATGAAGGATCATGTGACACTGAACATTCAGCTTTGACATCACAGGAATAAATGATGTCTTAAAATAGATAGAAAAAAATAGAAAGCAGTTGTCTTAAATTGTAATAATATTTCATAATATTACTGTTTTTACTGTAATTTGGATCAAATAAATGCATCCTTGGCCACCGTAAGAGACATTTAAACAATCTACCAACCCCAAACCCCATTGCAATTCAATAATTTTAATTATATATTAATACACAAAAAAGATTTAATAAGAAATTGTAATGTAAAAAAAAATTCACCCATTATTAACAAGATCTTCTTCATCTTTTTACCCACATAAATTAGCTTTAAGTGAATAACGTAAAGAACATACGGTCAAATATGGTCAAATATTTCAATGAGATTTTGAATGACTGAACAGCTAAACAACAATACATGCATGTATTTTTTTATTTTAAGTCATTGTTTTTTTTGTACCATTTTTATTAGCCTATTTCTATCATTGTAGTGAAAGTTATGAAAGTCTCCCAATAGTCTCGCGTAGCCAGAGAGCAAAAGTTCTGGACTCCATAGAAGCTTTCATTGGCCAATGACCGACCAAAGAGGACATCTGACTGTGATTGGTTTATTTACATAATAAACCAATCACTGTTCATTTTGTTCTACGTCATGTTTAGGGGCATGGAAATGTAAAGTGCAATTCATTCAAGAACGTTGTGTAAGTTTACTGCAACAGTGATACAACAACGGTGCTGTGAACTTCACATACTTTTGAAAATCCACCGTTTAGTTGATCTTGATAAGCGCTCATTGTCACAGTTGTAAACATGTCGTTTTTTTTTTCCATAAGGGGGTTTGGCTTCATGACGGCTTTGTTTCCAGGCAGGCTGTTAAAGAAGGTGGCACGAAATGTGGCCGGAAATCCTGGAGAATACATCAGATGATGACTTTGAAACTCCCAAAGTCTCCCATTATGTGTGCCATATGCATCAGACGTTCAGCCAACGTGTGGTGTGACGTCTGAGGCTGAGACTACTCCCAATGTGACTTTATCTCAATCGTACCTTTTATTTTTTACTGAAAAAACACAGGCTTCCATAGGAAGCTTACATGCACTGGTCATGTTCAACACTGAAAATGTAAGTGAAAATATGCCATTTTATAAAAGGAGCAATTCCGGCTAAGATTAAGTAAGTAATCCAAACTGCCTGTGCGACACCACTTTCATCTGTCTTCACAAATGGTATCAAGCCCTCTTGCTATAAAGGCAAACACTGAGGCGAAACTAAAATCCCAGTGTGAGAAGGGGAAGGGCTCTTTGTCACTTCAGCTAATTGAGTAATTGGCCCGAAACAGACCGCCATTCATTAGGCTTCCCTCCTCCCCGCTTTTCTCATTTCTCCCCTCACCTACCCTACGTGATACAGAACCTCTCCGTCCATCATCCATCACCGTTTGACCATTTCTTAGTTTAAGGCCAACTAATGAATGTCTGCGGGGCTCACTGAGGACACAGCGGGACTCCTCCGGGCTGAAGACTCCCAATCAATTACAGCTCTATCTAGGACAATGTGTCATCCAGATACAAAGAGCTCTTTGAGAGTCATACACTAAAAGACGCAGCTGACGAGAATAGCACAGAGATATGAGATACAAGCACACATACAAATAGATAAGCACAAGTCTGAGATAACAAGTGATGCACCGGACTTGCCTCCCAGATCGCATTCCCTAACAGCTATTTGTGACGCTGAAGGGCAGTGGGTGAGAAGTGTTTATCTTTGCACAGCGTGTGCAGACCTAGAGGATAAAGCACTCGATGGGGAATGACAATTAGGGGAAAACATCGGTGAGTAATCAGTGTGTCCCTCGCGTTGACCAGCTCACTTACCACCCATTAATGCAGCACTGAAGAGCTGAGGGCAAATTTGGCCGCTCGCCCTACTGTCTAGTTGTGTTGTTGTTGTTTCCCCTTGTTTTTGAGCTATTCCACATGGAGGATGTTCACTCAAATGTAACAGCAGGCAAATGTAACTGTAGCTCCATCAAATAGAAAAAGATATAAATACTCCAGGAAGCAGTTTGTGAAGATAAACAAAGCTGACTTCAATATTCAAAAACATGTAAGTAGTTTTTTTTTATATAATTGCACAAATTTTGACATATTTTTTATATTACACATAGAAGACACAACATTGGCGGTCGTTGCAAGCCAGACTCAAAATGAAGCATCATCAGCACAAGTACCACAACACAAAACATTTTGATTGTACAAACCATTCTTAAACCATTAAACCATTCACTCTAAAAAAAAAAAAAATGGTGCTATGTACAGTAGTACTAAAAGTGGTTCTTTGGCTCGTAATCATAGGGGAACCACTTTAAGTGCTGTATAGCACCAAATCTAGGTGCTTCAGTGGTTCTTCAGCGGTTCTTCACCGGTTCTTTGGGATTACTGAGGTGCTATATAGCACCGCTACCGCATACAGAACCTGTTAAGCCCCTGTATGGTTCTTTAGCGGTACTTCAGCGGTTCTTTGGGGTGGTTAAGGTGCTATATAGCACCACTGCCGTACAAAGAACCTGTTAAGCCCCTTTAAAGGTTCTTTACGAGCCAAAGAACCACTGTTGATGCTATATAGCACCATTTTTTTTTAGAGTGTTCAAATCATATTGAAAGTGACAATTTACGTAAAAATTTTCTCAATGGTTCTCCTTTATGAAACACAAGTGGCAGTGCTGGGTGGATTGCTTACAAGTTGTAGTTGATTCCAAATGATGTGACAAAAATTGTAGTTTGTAATGTAATCCATTACCAGAGGCGGACAGTATTTTTACTCTGCTTAAGTACATTTTTACTTGAGTACAAGAAAGAAAGTACTACATTTTTAATGTAATTAAGTATTAAAGGTAAAAAAAAACAACTTTTATTTATGAAATGTAGTGCAGTAAAAAGTATGACATTATATATTATGCTTTGGAATGTAGTGAAATAAAAGTTTTCCAAAGAAAAACACTGATAAAGTATATACTTGAAAAATTTACTTGAGTAGAAAGTAAAAATACTTCACACCTGTTGGCCTCTGTCCATTACATTACACATTTAAAGTAAAATAATCAGACTACTTTTTAATTATTATTAGATTACTTGGTAAAATTTTACAATACGGGTGCACTAATATGCACGCTTAACTAATGCACAGATAATCATTATATATTGTTAATGTATGACTCATGAAGAACTAAACCATTTATTAATGATTACTGCATCAGCAACTAATGGACATTCTATATAATTAATAGATTAAGTCAGGGGTTTTCAAACTGGGGTCCGGGGACCCCCAGGGGTCCTCTAGAATGTTTTAAGGGGTCCCCAGAAAATTTCACAGAATAAAAAGACAAAGCAAAAATTGTTAAAGTATACTGAACATTCGAACTGTTTCATTTCTAAATGTTTCTCTCCTTTATTGCCGTATACATACTTTCCAGAATTGTATATGTTTGCTTTTTATCTTTCTAGTAAGTTTTTCTCACTATAGTCCCCTTTATCGTGCTCACTGGTTGTCTTAACGCAGTACGTAAGTTACTTACATACATTTGTTGTGAAAGTTGCTTATACAAATAATTTTTAATTGAAAATGTCTTCTTCAGGTTTATACATCCAACATTAAGTATAAGTTTGGAAACAATATGCTGTTTTTTTAATGTCACTCTTACTATTTATCTAACAGTTTAAATGTTTTTTCATACATAAAAACATATAGATGGATTTTAGGAAGGGGGTCCCTCATAAAAGGTTCATCATATTTGGGGGTCCTTGGCATCATAAAGTTTGAAAACCCCTGGATTAAGTAATATATGAATCGCTATTAATTAAATATGACATCATGTATTAATTCCCTAATAACATTTTATATTAACTAATAATGTAAATTCATATGTTAATTACCACAATGGGTCAAAGCCATGCATTTCAACTTCCAGTTGTCTGCTTTAATTAATCATTAGATAATGATTTGCAAAGGTATCATTATGCTATGACTTTACTTGTTGAGGCACATGACTTAACTAATTGTTAAGTAATATGTCATTGTGGTTATGGCTTTTGAATTAATTTTAAATTAGTTAATAGTCATGTGCCTAAACAAGTAAAGTCATAACATAATGATACCTTTGCAAATCATTATCTAATGATTAATTAAAGCAGACAACTGGAAGTTGAAATGCATGGCTTCAACCATTATGGTGATTAACATATGAATTTACACTATTAGTTAATATAATATGTTATTAGGGAATTAATACAATATGACACATTTAACTAATAACAATTTAATGATTACTTAATCTGTTAATCATGCAGAATCTTCATTAGTTGCTGATGCAGTAATCATTAATAAATGGTTTAGTTCTTCATGAGTCATACATTAACTCATGATTATCTGTGCATTAGTTAAGCATGAATTAAAGGGTTTATGAACTGAGAAATCAAATTTTCCTTGAGCTTTTGACATATAAGAGGTCATCATACTATAGGAATATCCTGTAAGTTTCAGAACTGAAAACTTCCTTGTTAGTCCAGTAAAAGCTTTTATTGACACCAGGCCCAGCAAACGACAGGTTTTTCAAAGTGGGGATCTATGATGTCAAAGGGAGGCAAGCACTGCTTCTGCAGAAGAAGATCAACACCTACTTCATCACTGCCTGTTTAGCCCCGCCCACCGATTCACGCATGACATGCAATAGAATAAGTAGCCTATAAGTAACATAGGCCTACGTGGTGAATATTGTGCAGTGCCTGGGCTCGGCAGTAATGCAACATGTAAGTAACTGTGTTAATTCTAATGCCTGATCTGAAATGTAATGATTAATGTACAGTCAGATGTTCTTTGTCTGTGTCAGTGAATCAAACCAGTGACTAAACGTCAACTTGCGTTGTTTCTCTTAGTAGGATGAAAATAATCTGTTATTTAACGGTGATTAAATTCTATAAAGAAAGCGATCAAAGAAAGCTCCCTTTGCAATCGTTGGAGCAGCGCGCACTAGAGCTGTCAATCAAACTGGGAGAGTTTATCAGTGACGCGTTTATCAGTGACTCCCGTTTTATTCAACGAATCTCTTAACTATATCACGTTTGCACAGTTAGTGAAGATGAAAGCATTCATTAGTGTACAGAAACTGAGTTGCAATGACGAGATCACTGCTTTCATGCGCTTAACATGTCTGTGATCGGCTACAATGTTCATCTCTGCAACCTTTCATGCCACGATCTGAATATAATGCCATAGATCTAAATATAATGCCATAGATCTAAATGTAATGCAACACTTTTCACGATTAGTTAACCATGAGAGCTGTAATAGTAAAAACACGCTAAAAGAGAGAGTAATACTTAGCTATTTCAAACGGAAACACCGTAGCCAATCACAGCAGTGGGTGTTTACACTGAAGTCTCACAGCAGACACGCCCCTTAAAACAGAGTGTTCAAACCAGAGGGCTAAAATCATGGTAGGAAAAATGCCTTTTATTTATAAATTATGACAATTTTTGATGTAAAAAGAATTCTAACATTATAAGTGCACCCCAAGAAACATCATAAAACAATAAAACAACACAGTTCATGACCCCTTTAATGCATATTAGTGCACCCGTATTGTAAAGTGTTACCGATTACTTTTGACCTAACTCGTTCATCGTTGATTTGACTAGAATAATCTTGTACCATATTGATATAAAAATACAAAGAAAGAAATGATATTCCATTCTTTGTTATCAAAATCATGAAGTGCATTAAAGGGGACCTATTATGCAAAATTCAGTTTTATAAGGTGTTTGAACACAGATGTGTGTCCACAGCGTGTGTAAACAACCAGCCTATAATGGTACAAATCCACCCAATACTTTGTTTTATAATCCCATCAATCATTATCAATCTCTCATAACGCGCTGTTTCATATTTTCCCCTACTCCTATGTAAAAGTAGGGAAACCCCGCCCATGACTGTTTATGATCTGCCCTTTTAGCATAGACACATCCTTGAGTGAGAAGCACAGAAACCGCCATTTCTGTTTACTCGCTGTATCAGCTAGCTAGAGTATTACAATGTCTGCGCCAAAAAACATTACAAATGTTCTGTTGTTGGATGTACCAACAAACATACGAGTATCCATAGACTCCTGGCATCCGAGCCACTGAGGACACGTGGTTAAATTTCCATAATTAAATTTCAATAATGTACCAAAGAATGTCGGTAAAATTTTATATATTTGTGCAACGAGGGTCAATACAACGCTGGATTTGCGAAAAAGTTGTTTCTGAAGGATGGGTCAATACCAACGCTTCGTGCTCTAACTTCATATCCAGAACATGTAAGGATGGCACTTCTTATTTTGTGAATGTTTGCAAATTTCCTTTCTGAATGAGCTTTCTAGAATGCTGTATGGCTAATATGGCTAAAGTTACCATAGCCTCTGACTGTATTCACAGAGACTAGAGCTATGTCGTTAGTTTTATCCCGAAAACGCTCACCGTCTGCGTAATTCATAAACGCACATTTATTATGCATTGTATAGTCAGGTGACGGACGTGTTACGTTCCCACACGAGCACCTATACAACAATTTATAGATTAACGTGACGGTACATGCTAGTCGTTGAGTTGAATCAGCGTAACTCCACAACAACTAATGTATCCACTGACCATTCAGAAATGTCCAGGTGCAGTCTAAAAGTTGCAACCTCTTCCTGAGTCTCTCCATCTGTATCCGACTCCGGTTCAAACATGTAAGGCTGCACTCCACAACTGGTTATTTCTGACACTTTGGCTGAGTGAGATTCATTTTGTTCTTGACGTTTTATCCGAAGCTTGTGTAAAGGAGCCGCTGGAAGGGGGGCGGGGAGCAGCAGCTCATTTGCATTTAAAGGGATATACATAAAAATGTTTTTGCTCACACCCAAATGGGGCAAATTTGACAAGCTATATAATAAATTATCTGGGGGGTATTTTAAGCTGAAACGTCACAGGGGACATCAGAGATTTATATTACATCTTGTGAAAAGGGGCATAATATGTCCCCTTTAAATATTACATTACGTCAGGGTTTCCCAAACTGGGGTTCATGAAGGAACTGCAGGGGGTTCGGGAGTTTAATGAAAAGCTATTAAATAATAATATTAATAAAATTAATAAACATTTTTTAAATAAAAACAAACTAAATAAAACACTTACTACAAAGATTAAATATTTTATTTGTTTACCTGCATGTCCCGTGACCATTAACTGACATAAGAGAACTGTGAACTTCTTATTTATTATTATCATCATTATTATTGACAGTTTTATTATTGACATAACTTATTAACTTAAAATCTCAGGGTGTACTTCAAGTAAATATATTAGGTCAAAGAGGTTCAGTTAACAAAAAAGTTGGGGAATCCTTGCATTGCATGTAAATATAAAATGACGGAAATTTGTACATTTTAAAATCCTTCCAAATACAGTAATACATGGTTAAATGACTCATTGAGTGATAATACAAATAATAATTAATGTGTTTTTCAGGAGCTGATTAGATATGCAATGTTGCAATGTTGAGAAAACACTTATTAAAAGTGATCAAATGCTGTGGGTCTCAGTTTTCAGTGATGGTCACATGACTAGTGGCTGGTCTGTGTGTGTGATTTCACAAACCTGGAAGACCTTCTGAACGTATACAAGCAGTAGGCTTTTAAAAGATAAAAAGGAAGTAGTAGGGAGAATCAGTGAATTATGAATAATTTACTGCCATTGTGAGAATAACATGTAATCAACAAAAAAGTAAATTGTAATAGTGTAATAGTAATTGTGAGTATTTTAAAATTTAATTTAATCTAATAACAAGTACTTAATTTTTGGAATCTGATTACGTAATCTAGATTACATGTAATCAGTTACTACCAAGCACTGTATATACACTCACCTAAAGGATTATTAGGAACACCTGTTCAATTTCTCATTAATGCAATTATCTAATCAACCAATCACATGGCAGTTGCTTCAATGCATTTAGGGGTGTGGTCCTGGTCAAGACAATCTCCTGAACTCCAAACTGAATGTCAGAATGGGAAAGAAAGGTGATTTAAGCAATTTTGAGCGTGGCATGGTTGTTGGTGCCAGACGGGCCGGTCTGAGTATTTCACAATCTGCTCAGTTACTGGGATTTTCACGCACAACCATTTCTAGAGTTTACAAAGAATGGTGTGAAAAGGGAAAAACATCCAGTATGCGGCAGTCCTGTGGGCGAAAATGCCTTGTTGATGCTAGAGGTCAGAGGAGAATGGGCCGACTGATTCAAGCTGATAGAAGAGCAACTTTGACTGAAATAACCACTCGTTACAACCGAGGTATGCAGCAAAGCATTTGTGAAGCCACAACACGCACAATCTTGAGGCGGATGGGCTACAACAGCAGAAGACCCCACCGGGTACCACTCATCTCCACTACAAATAGGAAAAAGAGGCTACAATTTGCACGAGCTCACCAAAATTGGACAGTTGAAGACTGGAAAAATGTTGCCTGGTCTGATGAGTCTCGATTTCTGTTGAGACATTCAGATGGTAGAGTCAGAATTTGGCGTAAACAGAATGAGAACATGGATCCATCATGCCTTGTTACCACTGTGCAGGCTGGTGGTGGTGGTGTAATGGTGTGGGGGATGTTTTCTTGGCACACTTTAGGCCCCTTAGTGCCAATTGGGCATTGTTTAAATGCCACGGCCTACCTGAGCATTGTTTCTGACCATGTCCATCCCTTTATGACCACCATGTACCCATCCTCTGATGGCTACTTCCAGCAGGATAATGCACCATGTCACAAAGCTCGAATCATTTCAAATTGGTTTCTTGAACATGACAATGAGTTCACTGTACTAAAATGGCCCCCACAGTCACCAGATCTCAACCCAATAGAGCATCTTTGGGATGTGGTGGAACGGGAGCTTCGTGCCCTGGATGTGCATCCCACAAATCTCCATCAACTGCAAGATGCTATCCTATCAATATGGGCCAACATTTCTAAAGAATGCTTTCAGCACCTTGTTGAATCAATGCCACGTAGAATTAAGGCAGTTCTGAAGGCGAAAGGGGGTCAAACACAGTATTAGTATGGTGTTCCTAATAATCCTTTAGGTGAGTGTATATACACTGAACAAAATTATAAACGCAACACTTTTGTTTTTGCCCCCATTTTTCATGAGCTAAACTCAAAGATCTAAGACTTTTTCTATGTACACAAAAGGCCTATTTCTCTCAAATATTGTTCACAAATCTGTTTAAATCTGTGTTAGTGAGCACTTCTCCTTTGCCGAGATAATTCATCCACCTCCCAGGTGTGGCATATCAAGATGCTGATTAGACAGCATGATTATTGCACAGGTGTGCCTTAGGCTGGCCACAATAAAAGGCCACTCTAAAATGTGCAGTTTTACTGTATTGGGGGGGTCCGGGGCGGGGGGGTCCCGGGGGGTCCAAAAAAAAAGTCAATATCTGGTGCGACCACAATTTGCCTCACGTAGTGCAACACATCTCCTTCGCATAGAGTTGATCAGGTTGTTGATTGTGGCGTGTGGCCAGTTCTTGCATGGCCAGCATACTCACCAGACATGTCACCCATTGAGCATGTTTGGGATGCTCTGGATCGGCGTATACGACAGCGTGTTCCAGTTCCTGCCAATATCCAGCAACTTCGCACAGCCATTGAAGAGGAGTGGACCAACATTCCACAGGCCACAATCAACAATCAACCTGTGCAATAATCATGCTGTCTAATCAGCATCTTGATATGCCACACCTGTGAGGTGGATGGATTATCTCGGCAAAGGAGAAGTGCTCACTAACACAGATTTAGACAGATTTGTGAACAATATTTGAGAGAAATAGGCTTTTTGTGTACATAGAAAAAGTCTTCGATCTTTGAGTTCAGCTCATGAAAAATGGGGGCAAAAACAAAAGTGTTGCGTTTATAATCTTGTTCAGTGTGTGTGTGTGTGTGTGTATATATATATATATATATATATATATTGTCCTATGAAAATGTTATTTTTATGTTATTAAAGAAGAAGTCATTCTTAAAACAAGATAAATGTGATTTTATAGGAGTAGGTTAACTATAAAATCATATGTAATTTTGCTTCTCATGTGCACTGGTTTGTGGTCAGTAAACATTTCATTTTACAAGAAATTAATACTTTTATTTAGAAAGAATGCATTAAATTGATCAAAAGTGACTGACAGTCAAGACATTTATGTTGTAAAAGATTTCGGTTTCAAATAAATGCTGTTCTTTTGAACTTTCTATACATCAAAGAATCCTGAAAAAAAAATGTACAAAATGTACAGTTTCGACAAAAATATGAAGCAGCACAACTGTTTTCAACATTGTTAATAATGTGAAACGTTTCTTGAGCGGCAAATGAGCATATTAGAATGATTTCTGAAGGATCACGTGACACTGACTGAAGAAGCATTGACATCACAGGAATAAATTACATTTTAAAATATATTCAAATAGGAAATAGATATCATAAACTGTTAAAATATTTCACAATAAATGCCACCTTACCAAAAATTTTTTGTGGAATATCTAGGCCGGTCTGATGATGACAAAAAAAAATTATCCATAAAAGTATCATAAAAGCGGTTCTATTTCTTGTTTTAAGCATAAATACATTTTGTGAACTTAATTCAAGATTAAGTTAGGAAATAAGATATTTTCTAAAAAAAAAACAAACAGTATACATATATTTTTTAATGCATATTTTTTCCTATTTTTTTACTTTTTCAAGTAAATTTATCTTGTTCTATGGATGTTAAGATATTTTTACTGGGAAAAAACAAAACTACAGATTATGAAATTTTTTCTGAAATGATTTTTTCTACATTTTCATGCAAATACAGCTGCATTTCATGCACCACCACTTTGAAAACATGCCCGTTCTATTTGCAGAAGCATAATCATTACAGAACATGCTGTACCGCTGTTCATGTACAAATCTGACTTGCTATTATGAGCTGAAAATCATGTTTGGCTTATGGCTGTTTCTGGATACCCTGAAGATGAATTAAGACTCGCCGCCCAGAGTGTCAGCAGAAGTGTGGGAGAGGAGCGCAGAGATAGCAGCATAATGCAGAGGCTGAGAAAAGAAAAGAATGCCATGAGAACCGGTATACTGACGTCTCAGCAGAACAGTGGAGCATGACAGTTAAAGGCCGTCTCATTAATAATCCAAATTAAACCGAATCAAGAGATACTTAAGATGGCAGAGTAAGGGAAATGTACGATGATTCTGGGAGAGGCGGGTGGTGACTCTAGCAGATGATTAATCGTTATGCCACACGCTAAATGAAACTGCTTGGCTGTGGTAGGCTGCGAGAAGCCTGTCCACAGGAATCATCACCCTCATTTGCAGAGGTTGACTTTGGATAAGCCAGCAAGCTGAGTGTTACATTTAAAAGCCCTGGCTTTAATTGACTGTCCTTCAGGTCAGAATCGCTTTCCTAGACTTGGTGGTGATTAGTACATTGATGCTCACTGACAGATCTTGGCACCCCAATCTGAAACCTTTCTCTATGTTTCCACGCAAGAAATGGAGGCTTTGGGCTGCAAACCCGACTAAAACCTGCTGGTCTTAAACCAGAAACCAATCGCTTCCATCATCATCAATGAATCTGTCACTTCACTTCAAGGGCCTGATGAGGCATTGTGTGTGTGTGTGTGTGTGTGTGTGTGTATTAATCTTAATTAATGAAAATGTACTGCTAACACTTTATAATAAGTATACAGTAGTAAAGAACTTACAAATCATTTGCAAACTATTAGTTTATAGTCAATCCATAGCTAATATATTGTAGTCTCTACATTTTTAATATATTAATAGGTTATACACCGATCAGGCATAACATTATGATCACCTTCCTAATATTGTGTTGGTCCCCCTTTTGCTGCCATAACAGCCCTGACCTGTCGAGGCATGGACTCCATTAGACCCCTGAAGGTGTGCTGTGGTATCTGGCACCAAGATGTTAGCAGCAGATCATTTAAGTCCTGTAAGTTGCGAGGTGGGGTCTCCATGGATTGTCAAAGTAACATCCACATGGATGGCAGGACCCAAGGTTTCCCAGCGGAACATTGCCCAAAGCATCACACTGCCTCTGCCGGCTTGCCTTCTTCCCATAGTGCATCCTGGTGCCATGTGTTCCCCAGGTAAGCGACGCACACGCACCTGGCCATCCACATGATGTAAAAGAAATTGTGATTCATCAGACCAGGCCACCTTCTTCATTGCTCCGTGTTCCAGTTCTGATGCTCACGTGCCAACTGTTGGAGCTTTCGGCGGTGGACAGGGGTCAGCATGGGCACCCTGACGCCTGTTTCACACATACTCCGTCTGCAGTCCGTATGCGGTGCGTGTTGCAGTACGTATGCGGTGCAGGAGCAGCGCGCGCTGTTGTGCTTTCACATATGCTGCGTTTGCAGTGCGCAACTGATCCGCGGTTGTATACCACAAACACAGCATTTATTCATTATTTTTTATTTCAAATCCAAAAGTTGTTACTGAACATGGCTTGTCAGCATTGCAAATCTCTTTGTATAGCCTACACCCTTTCATAGATGTCACGTTTAAAAACGCAGTACATTTAAACAACATTTTATTCGATTCATTACTTTATATTTATATAGCCTAGTAGCCTACTTTAGATTTAGTTATAAATTACTTGCTCACGCAAGTGGCAAAACATTTAAACATAGGTTATAGCCTAAAATCACAAACATTTTAAATTAAGACTTACAATAGGCTAGACAAAAACAGCCGACTCTCGTTTTTTAATATTTCTACAAGGAAATCCTGCAGGTCATAAAGAAATTTGTTTTTCCACCTCCAAGAAAGGACGAGTGCTATCCATTATGTCTCTTTTTTTCTAGGTACGGTGTCGTTTTCCTTGTTTTACTCGAGGAAAAAAAATGTGTTGACTTTGAAACAAAGCAGACTTTAAATTATATGCATCTGTGGTGAAATTACTAGATTTTCGCGTCAATGTTTATTTTAATGCGAACAATGCGCTGTCACTTTAATTCAGCGCGTGCAGCACAGCAAAAAATAGACTCGGTGTAAACGATCTGCTGCAGACGCACCGCTCCTGGAACGCACTGCCGGACCGCATTCGCGTGCAGTGTGAAAGCAACCGGTTACCATGGGTATACGGAAAAAAAATACGCAACGCATACGCAAACGGAGTATGTGTGAAACAGGCGTGACTGGTCTGCAGCTATGCAGCCCCATTCACAACAAACTGTGATGCACTGTGTATTCTGACACCTTACTAACTAACGAACTAACCTGCCTATATAACACAATGGTGTCTTTGTTTACATGCCTTACACCTAGTTTTGAGAACTTAATTTACCTTCCAAACTAATTTAATTATTTTATGCCTTTTTTATTTAATTAAAAAAATATATATAAATTACATTTATTTGGAAATTAAAATAAGTTCTCAAAACTAAGACATAAAAAGAAAGACACAAATGTGCTGTTTGTTTGTGGGCAGGTTATTTATGCAATTTGGCTCTCAAGTCAGTGGAAATGAGGGTGTGACAACCGGAAACTTTGTCCAGGGCCCTGTAATACGGAGACAGCTCTGGTCCTCTATCGTATACCCTGTGGGGGTCCTTAAACCGGTTTGTCCCAGCCAGTGAATTTTAGCCATGGCCTTGAATGCTGCCCTAAATCAATTAATCTCCACAATGTTTTGACATCAATAGTAATTTCGAAGTTCCTTCTAGGAACACAGTTAATATGTATTTTGGCATAAATACCGCGTCTCTATAAGCTTGACAAATGCTTTCCAGATTTGTTTCTTTTTCTTATCTCATGGACACTGGAGATAACTGATAACAGCCTACTCTAATTACCGTCTGTGTGTCCAGTGGTTTAGGGCGACATCAGTAACGCTAATTGAAGGGATTGAGAGAGCGAGAGAATATTCATGGCCTTTCAGGCATATGGAGAAGCTTCCATCTCAAGTGCGCCATCGCCATGATTATCTTCACTTCTTTATTAACACTGCTAGAAGAGCTGTGATCAAATGACTAATGACTGCAGTAATAATGCTGCCGCATTTCGATTCTGGGTTTTGCAGAGACAGCTCGCCAGCGGCCTGGTCGCTAATGCGTCTGTGGGCGTAATGAAAAGTTTGTGCATCAACAATCAACTACTACGAAAAAGATTCCCCAGCCATGAGGTTTGGAAATGGCTTTTGGGTAAAGAAAGCTTCCCCTTGCACAGAATTAATCTGCCTAATATATTTATCTTGAACACAGATAACTGCTCCAGCATCCCAGTCCTCTTTCTCATGGCTTTAACCGAGTTCAGTTGAGGACACTGCAAAAATGAGATGGGAAAAAATGGAGTGCTAATATGAAAGTAGAGTGCTTCTATTTTCTAAACACCTCATTCATTAACAAGTGCCTCGCTTTCTGGCTTACTTTGACATCTAAAGTAATTACAGTAATGGAACGGACTGTATTGAGTGTAGTGTGTTATTTGATCAGGATTAATTTTATTCAAATGATTTGGGTTTTATCTACAAGGCCAGCGTTAATCAATTAAGCAGCTTAAGTGAAATACTCATGTTCATATTTCAGCTTTAAAATCAAGGCATCTGAAACTACATCAATATGGAACCGTATAATGTTCAATTCTGGGTCGGGCAGGTTTACTCAGTGTTAGCTGTCAATCACTGAATGATCGAACAAATTTTTGCCTAAAAAAAGATAAAATACCAGAAAAATCCCATTGACTTGCATTGAAGGACAAACACGAGTCTGTTTGTTGATAAAGGGTTTCTTGATTTCATATATTTTGACACATTTTTCGTCATGTCAACAACTAAAAGGACTAAAATTATGTCATTTCAGTCAGAGTGAAATGGACTCCAAATAATGAAAGTGACATGATGAAATATTGACAAAAGGACATTTTTGTCAAGAGAGAAATAATGTGACAACACAGGACATGACAAACAGTGTTGGTCTTTTCAGCAGGAAACATAAGAAAAGGGACAGGAACTGAATTATTTTTTAGATCTCATTAGTGGCTTCTATTTACTGTGGATATAGTTGTCCACTTGACCTAAATATGACGTATATATTTACAAAGAGAGTTTATATATTTCTGTATGTGTATTTAGCGTGTATATACCAATATACATGTACTGTAAATGCATGTGTAGAGCCTTTCTTCTTCCCTTTTTCTTGATTCAAGCAGGACAAAGAAGACAGCAGGCTGTTGGCCGTTAGAGTCTGTGATTGTATATTCCATAAACAAGCACATTACAGCCTACTGATTGTGAAGGTGACTTCCATTTTTGAGAAAATGATTTTTGAATGTACTGTAGATTGTCACAGCACCTCATGTCTGAGAGCATGGTCCACCACAAATATGTCAGATTTATTTTGAAAGAGCGAGAATGAAATACTGACAATTCAATCTAACAAGCTTGGATATTTCCTAAAAATCTAGTTTATATGTGTTTGTGTCCCTGCAGCACTATCACAGAAGGACACCTGCTGCCCAGGGAAGAGTTCCTTCCTTTAAGAGGTTCAACAGCGTGTTAATGGTATGTGTTGTTCACTGATGGTGTTGTGGCCTCAAGAAAAACATTTGTTATTGCTGGTTACTGAGGCAAGCATCACTTTTACTCCTGCTCAAACCACTAACTTGCCTCACGTAATTTGTGCTACAGACGAATGACAGCTCAAACGAGTACTTTTTCAAGAAATGTTGTGTTATCTGTGAGACAATAAAATGAAAAAATAATAATAAATAATAAATAAAATAAATAATAATAATTTAAAAATATATAATTATTTGATGATTGTAAATACATATTTTATAAGTATTTATATAATATTAAAAAATATATTATTATATAATTGCAATATTAAGTTGTTATTCATTTTACTATTTAACTTTTTTATAATAATTAATAACACAATGAAATAACAGTGCACAATAATAAAATAACATTTAAAGAATTTTATATATATAAATCATATTAACTTTATATATATATATTTAATTTAAATTATTTTAAATATTATTTTGTAAATTATTTTAAATATTATTTTATTGTGCACTATAAATTATATTTAATTAATTAAGTAAGTAAGTAAAAAGTTCTGTTACAGATATACAATTTCAATGGCACATACCATGAATCATTATATATACACCGATCATGCATAACATTATGACCACTGACAGGTGAAGTGAATAACATTGATTATCTCTTCGTCATGGCACCTTTTAGTGGGTGGGATATATTAGGCAGCAAGTGAACATATTGTCCTCAAAGTTGATGTGTTAGAAGCAGGAAAAATGGGCAAGCGTAAGGATTTGAGCGAGTTTGACAAGGACCAAATTGTGATGGCTAGACGACTGGGTCAGAGCATCTCCAAAACTGCAGCTCTTGTGGGGTGTTCCCGGTCTGCAGTGGTCAGTATCTAACAAAAGTGGTCCAAGGAAGGACCAATGGTGAACCGGCGACAGGGTCATTGGCGGCCCAGGCTCATTGATGCACGTGGGGAGCGAAGACTGGCCCGTGTGGTACGATCAAACAGACGAGCTACTGTAGCTCAAATTGCTCAAGAAGTTAATGCTGGTTCTGATAGAAAGGTGACCAGTCAGGGTGCCCATGCTGACCCCTGTCCACCGCCGAAAGCGCCAACAGTGGGCACGTGAGCATCAGAACTGGACCACGGAGCAATGGAAGAAGGTGGACTGGTCTGATGAATCACGTTTTCTTTTACATCACGTGGATGGCCCGGTGCGTGTGCGTCGCTTACCTGGAGAACACATGGCACCAGGATGCACTATGGGAAGAAGGCAAGCCGGCGGAGGCAGTGTGATGCTTTGGGCAATGTTCTGCTGGGAAACCTTGGGTCCTGCCATCCATGTGGATGTTACTTTGACACATACCACCTACCTAAGCATTGTTGCAGACCATGTACACCCTTTCAAGGAAACGGTATTCCCTGGTGGCTGTGGCCTCTTTCAGCAGGATAATGCGGCATGCTATGGAGGCCCCACCTCGTTACTTACAGGACTTAAAAGATCTGCTGCTAACATCTTGGTGCGCGGAAGGTAGTCATAATATTATGCCTGATCGGTATATATAATATTTAATATAATTTATAGAGCACAATAAAATATTTAAAATAATATTTAAATTATTTTACACATAAATTATATTAAATGTTATATATATATATATAATTAAAAAGTTCTGTTACAGATATACAATTTCAATAGCACATACCATGAAACATTACATTACGTTGCTAATCTGTCAGTATCGTTTATGGCACAGTAGCAATTCTCAGGAAGTGATGAGTTAAAATCACTCATTCACTATAGAGCATATGTTTTGCCGACGGCCATAACTGTCCCATCCACAGCGGTTGCTTAAAGACCCTAATAAAATCTAGACAACTAACATTTTTACACATCAATATTTTCAGAACAAATATTGTATCGGTCGGAGCTGATCGACCGTAACTTTGACCAAAGCTGATAAAACGTGAACATCTGTGTTCTCCTAACAATGCATGAAATGTGATTATATGGAGATAAGCTGAATAATGTGCGACTCAGGGGTCAAAACTAATCTAAATTGGAATCGCTTCATCCCTTGGGCTCTATGACAAAACAGCAAGGTGAGATGAGTTCGGGTGACTCACAATAGCCTTTGATTGGATTTTTTGAGTCAGGGTGGAGCAGAGGATAAATTAACACAAACCTGCTGGACTATCTGCGGACATGCTCATTTAAACACTTTACAAACCTCGCCAATTTTTTTTTTACAAGCATTCCTCTCATCTCATGTCAAATCACATCAAACGATCAAGGACAAATTCTGACAAATTTAGCATCATAAAAAACAAGAAACAAGAATGATTGCTAAAACAAAATAACATTTTCCAAGAAACTAAACACCTCGGTTCTCCATTCTCTTTTCATCAGTTTCCATTAAAAACAATCATTTTTATAGTATATGAAATGCTTTAAGGAAGATGTCTGTTGCCAGCAGGAATCATTACCTGTTTGTCGTAGATGTCGCTGTCATCTTTTCATTTGTTGCTTTTGGGAGATGCTGTGTTTAAGCCCTACGGTGCGACACATGTTGTTGTTGGTGGATCCTGCTAGGAGCTGGTGGGGGATGTCAACCTGTTGGATATATACCCACCAGCATTGTTGTATGCTATAGGGAAACCTGAGGGTGCTTGTGATCTTTAAATCGGCCCACATGGCGTTTGTGCCTCTCCTTTGGAGAGGTGATGTGAGGGACTCTTCCCGCTTTGCAGAACCTGATGGGATGTCGTATTTTCTTTGAGGCAGCTCAACAGGCACCTTAATGGGTGTCTGGTGAGCTTTCTGAAAAGGGCTTATTTCAAAGGGCTTATATCTCAAGCTTCAATTATTGAATGAAACCCAACATACATTGACTAAATGGAGAAAAGTTTTGCTAACACTATTGCTGAAGGCGAATGATTTCGCTGTCAAAGGTCTGAAGTCTGGAGAGGTTCATGCAGCTTTAAGAGATTCATTCAGCAGAGATCATTTCATGAAAAAAAAGCCACCAACGTCTCGTCTAAACGCTGCTTTATCAGAACAAACAGATGATGCCAACCACCGCCATGAGGATGATTTTACTCATCCGCATTGTGTTTATTTATTTGTTTATTGTTTTGTTTACTGCCTAAAGCAATAGGTATTTGTCTTTGTACTTTCATGAATAATGCAGCTCCCCTCCTGGGATTGATGATCTTTAACTTCCTTGACTTTCATCCATATGCTTATATATTCATTTATCTATGCTACTATTCCATTACCAGGGGGAATGAGGTATCTGAGGACGCCGCCAATGTATCAGCAGGGAAGTTTTGTGCCATTTTACCTGACAGTTGGATTTCTATAACCCGCAGATGGTTACAGAAACAAGGGACAAGGGACAACCTGCAATTTAAATCTTGAAAATTTCTGGGTGGAATAAAAACTACACCTCAAAACTCATCATTGAAGCATATGATCAGCACATCTTTAAAAAGAATGATAAAATTACACTAAAACAAAACAATATATTTATAGTTTATAATCAGGCATAACATTATGACAGGTGAAGTGAATAACACTGATTATCTCTTCATCACGGCACCTGTTAGTGGGTGGGATATATTAGGTAGCAAGTGAACATTTTGTCCTCAAAGTTGATGTGTTAGAAGCAGGAAAAATGGGCAAGCGTAAGGATTTGAGCGAGATTGACTAGGGCCAAATTTTGATGGCTAGACGATTGAGTCAGAGCATCTCCAAAACTGCAGTTCTTGTGGGGTGTTCCAAGAAAGGAACAGCGATGAACCGGCGACAGGGTCATGGTAATCTGTCAGTAGGCTCATTGATGCACGTGGGGAGCGAAGGCTGGCCCGTGTGGTCCGATCAAACAGACGAGCTACTGTAGCTCTAATTGCTCAAGAAGTTAATGCTGGTTCTGATAGAAAGGTGTCAGAATACACAGTGCATCGCAGTTTTTTGCGTATGGGGCTGCATAGCCGCAGACCAGTCAGGGTGCCCATGCTGACCCCTGTCCACTGCCGAAAGCGCCAACAGTGTGCACGTGAGCTTCAGAACTGGACCACGGAGCAATAGAAGAAGGTGGCCTGGTCTGATGAATCACATTGTCTTTTACATCACGTGGATGGCCGGGTGCGTGTGCGTCGCTTACCTGGGGAATACATGGCTTCAGGATGGACTATGGGAAGAAGGCAAGTCGGCGGAGGCAGTGTAATGCTTTGGGCAATGTTCCGCAGGGAAACCTTGGTTCTTGCCATGTGGATGTTACTTTGACACGTACTTTCCTTCCTAAGCATTGTTGCAGACCATGTACACCCTTTCATGGAAACGGTATTCCCTGGTGGCTGTGGCCTCTTTCAGCAGGATAATGCGCCCTGCCACAAAGCAAAAATGGTTCAGGAATGATTTGAATAGCACAACGAGTTTGAGGCAGCCGCGGCTCATCTGTATGGGCAGGTGGGGCAGAGCGCCACCAAAATATTAATCCAAACATAGACCTCTATATACACTGAATTAATAATAAATTGTAAATATATTCAGAATTCTGCAACAAATATTTTTCTGATTTTCTAGACTTTTTATGTCGTGAAGTGAGTAGGATATATTAAAATGAAGCGCATGGATTCATGATACTAGTGGGGCAGTCGGCCTCTGAGCCCTCCCTAGCTCTACAGTGCCCCACAAATTTCCAATGTAAATCTGTGGTGAAAAATGGAACTGCAGCACGCTCTCGTAGAGAGCCATTGGGGCAGATTTCTGGCTGCCCCACCTATTTTCATGTGACCTCACATAAACCTTGCGATATCAGTCTGCTTCAAATATGTGTCTGCATCAGGTCAGTAACTAGTTGGCATGTCTGTTCTTCCTATGTGGAGTAGTGTATCAAATTGATGAAAGTATAAATCCTTTATTTTAAATGTGCTCATGTGAATAGCCTTTATATACAGTAGTTCTGTTGTGTTTGTTTTATGTATGTTCTGAGAATAGACATGACTTTTCCTCACTGGAATTCCTACACAACTTGCAATATTCCAAAACAACATCTAAGGCAATAAATACTACATTAAGGCAATTCTAAGATGGGATTCGATGCGTTAGTCGTGTGTACTAAATCTGTCAATCATTATTAGAGCACCGCACGCCACCGTCAGGCTGAATAACGCAATGACATTAGAATTCTGCTAAAGTGAGTCTATGTTCAGCGATTAGAATATAAAGCTTACAAAATGTTAATCATAAACTAGTGCTAAGACCCAGAATCTGCTCTACCTAAATTTACGACCAAGAGCCGCTACTGGTTTGAGGTGTTGACTTGGCCTCCAAATTCCCCAGATCTCAATCTAATTGAGCACCTGTGGGATGTGCTGAACAAACAAGTCCGATCCATGGAGGCCCCACCTCGCAACTTACAGGACTTAAAGGATCTGCTGCTAACATCTTGGTGCCAGATACCACAGCAAACCTTCAGGGTTCTAGAGGAGTCCATGCCTCAGAGGGTCAGGGCTGTTTTGGCAGCAAAAGGGGGACCAACACAATATTAGGAATAATCAGAATGTTATGCCTGATCGGTGTATATTAAAAGTTTAAGTCATATTGTTTTGATTCATCAGGACATTTATAACAATTTATAACAACAGTCATTAACAATTGACTATAAGTCAATAGTTAAAAAAAAATACTTTCATAATACACTGATTAAATAATCCTATATATAAATATTAGATAAAAATTACATCTCAAAATACATAATTGAAGAACATTATCATATATTATTGTATATTATACAGTATAATGTAAAATTAATAAATGTAAAAGTAATTAAAGGTATACAGTACGTCTGTTATGGTTGTGTAGTAGTAAGCACACAAAGAAGAAGGTTCAAGTTCAAAAGTTCAAGTGTTTAATAACATCCACAGGTAAATACAAATCCAAAGAGAGCAAAGCAACACAACATACCATAGACGAGACCCAACAAAGACAAGGACAACACGCAAAAACTTCTATACAACTGAAAACAATGATGATTAAACACACACACACGGCAAAAAACAATCAAAATGGAAAGTCCAGGGTGGTGCAGGTGGTGTGATCCAGGGAATGGTATTGAGCAGGGACAGATGGGAGGCGATCCAGGCCAAAGCCAGAACTGCGATCCATGGAGGAGTCTCTGGAGGGAGGAGCCATGGTGGAGAGAGTCCCGATGCCACCTTGGGCATGAGCAGAGGTGACGGTGACATTGGAGAAGGAGCCCACCACGCAAACAAAAAGACAAAGTCGTGACGAGCCACCGAAGACCTCACGCCCAAGAGGAAGTGGCTCCCAGCAGGCCCAGGGTGTAGCCATGCCACTGACGGGAGGCTGGTACTGAGGGGCTGATGGGAGACAACGATGACTGGGTTGCAGGAATGGCTGAGGAATGGAGAGGAGACTGAAGAGAAACACAGGGACTGACAGAACACATTAAATCCATTGTAGCAGTTTGGAGAGGAGGTGGGAGAGGCCAACGGGTCTGAAGACAATTTGGACTCAGGCGGAATCAAAGGAGGTAGGGAATCCTCTTCTCCAAAATGCAAAACAAATGTTCATTAAGTCCAGTAGATACTCACTCTCATTGGTGGGAGGGTTGGGGGCACTCACTTCCATACCCTCGTATTCCACGAGGACTCCCACGGCGATGGATGGTGCATCCGGCTCACACACTGGTCAGACACATGCAGCTCTGGCTCTGAGGTTCAGCTCGGGCTCTCCCGTTGGCACTGGCTCACACATCGCAACGGAGGCGGGCTGATTTTCTGCGGTGGGCTCGTACTGCAGCTCCTTGCAGTGGGATGGTATCTGGCTGGGCACTGGATTGGGAGTGGGGCTGATGTCATCATCAGCTGGTCCGACAGTCAGTGATGGACCACAGGATACTAGCACATACAACTCCACATAGACGATGAAGCTCCCTTGATGACCCTCCCTGGACAACTGAGCCTTTGTTGTGTTGAGTCCCATGAAGAGGAACGAACAAAAGAAAGTCAACTGATGGGCGAGTTCGAGAAAGTCTTCCATATGTGCCTCAAGGGAGCGTTCTCTCTGCTCAAGGCACAATAACTGAAATGAGGGAGAATCCATGGTGAGGGGGAAAAAAAACTTCACAAAAACTTCACAAAAACACACGAGACGAGGGAAAAATGTCTAAGATATCATTGTGTAAATCACTTTTTGGGTCGTGTCTTCTGTCACGGTTGTGTAGTAGTAAGCGCACGATGAAGGTTCAAGTTCAAAACAGTGTTTAATAACATCCACAGGTAAATTCAAATAGTGAAGCAACACAACATACCATAGACGAGACCCGACAAGAAGAATACACAAGAACTTCTATACAGCTGAAAACAATGATGATTAAACACACACACTTGAACTGAGTGAAGAAAACAAATCTGTAACTATGACAACAAACAAGGCAGGGAGAAATGTGCAAACTTCGAAAACAAAGTCCAAACAGAGGTGACTTGTGACAACGCCATAGTCAATTGTTTTAAAAAACCTATTCTCACAATATACTGATTAAATAATGATTTAATTGTTTTATTATTAATAGTATTAACTGTATGAAATTCATGTGTTAAATGAATGTGTCTTAATTTGTTAGTGATATAGCTGCTGTGACATTTTGGTCAAAATGTCTTTTAAGGTCACATTGTTTTGGGGCAAATACCTCTCATTTAAAGGTGCAGTGTGTGAATTTTAGCGGTAAGGTTGTGAATTGCAATAAGACACCGCTCACCCCTCCCTTTCGAAGTACATAGAGAAGCTACGGTGGCCGACACAGGACAAAAATGTCGTCGTCGGAGAGAGGTTTTGTCTGTTTAGGGCAGTGGTCACCAACCCGTCGATCGCAATCGACTGGTAGATCTTTATCACTGTCCCTCTAGCTCCCGATAAATAACCGAAAAATAAGTAACAACACATTATCAAGACTCGAAATTGCTCCATATGCTCCCAAAATTTATTCTCTGCAACCTCAAAATTCGCACCACACAAATCGAGCGGCCATAAATCGGAAACAGCCGGTTTTGTGCTCCAAACACACAATTAGCAACCGGACGGTTTTTAGTTTAATTTTGGCTGATCTCTATTCCGGACTTGCACACAAACTGCATTGCAATCATTTCCCGAATGTCATTTGTGTGAAAATATTACGAAGTCTGTTAAAGGACGTTAACACAGGCTAGAGATGGGACACGCTGAAGACGGACGCAAAGAGGAGAGTGCAGACGCGCAGCAGAGAAAATACCAGACACATTGGGCCTGTTTACACATGGTCACTTGCGTTTTCTCTGATCAGATAGCTGGATCCAATTGTGAAAAGACCAGGTGTAAATGCCCTCCAACACGCGTTCGAGACGGATTTAAATCCGATCACTCAAACCACTACAGGAGGTGGTCTGGGGGTGGATTCCAAACGAAACCGGACAAGTGTAAATGCATCTGGTTGTTGAAAACCACATACGTAAGTTTTACTCCTCCCAACAATGCTAATAAATAAATGTGTGAGCGTGTTATAGGCTATATGTCATGTTATAGTTATGACAGCGCTACTGCAGCACGCGTCGCCGCAGACGAGCAGCTGAATATCTCTTCATTAAACTGCCGCAAATAAAAGTTGCAGACGCTCAATACACAATCATCATCATTAAAAATAAAGAAACTAAATGATCTTACCAGTGCTTATGCCACTCTCTCTCCTATTGCGGTCTTTGATTTTGAAGCTGTTGATAATAATAATAATAATAATATGCAATAAAATGCAGCTCATATTTGTTGATTTCGGTGACGTGAACTCCATTGCATATAAAATGCATATAGCATGGGAATTGAAGATCGGATTTATATCCGTTTTGCGGAGACACATTTATGTGACCAAGTGTAAATGGAATCGTTCTGATAAATCAGATATACCAGGTATAAATAGGCCCAGCAAGATAACTGTTCGATGCTTGAAATATAGGAAGAAAAATATAAATATTGAATTGAGGAGGGGAGTTACATGAATGTATCTCTGAATGAAACTGACTGTCTTCAGAATAGTTTCGATGGCATTTTTACAACAGTACCCAAAGAAATGCTTTTTTTCCATAAGCACCACCTACTGTCAGAGAGTGAATTTGCATTTTTATTCAGTCCATCTGTTTTTGTTTTGTGCAGGTGTGTCTTATGTAACAATTTCACAAAGCTAAAGTCAGACCATTCTTGAAGTTATGCAATCTAATTTAAATCAAAAACAACTGCTCATGCTACATGTGTGTATCTTTATTTGGATCGTGAATAAAATGCAGTGGTTGCCTCTCATTTCAAATGGCTCATTTTTTTAAGGCCAGTTTGGCCTGTTATAGAGCAAATAAACAACAAATAAATTTGCTTAAAGAAAAAAAATCGGCAGCTGGTATCGGAAATAGCCAATTTGCTTGTAAAAAAAACTATAGGCCATGAAAAATCTATAGGTAGATCTTGCCTTTCATCAAGGCTGAGGTCAGGGATCTTTGGCTTGAAAAGGTTGGTGACCACTGGTTTAGGGCTACTGTAGAAACATGATGGCGCAAAATGGCGATATCACTGTAAGGGGACCCGCGGTGTATGGAGATAGAAATGGCTCATTCTAAGGTAATAAAAATATAACATTAAGTAAGGTCTTTGTACACCACTGAAAACATAGTTATGTTTATTATATTGCATTTCTGTCAATAGATCCTCATAAATACTACACACTGCACCTTTAAAACAAAAATCTGTCAAAGAAAAAAAAAATGTCAATCATTGTTTAAGGGTATGAAATTGTCTCACCGTGGCAATCCATCTTCTCTGTTCATATCTCATTGCCTTGACAAGCGCTGGCTCTAGGTCAGTACTGCATCACAGTCTCTGTATTGTATCAGTACATATAGCCTTGAAGTCTGAGTAGCTTATAAAAACAGTACAAGAACAAATACCCCCCAACATAGTCGCTTAAAATATTTTATGAGGTTGTTCCCAAAGCCTAAATTTTTAAATATGTTTGAAAAAGTGCATTGCACTGGGGAAGTCTGTCTGCAGTGCAGTTTCCCAGGAGTATTGAACACCAAACTCAAGAACACTGTGAAGCTGTTGAATCGCGCAGCCGTTAGAAATGACTTATTAGCCAGCGAGAGTCCATTGAACACTGTCGTTCACAGGCTATTGTATTCAAATGTGCATTCCATTCTAAATGACTTTTGCCATTGACCTTGCACCTACACATTGTAAGAGAAGATTAACTAATGGCTTCTTGTTAAACGTTCCCAGTTTTGCGTCTATAAGATAATTAATGAAGTAATTAAACGGCGCAGGACGAATCTGCAGAATCATCAGGAAAACAACAAAAAATGCTTTTGTGTGTCCCCTCAAGCTTGTCCTCTGGTTGTTCATGCTGTTTTCACACAGTTGTTTTCTTGCTCAATTCCATTAGGAGGATATTAAAGAGATGAGTTCAAGGAAAAATTTAATTCCTGTTATCCTTTACTCAACCGCATATCGTTTCAAACTCGTATGACTTTCTTTCTTCTGTGGAACACAACAGGAGATGCTTTGAAAAATGATTCAGTTCCATGAACAAAAGCATAAGGTCTCATTTACTAACTACAAGCAATATATTTTTACAGCATTTATTAACCTTTGTTAATGTTAGTTAATACAAATACAATTGTTTGTGTTAGTTCACAGTGCATTAAATATATATTTCACATATTCAAACTTTGTGCGCCACAGTCAGTTACAATGAGAAAAATGTAAGTAAGAAATAATTGACGATGGGACGTCGAATTATTAGAACAATGCACGTGAGTGTGCATTATTTTCTAATAATTCAATTATTCCTTGTTTTTTTCTCATTGTAACTGACTGTGGTGCACAAAGTTTGAATGTGTGAAATATATATTTTTCCAATCATGACAACTCTAAATAGTTTTAGCATTAGTAACCACATAAGGTTACCACACCTCAAGACATTGTTCAGATGTTGCATTTCAAAACATTTATCAGGGTTTTGTCTTTAAAATACTCTTGTGTGTAGGACTAATTTCTAAAGCATCTCATCCCACGCCTGTTGCTAAATCCAAAGCGTGACTTTACTATAAACTATGCATAATTGCACGCAACTAACCCTAAACCAAACCTATTCCTAATCCTAACCTTATAGTAAGTACATGTAGTTAATATTACTTGGTACTTAAATGTATATAATTACACTGTAACTGTCAGGGTGTGGTACCATGAAAAGGGAGAGAGGACTCAAGTGCAATGAAAATGGGTTTTATTTATTTAATAAAATAAACAAACAAAATACTCACGAGGGGGAAATCAAACAGAACGTAATACATACTCATGACCAGGAGAAAACAAATGTGATGCAGGGAGCAACCAAACAGGAAGAGACGACATACCAACAATAACAAACCAGCACAGGACTGAAGACACAAGGAGATTAAATAGGGAACAAGCAAGGCAGGTAATGGGGAAGAACAGGTGGGGCAAATAAACCAATAATCAGATAACAAGAGGGGTGGGGTCAAGACAATAGACAGGAGAGCACATGACACAAGGAACAAGTGACGAGCCATGTGCTCACACCAAACATGACAAAACACAAGCACATGCACAGAAAATAACAAAAACACAACATGTGCTAAACAAGACAAGACAGACATGTGACAGCAACAAGGACACCTTAAAATAAAATGTAACCAAAGTACATACTTTTGAGTGTGTAGCAGAAGAGTAGGCAAGTTTTAGGATGTACTACCAGGTCATAATTGTTGTCTTGAAACCACAGACCAGCCATTAGAGTGTGCATGGATCTGCACTTTAAAAATCCATCTGAAATAGTAAACTATTTTGATATATCTGGAATACTCATTTCAGCATACTATGATTTGGAACATGCTAATTCTAATTTCGGATACTTGGGTGGATTAGACTCAGCCATGTGAACATTCTTAAAATATCTCCTTTTGTGTTCCACTGATGAAAAAGTCCTACAGATTTGGATCAGCATGAGGGTTTTCATTTTTAGATGAATTATCTCTTTAAAGCCTAGTTTACAGTGTCCCAGCAAATGACAGGTTGTGAAAAGTGGTCCACCTGTTACTTACGGTGTCCCCCTTCCACTGCAGGTTTCTAAGCGCACCACAGGAGAAGCTCAGAGTAATGCCACAGACGATTTGCTGACCTCATGTGTAAGTGCTGAAAAATAGGCCTGTGTTGAAGACCTTGCCCACGGTGCTTTCCTGGATTTATGCTCGACTTGGTGGAATGACTCCGTCTCCCGGGTGCCAGCAGGGTTGAAATAGAGGCTGTGATGAAGTAGGGTAAAGGACAAACTCACTTGATTTTAATAAGGTGTTGTCACAGCAAATAAGTTGGCCCTGTATCAGCCGGGCCCAGGGAGCTGGAGTCTTTCCAGCTACTTTAAATACAGCTGTTCTGCCAGAGCCAGATACACTCACTGTATCAAGGTTACAAAAGTTCCCGGCATATTCATTATAGTGAGCGCACAAACTCTAGTGTCTCTCTCACTGCATCCAAACTCTCTACCGCTCTCATTCGTACCCGTATAGCAGTGCTGCTGATAACAAGCAATCAGAATGGTGTCTGAAAGACAGTAATATTTGGTATGTTCCAGTCCACTGTATTGCTCTGCAAAGTGGACTTCACAGGTGTTTGGCCATCGTAATTCCTAATAATAGGGAGCATGAATGCTCAGCCCAGAGTTGACATATACCGATCAGGCATAACATTATGACCACTGACAGGTGAAGTGAATAACACTGATTATCTCTTCATCATGGCACCTGTTAGTGGGTGGGATATATTAGGCAGCAAATTACCATTTTGTCCTTAAAGTTGATGTGTTAGAAGCAGGAAAAATGGGCAAGCATAAGGATTTGAGCGAGTTTGACAATGGCCAAATTGTGATGGCTAGACGACTGGGTCAGAGCATCTCCAAAACTGCAGCTCTTGTGGGGTGTTCCCGGTCTGCAGTGGTCAGTATCTATCAAAAGTGGTCCAAGGAAGGAACAGTGGTGTACCGGCGACAGGGTCATGGGTGGCCCAGGCTCATTGATGCACGTGGGTAGCGAAGGCTGGCCCGTGTGGTCCAATCAAACAAACGAGCTACTGTAGCTCAAATCGCTCAAGAAGTTAATGCTGGTTCTGATAGAAAGATGTCAGAATACACAGCGCAGTTTGTTACATATGGGGCTCCATAGCCGCAGACCAGTCAGGGTGCCCATGCTGACCCCTGTCCACCGCCGAAAGCGCCAACAGTGGGCATGTGAGCATCAGAACTGGACCACGGAGCAATGGAAGAAGGTGGCCTGGTCTGATGAATCACATTTTCTTTTACATCACGTGGATGGCCGGTTGCGTGTGCGTCGCTTACCTGGGGAGCACATGGCACCAGGATGCACTATGGGAAGGAGGCAAGCCGGCAGAGGCAGTGTGATGCTTTGGGCAATGTTCTGCTGGGAAACCTTGGGTCCTGCCATCCATGTGGATGTTACTTTGACACGTACCACCTACCTAAGCATTGTTGCAGACCATGTACACCCTTTCATGGAAACGGTATTGCCTGGTGGCTGTGGCCTCTTTCAGCAGGATAATATGCGACCTGCCACAAAGCAAAAATGGTTCAGGAATGGTTTGAGGTGTTGACTTGGACTCCAAATTCCTCAGATCTCAATCCAATCGAGCATCTGTGGGATCTCATGGAGGCCACACCTCGCAACTTACAGGACTTAAAGGATCTGCTGCTAAAATCTTGGTGCCAGATACCACAGCACACCTTCTGGGGTCTAGTGGAGTCCATGCCTCGACAGGTCAGGGCTGTTTTGGCAGCAAAAGGGGGACCAACACAATATTAGGTCATAAGGTTATAAGGTTATGCCTGATGAGGTGAAAAGGTGTTCCAACATTTGTATTTCTGCATTTTTGTTATATCTCTATGGTTTTGTAACGTGTATATTCTGGTTTGGTTCTGTTCTGTTTCTGTTCCATGCTTGTGTATGTTGAAACAGGGTACGTCTCAATCAGCTCCCTAGCTCATGAATCAGCATATTGTGTTCACAGATTCATAAGGACATAACGTCCTCATTGTACAACATCTAATGGTATTTATGAACAACAGCAGAGCTGATATCTTTCTGACATTACTTGTACATTGATAAATACTTTGCTTGCTAAATATGTGCAACATTTCAGCCTTAAATAAATTATAAATGTTAGCTAGATTGTTTATTACCCGTCTAGCGATTATGTTTATGCTGAAATATAATAAAATAATGGTTTGTATTTTTTAAAACATCTATCGTGTGTCGTTATGTGTCGTGAGTTGGCTCGTGTGATTTAAGTTTCACACTTCAAAACTTATGTTAAGGTAACATAGTGAGCATCGATGCTTCCTGGTTTTCATATATAGTAGTATATTTACCACTGTAATCACATGGAATATTTTAACAATGTCGTTCCTACCTTTCTGGGCCTTGAAAGTGGAAATTAAATTGCAGTCTATGGAGGGGTCAGAGAGCTCTCGGATTTCATCAAAAATATCTTAATTTGTGTTCCGAAGATGAATGAAGGTCTTACAGGTTTGGAACGACATGAGGGAGAGTAATTAATGACAGAATTTTCATTTTTGGGTGAACTAACCCTTTTAGGCAATGTATGTTACATAATATAGACATATTGTCACCAACAGAAGAAGAGAACATCAAGGTAACGGTTAAAGTTTGTTAGCAGGTAAACAGGAAAATCAGTCAGAGTGCACAGATGAGTCACAGAAGTCAAGTTCAGATCAGCACTTAACTCAGAGGATATTAATGTCTCTCTTTTCTTTTCCAGGACCTGATTAGCTGAAGAAGGAGACTGAAGAAAACAGACAGATGACAGACTGACGGCAGGTATGAACGCAGGTAGGAGTCAGGTAAGTTAAAGCAGTAGTGGTTAACAAGACCAGACAATAAGAAGTGGTGGAGTGAGGATTTATTTACACGGTCCTGATGAGTGCTTCAGGTGGAACCAGTTAATACTCTGGAGATTGGGAACGAGTGGGTGGAGTTGGGAGGTCTGGTGCTGAGGGTATGACTGAATCCATGACATATATTATTACAGTGATATTTAACATGTCCATAATATTGCTGCGGAAATAATCGGGGGTTATTCGGTCTGTTGTAGTAATTTGTTAATGCTTTCACACTTTTAAATGTCCTTTTGATGGTTGAAGGGTGAGTAGAATAATGTCATCTCATTGTACCCAGTTTTTGAAAATACTTATTTTGTTCATAGAGCAAACCTTTCGTTGACTGTTTACAGTTTAACGGAAGTTACACCCATAATTCGCAGGGGCGCAGGAAAAAGCTCTGTGTTTCGTTCAGTCCTTTGTCAGTTCTCGTTGCGTCATGTTTGGTTGTTCTGTTCATGTTTGAGTTCTTTGTTTTAATAAAAGTTAAACTGCTGCGTTTAGATCCTTTACTCCTCTTGTTGATCGCAACCTAACTGTGACAGGTTTAGAGTATGAAAAGATTTTTCAAATATTATTTTTTTTTTTTTCATTGATTGTGTCACGATTATGTTCTGTTTGTTTTGGTTTTCATCTGTCACATGTCTTCCTTTGTACTATGTTCCCGCCAGAGTCTGTCACCATGGACACTGATCATCATCATCATCATCACAGCTGTTTGTCATTTTGGTTAATTCATCAGTGTATTTAGTTCCTGCTTGTTTTCTGTTCAGTGTCCGGTATTGTCTGTGTGATGTGCACACTGTTTCACACGTTGGGTTGTTAGTTGTATCTTATTAATAAAACTTGTATTTACCTATTCCTGTTCATCGTCTTCATCTTCCTCGGACCAAGCGTTACAGATTGATTGAAAATAACAATTTTTTAATATATAAATACACATGGATTTATACTGTATCATTTTAAATTTTATATAATTTCATTATATTAATTAGAATGCTGACATTATTAGCATATTAATGGATATTATACTGTTTATAAAAAGTGTTTATAAATATATTACTATATATTTAAATATATTTTTATATAAATTAATAAATAAAATGTATTTAATTTGTTGTATATAAATAGTGTATGTATAATGAAATATATTCAATATATATTTCAACAAATTATTATTTACACTCACCTAAAGGATTATTAGGAACACCATACTAATACTGTGTTTGACCCCCTTTCGCCTTCAGAACTGCCTTAATTCTACGTGGCATTGATTCAACAAGGTGCTGAAAGCATTCTTTAGAAATGTTGGCCCATATTGATAGGATAGCATCTTGCAGTTGATGGAGATTTGTGGGATGCACATCCAGGGCACGAAGCTCCCGTTCCACCACATCCCAAAGATGCTCTATTGGGTTGAGATCTGGTGACTGTGGGGGCCATTTTAGTACAGTGAACTCATTGTCATGTTCAAGAAACCAATTTGAAATGATTCGAGCTTTGTGACATGGTGCATTATCCTGCTGGAAGTAGCCATCAGAGGATGGGTACATGGTGGTCATAAAGGGATGGACATGGTCAGAAACAATGCTCAGGTAGGCCGTGGCATTTAAACGATGCCCAATTGGCACTAAGGGGCCTAAAGTGTGCCAAGAAAACTTCCCCCACACCATTACACCACCACCACCAGCCTGCACAGTGGTAACAAGGCATGATGGATCCATGTTCTCATTCTGTTTACGCCAAATTCTGACTCTACCATCTGAATGTCTCAACAGAAATCGAGACTCATCAGACCAGGCAACATTTTTCCAGTCTTCAACTGTCCAATTTTGGTGAGCTCGTGCAAATTGTAGCCTCTTTTTCCTATTTGTAGTGGAGATGAGTGGTACCCGGTGGGGTCTTCTGCTGTTGTAGCCCATCCGCCTCAAGGTTGTGCGTGTTGTGGCTTCACAAATGCTTTGCTGCATACCTCGGTTGTAACGAGTGGTTATTTCAGTCAAAGTTGCTCTTCTATCAGCTTGAATCAGTCGGCCCATTCTCCTCTGACCTCTAGCATCAACAAGGCATTTTCGCCCACAGGACTGCCGCATACTGGATGTTTTTCCCTTTTCACACCATTCTTTGTAAACTCTAGAAATGGTTGTGCGTGAAAATCCCAGTAACTGAGCAGATTGTGAAATACTCAGACCGGCCCGTCTGGCACCAACAACCATGCCACGCTCAAAATTGCTTAAATCACCTTTCTTTCCCATTCTGACATTCAGTTTGGAGTTCAGGAGATTGTCTTGACCAGGACCACACCCCTAAATGCATTGAAGCAACTGCCATGTGATTGGTTGATTAGATAATTGCATTAATGAGAAATTGAACAGGTGTTCCTAATAATCCTTTAGGTGAGTGTATATTGTGTATTATATTGTTATATTTTTCAACCACATATTATCACAATTATATCATATGTTATTATATGAGTGAGAATGCTAACAAATATTAGTAAATTAACATTTTATTTTGAGAATGAGCTTTCTCCTGATGTTATCAACCTCTTTGGTATTAGACATGCACCCATCAGCCAAAAAAAGACGTTAATTGAAATGACAAATAGGTTCTGAAAGTTAAACAGGTTGATCTCATAATGATTTCTCCTTTTTTTACCGTCAAAATAATAACTACAGGAAGATAACTATTGTTTCTATGGTAACTTATTTGTTAAGCCTAGTGCTAAACAACATACTGTATAAGCATGATGTGGCATACCAGCTACAACCTACACTTAGTATTCCATACTTAAGATTATGTATTAAATTTGATATTTTTTATAACATAACACAAGACAAAAATAATAAAGGTTTATTTAATTTTAAAGCATTGTAAGACTGCAAGAGGTATCCAACTCTCCACAACTAATTTGGTCTCTTAGCCTAGTGTGTTCTCACCCTCCCACTTAACAAGTGGCACCCTAACCAGCTACAGGAGTGGGCTAGCTTTAATTAAACAGTGTTAATTATGACAGAGAGGAGGGACATACTCATTATCCAGATAACAGCTGCTCGCGCTAACACTAGCCAACCACCCTCTGAAAGCGCATATAACATATCAGCATATAACATATACACATAATCAGCTATTGCATATGCACACACACACACACACACATCCCTTGTACAGATATACACTCTTATATGTCCTGCAAATCATATGAACTTCACTTCACATCAGGACCTCAGGGTGTGCGATGTGTTTTGTAGGCCCTGTGTTTCTGTGTGTGCTATAAATTCTCCCATTAAACCCACAACATTTATTCACTGTAGGGGGGCAGGCTGGTGATTTTCCTTTCAATGAATCGCATAACCTGCAGCCATTAACTTGTTGTTAGAATGTAAATGTATTTATATACTTAGGGTCATTAAGAAGTGGTTAGTATTAATATGGATAAGTATTAATAAACACTAGAAAAGTCAAAGGACATAGTCAACACAAAATGCCCCCAGCATACAAGGCTGTCTATTATTATATATTATTTATATTTTGAAAACTTGATTCTGAATTGCATTATACGGTCAGATATTTTTGCATAATGACCTCTGAACTGGCTGTTATTTTCCTACACAGCTGTGTATTCTCAACTTAAATCAATATTTTATGTCCATGTCTTTTTTTATCTTGTAAATTGCTATTTAAAGCTGCATTCCGTAAGTTTTGCCTCTTTGTCGCCATCCGCAAACCTGCAATTGCAGTTATTGGCGGAACTATCATCTTTATGTGGGTTGTGCATCGGCACGGCTCCTCAGCGCGGATGAATCTAATGTTTTGAGGAGTATGTGCTTGCTGCCAGTCACCGCACCCGTGTGTATACTGTATCACAGAATCGCAGATTCTACGTCTTGGAGTATGACCAAAATAAGAATTTTCACTGGAATCTGAGCAAGTAAGTAATGTCTGCCACTTTTGTTCTGACCAACTGAGGGGAAAAAAGCATTAATAAATCGTGCTACCAATGGTTATTAAATCTAACGATTGCTTAGCTCATATCACTTTAAACTGTGCAAATTATTATTATTGTTATACTTTGTTCTCAAATTGTTAATTTTAACAACATGATTATTGTGTGACTGTGTGTATTTAGTGTGTATTAGTGTTACGTGTAGAAAAGTAGATGTGAATCTCCAGTTGTCACTGATGATTGTCGTTTGGAACTTTCTGGATTACAATCCGACATCAAAATGATACGTTTAATTATTCTATCTACTGTGAGAAAAGGCTATAAATGATCCGCCACCTGCAGCATCCTCACATGCGATATAGCCTACTCGCCCGGACTCCTTCTTTATGTATACAGACGTGACGTAATGACGCAAAGACGAACTGTGCCATGTTCAAATTTCCCGTGGAAAGCTACCAGTACCAGTCAAATTATAACACATTATTACAAGCTTACCGTTGTGAATCGCGTTAAGGTAAGGAGATCGTTTTGAACACTGGCTGGTTATGTACTTGCTCAAAAATTGATTTTGGATCATTTTTAACCAAAAAAGTTACGGACGGCAGCTTTAATTAGAAGGATAATGCAAAGTCAGACAGTCATTTTATAAGAAATAATGATAACACTTTACAATAAGTTTTCATTTATTAACATTAGTTAACTAAACATGAACTAACGATGAGCAAGACATGTTACTGTATTTGTTAATCTTTGTTAATGTTAGTTAATAATAATCCAACTGTTCATTGTTTGTTCATGTTAGTTCACAGTGCATTAACTAATGTTAACAAATACATTTGATTATAATCATGTATTAGTAAATGTTAAAATTAATGTTAACTAAGATTAAAAAATGCTGTAGAAGTATTGTTCATTCTTAATTCATGTTAACTGAAGTAGATAACTAATGTTAACTAATGAAACCTTATTGTAAAGTGTTACCAAAATAACTGATTAATATTAATAACTAAACAGTTTGTCATAATACAGTTTATTATACTATTATTTAAAAATACATTTATTATTATTATTATTATTAAATAATTCAAAGGTTGTCAATATTTCATGTCCATGTATTTGTTTATTTTGTAAATTGCTATTTAATTAGAAGGATAATGAAAAGTCAGACAGTCATTTTGTAATAATAATAATAACAATAATTAATGATTATGATTTTTTTATTTTGTTATGATAAACAGCCATACTGCAATTTATTGTACTATTATTATTTTAATACATTAATACATTTATTATTATTAAATTGTTAATTATTAAAAAACATTCTGGTTATTAATAATAATAATAATAATAATAATAATAACATAATAATAACAGGTTGTCTTACAGTTTTTTACAATCGCTATGACACTTTTTTCAACACTTTTAACAAATTTCCTAAACTCTTAACACAGTTAGCACAACATCTGGCTGTGTAGGCTATACAATTAACACATTTCTTGTTGCTTTGACACAAAATGCACACAGTTAACACAAATTTAAAATGCTTGAACTTCTTTTACACACAAGCTCAACCAAGACCAAAATAATGCATTTTTACTCCCAAATTTACCAGTGCTTTAACACTGTGTGTCAGAACAGATAACACCATGTTCTAAACCTAACCTTATAGGCTAAAGTCAAGGTAAACAGCTGTTTATATTGTGAATTGAAACACAAATATATCCCCTGTATTTTATTCCATTGTTACTGAGAAACAGCTGATTGAAGTTATGCAAATATATAAATCACAACTGATTCCCATCTAGGAATTGTGTGTTGATGTTCTTTCAGTCACATGACCGTATGGTATACAGTAAAATAAGGCCTCTTTGGGCTGATCTTGTGTGAAAAAGGAACAATATAGAGCAACACAAATAAAGTAAGAAAAATGCCTGCATGAGGACAAGAGAGAGGATTGGGACAAGGGCAAGGGAGAGGAATGGGACAAGGGCAAGGGAGAGGAATGCCTGGACAAGGACAAGGTAGAGATTGAGGAGTTAGAATGCATGGTGGTGCTCAAAGAAGGGCCAGAATTAGGGTCACTGATGAATATAAGAGCTACTATCGTAGACCATGTCATAAACCACAGGCTATCATACAGAGAGGCTGGTGAACGAGTACAGGCAAATCTCAGCGAGACACAGTGGCATCCATTATCCAGATTTTTCAAGAAACCAACAGGTAGGATATTGTATAAGGGCTTCTCCTACTGCAAAGTGTAAATACTTTCACCATGTATTACAGTGACTCGATGCCTCTGGTCTCTAATATATAACTGTATTTTGTCTATCTAAGGATTCAACACCTCCCTCAGGGGGCAGAGGAAAGCTCCTGAATGAAGAACAGAAACTTGCTATTGTCAACATGGTGATTGCTGATAATGAAATAAAACTGAAGGGCATTCTATAAAGCTACTCTGAGATGGGTCATTTATTTTTTGTTTTGAATTTCTGCAGCAAAAGAAACAAAATGCATGCATTTACTAAACCCAACAAAACAAAAATGTGGAGAGGCTTCAAAAGACACAATCTATGATCAATAAAATATACTGCCTATTGTATAAGGGCAGATCTGACACATAAAATAATGCAGTTTCTGTGATTCCATCTGGTGTTAGTGTTTTTATGACATTGTGCTATGATTGATTAAATGTTCCTGTTGGAAGAGAACATGTGTTAGGGTTTTGGTAGACATAGTGTATTGTGTTAGTGTATTATTGTATTTTGAAAATTAGTGTTGGAGTTTAGTTTACAATGTTTGATTTTGAGCATGAAATTAACAATTTTGCAATTGTGTGTTGTAGGTGTGTTGGTGTGTTGGTGTGTTAAGAGTTTAGGAAAACTGTTAAAAGTATTGAAAAATGTCATAGCGATCGTAAAAAACTGTAATACTATTTAGTATACTATTATTATTATTAAAATAAATGTATTAATAATAATTCAACAGTTTGTCATAATAATGTATTTTTAAATAAATTAATTGGTATTTTAATTAATATAATTTATTATAATATTATTACTTAAAAATAAACTAAAAATATAATAATATTGTAATTGATAAAATTATTTGTTTTAATTATACTGGTTATACCACCATTACCAAATGTTCACGTTTATCCTCAGACATTTTTCAGTTTGTCATCTCTAAAACTTTTTTATGCATTCTTAGTATTGTGAATAATGTTAAATGTATAAACTTAAAGAGAAACGTTTTCAACAATTCAATATACAGTGGGGAGAACAAGTATTTGATACACTGCCGATTTTGCAGGTTTGCCCACTTACAAAGCATGTAGAAGTCTGTAATTTTTATCATAGGTACTCTTCAACTGTGAGTGACAGAATCTAAAACAAAAATCCAGAAAATCACATTGTATGATTTTTAAGTAATTAATTAGCATTTTATTGCATGACATAAGTATTTGATACATCAGAAAAGCAGAACTTAATATTTGGTACAGACACCTTTGTTTGCAATTACAGAGATCATACGTTTCCTGTAGTTCTTGACCAGGTTTGCACACACTGCAGAAGGGATTTTGGCCCACTCCTCCATACAGACCTTCTCCAGATCCTTCAGGTTTCGGGGCTGTCGCTGGGCAATACGGACTTTCAGCTCCCTCCAAAGATTTTCTATTGGGTTCAGGTCTGGAGACTGGCTAGGCCACTCCAGGACCTTGAGGTGCTTCTTACGGAGCCACTCCTTAGTTGCCCTGGCTGTGTGTTTCGGGTCGTTGTCATGCTGGAAGACCCAGCCACGACCCATCTTCAATGCTCTTACTGAGGGAAGGAGGTTGTTGGCCAAGATCTCGCGATACATGGCCCCATTCATCCTCCCCTCAATACGGTGCAGTCGTCCTGTCCCCTTTGCAGAAAAGCATCCCCAAAGAATGATGTTTCCACCTTCACGGTTGGGATGGTGTTCTTGGGGTTGTACTCATCCTTCTTCTTCCTCCAAACACGGCAAGTGGAGTTTAGACCAAAACGCTCTATTTTGGTCTCATCAGACCACATGACCTTTTCCCATTCCTCCTCTGGATCATCCATATGGTCATTGGCAAACTTCAGACGGGCCTGGACATGCGCTGGCTTGAGCAGGGGGACCTTGCGTGCGCTGCAGGATTTTAATCCATGACGGCGTAGTGTGTTACTAATGGTTTTCTTTGAGACTGTGTTCCCAGCTCTCTTTAGGTCATTGACCAGGTCCTGCCGTGTAGTTCTGGGCTGATCCCTCACCTTCCTCATGATCATTGATGCCCCACGAGGTGAGATCTTGCATGGTGCCCCAGACTGAGGGAGATTCTTCTTCCATTTTCTAATAATTGCGCCAACAGTTGTTGCCTTCTCACCAAGCTGCTTGCCTATTGTCCTGTAGCCCATCCCAGCCTTGTGCAGGTCTACAGTTTTATCCCTGATGTCCTTACACAGCTCTCTGGTCTTGGCCATTGTGGAGAGGTTGGAGTCTGTTTGATTGAGTGTGTGGACAGGTGTCTTTTATACAGGTAACGAGTTCAAACAGGTGCAGTTAATACAGGTAATGAGTGGAGAACAGGAGGGCTTCTTTAAGAAAAACTAACAGGTCTGTGAGAGCCGGAATTCTTATTGGTTGGTAGGTGATCAAATACTTATGTCATGCAATAAAATGCAAATTAATTATTTAAAAATCATACAATGTGATTTTCTGGATTTTTGTTTTAGATTCCGTCTCTCACAGTTGAAGAGTACCTATGATAAAAATTACAGACCTCTACATGTTTGGAACCCCCGGCTCTTAATGCGTTGTGTTTCCTTCTGGAGCTTCAGTGAATGTTTGAACCTTTTTTAATAGTTGTGTTTGAGTCCCTCAATTGTCCTCAGTGTGAAAAGATGGATCTCAAAATCATACAGTCACTGCTGGAGAGGGTTCAAATATGCAAAAGATGCTGGAAAACTGAAGAATTTGCAGGACCTGGAGGATTTTTCTGATGAACATTGGACAGTTTAACTGCTCAGGACAAACAGTGGACTCATGAACAACCATCAGAAAACAAAAAAACAGCCGTGGATCATCCAGGTTACGATACACAGTATTGAGAATCAATGGTTCATAAACTTTTGAATGGGTCATTTTAGTAAATTCAGCTATTTTTTTGTCTTGTGGACTATATGTAAACATCTGTTATGTAAAATATCTTATTCAGGACAGTACTAAATAAAAAATAACATGTATTTTGTATGATTTCTCTTATTTAGTTAAAATTATTTACATTTTCACAGATTCTGCAAGCGGTTCACATACTTTTTTTTTACAACTGTATCTGTTTATTTTGTGTGTTAGCACATGTTTTTTGCCAGATGTTCCAAGGTTCCATTCTTGTTACTCCCAAGACTAGGGGTTTTCAAACTGGGTCCACATACTTTTTCTTGCAACTGTATATATACTTTTTTGTATTTTTTGGCGGTATGTGAGTGAGTTTAGATTGATGTATGAAGGAAGATGTATGCCTGTTCTCCATGAAAGGAGGTTTCATTTCAGTAAGAAAACCCCTTTATGCGTCCGCCTTACATTTGACAGGCCTTTTGTTTGCAAAACGATAATGGCGCTGTATATATCAGCTCCATGTTTCATTGAGGCCTGGTGGCACGATAGCTGAAGTCTGAATCAAAATGGGACCACCACAAACATCAGCTGACTGAGGCTAATGATCTAGTCACTTCATAAGCCACCTGAATTCTCCACAGACCACTTGTGAAAGAGACCAGTTAGCACTCTGGGAATTGTGTTTCAGTTTTGTTTTTTTTTTCGTCTGGCAAAAAGCCACATGATTCTCTCTATGCCAGGTGTTCTTTTATTTATCACACAAGCAAAAGTGACCTTTATATCTGCACATTAAAGAGAGGAATCTACCACCCAGAGATCTTCCGTCCCATAGTTTGCCTTGGGCTGAAAAAGACAGCTGTCTGACATTTTTCCAGGGATTTTGACTTCTGCCATCCATTTTATTTGGACAAATGCACACGTATTTCATATAAAAAAATCTTGTATGGATTTTTCCCAAGATTATGATATCTTTATTGGCCTCCAGAATAACAAAACTCTTTCTAAGAGTGTACTTGAGAGAGTGGAAAGGAAATAAAGTGTGGGATCATGCTGCTAAAAAGCAACTCAACGATGCTGGAGAACATAATGTTTAGGACGTTGTTAACTGTGTGAAAGTGTAAATTGAGGCAGCTGCTTTTGATCCCCGAGGTGATAAAGAGCTCAGATCTGTTCGTTCAGAAAGTGTTTAGAATGACATTATGTTTGAGAAACTCCAGCAAAGTGACACCATTTACTATGCTGTAATATTGTTGCTGGAATTAAATTCCAATGGCAAGTGCTACGATAAAAGTAAAGGACAGACATAAAGTTCCCAAGAAGATAATGTCCTTACTGAATATATTACACTGAATTCTGAAATAAATGTGAGCAGTGCTGCTTACCTGTGTAGAACTGACGTGATGCAAGGCTGTTCTGGTGGTTGCCAGGACGTTACTGCCGCTTGTTATTGCATTGATTGGCAGTTGATAACACATTGCTATGCTGTTGCTAGGGGTTGCAAACATACATGCTATACGATTGTTAGTATGTCCTGGGTGTTAATATATTTGGTGGGCTTTTAGTGTTGCTATGCTGTTGCTAGGGTTTTGCAAGCACACTGCTATACGGTTGTTAGGGTGTTCTGGGTGTTAATATATTTGGTGGGTTTTTAGTGTTCCTATGCTGTTGCTAGGGGTTACAAACATATTGCAATATGGTTGTTATGGTGTTCTGGCTGTTAATGCATTCTGTGGGTTTTTAGTGTTGCTATGCTGTTGCTAGGCATTGCAAGCACAATGCTATATGGTAGTTAGGGTGTTCTGGGTGTTAATGCATTCGGTGGGTTTTTAGTGTTGCTATGCTGTTGCTAGGAGTTGCAAGCACATTGCTATACGGTTGTTAGGATGTTCTGGGTGTTAATATATTTGGTGGGTTTTTAGTGTTGCTATGCTGTTGGGGTTACAAACATATTGCTATACAGTTGTTAGGGTGTTCTGGCTATTAATGCATTCAGTGGGTTTTTAGTGTTGCTATGCTGTTTCTAGGGCTTGCAAACATATTGCTAGATGGTTGTTAGGGTGTTCTGGACGTTAATGCATTCAGTGGGTTTTTAGTGTTGCTATGGGTTGCACGCACATTGCTATATGGTTGTTAGAGTGTTCTGGGTGTAAATGCATTCGGTGGGTTTTTAGTGTTGCTATGCTGTTGCTAGGGGTTGCAAGCACATTGCTATACAGTTGTTATGGTATTCTGGCTGTTAATGTATTTCTGTGGGTTTTTAGTGTTGCTATGCTGTTGCTAGGGGTTGCAAGCATATTGATATACGGTTGTTAAGGTGTTCTGTCTGTTAATGTATTTGGTGTTTTTTTAGTGTTGCTATGCTGTTGCTAGGGGTTGTAAGCACATTACTATACGGTTGTTAGGATGTTCTGGGTGTAAATGCATTCGGTGGGTTTTTAGTGTTGCTATGCTGTTGCTAGGGTTGCAAGCACATTGCTATACAGTTGTTATGGTATTCTGGCTGTTAATGTATTTCTGTGGGTTTTTAGTGTTGCTATGCTGTTGCTAGGGGTTGTAAGCACATTGATATACGGTTGTTAAGGTGTTCTGTCTGTTAATGTATTTGGTGGGTTTTTAGTGTTGCTATGCTGTTGCTAGGGGTTGCAAACACATTGCTATACAGTTGTTAGGGTGTTCTGGTTGTTAATGTATTCTGTGGGTTTTTAGTGTTGCTATGCTGTTGCTAGCGGTTGCAAGCACATTGCTATACGGTTGTTAGAGTGTTCTGGCTATTAATGTATTCGGTGGGTTTTTAGTGTTGCTATGCTGTTGCTAGGGGTTGCAAGCACATTGCTATACAGTTGTTATGGTGTTCTGGCTGTTAATGTATTTCTGTGGGTTTTTAGTGTTGCTATGCTGTTGCTAGGGGTTGCAAGCACATTGCTATACAGTTGTTATGGTGTTCTGGCTGTTAATGTATTTGGTGGGTTTTTAGTGTTGCTATGCAGTTGCTAGGTGGTTGCTTTTTGCATATAAAGTTAAAAAAGGCCACACAAAATCTTTACTTATAAACCAAACTGTTATTTATAATAAATATTATGAATATTAAAATGGATGGATTATTATATGTTCTGAAGACAATAACAGTAAATATATATAGCTACTTTATTAAATAAATAAATAAATAAATAAATAAATAAATATGAAATGCTAGTGAAAGAATTAATTGAAATATTAGGAAATGAATGAACGAACTAACGAACGAACAAAAGAATGAATGAATGAATGAATGAATGAATTAGTTAATATGACAATAAAAATTAATCAGTTATTAATTCCTTTTTAGATTTTTTTATTTTTATCATTATGTGTTCTTTTTTAAATGACATTGTCTGTGTTTTAATTGCCAGGCTTGACAAACTCAACATTATATGAAACACAAAAAGGTCAGGCCAAACTGACTGTTGATTAACACAAATTAAAACCATAAAGCCATATGTTTATGCCTCGCAAATCAATAATGGAGATTTCACAGCATGCTGCAGCAAATACACAATGGAGTCTAGTTGCCATGGTGAAATATGGTCATCACAATGTAAAATATAATTTCTACATTGTAAATTGCATTAGATTAGAGGCACCATAGAGAATTTTCTGTTGCTCTTGATGTACTGATTCACACTTCCATTATAATGTGTATGATTCCTCCATCCATCCATCCATCCATCCATCCATCAATCACTTCCACAATGCCTCTCAGACACCAATTTGATGTGTTCCTGACTGATTGATCTGTTCTCATTTTGTTTTGTCACTTTGTAATATCTTTGTTTCAGAATAAGAATAAACATTTATGACATTTAATATGTCTAAAGCTGGAAAATTGTGCTTTTCTCATAAGAAAGGCAGTACTCACAGATTTCCTAAGGATACAAGTAATATTATCGATAATAATTAAAGTTATATCTGACACAACCCCAGACGAAGTTTATTTTATTAACAGAGAGGAAAAACAGGCAAGTCTTCAAGAATCCTGATTTTCAGCTGACAATTTTACGACCTAAAGGATGAAAAGTGCAAAGTTCAGTGAGCAGGTAACATTATTTTTCAGTCTCAGACGTGAGATTTTGAGTTTAATGGATTTTATTCCGTTCTTTCCCCCACTTAGGCTGGTAATTAGAACGGTATATGAGCCGTAAAGCCACCGCTTCTCCGAAAAATTTCTTGAGAGTTCTACACCATCTGCTCCTCCTGTCCATCTCTGCACAACAACACACATTACACCCACCCACACACACACCAGACGACACATGAATGAGTGTCTGTGTTGAGATTTGATCCCCAGGCCCCTCATCTGAAATGAAGCAGAAAAGAAAAGTTAGGTGTGAACAGACAGTTTGCAGACTAGGTAATCTGGAGTGCTGTTTGATTAATGGCTATGTCAGAATTACTGTTTAGGGCAATTATATCTATATGAATAAGTAAAGGTTCTCACCTCATAGAAATACTCAGGATAATTATAGTTTTTATTAAAATTCTTTTTAAATTATTTATCATTACGTTATGGTAATAATTATTAGATGTATTGAAATATTAATTATTACAATTATTTTAAAATGCTAAATTATTAAACTATAATTATTTACATTTTTAACATGTTTGTTTTGTGGGTGACTGTTGTTATCGTTAACTAAAAACTAAAACTATTAAAAAATTGTTTTTGTTCATTATAAAGCTGAAATCAAATAAAATGTAAATATTACATGAAAAACTTAAACTTGAAATAAAATAGATTAGTCAAATAAAAACTAGAAAACTTGAAATATATTAGAAATAAACCTGAAGTATAATAAGTTTAAGGTGAAATACTAAAATTAGTGAAACTGGACCCACTTTATATTAGGTGGCCTTAACTACTATGTACTAACATTTAAATTAATCATTTGATACAGTGCACTTATTGTGTACATACATGTTTTTACATTATACTTACATTTTAAAAATTACCTGCATGTAATTACATCTGTAATTAATTTCTGTAGTTACATTTATAATTACACTGTTGACACTTCCCTTACAGCTAAACCTATCCTTAAACTTACCCATACCACCACACCTGTCCCTAACTTTACCCGTATCCCACCTCAATATGAGCAAAAGTGTTTTGCAATACAATATGAACACAGTAAGTACATTGTACTTATTTTTTTGATGTAAGTACATAGTAGTTAAGGCCACCTCATATAAAGTGGGACCGTGAAACTAAAACTAAATAGAAATATAAAAAAAAACGAATACAAATGTCAAAAGCACATAAAATATTAATAAATAACACTGGTGACAAAAAGGCTAATCTCAAAGTTTGTTTCATTTTCCATTAAATAAAAAAAAAAATAAACTACTGTCAATGAACGTGTTTTTTTTTATTATTTATAATAAACCATTTTTAGATTTCTTCTTTTTTGGGCACCCATGGTCACTGTGAATTTTTTCCAGATCTGTCCTTTTGTGTTCCACCAATAAAATAACAGCTTGTGGAATTGGAGTGAGATCAGGGTGAGTAAATTATGACAGAAGTCTCATTTTTGTCTGAACTTAAATTTAATTACTTTTGTGCACAATGACAATTCGTCGGGATTAGATCAATTTATCTGCTTTGTTAATATAGTGCAGGTCGTACGGCAGATTCAAATTAAGCTGTGTCCCTTCAAGCTGAATATCGACAGAGGAAATCAGCTTCACACAGTCAATTACGATTTCATGCATTAATAGCATCTTCAAGCTCTGTTTCTTCTGCACTTCCTGTTTTGTCCGAAGTCTTGTCAGATGAAGCAGTAGCCCTTTCGTGAGATTTCTGTTTTAACGGCTCACTTCGCTCGGCCTCTCAGGGAAACAGTCCACGTCTGTCGCACCCGAATGAAATATATCGATACCTGTGGGCTGACAGCCATATAAGCCTGTTCGATTCCTCAGCAGCCCTCAACCAATTCCTCATGTTTAATCATTTCTCTGGCCTTCATCTGCCCCTGCAGGGTCACCGTCATTAATTACCCTTCAGCTGGGCTGTAGCAAAAACACTTGGGATAACAGTGACAGTAATCGTATAAAGCACTGGACCGAACAGCTGAAGAGAGCTCCCAATGGCCCCGTATTGCCAGGGGTTGAGACAGACGAAAAGGGCATAAGGGTTTTTACCCATTTTATTAATTTTGTTTTAAAGTCCTTTTTTTTGACGATGATGATGATGATGATTATGATGATGGTATAATAAAGATTGATTCATGGTTTTAAATAACTACATGAAGGAATCGACTTGTGTGTGCAAGATATTCCATTATTCTCAGTCTAGTCGCTCTAAAAATTGACAGGTAATAAGCTTCATACAGTCAATTACAATATCATGCATTATTTGTGTTTAAAGCTCTGTCAGCTGTATAATACTACATACATTATACTACATACATACACTATATTGCCAAAAGTATTGGGACACCCCTCCAAATCGTTAAATTCAGGTGTTCCAATAACTTCCATGGTCACAGATGTATAAAATGAAGCACCTAGGCATGCAGACTGCTTCTACAAAGAAAGAATGGGTTGCTCTCAGGAGCTCAGTGAATTCAAGCGTGGTACCGTGATAGGTTGCCACCTGTGCAATAAGTCCATTCGTGAAATTTCCTCACTACTAAATATTCCACGGTCAACTGTTAGTGGTATTATAACAAAATGGAAGCAATTGGGAACAACAGCAACTCAGTCAAGAAGCGGTAGGCCACGTAAAATCACAGAGCGGGGTCAGCGCATGCTGAGGTGCACAGTGTGCAGAAGTCGCCAACTTTCTGCATAGTCAATAGCTGCAGACCTCCAAACTTCGTGTGGCCTTCAGATTAGCTCAAGAACAGTGTGTAGAGAGCTTCATGGAATGGGTTTCCATGGGTGAGCAGTTGCATCCAAGCCTTACATCACCAAGTGCAATGCAAAGCATCGGATGCAGTGGTGTAAAGCACGCCACCACTGGACTCTAGAGCAGTGGAGACGTGTTCTCTGGAGTGACGAATCACGCTTCTCTGTCTGGCAATCCGATGGATGAGTCTGGGTTTGGCGGTTGACAGGAGAACGGTACTTGCCTGACTGCATTGTGCTAAGTGTAAAGTTTGGTGGAGGGGGGATTATGGTGTGGGGTTGTTTTTTCAGGATTCCTTCATGAATAAAAAGTAAAAAAAAAAAAAAAAGAAAAGAAAAGAAAACAGCATTTATTTAAAATAGAAACTGTTTGTAACAATATACACTACCATTCAAAAGTTTGGGGTCATTAATTATTTTTATTTTTTTTAAGGAAATTAATACTTTTATTCAGCAAGGAAGTGTTAAATTGATAAAAAAGTGATAGTAAAAATGTATATTGACAAGCCTTACACTGTAAGTTGATCAGCTAATGTATATCTTTGCATATATCTTTGCAGTGTTTTCATTGCTATGGCTTTTAGGTCAGGTAGAATCTGCAATTTCTGACCCAGTTCGTTTGCTGGCTTCCATGCTGGCAATACACTGTTTTCCGCCAACTGGCAACCTGGGGTGTCGAAATAGATTACTATAAGGTAAACTGGCAGTGGGTGGAACCACACAGACCAAAATAAAAACAGATATCCTGTAATGGAACACCCATTTAAAAGAAGAATAACTGGCTGTAGCATTTATTTTCGGAGAAACCGAAAAAATGTATTTGAACTTAGTATGTTTCATAAAGCTCTGCAAACATATTATGGTATTTTTATGCTTTAGTTCAGTCAAAAAAAATTACATACCACACATTTAAGAAGGCAAGTAGTCAAGAAGTCAAGCAGCAGCTGATACTTTGAGCATGGTGTGAGAAAATCACAAGAAAATGTATTTTTACTTCAGCGGCTTCATTATTCTATATATTTCTTCAACTTTTTCTTCACAGGAAGTCTACAAATTCATGGCATCCGCCCGCTCAAGAGTATATCCAGCCGATTACACACCCTAAGCAGCAGATGAATATTTCACACCAGCTACAGGCCGAGGAGGAATATGAATACAGATGTCACTCAGTTGTCAAGATCTCTCCAACGCTTCTGCTGTACTGCCACGAAGACGCGACATACATTCTCAGTGGATCCCGCCTGAAGCGACATGCCGTCTGCTGTCTATCTATAGCTCTGAGAAATATTTTAAGATTTTATGCTTCTGCACCCCATTAACAATTGCCTCTGTGACAGGGTACAGCTACACCTGAACTGCTGAGGCTGCAGAACCTACAACTCCATGTAAATATTCACAGAATATTGGCTTTTGTTTTATTTTAGGTGCAACATGTAGCTGTGTTTTTACATAATAGCTTCCAAGGCACAAAATTACGAATGCATAATGATATTTAGGCTGTAAATGATACGCTAACAAGCTGTTTGAACGTCTTATAGGGCCTGTTTATGATTCTGATTATGTACATTTTATGTACACTTGCCCGCATGAATGTGTCTCTGCAAAAGGGATATAAATCCGTTCAACTTACCCCACATTATATGTAGTTCACTTTTGTGATAATGCTAATTCCGGGTTTCTTTGTGGCTTCCAAACTTCTGAAGACTAACAAACAAATGTTTAAACTTAAAAAAGTAAGTGTTCGAGGTTCAAGGTTCAAGTTTAGTCAACTTGAAATGTGAAGTTGTACAACCTGGATATTTGAGTTGACTAAACTTAAAAATTTAAAGAGGTCATATAATGATAATTTTTTACAAGATGTAAAATAAGTCTCCGATGTCCCCAAAGTGTGTATGTGAAGTACCTCACAGATAATTTTTATAGCATGTTAAAATTGTCACTTTTTGAGGGTGAGGAAAAACACACCGTTTTTGTGTGTGTCCCTTTAAAAGCAAATGAGCTGCTGCTTCTGGCCCCCTTTCAGGAAGAGGGCGGAGCTTCAAGAGCTCGTGTTAGCAGCTCTGATTACCTCACGCAGACACACACACTGAAAAGGTCGGACAATGATGTAGAGACTCAAGAAGAAGAGACAACATGTAGAATGCAACAGGACGTTTCTGAATGGTTAGTTGATGAATTTATGTAGCTGATGTGGAGTTCTTCAAGTCATTGATTAGCATATTCTGTCATGATAATCTATAAATCGCTCGTGTGGGAACTGTTGTAAAATGCCTTCAGAGCCAGAGAATATATGCTGCATGAAGATAGAACAGGTATAGTTTAGTTTAATTACAGTTATATCTTATGTTGTTATCTTGCTTTTATGACATGCTATTGCATTTGTGTTACGTACTGTATTGCAATAAACGTGAAAAGACGGATGCGAAAGCTTGAGCAGACTCCTAAATGTGCTCCACAACTCTTCCTCTTCTCTAAAGCAGCCCAACATGGCCTCACCCCCTTTGTTGTGTGTTACCGGGGGCAGGGTTTATGTAAATTTTAGGGTTAGTGATGTCACTAACCTGGGAAGAAGCTTGTTGTAGTCCCTACCAGCCGTTTGTTGTAGTTCTTAAAAAGCGATTTCTTTAAAATAAAATATCTCCCTTTGCTTTGAACTTTGAGCGTAAATTTGCAGATGTTGTTTATGCTCAAACAGCAACATTACACACTAAAGTTAAAAAAGTGAAATCATAATCAACCACCCCTTTAAGGCAGCATGAAAACTTACTTTTTTAAGTTGAAACCATTCTTTTTTTTACAGTATCTCAAATCAAGTCCTCTTCGGATTGTAATCAAATGCATTGTTCTGTATACTTTTATCTTTCTGTTGTTTTGTTTCACACAGTTACACACCGCGTATGTAACCCCTCCAGGACTCACATCGCTCAGAGCGGCATGCATGCGGGTGCGCTAACAAGGACGCTAAAGGCCACAGCCTCTAGCGTCAGTCGCTAGTGTGCCTATTGAGTGAGGTTTACCTTCACAGTTCTTACTAGCTGGCCTCCGTTACACATAAATTCCCACCATGCATTTTTACTGACAACAGAGTTGTCTCATTATGCTGTGCAGATGGGGCTTTTATGTGATGCCTAAGATCTCTTGTTTTTGCTCACCCTGTGAAAGGGGATATAAGGACTGTTGTTGAGTTTGTCTATGTGGGATGAGATACCAGACTGTAAGAGACATCTGCTCAATGCTAATAGATATCTCTGTAAACATTAATTCTCTCGTCTGCAGAATATAGTCATGCAACTCAAAGACATCAAAAATAGCCTATGTTTGAACAGCCTCTTCCAATACAAAAAATAAAATTATATTTTTATATTAATTATATTTACAATTAATTGTAAATTAATTATATCATAATATAAATTATACAAAATAAATTATAGTATAATTACATCTTAAAAATACTTCTTATCATAATTCAATCATAATTTAGTTTTAAATGACCATTTTCCTCCAGCCATCTCACTGACCCTTGAATTGAACAGGACAGTTTTTGATACTGTCCCTTTAAGACTGTAAAAAAATAAAATAAAATAAACTGCTTTTGCACAATGGTTGTGTTTTTCCTGTCGGGTCCAACATAGATGGAACAGCCTCATCTTTCACTCTCTGCCTCTTTGAGCAAAGCCTGCATTATATTGTGGCAGGTTCACAAAACAGTGTGCTGAAATGTGGCTCACAAATGTCAAGCTGAGACGGAAATTAAAGTAAACATCAGCAACTAGTTTTTGACGATCAAAGCCTGAAACAGCAGGGTGTTCAGTGTATTTTTTCTGTCTTTTCCCCACTTCCAATTTAGGTACTCTATTATGTACCTAGAAATGGTAAATCTCATGAAAATATATTAAAATATTACATTACTTATTATATTTAAATACATATAGGCTAATGCAGCAAATATGGTCAAACGAAACATACATTTGTGTTTGTGTTTTATGAGGACTCTCCATAGACATA